>CM022706.1:30829335-31451835 GCA_012295165.1 Asparagus setaceus
ATCTTCATCTTTTTATCGTTTTTTAGGTTCGTCGTAGCAATTGTTGCATATCATCAAGTTTGGATTCAACAAATTAATAATTTTTCATTTATCCGTGTTGTCATGGAAAGCGTAGATTTAGGTATCGTAATCATCTTTGTTTTCGATCCTTTTGTTTTATATTTGCTTTTTCGTTGTTGTTTTAGTGGCGTTTTTGTGCTTGAATATCTGAGAATCACATTTTATTTTTAACGAATCACCTATGATTTTTCTGAATCACCTTGATTTTCGTCGATGTTGTTGTTAAATGTTGTGTGCTATCAATGTTATTGTTATGTTCTGAGAATCTTATTATCAATTTTGTTATGTTCTGAGAATCTTTATCAATTTTTTGAATCTATTGTGAATGTTTACGAATCTATGTTCTAAATAACTAATTTATTAATCTATTTAAAATACATAATCATATTATTATATATAGAGAATCATTTCGTTATTCTTACGAATCATGTAGTATTAATTATGGAATCTCTTTAATTCTAAAATAATAATTTTTGGTATCCATTGTTTGATGGATCTGAGAATCATATTATAATCTATCTGAGAATCATTATGTATTATAACGGAATCTAATGTTTTAGTTTGCGACATCGAGTTTATTATTTTAGTGTTTGTTTTATTTATTACTTTTGGCGAGAGCGGCGATTTTCGGCATGAGAGGCGAGTGATTTTCGGCATTTTAGGGTTTCCATACACGTGCTTTTAACTTTTTCCCTTATTTCAGTTTCTAATATGTATTTAATTACAATTCTACCACCTTGATTTTGGCGAGAATCTTAGCCTTTGGTTTTGTATGATGGATGGTTGATATTGGGTTTTAGTTCTCATATTTATTTAGGTTCTCATTGGAACCAACCTCTATATATATATATATATATATATATATATATATATATATATATAAGAACAGGTATAAATTTGTGACTCATTTATAAAATATTTCTGAAGCCTTACATGTGAGCCCCACAGATGTGACTAACGGGGGCTCACATGTTAGCCCATTATCAAAATGGGCTATCACTCATAAACATTATTCTATATATATATATATATATATATATATATATATATATATATATATATATATATATATATATATATATAGAGTAATGCTATTGTGAGATGGTGAGCTCAAATCTTATCGTGAGCTAGACTAATCGGTTCATCAAATTCATGATCGGCACGTACATCTTGTTCAACCGTCATTAAGTATATGTGATAAAATTTTCACATAATTTGGAGCCTTTTAGAGTATGAATCAAACTACTTTGATCTGTTAATTTTTAGAACGGTTTAACAGTAGTCCGTTTTATCGTAGCTAAAATAATGATTAAAAATATCAAAATAATATAATTTTTCTACATATAGATCATGATGAGTGCAAATCACGATTGGTGTCGATCATCATTTCAGTAGTCGATTGGACTAGCTCACGATAAAATTTGAGCTCACCATCTCATTTTAGCATTTTCCTATATATATATATATAGAGTAATGCTATTGTGAGATGGTGAGCTCAAATCTTATCGTGAGCTAGACTAATCGGTTCATCAAATTCATGATCGGCACCGTACATCTTGTTCAACCGTCATTAAGTATATGTGATAAAATTTTCACATAATTTGGAGCCTTTTAGAGTATGAATCAAACTACTTTGATCTGTTAATTTTTGAACGGTTTAACAGTAGTCCGTTTTATCGTAGCTAAAATAATGATTAAAAATATCAAAATAATATAATTTTTCTACATATAGATCATGATGAGTGCAAATCCGCGATTGGTGTCGATCATCATTTCAGTAGTCGATTGGACTAGCTCACGATAAAATTTGAGCTCACCATCTCATTTTAGCATTTTCCTATATATATATATATATATATATATATATATATATATATATATATATATATATATATATATATATATATATATATATATATATATATATATATATATATAGCAAGGCTCTATGAACTTAAGTTCATAATGAATAGTGGTGCACCAACATTTCTAACCACTCATCTTGCTTTGGGATCAGTGAAAGATATAAAGGCCACTTTGACATTTGTGCATCACAAATCTCAAGGCAAGATGAGTGGATAAAAAGTTGGTGCACCACTATTCATTATGAACTTAAGTTAAATCAGTAATCTATATATATATATATATATATATATATATATATATATATATATATATAGTAAGGCTCTATGAACTTAAGTTCATAATGAATAGTGGTGCACCAACATTTCTAACCACTCATCTTGCTTTGGGATCAGTGAAAGATATAAAGGCCACTTTGACATTTGTGCATCACAAATCTCAAGGCAAGATGAGTGGATAAAAAGTTGGTGCACCACTATTCATTATGAACTTAAGTTCATAGAGCTTTTCTATATATATATATATATATATATATATATATATATATATATATATATATATATATAATTTTATTTTTTGGTTAAAATTTACTCCACACAAAACTCAGTTAGAAGATTTTCTAGCTCATGTATGTGATTTGCCCTTAAGAGGGAAAAGGGCCCTGGTCAGCCGAAGCAGTGGACTGAATCCATCCAACTCCAATAATTCCTGCAGATCAATTTTACTCAAAAATTTTTTTATTGAGATATCAGTGTAATACATTTACTGCACCAAATTACTATTAGTTATGTGGATTTTGGCTTCCTCATGAACTACCAAATATATTTTATTCTACTTTTTGTATGTCACCTTTGGGTGTGTGTGTTTGGATTGAATGAAAGAAGCAGAGGCTACGGCCATTTTCCTATTAAAAAAATTACTATTAGTTTTAAGTATTATAAATAAGAAAACTCCAAGCCAACATCTAACCATTCAATCAAGAAAAAAAAATCATATAGAGGACCCCTATACAAATTGGATATCACCATTAATGTTGGAGATCAGATCCTATCAGTGCACATCGCATGATGCAAGCGTTCTGGGCCATTGATTTTTAAGTGGGAGGCAATTTGGATATTTCCTGCTCCTCTATACAGCTCAGAACCTTGCACGTGCGGGCTTCTGATGGAATTCTTACTCATATAGATGTAGTCACCTACTATTAGATCCTATAGAAAGAACTCTATAGATTCTTTTTTCCTGAAATCAGTAGGTGAGGGAGTAGGTGAAGAATTTTAGGACGCACTATATGCTTGTCATTTTGACCAAGTTTGGCCAACCACGAAGTCATGGCTACCCTAAATACCTTATTTGGACAAAATTTAATTAGTCAAAAGAAAAATCTTTGCAAACTTTCAATATGTAAAAATTGTAAAAATCCTAGCAATTTGTAATTTAATCATTTGTCATTTTCTTCTCAGAATCTCATATCCTAGAAGATATCATAATTCTATTAAATACCTAATAAGCCATTCAACGTTTTCTAAATTGCTCTCAAGAAATGTGTTGCGTCATTTACATACAAGGCTGTGACTCAGTTAATTCACATTTTAAAGTAGTTGGAATCGTTCATCTGGTACATGTGAACGATTAGTAATTAATAGAGCATTACATGGTTTGCACATAAATTTTTTTCCCCTCAGGTTTCCCACTTGTTAAGGTAGCAAAAATTTGAAAGATATAAGTTAACCACTAAAAGCATTTATTTCTGCAATATTAACCGTCAGCCCAATTAATGGCCCGTTCAAATGTCCAACGCAGCAAGAACCTCCTGAGAAAAAGAATTTTACCAATTTCGGAAAGGACACCATCATCATTCTTGCAGTCTCTTGAAAACAAAATTACTTCCACAGCAAACTTGATAAGCATACTAATCAACAGAGAACAGGAAATAAACTCTTTTCAAGTGTTCAGTTCTTATACATGTTTGTTTCCTTATTTTACTTCCAACTCTAGAATGAATCTCTAGCAAATAGAACTGACATCTTTAAATAAAAGGCAGAAAACTGCCTCGTAGAGAAATCGTGCCCTTTTACCTCTATTGGATTGTTCATTACAGGTAGAATCAAGTAATCAAGGCTCCTTAACAGCTACACCGCCTCCATGAAATCTCTCCAAAAATTATATTTGCAGGCTAAGCATCCACGTATAAGTATTCTCTGCGACATCTCCATAATGTACTGTACCAAATCTAACCCCGTATCTAATGGCCGAGATGAGGACCTTTCAAATTAAGAGTGAAGATTGAGAGCATCTCAAAGATCTATTGTCTATCGTCGCCATTGGCTCTGCCTAGGTTCCCGTTTGGATTTCCAGTTGCTTGCTAGTTTTCTTATCAGTAATTGGATTTGTTACTGGATTATGGCTGTTAACTGTACCTTGCTCCACTGTAGAAGAAGTATCCCGCTGGCTTTCAAACAGTCTGCCTGCTTTCCCAATTGCAAGGATCAACTCCAGCTGCTTCTGCTGTTGTTCCTGCAGAGATACCCAAACATGGATACAATACAAATACAAAAGCTAATCAAAGATTGTCAACTTAAAGTACTCACTGCAAGAGCCAACTGAAAAGGAGATTTGAGAGGCAAAATATTACCATCTAGTTATGAAACAATTAGGGAAATTTAAGGCAAAAGTTGCAAATGATGAGGGGTTGGCTTTTCATTCATGGATGCTGCCCTTGTTAATGAGGAATTAATTGCTAAAAATGCTGCAATATTTGCTGCAGAAACATGCTACCTTTCGTGATATGTGGACTTATTCATGACTTGGTTGGTCAGAAATAAATAAAGGAAATGATCCCCCATGCAGCAAAAGCTGATATAACTCCATTCCTAACAACTAAACAGCCCCAGTTTTCACCTTGGCTCTCAATTTCCACCGATTCTAGAAGGCTGATTTCAGGTTAGCAACCAGTTGTTAGTAACTCAGTCAACTATTTCATTGAGCTGTCTCTTACTTTGAGTTATGCTGATCCCCCATTGTTTGGTAGAGCATAGTTGATGTTATGTGAGGATGCTGATCAACCAAAGATTGAAGATGAAGTGCATACACGCTCGAAACCAAGAATTATTTTCATCTTACAGGATAATAGACAATACAAGCTCTCAGTGCTCAACCTACAACCTTTCTTCTACCCAGCAATGGTTAAATGTAAATGTTTTGTATAGTTGAACTTGGACCTATTCTGACAGTGAATGTCGCATGGTTAGAAACTAGTGCAAAACTCCATCTTGAATTACCTCTTAATAATGTGATCAGCAGTCAGCAGTCAAAGATGATTATCTTTTTCTTTAAAAAAAAAAGGATGACCACTATCCTTTCAACTACATATAAGAATACAAAAGTCAACAAATGTAGACGACTATGAGCAGCATGTCGAAGAACTTAAACTGAAGGGGAAAATTCACCGAAGGCCAATAATAGACAAAATGTTCTATTTTTCATATTGAACTGATGCAGGACACCTGTATTTGTTTAGCATGCTCACAGGACTAGAAAATGAAATTGAATGTACTATTAGACATAGAAAACATGTCTCGTGGAACCACTAACACTAAGAGATCAAGTTAGGATGTAAGTCGTATCCAATTGTCCATCTAGCTGTCGGGTACTTAATTTTTTGGAACTTGGAAGCGTGCAAAATGAATCATAATGGACATTATGAACTTATCACCAACGTATTCAATCAGGTTCTCATCTAGCAGTATTAGGAGCACCTCATAATCTTACATCAGGTCAAATTGGTCTTATGATCTTATATCAGTCAGAATCACTTTCTGAGTCATTAAATTGAGTTTTAGTCTTTATCATTCCATCAAAATAGCTTGAAAAATAGAAGAAAAAAAATTCCCTCTTTTGGCAACAGATGTACGTAAACAGTATTTTATATTTTTCTTAAACCCTTTGTATAAAGATAACAAGACTTCAACACAGATGTACTATAAGTTTTAGTAAGTACTTAGAATTTGTTTTTTTGCAAAAGTTCACAAAGAATGGTTGTTGACATTTGTCTAGATTAGGATCCAATTATGATTCCAATCTAGAGTGTCGAATGTGTGTTCCTTAGAGATTAATCATGCACAATTTCTAAGATTGATTGAGTCAACAAGGCTCTAAGTGAACCGCATCATATGAAAGTCCTTCCACTACATTCACGAGGCTTAACCAATTTAAACGGAAAAGGGAAGGAATTGACAGCATCCGACAAATAAACATTTTCGAGAAATTGATCAGCAACAGTAATCAAAATGTAGTGAAATTGCCATGATATTATTATCAATAATAGAAAATTTCCACTATTTAAGTAAATTAAAGTTATATAAACTCACAATCGGTTTGCGTAGTTGTTTCCCAGTTTATCTATCAACTTTCACGGTTTCACCTTCTTATAACTGTTTCTTGGTCCAGGAGAATTTTAGAAGTCAGTGCCTACTTTCAACAAATAAAGTGCAAAACTTACGAGGTGCATTTTCTCTAACCACCAAATCACTTCTAGTCTAGGATTTATGGGAGCTCCTCTCTTGTCCACGTTTTCCTTGCACAAGAACTTGACACAAGTTTTAGAATGTCACATATTGTTAGCTTCCGTTTAGTGTGTTCCATCACCAACAAATTATTATGGGAAAAGAACTTGATAGGAATGATGTGGGAAATGATGATACTAAACTAACTGTTGAGTTTTGACATAGAATCATATATTGTTCAACTGTGTCCACATAATCATGTCTCACGGCTAAAGGATCTCCTCTCCTGATATTATGATAGAAGCAACTAGGGCATTTGTTTAGATTGTATGCCTGCTCAGTTACATTCACGCAAGGAAAAGAAGATGGCTCGAAAGGATGATATTATAACTCTCGAGGTACAAACTAAAAATAGATTTTGACCCAGAAAATTGATCATTCGCTATGCTTTAGAAAGAATAATATTCACCAACCCTCTTAAGGTGTGCTTCCTACTATGAATCAGTAAAAGGCCATCTCCATGACATGACTAGTCTGGAGTAGAACACAAAGCAAATAGCAGGCATGAAAAAACTGCTGTCCAGACGCTACAAACAAAGCCCAAATATAAGACCTACCTGCATTGCCAGTAAGACCTTCTGAATTTCACCAAGCTCCTTTTCAAGAATGTCTTCTTGCAATGCTAGAGCACGAGTAGCCTCTGAGTTCTTCTGTGCCAAAGCCGCAGCCTGTAGGGATCAATTACACTTCAATTTCACCATCAAGACAAATCTATGATGCTTGAAGCAAAAAATTAAGACAACGATGATGCTTGGGGGTCTTTATAAGTAAAACTTATTTGTCCTTGAGATACATGGGTCATAATGTTTAGGAAGATGGGTCATAATGTTTAGGAAGAACAAACAAGGCCAACAAGACGATGAAAACAAACTCAACACTTAATGATTGAATATTTCAGCGTGCAATATGCCCTTGAATTTTTTTTTTCTTTTTATTTTTCCTCTTCAGGAAGCGTGAATTCCTATCCAGAAAATCATAACTAGGATTATCACTAAACTACAATCCAGCCATGGTAAAGACTAAAGAGCAATAATAGAGGGCTGACCCACAAGGCCATAACAGAGCTGAATAGGAGAATGAAATTCCCATATAAGCAACAAAAAACATGGATACAGTATTTCTTGTTGTTGTATGTCGCCTATTATCTTTCTAATGCTAAATTATATGTTGCAGGAAAGTTGCAACTTGCATGTTTACATGTTAAATTAAATGAGAAGGGTGTGACTAAAGCGAAAAATTGCAGATACAAAGTTGCAGAATAATATGTTAGGCTAAATGATAGTGGGAGGCGATGCACTTAAAGTTTTTCTGTCAGAGGTATAAGAGCATGCACAATGGCAAGAACTGTAGTTAATGGATTGTCATTCTCATAGCTTTGGTAGGTATATGAAAAAGGCAACTAGGAGAGGAATTACTCTTGATCTAGAACTGATATCCAACTCCAATTTCTACCCAATTACAAAATACAACAAAGTTCCTAGCGCCTCAATCTTCATTAGTTCATAATCATATCATACATGTGAAAGATATGAACAGGTCACTATTGCCCAAAATGATACAATAGATACAATAGCTAGTGGTCTACACAACTTTGACCACTAGAACATCAATCATCAATGTACTAGCTCCATTAAACGTGAGAAGGTCGACTTCCGCTGATTTCTGCAAACATATATAAAATTTACACCAAATAATGGTGAAACATTTTTGAGCAAATACTATGATGTCTAAAAGACCAAGCTTAACATAGTACAACTAACATGATCTTGTCCATGAACCTTTTTTTTTATTTAACTTTTTTGAATATCTCTCCCCAGAAATCAAAACTTGGACTGTCACTAACATTGTAGACAAGCTGTGATAAACGAAAAATAAGATGCTGACATGAACCTCCAGAATGTATATAGCTGAATGGAAGAAATAAATTCATATAACCTATCCTAAAGTCTTAGGATAAATGATTCGTTGTTGTTGTTCTTGTTGTCGTCATCTCATATCACTACGTTGCCTACGCATTAGCTTTCTAATGCTAAATTGATATCTAGAGGATAAACAGCCACAAAACAACATGTTAAAGAAAATAAGGATGAGATACTAAATTGCCAAATTGCAGATAGAAAGTTATAGAATAATACATGAAAGTAAATGAAGATAAGAGGTGATGCGGTCAGAAATTTACTCTTAATGGATACCGGTCGAACAACATGAGAATCAAATGGTATCATCATTACATGGATCAGAAGGTTTATGAACCAAGGGTAACCAATACAGTTCTACTCCATGGTTAATCTATAACTGACAGTTGATTATCAACAACCATTGCCAATATCCACTATAAAAAATCAACAAAGGTTCAAGGGCCTCAACAATCATAACGATGCCAGCAGCAACAACAATAACAAAAAAGCAAGTCGCTATTGATTGATCAAGATCATCTAGCTAGTGACTGAGCAATCATGATTCACTTTGATAATGTTAGAGTCTCTCTAGGCTAAGAAGGTCGATGTCCATTAATTTCATAAGTAAAATGTACGCTGAGAGAAATGGTGCAACAGTTTTTTAACAAACTTTTACTTCGATATGATCAAACTTTATGGACTGATTTTTGATAAAAAATCAGAATTTAAGTGTTTGTTCATGGAAGAAAGCACTAGCTTTTTTATTTAGTAGATAAAAATACAAGGGGTGCTAGGAATGATAAGAGCCAATCCATAGTTAGAATGAACATCAAACAAAATATTAACAAGAATGAAGCAAGAAAAGCAAACATCACCTCGGTAATGGGCTCTTTCAAAGCCTTCCTAGTAACCCTAAACCTAATTCCAAGCTTCTCGAGGTGCCTCGAGAGAACCCGAACAATGGTAACCGAGCTCCTCAAATCCTCCTCCACCTTCTCAATCCTCGCAACCAAATCAACACCCACTCCAGTCTCAGTCTTCCTACAAATCCTCCCCCATTGCCTCCGGCGAATCAAACTCCCAATCGCCACCGAGCCCACCAACATCAGCAACTGACAAACAAGAATCCTGTTGCCCAAGCTCGACTGCAAGGGTTTCACTGCACCAGGAATCAAGAACCCAACAATACACCCAATCGAGTAGACAGCTGGCGGGATAATGAACAGTATTTCGGTCATCGAAAGGATCGAATCCAGGCTCAACTCGCTGGAGGCCTCTCTGTGTTGATTCCCATCAATGCTTTGACCTAGAAAAAGATTACAATTTTAGCTCACTGAACATAGAGATTGAATTTGATTCGGATGTTACCAGATGAAAAGGCCTGAATCCGCCACCGAGAAGAGCGGCGCTCATCGAGCACGAATCTCCGCGCATCTGAAAAGGGGGAATCAGAGAAAGTAAGAATCTGCAGTCGGTTTCTGGGTACCGGAAACGAGTAGAGATTTTGGGGATGAGGAATCGTCGGTAGGCTCTGAGCGAATGCAATTGACATGGATTCAACTGCAATTTTCTTTGAAATTGGATGCCTTTCGATTAAATTTAGATGAGAATGAGACGCATTGATCGAAACTAGGTTTTCTTTTTCTTTTTCTTTTTCTTTTTTTTGGAGGGAGACGGAGATCACGAGAGAGGAGAAGATGAGGTCTCTTAATCTGACCGGCGACGGATGTTATCGTCTTTGGGGTCTCAAGTGTGCAAGTTGGGAGCAGAGAGCCCGGGAAAATTATTGATACCCCCCTTTTACTTTTTATAATTTCTGACAGGGCCTGAAGGAGGCTCGCTTAAATTACAGAAAACGCCCATTTAACATTTTACAGGCACTTGGATAAGCGGAGCCGTTTGGATTAATTAGTGTTGTATATTACAACCTCAATCCAATGTCATAACATTAATGTTTCACTAAAATAGTAATAATTTTTGGATTGAGACATTAAGCAAGTTTCCTTATGGGTATTACACTGATCCAGAGGCTACTAGTTTGGCGCATCGTGAGTATTGTGAACAGCAGTTACATTAAAGTATTTTCTCGTGCATAAATTTCGCATTAAACCACCTCAAAATTGTTTAGCACTCCATCAAATTGTTTTTGTCAAGCAATGCTTCACAATCTAACTCTATTTACTTGATAAGAAGAGACATGATAAATATGACGATAAATGATTACTTTCTGTTTGGGTCGAAAGTTGATTTCTTTGTCATTTCCATTACAAAATTTAAGAAAATTACACCTTAATTTTCAGTTACAAAGAAATTTCAGTAACTCTCTCACAAACTCGAACAAAAGATACTACAAGTGTAGATCTCCTGTTTTTGTGGGACTTTGCTGTCTTGGGACGGCGTGTCAGTGGACCACCGGCGTGATCGTCGAATCGGCGGGGTTTAGTTAGTGCTTCGCAGGAAACAAGAACTTCAAAGAAATATCTTAGCAAGGTAAGATATCTACTCTTCTCAAGAATAAGGCAAGGCTTAAACTCGAGGAATCTCCGCGTGGATCGTGTTCTTGAACTCCGGAAGCTTGGATTTCTGATTTTTCCCTTTCTGATGGCCGACCTCCTGCCCAAGTGGACGTAGGAGGGTATTTATAGTCTTTGGGAAACGTGCCCTCTTCAGAAACACAAGTGTCATAAGTGCGAGAATTGCGTTAAGCCATTTCGAAGTACGGCCTTCATTGCCAGCTCTTTGGCGGTGTCGGTACCTTGTGGCGAAGCGGTATGTTTACCTGGCCGGCTGGCGGCGATCGCAGATCCTCATTTCTTTATGCGGTTTTCACGCTTTTAGGCGCGATTAAATGCCCTAGAATTACGCCTAGTGGTATCTTGGCGATGTAACGCCTATTAACGTGTCGAACGTCTCTGCATTGATAAAGTCAAGTGGGCCCCATCGGCATTGATTTAGACCTTTCAAGAGCTCGTTCCAAGTATTACGGGTGTCTCGCCGGTTAGCGAGACACAAGTAAATGCCTCGCTAATAGCGAGACACATCAAGGTGTCTCGCTTCGTGCGAGGCACACACAAGTGCCTCGCTAATAGCGAGACACATCAAGGTGTCTCGCTTCGTGCGAGGCACACACAAGTGCCTCGCTAATAGCGAGACACATCAAGGTGTCTCGCTTCGTGGCGAGACACAAACAAGTGTCTCGCTTCGTGGCGAGACACAATCTCCCCATGTGTTGACTTCTTGAGATTTCGGCGGCGTTGTTCTTCGATCTTCTCATGATTTAGTCATATTTGAAGTTCTTCGGCAATTTTTGATGCCTACAGATACCCTCCAAAGTTTTGGACTCCTCGTATTTTGTCGAAGTGCGGAATACTTTGGATAAGATGCGCATTGCTTCGCTCAACGTTGAACTTTGTAGAAGAGGCCCATGTTTTGCTTCAGTTTCTTGAATCGACTCTGGCGTCGTGACCATATTTTGGGATCAATAGTCATTGCATTTGTATTTGGATTGATTGAAATGTCGAAGTCGATTTTGGACTAATCATCTTCATCTTGAAAGTCACCACTTGGGTTATAATTGAAATGCCTTGAGAATCATTCGAGAAAAAGCGTCGTCGGTTTTGAATATCAGTTCGGAAAGCTTCTATATGTAATATCTGGAATTGTCCCACTTGAAGAAAGCGGCGGGGCAATCTGAAGTCTCGCTCAAAGGACCGCCACAGAATGCATGCGAGCATGCTTGAGCTTCGGAGGCTATGTAATGGCACATTTGCATTAGCAATGAGTTTCAAAGTGCATTAAAATCACGGTAGGAGAAAGTGCTTGACCCGTGAGGAAGAGTGAACCCGTCTCAAGTTATTGCTTGTATGATAGATATAGGATTTTTGGCAAACCCTCACCATCAACGGTTTGATGAGCCTTTACCAACTACCGTTTGAGTTGGGCTAGCATGTAGATTATCCGAGTCCGTTCTACATGTTACGTTGTGCTAAAAGAGTGAATTCTCTTAGACTTTATGCTACGATATTGAATCGTGGGCTCGGTCAATTATCACGGAATTGATTACGTGACATGTGTTAGATGCGGACTTATCTCGATAAGGGACGAGATAATATCCCTATGCATGAAGGCATAGTTTAGGTGTCATTAGGTAATGACATCTATGCTACGATTTTGAATACGTAGGCTTGTGGAATTTATGTTTTCTCTTGGGGCGAAAACGAACCCTTTGTGTCTTCTCTTGGGGCGAAAACGAACCCTGTTGTGTTTTCTCTTGGGGCGAAAACGAACCCTGTTACCGGAGTAGACCTCTCATTCATAAAAGAAATCGAGAGGGGATTTTGACCGTGGTCCTAACTGTAGGAAGGTTTGACCAAGTGGGAGTGAAAATTAAAAATGATCCTAAGCGTAGGAAGGTTTGATCGGGATAGGAGTTTTGAGACAATCCTAGCGTAGGAAGGTTTGATCGCTCAATCACGAAATGGACCTCGTTCATGGAAGGAATCAAGAGGATTTTGACCATGGTCCTAAGCGTAGGAAGGTTTGACCGGATAGGAATTTTGAGACAATCCTAAGCGTAGGAAGGTTTGATCGCTCAATCTTGAAATGGACCTCTCGTTCATGGAAAGAATCGAGAGGGGATTTTTGGCCGTGGTCCTAACTATAGGAAGGTTTGACCGGATAGGAATTTTGAGACAATCCTAAGCGTAGGAAGGTTTGATTGCTCAATGTGGAAGTGGACCTCTCGTTCATGGATTATCCACCCCGGCTTTCTTAAAATGGGGCCGGAGTGAGTAAGAAGGAAGAGCGGTTTAACCTCTTATATTCATCGGAGGAAAGGGAGCAGCTTTATACTCATATACCTTGAGTCTGAGAGGGCGGTTTATACTCATATACCTTGAGTCTGAGAGGGCGGTTTATACTCGTATACAGCCGAGTCTGAGAGGGCGGTTTATACTCGTATACAGCCGAGTCAAGTTTGATTCAACTTATTTCGTTAAGACGCCGCTTCAACCAAGGCTTGGATGATGGCCTTGAGAGCTAAGCAATCCTTTGTAGGATGGAGGATCCTCCCAGGCACGACAAGATTTAGGGTCCGAAATTTTGTTAGCCTCCTCTTGATTTGTAATTGGAGGCAACTTGATTTTGTTGTTATCAAGGAGGTGTTTGAAGATGATTGGAACTTCTTCGTCCTTGAAAGAGTATGTCCTGTGAAATTTTGATTTAGAAGCTTTTTGGCGCGGCCGTTGTTGCGACGTTTGACCAACAGCAGTTACAGATGCCTTTCCTCTATTATGAGAGGAAAAATTTACTCGAGGGTCACCATCTTTTCGCCTCTTCGGCTTTCTTCCTTCGAGGAAGCGTTGGCTTGTTCTCCTCGTATTTTTAGGTCTTTCCACGTAGTTGGTGGGACGACCCCCATGACTTCCAGCAATTCTATAGAAAGATTGTTGTGGCAAGTCTTCAATATGAACTCTTCAGTAATTGGATCCCTGCAATTCATAGCTTTATTGCGGAATCGCTTAACGAAGGTGTCGATTGTCTCCCCACCTTTCTGCTTTTCGTCTAAAAGAGTTCCAATTGAGACTTCGGTGTCGTCATCGAAGAAGTTGCTGAGAAAAGAACTTTCCATGTCCTCCCAACAGTTAATACTCCCGGCCTTGAGTCTTCGATACCAATCGAAGGCAGCTCCGCGAAGAGTACCGACGAATGACCGAACCATCAGAGGCTCGTTTCCCGAGATTACCCCCAAATGTGATTTGAAGTAAATCAGGTGTTGTGAAGGTGACCCTCTCCCGTCAAATGGCGTAAAGTTGATCAAATTGAATTTTGGCGGGTAAGGAATTGAATCCCACTCCCTAGGATACGGACACGGGATGCCAGTCCTTTTGACTTCCTGTGTGGACATCAAAGCATTGATTTTATTTTCAAGCTCTTTCATCCTTTCGCCATCATCCTCCCCTTGTTTTGGATTGCTTCCAATAGGAAGAATTGGACCATTTCCACCTTGGCGGCCAGATCGGCTTTTTGGAGGTTGATCGGTAAATGTGTTCATCAATCTCCGAATCACTGTCTTCAACATTATGGTGGGTTACTCCACCTTGTTGACTGGATTTAGGCTGTTGACTGGACACAGGTTGTGCAACCGTTTGGGTTTGCAATTCCCTCATCTGTTGCATGGCTAGCTCCATCTCTGTTCTCATTTCGGCCTTAAGCTCTTCTCTTTGCTTAGCTAAGGCTTCTTGTAACATGTGAGCCAGGACATCTGGAGTAATGGTAAAAGCTTCTCTGGGATGGGGACCAGCACTTGACATTGTGTCATCGGAAGCTATCGCAGAATTGATGTCGGAAGCTTCATCATCAGATGACTCTCCCTCATGCATCCTTCTATAGTCGATGCGTTGGGTAGCTCGCAATTGCAATCGAGACATCTGCTGGGAAACTCGGGTGCTGACTTTTCCTGCAGGAGTGAAATCAGGATCTGAATCCGTCGCTGGTCCTTTCCCTTTGTTCACCATGTTGATGGTCATTTTGGGAAACTCATCAATTTGGATGGATAATCTCCTTTTTCTTCGATGTCGTCTTGACTGTGGCTTCAGATTTTCCGTTGCTGACAGGGAAAGCCGTTCGAATACTGAAGCTCTTTGCGGGTGAGCGTTCGACTCAGAACAGGCACATCCTGACAACAACGTCTTGATTAGTTGTGCACAAGAGCAAGAACAACCTATTTCATCGATCGTCCTTTTTCGTGTGTTGCCACCCCCAGCCTGATGGTGTGGTTGGTGTGGTTTATCACAAATTGCACTTCCACCCCCAAATGTAACGTTGTCCTTAATTGGAGGACACGTCTTCTTTTGGGGACGTCGACTTTTTGACTTGAGAGACAACTTCCATCGCTTGGCATCGTCATCTGAAGTTGCTTCTGTATGAATCACAAGGGTCTGGTTATCTCTCGTGATTTTGCAAGTCACTTGCCTCAACTTCTTCTTCTCAGCAGACTCGTGGACCCCTTGTGGGATGCTCAAGCGAGGCATAGCGAAATTCTTCGGTTTGAGCTGCGTCAGATGGCTCGGCACATTTCTGAACATCACTTGGAATTTGGGTACGGCCCCCAACCTGTCGTTGTTTATGGATCAGGTGACCCAAACGTTCCATTACCGGTGTTTTGACTTTGGTTCTCAATTGTGGACCAAGGCGACTGAACACCGAAATTGACGGATTTCCAGACTTAACGGTTGATACCTCGGTAGGAAAAGTGGAAGAAAGGCGGAAAAGTCAAATTTTCGCTAAGACATGGAGGATCGCCGCTTTTGGCGGCGATTCGAACTATCTCGGTGAAGAATTACGGCGGACTCTTGAGCCAATTTTGGCGTTGACTTGGGACCCAAACTTGGCGATTTTGAGCCGTTCTTTGGGTTGATTTAGACTCCTGCGCCTTGCGAACAATGGCGTGCATGAGCAGCGTGCGGCGTTTTGAACAGCTCCTTCTTTGTCAATCGGGTCCTTTTGGCGAGAACCCATTCTTCCTTGGGAGAGTCTTGTGGATTGAGAAATTGCAGTTTGTTGATGCCTTTGATCACGTGAGTTCTGATAGTGAACTCGATCCGTTGACTCCAGGGCCTTGGCGAACTGACGGGCCATCTTTTGACGTCGTCTTTGGCGAGCTCTCTTTGTCAGAGCAGAGCTCTCGGCTTTGAGATCCACCGAGGTGTTACCGAGAGGGGAAATCGCCTCTGTCGCAAGCGAAACAGAACGAACCTCCCTCTTAAGAGATGATATCCTCCAATGTTTGCGGGATGAGGAGGACTTCGATGTGGAAGAGGAGAGATATTCTTCGAATTTGGCTTGATCGAAGAAGTAGTCTAGTCCATCAACCATGAGGTCGGCCTGATCGCTGCAAGGCTGCGACACAACAATCTCGGGCTCGAGACCGTTGGCTCCCACTGTGGTCGCCATCGTGTTTGGGTCGAAAGTTGATTTCTTTGTCATTTCCATTACAAAATTTAAGAAAATTACACCTTAATTTTCGTTACAAAGAAATTTGATAACTCTCTCACAAACTTCGAACAAAAGATACTACAAGTGTAGATCTCCTGTTTTGTGGGACTTTGCTGTCTTGGGGCCAATGTCAAGTGGACCACCGAAGCGTGATCGTCGAATCGGCGGGGGTTTAGTTAGTGCTTCGCAAAGGAAACAAGAACTTCAAAGAAATATCTTAGCAAGGTAAGATATCTACTCTTCTCAAGAATAAGGCAAGGCTTAAACTCGAGGAATTTCGCGTGGATCGTGTTCTTGAACTCAGGAAGCTTGGATTTCGATTTTCCCTTCGATGGCCGACCTCACGCCCAAGTGGGCGTAGGAGGGTATTTATAGTCTTTGGGAAGCGTGCCCTCTTGAAACACAAGTGTCATAAGTGCGGGAATTTTGCGGTTAAGCGGCGGCTCAATATCTCGGTGAAGAATTACGGCGGACTCTTGAGCCAATTTTGGCGTTGACTTGGGACCCAAACTTGGCGATTTTGAGCCGTTCTTTGGGTTGATTTAGACTCCTGCGCCTTGCGAACAATGGCGTGCATGAGCAGCGTGCGGCGTTTTGAACAGCTCCTTCTTTGTCAATCGGGTCCTTTTGGCGAGAACCCATTCTTCCTTGGGAGAGTCTTGTGGATTGAGAAATTGCGGTTTGTTGATGCCTTTGATCACGTGAGTTCGATAGTGAACTTCGATCCGTTGACTCGGGGCCTTGGCGAACCGACGGGCCATCTTTGGCGTCGTCTTTGGCGAGCTCTCTTTGTCGAGGCGAGCTCGGCTTTGAGATCCACCGAGGTGTTACCGAGAGGGAAATCGCCTCATGGCGAAGCGAGCGAACCTCCCTCTTAAGAGATGATATCCTCCAATGTTTGCGGGATGAGGAGGACTTGATGTGGAAGAGGAGAGATATTCTTAATTTGGCTTGATCGAAGAAGTAGTCTAGTCCATCAACCATGAGGTCGGCCTGATCGCTGCAAGGCTGCGACACAACAATCTCGGGCTCGAGACCGTTGGCTCCCACTGTGGTCGCCATCGTGTTTGGGTCGAAAGTTGATTTCTTTGTCATTTCCATTACAAAATTTAAGAAAATTACACCTTAATTTTCGTTACAAAGAAATTTGATAACTCTCTCACAAACTCGAACAAAAGATACTACAAGTGTAGATCTCTGTTTTGTGGGACTTTGCCTGCGTCGGGACGCGTAATCCGTGGACCACCGAAGCGTGATCGTCGAATCGGCGGGGGTTTAGTTAGTGCTTCGCAAAGGAAACAAGAACTTCAAAGAAATATCTTAGCAAGGTAAGATATCTACTCTTCTCAAGAATAAGGCAAGGCTTAAACTCGAGGAATTTCCGCGTGGATCGTGTTCTTGAACTCGGAAGCTTGGATTTCGATTTTTCCCTTCGATGGCCGACCTCACGCCCAAGTGGGCGTAGGAGGGTATTTATAGTCTTTGGGAAGCGTGCCCTCTTGAAACACAAGTGTCATAAGTGCGAGGAATTTTGCGATTAAGCCGGCAGCTTCGAGAGCGCCTGCTGGCGCTCGCGGCGGCGATTAGGTACGCTGCACGGCGTTTTGAACAGCTCCTTCTTTGTCAATCGGGTCCTTTTGGCGAGAACCCATTCTTCCTTGGGAGAGTCTTGTGGATTGAGAAATTGCGGTTTGTTGATGCCTTTGATCACGTGAGTTCGATAGTGAACTTCGATCCGTTGACTCGGGGCCTTGGCGGCGGCGGGCCATCTTTTGGCGTCGTCTTTGGCGAGCTCTCTTTGTCGAGGCGAGCTCGGCTTTGAGATCCACCGAGGTGTTACCGAGAGGGGAAATCGCCTCTGTCGCAAGCGAAACAGAACGAACCTCCCTCTTAAGAGATGATATCCTCCAATGTTTGCGGGATGAGGAGGACTTCGATGTGGAAGAGGAGAGATATTCTTCGAATTTGGCTTGATCGAAGAAGTAGTCTAGTCCATCAACCATGAGGTCGGCCTGATCGCTGCAAGGCTGCGACACAACAATCTCGGGCTCGAGACCGTTGGCTCCCACTGTGGTCGCCATCGTGTTTGGGTCGAAAGTTGATTTCTTTGTCATTTCCATTACAAAATTTAAGAAAATTACACCTTAATTTTCAGTTACAAAGAAATTTGATAACTCTCTCACAAACTCGAACAAAAGATACTACAAGTGTAGATCTCTGTTTTGTGGGACTTTGCTCGTGTCGGGACGCGTAATCCGTGGACCACCGAAGCGTGATCGTCGAATCGGCGGGGGTTTAGTTAGTGCTTCGCAAAGGAAACAAGAACTTCAAAGAAATATCTTAGCAAGGTAAGATATCTACTCTTCTCAAGAATAAGGCAAGGCTTAAACTCGAGGAATTTCCGCGTGGATCGTGTTCTTGAACTCGGAAGCTTGGATTTCGATTTTTCCCTTTCGATGGCCGACCTCACGCCCAAGTGGGCGTAGGAGGGTATTTATAGTCTTTGGGAAGCGTGCCCTCTTGAAACACAAGTGTCATAAGTGCGTGAATTTTGCAAGAGCGCCGGCAACCGAGTCGCCTAGCTTGTTGCCTCGCCACCGGCGAGGTAAGTCGGCCGCTCTCGGCCGGGCGGCGAAGATGGGCTGGCCGACCGGCGAGGCAAGGTTCCCCACCGTAGAACGGTTTTCTCGCTTTTAGGCACGATTAAATGCCCTAGAATTACGCCTAGTGGCGTATCTTCGGCGATGTAACCGCCTATTAGCGTGTCGAGCGTCTCTGCATTGATAAAGTCAAGTGGGCCCCATCGGCATTGATTTAGACCTTTCAAGAGCTCGTTCCAAGTATTACGGGTGTCGCCCGGTTAGCGAGACACAAGTAAATGCCTCGCCTATAGCGAGACACATCAAGGTGTCTCGCTTCGTCGCGAGGCACACACAAGTGCCTCGCTAATAGCGAGACACATCAAGGTGTCTCGCTTCGTCGCGAGGCACACACAAGTGCCTCGCTAATAGCGAGACACATCAAGGTGTCTCGCTTCGTCGCGAGGCACACACAAGTGCCTCGCTAATAGCGAGACACATCAAGGTGTCTCGCTTCGTGGCGAGACACAAACAAGTGTCTCGCATCAGAAGACACAATCTCCCATGTGTTGACTTCTTGAGATTTCGACGACGTTGTTCTTCGATCTTCTCATGATTTAGTCATATTTGAAGTTCTTCAGCAATTTTTGATGCCTACACTCTCGTCAAGAAAAAACAAAAATGTATAGCTCTGACTAGGGATGGAAACAAACCGAATCGAATCGAATACCATGGCATTCAAATTCAAATTCGATTATTTTGATGAATTCAAATTCGAATTTGAGTCGAATAGGTAAAGAGTGTTCAAATTTAATTTGTTTATTAGTCGAATATTTGTTAAAAGTTCATGAGTATCTCATTAGCACATTTGCTAAGTAAATAAATTTTTGAGCATGAGGTCATGAGTTCAAACCCTACGTTTTACTAAACTGTTATTATGATTTTCACTATAAAATTATTATATTATGTGATTATAAATTATTTATATAATACATATAATCAGCAACATTTATGATATTATGCACACATAAAAGATGATACAATATACTACTATAAAAATAGAAAAACATAAACGATATTTAATAATCAAACAAATCAAATATACCTCCAGTTAAATTCTATTTATTTATGAATTAAATACTAAAAGTATTTATTTACTATTAAATGAACTACTGAATCAAAAATAATTGAATATCTGGACGAAGACCCGTTTAAAAATCCGCAACCTCTAAATTAAATAAAAAAAATTCCCTTGTAGCAAAGGTATCCATAAGAGAGTAGATTATAAAAAGATTTCAAATTCAAGTAGATTATAAAACATTTTTGGGGACCAGGACCAGTGCTCAAACGACCAAAACCAAGATCACTTATTTATTATGGCTTTTAACGCAAATACGAGATTGAAGACGGACCAAAGGTTCCACCCACATCAAGTTGTTTGCTGGGTCGACCTCAAGCAGGCATTGACAAGTTGGAGCCTATCTGCTGGTCATGTATGCGAAGACTTATATTCATATAACAATTAATAGCTTTTTTTAAATAATATAATTCCATAAAACCATTTTTGTTCGTTTCTTAATTCCGATAGTAAATAACTTGTGAGAGAAACATAATTTTTTTTTCTTTTTCTGAAAGTATTTTGAACCATCCACCAAGCTTTCTTTGAAAAATCCATTTTCATTCACCATGCCTCCAGTATGAGGCGTAATTGGGAGGAGAGAGGCAAAGCATATTTCAAGTTGAGAATAGGTCGAGAATCGCGTCAACCTGAGAATTGTTTCCCAAGTTTAGCATATCTACCATCACCTCACCATGCTACATAGTCCCACCTTGCGCCCTCTTCTTGAGTCATTTACAAAACAAATTTGAGCTTAATAGAAGAAATTGCACCTTATTCTTTGCCTTTTGAGGTAATCTTTCTGTACCTTTATGTATTTATTTATTTATTGTCCATGTTAACCTTACAAGAATCTTGATGAATAACTGACATTGGGGAGGGTTTTTTAAGAAGTGTGTATGTTAGACCTTCGGCGGCAAGAGAAGGATTTGTTGGCTGTTGGCTGTAGAAATATGAACTCGCAATGTCAGATCTCAGCACTGTGAATCCTGCAAACCATGTTAAACCTAAATTTAAAGCATGTTTCCAAGTCATGACCTTATACTGTAATCCCTCACCTTCATCTTCTTTCGCTTCAGGTTACTAAACATTGCTGCGGAAAGCCTGCTTAAGCCCTTGCTCTAGTTGTATCTGATTTGGGTCGGTTTATCGTCAGGCCTATTTCGGGATTTGGGTATTTTCATATTGCTCCCCACTGGAGTCTGTATCGTTGATGAAGTTATTTTCAGAAAATTTCGGGATTTGGGTATTTTCATATTGCTTATCCACTGGAGTCTGTATCGTTGATGAAGTTATTTTCAGAAAAATCTGCGATAGCAGTCTTGGGAAACTATTTCTTAACATCTTGACATAAATAAAGAGAAGGCCAAGAAGGAAGTATTTGTGACAGCAAGTGTTAGCTCATTAAATGGGATGCTGAATGAAAGAAAAAGAGAGGGTTTTTCCTTTGTGCACGAAAATTTTAAAGCAGAAGCAAAACTGCCAAAATGGTTACTAATGGCTCAAAGTTTCTCCATTATAAACTCAAAATGTAATAGGACGGTTACGAGCAACATACACTAACATTATCTCAGATAGAGTTTAGGCTCCCGGCACTAACCCTACTTTAGTTTAACTCCTTAACTGGACTAGAAATCTCGTTTTATTCTCCTTCAGTAAGGAAGGCAAAAGTAGGCTAAGTACGAGGTATTATCTACTTACCTTGATATTTATTCTTGTCACTGCGATTTTGGTGTTAATTTCTCAATTGCTCACTTTAAACAATATTGTTTCTATCATACAGATCAAATCCTTTCGCCTTTGTTATTTAGATAATCGAGCAAATTTCTGGTTGTAAATATTTACCTACCATACCATCAAAAGGAATCATCTCATTTTGGAGATTTGGTAACTCCTCATTTGTAGTCACTCTCTGCGAAGGAATCTCACGTTGGATGGAAATTTAACCCTCAAGAATGAAGTCCCCTTTGCTGGTATCTATTAAGATTCATCCTAGTTGGTGCAGCATATTAATTTTATCAAGTGTGTTATTGTTATTGCTGCAGGAGGTAATAAAAGGAGGAGAGTTGTATAATTGATTCATGATTCCAGTACCTAGATAAAGAACTACAGGTCAAATTATTTGTTCAGGTTTCCTTACAATTACAGCACAGGTTAATTATCAAGAACGTAGATTTGAAGTACTTCTAAGTCTTAGCATTATGTTTTCAGAAAATTTGGAACTCTAGTACAACAATATTGTATGTAATTGTTCGGTGATATAGAAAAACTAGAGAGTAAATGTTTCTTTGGCCCCCATTCCTTAAAACAGGTGATAGAAAAAAGTACTATCGACGCCCATGTATTTATGAAATCGAACCACATTGAAAACATTTCAATCTATCTAGTGTTGGCACTTTTTGCATCCAATTCCAAAACCGCATCAATGATTTCCAAAAATAGTCTTAACTTTTAATCCTTAACTAGATGAAATTTGCCGTAAGCAGTGTCTTACATAGTCACATGAACTACAAAAGTTAAGACAATTCGCACAAACTACATACATCATCTGATCGAAGTGCAAATGTACTCCAGAAACTGATCAACCAAATAGTGAAATTATGAAATTGCTTCAATTGGATACAAACTAGCCTCATTAGTCCGCACAACAACATGCACTAGCCTTTTATGAAGAAATACCACAATTATTAGCTCAGAGTGCATTTTTGTGATGCAAAGCATTACACGATTTTGAACCAAATTACACAAACCAAACAAATTATTCTATCCCAACAATTCCTTATCAAACAATCAACACAAACTAATAACTTAAAATTAAAATTTTTTTTAAAAAAAAAAGTCGAAAAAATGCACCTGCAATCCTCACAAATCCTCAGCAGTCCTCGCCTTCTTGACAACCTCGAAAGCCTCAGCAATGCTCTCCAAGATCCCTCTCTGGGCCTCGACCACCATCTCGGCCCTCTTCGCCTCTGTATCCATCCAACCTCTCTCTATCTCCCTCATCATCTCCATCCTCCTCTTCTCAACCCTCATCATCCCCTCCCCCATTCTCCTAACCTCCATCGCCACCTCCATCAAAACGCCACAATTCCCATACTCACGATTATCCTCACCGTCATCGTCGTCCTCGCTCGATTCCGAATCCAAGGTAGGATCCTTAACAGTAATTGGAACAGGTCCACGCTCCAGCCTCTCCATGCGATCAAAGTAGGGCCAGAGGGACGGGATCGGCCGATTCTTTTCGGCGCGAAACCGCTTCCGGAGCTTCTCGATCTTGTGGCGGCACTGGGTGCCGGACTTGGGAGGGTGGAGGAGGGCGGCGGAGGAGCAGCGGGCGGCGACGGCGGCGGCGACTTCCTCCCACTGCTGGGCTTTGAGCTGGCCGCGGTTGAGGGAGTACCACTTGGACTCGTAGGCGTCGATTAGGGAGGTGGTTTCGATGTGGGACCAGGGATGGCCGGGGGTTGAGGGCTTTTTGGTGGTGGTTGGGGTGGCGGTGGCGGTGGCGGTGGCGGGGGAGGAGGAGGAGGAGGAGGGAGGGACGATGGTGGTCATGGCGGCGGAGGAGAATTAGGGTTAGGGTTTGGGAGCATGAAGAAGGGGGGGTTTAATGGGGCGGTGAAATTGGTGGTGGGGATGTTGGGGAAGCGGGCGGTAGTGGGACGCGGGTCCAGCGGACAGATGCTGGAAGTGGGTAGTTGGAGTTTTTGCTACCTAATTCTTTGCTGGGTTTTCTTGTCATATTAGAACCACCACATCTCAATATTTCTAAATTGAGCCAAAAATGCATTAAGATGTTTTAAATAAGACCTCAAGTTTATTAAGTTGTTTTAAACAAGGCCTTTAAATCGATTAAGTTGTTCTAAATATTCGAACAAATATAAGATTTAGCGTCTAATATATTTAGAGATATGCATATTGAAAAGCATAATGGTGATTCAACGGCTATTTGGGGGCCTAATATGTCAAAAACCCTTCTCTGTTTCAACATATTATTGCATTGTTTAAGGGCCTGTTTGGAAAGGAAACAAGAAAAATGTGATTATAGGAAATAGATTTCTTATAACCATTTCCTTTCCTTATTTAGTTGGAACAGCAAAGAAAAATGTGCATGCGAGGCCCACATTTAGAAACATGCATAGCGGATCAGGCCCAGAAAAAAAAAGTAAACCAAAATAAATAGGAAATGCGCTTCGAAAAGGATATTAGGTTGCATTTGGAAATCTGGATTTAGATTTGAAGTATAGATTTTGAATGAAGGGTCCATTGATTTTAGAAATCACTTGTTTGGTCGCCTTTGTTATACAAAGGGATTTCAAATTCTTTTTTTTTTATTCCTTTTTTGAGGAATAAATTCTATTATGTTGATATACAGTATACTTATTATGCATTGATTTCCATAATCCCCTACTTACAATGTCATGTCTCTTTTTCCTGTCATTTTAGATGACTCTTAATTATAATAAAATAATTGTTCAACAGATTGAGACCTAATGCACCGTGTATAGACTTATCTAATCTAATCTAATCTAATCTAATCTAATACTATTATAAAAGTGTGTTGGTATGTTAAAACATTTCTTCCAAAATGCCCTTTAAAACACATACATGCATACATAAAGCATGCATCTATACATAAACCATACCCCATACATTCATAACCTCCAATTAAATGCATTATATTCATAACCCCCAATTAAATGCATTATTATTCATAACCCCAAATAATTTCACCATGACTAAGTTGTTTATATTTTGTAACCTCCCATTAACATATTAATCTCTTATAATTCTCACTAATTATCACTATTATAATTTAAAAAACGTTATAACCATTCATCTTCTTACTAAACCACTATAAATCATAATAAATCTCTTGCAAAAATGAATAAAGAACCACCCTCTCCCCAATTCCCACAAAGTCAGCGTTAGGGTAAGTGGGCCAAAACTCGAATCCCAAACCCTAACCCTAGCCCTAACCCTAACTTGGATTTTGGTTTGATTTGGTAGGTGACGTCGCCGTATGGGAATAGCGTTTATCATGCTGATAATGTGGAGTCGGGGAATTTTGCGTCTACATAAAACACATGCATCTATACATAAATCTTACCCCATACATACATAACCCCCAATTAAATGCATTATATTCATAACCCCCCAATTAAATGCATTATTATTCATAACCCCAAATAATTTCACCATGACTAAGTTGTTTATATTTTGTAACCTCCCATTAACATATTAATCTCTTATAATTCTCACTAATTATCACCATTATAATTTAAAAACGTTATAACCATTCATCTTCTTACTAAACCACTATAAATCATAATAAATCTCTTGCAAAATGAATAAAGAACCACCCTCTCCCCAATTCCCACAAAGTCAGTTAGGGTAAGTGGGCCAAAACTCAATCCCAAACCCTAACCCTAGCCCTAACCCTAACTTGGATTTTGGTTTGATTTGGTAGGTGACGTCGCCGTATGGGAATAGCGTTTATCATGCTGATAATGTGGAGTCGGGGAATTTTGCGTCTACATAAAACACATGCATCTATACATAAATCTTACCCCATACATACATAACCCCCAATTAAATGCATTATATTCATAACCCCCCAATTAAATGCATTATTATTCATAACCCCCAAATAATTTCACCATGACTAAGTTGTTTATATTTTGTAACCTCCCATTAACATATTAATCTCTTATAATTCTCACTAATTATCACCATTATAATTTAAAAAACGTTATAACCATTCATCTTCTTACTAAACCACTATAAATCATAATAAATCTCTTGCAAAAATGAATAAAGAACCACCCTCTCCCCAATTCCCACAAAGTCAGCGTTAGGGTAAGTGGGCCAAAACTCGAATCCCAAACCCTAACCCTAGCCTTAACCCTAACTTGGATTTTGATTTGATTTGGTAGGTGACGTCGACGTATGGGAATAGCGTTCATCATGCTGATAATGTGGAGTCGGGGAATTTTGCGTTTACGTCGTCGGAGATGGGAGATTACTTGGCTTGCATGTGGACGCCTGATCACAAGCCGCCTCAGACATTGACGATTGAGTTTGAGCGGAGGACTAGAGTTGCCACGAAGGACTGGCCGAATGTTGCCAAAAAGGGGCAGATTGATGTAAGTTGATCTCGATTTTGTATTCTATTTTGGTGCTAATTATGTTTTTTTTCGTTGTGATTGTTTCCGTTGTCCAAGTTTGAGTTTGAATTTGGAATTCTTCTAAGGCTGAAAAGTTTGTGAAGTTGGAGGAGAAACAAATTGATTTTGTATAGAAAAGAACATGTGTGCTTGGTTATAGAAGCTAACAGTCATGTAAGTCTGAAAGAAGACGTCAATGATGTGAATATGCTATTGTGGATCTGATATTAGGGCCTTATGAAGCCTACGGTCATTAATAGGCATAAAAGATGCAAGAATGATTGTTTTAATATTTTGTGTACATATTTGAGCCCAAAGGCTTAAGATTTTGTCTCTGTTAGAACGTAATTATCTGAAATTTTAGACTAAAGTAGCTACTGCACATGAATTCCCTTCCTGATACTTATATGGGCCTTACTTTTATATCCTTGCTTTATGTTATTTATGCATCTTATTTTCATAGTATACTTTCATAATTCACGGTTTCCAAATACTTGATGGCAATGAAGTTCCTGACGCCCTTTCGAGCAAGATAGTTTTAAGCATGTACGTGATATCGATTAGCTTTGTCCTGATTTTGCCTATTTGGATTTCATTCTCTACCGAACCAATCTCTACTTATTATCTCTTAATATAATATGATGAGATTAACATGCTAATTTTCAATTTGAGATTTACAGTGAAAGTTTCTTTCTCTATCTTTTCAGGTTGGAGCATATCAAGGTGCATATAAGGGATCGTGCATCTCTTTTGTAGATCACTCGGGTGTGTTTGATAAATATGATCCTAAGATGATTCTTGGTAATTTTAATCACAAAGGTTCTCTTATAACTTAATTTTAAATATTTTTTGTTCAATGTTATTAGCAATTTTTTTATTATTGGAATTTCTCTTTGCTTGATTTGGCTTATTATAATTTATGTCTTCATTGGTCAATTCCTACAAGCTGGATTTTTTTATTTGTTTACAAGTGTAATATTTCTGCACCAAGCAGAGGAAGTTTCAAGTATCTAAAATAAGAAGAGAAGAGTATTTTCCAAAATTCTTTGTTACTGTTTAAACATCATATGCTACAAAATATTATTTTATTGTGTACTTTCATGCTTTCTATACCTAAACATTATGCTGCAATATAAAGATTGTGTTAAAAATATAAATTGTTGTCGGGATACTTTTCAGGATGTTTACGTACTCTATATTTTTTCTTTAGCATGATCCATAAGCTCTTATCAATATCGGATTAATATAGATTGTTATATACAGACTCCTTCAATGGACTCAATAAAACTTTTATTACAACTAAGAGCATACTCTACTAGAGCTAAAAACAAACCAAAACCTATATAGACCTCTAAAAGGCTTAAATATAGCTTCTTTAATTGTTAAGAACAATCATCGTCAAACCTCCAAAAATATAATGACCAACAAAATAATAAGAAGTAGACTAGTTCAGTAATGCATATTTTATAGATCATCAAGATTGATTGACACAGAGTGACAATATAATTAAGAGTGAGTCTAGACCACGCTATACATTTTTGTGGAATCGACTCAAGCTATAATTGGTTGGATTTATAGGGTATGCCATCTTTTCATTTCATAACTGATTTCCCATTGATTCTTAATTTTTAAAAAACACCTCTCCTCTCATAACAAATTTTCCATTGATTCTATTAAAATTTGGGAATAAAACCCTAGAATCTGTTAAAATTATAAACGTTAGACATTATATTAAATTATAAAACAAATAGAATTATGCCTTTTAGGTTTACAAATTGAATAATGTCTTTCGTGTATTCTATAAGTTTTATTGAAAGCCCCAATTTTATAAAACTAAATGTTTAAAAAATTATAGAGTAAACCTTTAAATTTGCGAAACAACCCTAAAACTTTATAATTTTACAGATATGCCATAAAATTTGCGTAAAGAACCTAGAAATTTCACAAATAAACCTCATAAAAGATTATATTTACTCTAGGATTTTAATGATTAAAAATAACAAAAATCCTCTAATTACATCTAACACCGAACTTATTACAAAAAAAATCTATACATAAAATTAATCCGTCCACGTGCAACGCACGTGCACTATACTAGTTTTATTAAACGTACAAACTAAACATATAAATGAGCACGCTGACCAATGAAAAAAATACAAAAAATGCTTGTGTCGACTTTCATTATAACTTTATACGTAATTGGGTTGAGGTCTCACATCTCATCTTCTTCTTCTTTCAACAACAATCAATGGGGTGTTTAAGAAATTAATTGTTGGGTTTAACCCAATCATAGTTTATAAATTTCATTAATAAAAAAAAGTAACAGAGGGATCAAATTGCAATAACCCACCTATCAACATTCAATGATTGAGGGGTTGATATCAAATTATGAAAGGTTTAGGGGATAATATTGCAATAACCCACTTATCAAAGATTTCAATGATTGAGGGGTTGATATCAAAATTATGACAGATTTAGGGGATCTCCTGCAAGCGAAATTCAACTCATGTATTTATGTTTTGATGAATATATATAACTGATATTTCATGTCAATTGTTGTAGCTAAATACTTCATCAACTCACATAATTCAAACTTGGGCTTCAAAGTGAATTGAATTCACGCCAGGGAGATAATAACAATGTTGATGTTAAGATCCCTTCTTCCTCCTGCTGAGGCATAATTCACCGTGAGGCGCCAACGATGAGGGGCCGGAGTTCGTTGGTGGCAGGGGAATAGCTAGGTTTAGGGAGAGAAGCTCCGATGACTTTTTTTCCCCTCGTCAAAGTATAATCTGGAGAGAAAAGATCGCGATCTGGATCTGGGGGAGGCTGGATTTGGTAAATCAGAGGTAATGGTTTAGAATTTGAAATCCTGAATATTGGGCTTTTAAAATCCACCAATGTAAAATAAATTGATTTTAAATCAAGGGCCACAATGAGAGCCCAACGCTATATTTGGATTTACTGGATTTCAAATCCTTGGCCCAAATCCAAGATCCCAAACGCATCCTAAGGGGTTGTTATTCTTCAGACTCTAAATGAAAAAAATAGATTCACATCTAAATTTCTTTGCCAAATTATATGGCCATTGTGTAATGCAAAAATTGTAGAAAAAATATAAAATCTCACACTGCACTGTTGCAAGTCATAGCGCTTGTAGCTTGTTATTTATAGATAATTAGGTGTGGAAGTTGATTGTTGAATAATTTAATTATTGTTCGCCTAAATTTCCATTCAAATCTAATTCAAAATACCGAAAGAAAAACAATAATTAATAGTACTCGGATATCAAATAAATTTAATATGAGTATTTACATATCGGGTTCAATTGATTTTCTAATATTCGTTAAAATATTATTTTTGATAATTCAATTTTTGCACATGATGTTATGATTTATTCTGTACTGTTTTAATTTAGATTTTGTATTGATTTTGAGAGATTTTAAGTGTCCAGATGAATTTAACAAAATGTAAATATTCAAATTACACAATTATACATCACATTTATTTTAAAATAGTTCTTAATTGTGAGTTTAAGCAATATTAAAACAAAACGAATTAGAATAGTAGTATCTCTTTGACCATAAGAAAAAGAACTTGCAATAAATATTTTAATCGATATCAACACACTAAGGTAATATCAGGGACTAATATCGAATTATAAAGACAAGCAATATCGAATTATAAAGACAAGCTTTATGCCCATGCTCGCATCTAATTATTTTGATTTTTGATTTGCATATCTGATTTTCTTTGGTTCTATATATGAGTTTTTTATTGGTCTTGCTTCAAAAATTGAATTGTACTGAAATGTTTTTCTTTGTGACTACTACTTCTTTAAAAGTAGATAGAGCCAAAGTTTTTTCCCCTTATAAAGAAATATAAAATAAGAACGTGGATAATTTTATATCAAAATTTGAAATTTAAATTAGATGGTTTAACCACCAATCCCTCCTTTATAATATCCCTTTTTTTCGTAAATATTCAAAAAAGAAAAAGAAAAAAATACTATCTCAATGTAATAAGTGCTGAATAGTTTTTATTCTAAAATTTCAAATTCAAATTAAGGGGATATATGATAGTTTTTAAGATGTAAGATTAATAGTAAAACACAAATTTCTTTTACACATGAAAGGGAATTTAAGCCATTTTCTTTTCCATCGCCACTACCTTTTAAGCAGTTCAATTTATCCTCCCACTCACATAATAATAGATCACGATTTTCTTTATTTATGATGCCTTTCACTTGACTATCCTGTCCATTTAGGATTTTAGTTTCCATCTTAATTTGATGACCAAGGTATATTATAATAATAGAAACCACTAATATATTCTTCAATAAAAAAAGATCTTCACAAGAACCACTAATATATGTCCTCTCTATAAATACTGAAAATTGATTAAATTTCATTAAACCCGTAATAAGTTTAGGCATTTGACACTAAACTCCCAATACCTTTGAAATTCTCACTAAACCCCCAAAACTTTTGGCAGGATGTTTTCAAATTAACATTGTTTGTTAGTATGTGAGCAAATGATCAAAATGCCTCCAATAAATTTTGAAAAAAACACACAATAAGTTTTAGTTTTGTCATTTAATCCCTAATAAATTTTATAGAAAACCCTAATAATGATTGTCTATTACTTTTAGGGTTATGTATGTAATTTTAAAATTTTCGGAGGTTGTTTATAATTTTTAGATTTTAAAAGGGTTGTTTGTAATTTTTAATTTTGTAGGGAGCTATTTGTAATATTAAAATTTTCTGGTAGTTTGTATTTTTATAATTTTTGAAGGCCTTGTTGCAATTTTAATTTTTTAGAGAGTTGTTTGTAATTTTTATATTTTTATGGGATCTGTTTGTAGTTTTTGAGTTTTCACGGAGTATCTATAATTTTAGAATTTTAAGGGGCTTTTTGTAATTTTAAATTTATTAGGGAATTCTTTTTAATTTTTAGAATGTTAAGGCGTGTTTGTTCTTTTTAGATATTTCATTGGGTTGTTTGTAGTTTCATATTTTTGAGAGGGCTATTTATATCTTTTGTATTTTTCAAGAGTTGTTTATAATTTTATAGATTAAACTATAAATAGGAATAATTTGAAGGGTATATATTGGCCTTGAGGGATAATATTTGCTAGCGTAAAATTATATGGTAATGCCTTTATGAGATTAAGTGCAAAAGTTCAAAATATTTTGGTGGTTTTCTGAAATTCTAAAACTTATCGAGGGTTTGAAAAAAATTGAGGGCTTAGTGTCAAACAATTTACCTTATTGAAGGTTTAGTGAAATTCTTTTAAAAATTAAGGAGAGCGCGTGCATTATCAAGAGCCTAAATTAAACCAACAGCACAAAACAAACTAGAGAGATAATTCTTGATTTTTATTTATTTATTTTGCAGTTCAATCCAAAGAATTCATGTTTACTGACTTTTTTAGACGCAGGTTGAATCACCCTTGGGCTCCAAAGCCCTCGCTCACTTCGGCCGTTAGCACCAACAATGATCATCAATATCTTAGTCTAAGGAGTTCGGCGGTCATTGGCCGAACAATCCTTAATGAGTTGGAGGTTCTAAAGGAGGTGGAAAAGTTGGTCCAATATGATTTTTAAATGGAGGTATCCATGTTTGAGAGTTGAGAATCGACGTGAGAAGAGGTAAAGTTTGAAGGAATGAGTTGGAGCCTTTACATTCTCTTTCTGTAATCTTATTTTGGGCCCAAGTGTTTCAAATTACAATTTAAAAGAGAAAAGAATGGGCTAAGAGTCGTCAAGAAAAGAGAAAAGTCAAATAGCTGATAAGTAACCTGTATTCTGCAACAAAATGGTGTTGCGAAAGTGAGGAATACGGTGCTGCTAGATGTGGTTTGGAAATATCTACTCATTTGATTTTGGGGTGTGGCAATTATTTAAGATATAAAGCTAATTGTAAACCAATCCCTCCTTTATATATAAAAGAGAAGAGAATTAAAAATGTGATTATTAGAATTTGTTTTAAAAAATATGGATAGGTATGGTTTAATTTGGACTACCAAATATTTGATTATAATTAGAACTTTCTAATTCGGAAGATTTAATTTGATGAAGATTCTAATTATGGATAAAAAATAAACCCGACAATATCATAATTCTAATTTAATATTAATCCTTGCTTTGTGTCTTTAGGAGCACCACAAATTTGCTTAAGTGGGGATTTGCGGACTAATATCAAAATTTGAAGATTTGAGGTACTAATATCAAAATACTAAAGATTATCCAGAACCCCTTAATAACAAAATTCAAGATTCAAGGGCTAATTTTCAAATTTGACCGATACACATAGAAAACATTCTTTCCGTCTAAAAAATAAGCCCTTAACTCGATCCCTGCGTTCTCTCTCTCGCTCTTCGCCCACTGCCGCCGTCAGACGCCGGCGACAGGATTTTTTTCCGGCGAATTTCACTGGTACTTTCGTGTTCTTGTTAATTTCTGATCCAAGCGTATGAATTTTGCCCTAATTTATTCTTTTTAAGTCTTTTCTCTCTCTCTCAGCAACTACAACAACAACGAAAATGGAGGAGCTTCAGAAGCTGGAGAAAGTGCAAAGAATGATGTCGTTCATGGAAGCTCGAGGGCTCTCCACCAACCATCATGACTCCGACCGCTTCCTCGCTGATTTCCTCCTCTTCGTGGTTCTCTCTCTATATCTAGTTTTTTTACTTTTTATTTTATTTTATCAAATGCAACCTATTTACGTAGAATTAAAGATTTTTGTCCTTCTAAGATTGAAAGTTATTGTTTTCGATCAAATGCAACCATCTAGATTGAAAGTTATTGTTTTAAGCTTAGAGAAGACTAATGGTTGGAATTTAGTGACTCAAACGCTATGAGTACTTGTTGCATTACTCTAATAGGAAAGTGTAAGTTTGTTTCATATGGGTTTTTTTGGGGGTACGAGAGTTATTTGATTTTTTAGTAAACTTTAAGGAATTATTTGAAGTTTAATCCTTTTTCAGATAGGATTGATAGGTTGTCTAGTTATAGATTGGATTCTACTTTACTATGACCAATCGACTCATGATGGTTTAACTTGCAACCTTGACCTTATTTTGTTGAACTCTTAAGGTTTATTTGCTCTAGTTTGTAGTGTTTCTTTTCGATCTGATTCGCTTCTTTTGATTGTTTAAACCTTTGGGTGACTAGACGTCAAAATGTTTGACAGAAGTGTACATGCATACATATATTGACATGTGCCTGCTCCATTGTGTCCTACTTTATGAGTTCTGCAATCAGATTATTGTTATCCTGTCATTCCTTCATCTGCTTTTAGCTCATGAAGTTTACAATCAACCTTAACAGAAGGCTAGCCATCTGAGGGCTGTAGGTAGGAAATTGTAAGAACTGTGCTCCCTTCTAGAAAATGTCCACCCTTCCTTATTTTGCATCGAAAAGATTCATCATAATATTAATAACTATTTTCAAGAAACAGTTCACACAATTTTTTCTCAGTTAGGCTGTCTTCGTGATACTAAAACACGTGGTACTAAAATGCAGTGCTTGATCTACTATAATCTTAATCTTCTTCTATGTTCTCCTTTTTACTCCGTTTCCATTTGGTCAGTAGTTGATTTTCATATAGGTTCAGCCATCTCAGTTGCTCACCATGCAGAAAAGGTGTGACCTTCTCTCCGAGCATATACAAAAGGTAAATAAAAGCCTTACTTTTGGCTTCTGGTGAACAAGGTATGTGAACTCAGTGTATATTTCCTTTGTTGGACAGATATCACCTACAATTCTGGAAGATGCCCTATTATATGTAACTGAAGGTATATAAATGTTGGAATGTGTTATTAAGTTTATAGTACAATAGTCCTTGCTTTAATTGTCATGATGGAAAAGACTGATCACTTTCTCAAATGCAGCTACTGATTGAAATATTCATTATTTGCATCCCACCCAAATTACTAACATAGAGCTGCTTGCATTGAAACAAAATTGCCTACTCCCTACTAATTTTCAACATTAAGCCATTCAGCACATTACACAGGACAGAAAAATGTTGTTCTTTTGCTCAACTTGAACCAGACTATACAACAAAGGATAGCGTAAGGCAAAAATCTAAAAGTGTTGCTCTTTTGCTCAACTTTGCTTGTAAAACAAAAATATGCAGAGAGAAAAATAGAAGCTTTTTATTGTACATGAAAGCTTAAAAAATGAGCAGTATTAAATGTTGAAATTATGACCTTCTTCTAGCTGTGTTTTGTATTGGCGAGCTAGAAGTTAAAAATGACAGGTAAAACATACACTTGCTGATAATTTTGGTTCATGTTAGCAAACAAACTTATTTGAAATTCTGTGAAATTAGCTTTGAGCTTTATTTAACATTCTTCTGATTTTTTTTCCCTTCCTGTTTGTATTTGGCCAAGTGCCGAGTTGCTTCATTCTTATATCAACGTTCTATTGCAGGACCCAGGAGGTCCACAATCTCTTTGGGAGTTGACTGTTATATATATTACATAGTTAATATTTCCTCAACCTGTTTACATGCAGATAGTCAACAGCTTTATGCAGATATTCCACTCAGTTCTAAAGTTGATAACAAACTGAATCTTCAGTTACCAGAACTGGACAGACATAAAAACATGGCTAACATTGGGCTTGATTGCATGCAAAGAGCAAATTCTACTCTTGAGGATTTTGTAAGTAATGCATTGTCCTCCTACACATTGAGATACCTATTATGGCGATGTTAGATTTTCATGTAGATCCCTCAATTCAATGAAGATAAAGTTTATACTTATACTATTTGTGTTTGCAATGTCTTATTATTTATCTGTTTCTTTTTCATAATTCTCTTTACAATTACATCTCCCTATTTCTGTGCTCGTCATATACCTGCAAATCCACATTTGCTAGAAAATAAATCGAACCATATGGAAAAAAGGCTACATTCTTGCAGGAAATAACTTCGCTCATTTTATATGGTTCTATTTAGGATAAACTTGTTGTTGGTGGCGAGATATTCTATTAATTTTCTTCTTTCTATGGTTGGTGCAAGATTATGTTTTATAGCTATGATTTTAATGCATCTCTTACATATATATTGACATGACAGTGCAGATCTTATTTTATGTTTCATGAAATGGATGTCAACGATCCACAAGCAATATTTAAATTTCTTCCTGTGCTTTCATTCACCGAAAGCTATATATATCAGGTATTTGGCTGCAAGTAGCGGGTGTTTTTCTAGCCTGAACAATTCATTGCCCGACTAAAGTTCTGTTTCTCTTGCAACAGCTGGATACTATGAACGAAAGAAGTTTACTATCATTGACAAGTTCACCAGAATATGACACTAACATTTCTAATTGTATGTGCGATGGGGTGAGTATAGAGAACCTGCATCTTTACCTTGTTTTGACTATTGGTACATGGACTAGCCTCCATACCATCTGTAACTGCTTATGTCAGTTTTTCCACCATATGCAGGCAAGTAATCTAGGCAGGGAACAATCTTTCTCTGACTCCCCAATATCTGAGTCATTTGATCCACTTATTGATGTTCTTCGGTGTCAGGGATTACTGACAGAGCGGTAGTGGCCTTGTTCTCTTCGTTTCTTTTTCCATAAGCTCGTTGCATGTACAGTGGTTTCAGTGAGACATCTTCTTATCTGGCTCTTGTTTTTGTTGGCTTATTGATCTAGAATTCAAACTGAACTTCAGCATGGAGTTGAATATTGGGAACTTGAAAGGAAACTTTGTCATGCATTAACGTTCAAGAGAAAGGTGCTACAAACTCCAATATTATCTTCTTCTTCTTCTTCTTCTTTTTTTTGTGATAGTTTTGTTTAAGTAACTATGTGGAGCCAACTCCTCTATCAATACTTTGGTCATGTTATCTATATCCAAAATACTTTAGGATTTGATTTATCAGATATGTCTATATCCACCCACCCCGGGTGATCCAAACGGTTGGGAGGTTCCAATATGGCTCCCATTGTCTTGGGTTTGATTCCGGACTGGGTTATCCAAAAAAAAAAATGTCTATATCCAAAATACTTCAGTATTAGATTTATCTGATAAGTTGCCTTTCATATTTCCATACGAATGTAACCAAATTTTTTTTTCTTTTTTTTTCTTGCGGCCATATCTATGGTGTGCTCTCTAGTTACCTTCTCTACTCATTTGCATATGAGCCTATCTTTACTTGTCTCTTGCTGCCATGTAATATGAATTGCACTCCACACTCTGTAACGCGTCTGTAATGACTTAAAAAGTAACTCCTACTGTCTGAAAATTTACATATATCCCATTGTGATCATTCATCAACTGTATCATTAAATAGAATCATGACTAATGTAAAATTGTCTGGCCTGAGACTATGCGTGCAATCTCACACACAGTACCTATGTCTATATGGAAGAGAGTGCTTGGTTAGAATTATGAATTACCAGTCCAAGAAAAGAATGCTGCAGGTGGGATTTGTTCAAGGACCCTGGCCCATATTCAAAGTATGTGCTGCCGTAACTTTTCAAATGAGTGTCGTAATTTGTACATATAATTTGGAGCTCCTAAGTCATATGTATACACCAAGATCAATAAAGAGCATGTGCGCGCGCACGCACACACACATATATGAGATTATACAGTCAACAAAAACTAACAAAATAAAGAAGAAAAGGATCAATTTCACAAAAGAAACTGTTCTTGGGTCGTGTTCAGGCAGTGCCTTTGTGTTGGGTGAAACAGCTATATCAGTCTATATCTGATGTACCAGTTTGTTCGGTATCATTTCATGCTAAAATTCATTGGTACAAGGTAGGAATAGTAGTTGGCTGATGTTGGTTCAAATTTTCTTGGGAAAAATTTGGGGTGAAAATTCTGTACAGAAGATTGACAAAGATACTATATAAGAATTCAAATTTGCTTTAAAGTAATTAAAGAAAAAAGAGGAAGCAAAGGAGTAGAGATCTTGGTTGTGGCCTGGGGACGCAAGATCAGAGTTAGCATTGGGGGAGGAGTTAAATCTAGAATGTTGGTTAAAAGCTGATTCTAGAATGTGTTTGAACTTCATTAGACCATGCTTAGGTCCTTAAAGCTGTTTCCATAAAGACAGAACAAGGCTATCGGTGATAACTATATATTTATTCCTAATTTGTCTCTGAAATGTTATTCTCAATCATGTAACTTCAGTTAATGTGCATTGTGTTAGCTTCTTCCAAAGAGTCAGGACGAGATTTGCTGTTGTGTTACACATTTATTTCCATAAACTATTATTCAAATGTTATTCTTAATCATGTAACTTCTAAATTTTACATTTCACTGGTTCTTATAAAGATGGTCTCAAAGTGAAAGCTTATTGGTTACAGCTAGTTATTTATTCTTATTTCTGATATTGGAAATGGAATGTTATCCATGTAATTTCAGAAGTGCGCCTAATCGTTGCTCATATGAAGAACAATACGTGACATGTCTTGTTTATCCCCGCTTGTGCAGATTATTATTGAAGATGTTATGAGAGCCGTGCATCTGAAATCCTTTGACTATCGAGTTCTGAATCTTTTGTTATATCAATTAAGAAATCAGAAGGTAAATGCGTTCATGTAAGCTTAATATTTTATTTTAGTAGTACTTATCCATTGATCATGAATTTATCTTTGATATGTTATGGTTTCTCATGCATTAGATTCTGATTGGAAAACTGAAAAATCAAGCAATCTTCTTTCTATGCAATTATCCTCCACATCAATGTTGGAGGTTGATTGTACCATATTCTGATGTTAACTGGTAATTGTTATAGCAATATGAGCACTACATCACCACTTCTCTGAAAATCTTCAAGCCAGATTTTGGTATTAATTTCCCCCAATACAACTACAACAGCACTTCATCAGGGAAAGATCAGCATTCCTGCCTTCAAATGTGATTAAAGAAATATAAAAGATGTAGGAATTTACCTCTCCAAATAAATTATCAAATATGGAACTGAAAAATCTGTTCTGAACCATTTCCACCATTGCTAGCTTATTTTTCGTCTTAGTAAGAAACTAATAATGCAACTTCCGTAGCAAATCTTGAAGGTGCCTCTTTCATCTGGACTCACGTCTGGTAAATTTTGGAGTCTTCTTCTTTAGGCATATTTGAACTTCTTACTAGTGAGAAGATTCCTCAATATTTAATCCATTAGGTCTTGTGGCTATATACTTGCAATTGTTTTCTAGGCAGGATATGTCTCCAATGTTCATCTCTTGCCCTACTTCCCTGACTAGGAATTTGTCATGTCCTCAGTATTGCTTCTGACATGTGCTTTCCACTATGCTTGCTTTCACTTCTTTCGCATTCTTTCCCCTCAAGCCTCTCTTCTGTTGTACCTATGTATATGTCATCCCTGCAGTCCATGGTCGCTAAGCAAATTATCTTGATCAAGTGTGCTTCTTGATTCTTGAAGTGTGCTTCTTGATTCTTGAGTCATCTTCTGATGTTTAGCAAGGCGCGAGGTATATCCACTGTTCTTTTCTTCCCTTTCGTCCTGCGAAGCGTGATTCCTGTTTCTGCTTTCAGCATATCCAGTCGAAGTGACAGAGTTGATGGTTGAAATTCTATTCCGACTATCGGTTTACTGCTGAAAGTTTTACACCCACAGAGGAGATTTGTTTTGTTGGCCTTGTTGTCTGGTGTATCCAGCCAAAGGTGCTACTTCCAGTATGGGCTCTTTCATAGGCTCAGCCTGATTTTTTTGGCAGTGTTGTGAGACTCCATTTTCACGTGAGACTGGGTTGCAGGTTCTATGATTTATTTTTATTTTTATTTTTATTTTTTGTGGTACTCGATCTGTTCCAGTCATGATAAGTAATAAAGAAGGCCTACTGATGTTCAACCTCTTGTGTAGTATAGGGATTATGAAGGTTTATCTGCATACCTCGGAATGAAATTTGAAGAACATAAAAGATGATGTGTGGTGTGTGTACAAACAGGGAGCAAGGAGAGGGATATTCCAGCTGTTCATTCATAACTGTTATTTTCTTGCTTATTTTTCACTTAAAACAGATTTAACACATTTATGATTCATATTTCAAAATTCAGCATCACGCTACTAATACACACTTAGTTGTACAGATTATCGTTCATGAGAGCTGGTGAATTAATCAGATATCTTTCGTTGTGTTATTCTTTGATTGTTTCTGTTTTAATATATCTTCTGTAACTTTCCTTTTTTTGTCTGTTTCTCAGGTCAATGAGTTGCATATGGAGTTTCTATCAATATCTGAATTCCTAGTTGAAGTATCAGATGACTTGTAAGTAAATCTCTCTATGCTGACCAGTGTTAGATAACTTGATACTGTATTACTATGTTATGTATAAAGAGTATATTTGCAATCTCAGCCTACCTCATAATAGATAGTACTTATGACTGGCCTAGCAGCATTTTTTATGTAGAAAATTAATTGTTTTCCTATTCTTTATAGTATGATGTATTTGTTCATGCTCCTTTATTTCTTTCTATTAATTTTCTTTACTATATACCAATACTGGTACATTTTAAATTATTTATAGGTACATGTTTCATTATGGTCCCAATGTGTAGGTGTGACACAGAATTTAAGCCTTCATGATTTACCCCCAATTTTTGACCTAACTTTACTTTCTATATGCATTTCTGGATGGGATGTCATCGTTCTGGGTCAATGACAAAGTGATCATATTATAGGTATGATTATGAGGTGAGTTTCTCTGTTAAAAGTTTTGCGAATGATGGCTTTTAAAAGAATTTCTATAGTTCATGGAATTTTGAATGCATCTAATCTGCTTATACTTTATGTTATAGGGGGATGTTATAGAAAATAGTTTCAATATACTTCGTATGTTCGTGGGCATGTATGGTGCTTCTACTGCACCAGCTATGTTGGTAAGCGCAGCCACATATTACTACATTTGGTGTGTTTTAAAAGGGTATTAATGCTGATCTTAGTTCTGTATGCCATGACAGCAGTTCTTTGCCTAATGATAATATAGTGAATATGCATCTTTTTGTTCTCACGTGCAACTCATCTTAATGCATATATAGAAACTAGTCTGGTACTTGGTTGTTCTATGGACCGTAACCTTCATCACTTCAGGATTTTACGCGTGATGAAATTTGATTTATTGGAATGTAACAACCTCTATAATGAAATAAATTTTCTTAAATTTATCATAAATATTTTGATCACATAAAAGTTCCAATGAACTGTGTTTGGTTCCAGTAGTAGAAAAGGTTATCTAGCTAAATATACTCGTTTGAAATTTAAAAATCATGGTACTTAGTTGGCAGCTTTGTTACAGAAATGAAAAGAGACAAATACAGTAAGCTAGAGACGAATATTCATATGAACATACATATAAACACATACAAATGTACATACATGGATACATACATACATACATATGTATGTATGCGTGTTTGTATAATATTAGAAAACATGGGATATAGATAAGGCATGGACATGAGACATACAGTTAACAATAGCAAGAAGAAAATATCCTCATGCAGCAGCGAAAAGTCAACCTGTGCCTCCTAGTTGCTTGGCAGATATCACTATGAAGATCTTCATGCCTTATACATTACATGCACTAATAATTTACAGATCATTAGGTTTCCCCTGAGTTTTCAACACAATATTTTCCATCCTTAGGTTCAAGGACAAATCTCATGATATACACATCACTGTTTGTGTTTATGTGACTGTTGGTCATCTATGCAAGTCAGAGGATGGGTCATTATATTTAAAAATTGGTTCAATTATAGTGGGTCTATGACACCATAACTAAAACTTGATGAACAAGTCCCCCCTTTTTTCTTTTTGAAGAGAATAGGATGGAGCAACAGCTTCAGATATTATACATCTGTAAATGTGTGCTTTCACACACTTGCATACATAAAGATGACAACAAAGTTTTATGGATTAAAACAAGCAACAGCTCTAAATGAACCGTCCAGAAAATATGTAAGGCCTTAAAGCAGAGCTCAATCCTAGCCACTATCAAAAGGAACTATATCTTCACAAAAGGCAAACTAAAATATATTCCCTCAAAGTTAAACCAAGTGGTAGAATTTCGGAAACTAGTTTTGGGAGATAACAAAACATAACCAAGAAAGATCTACACACCAGAATAGCCATAACAAAAAGTCAAAAACATAACCAAGAATGCTCTACACATCAGAATGCTCTACAGAATAGCCATAACAAGAACATAACCAAGAATGCTCTACACATCAGAATAGCCATCAAAGAAATTTATCAAGACACCACTACAGCGATCACCTTCCATTTATCATTAGATCCAGCAAGCAAAGAAGATGCACCGGAAAGTAGATTGTCGTTTACTTTTTTTTAATTCTTTTTATTTTTATTACAAAGGCTAAATAGTAAATACCTTGTGTTTTTTTCTTTAGGCAAAATGCATTACTGAGGCTGAAGAAAAGTACGAGCATTTGTCAAAGGCTTTGGATCCTGAACTATCCTTGAGATACTGGAGAAGATGTGAAGAAGCAACAAGAGAAGGTCAAAACTTTTTGTGAACTGCATGATACAACATAAGGTCTTCTTATTGATCCGGATCATAACTAAAACAAATTGTCTCACTACTTTAGGGGGTTCATCGGGGCATGCTTTTGGAATGTGGAGTATCCCTCCTGTGATTACCGATGAAGATTCATTTCGATTGCAAACCATCGGTAAAAGCCTTTTGGCATATGCTTGTTGATTTAAAATTATTATATGATGAGAAATCAAATCAAGTAAATGAAATACTTAGAAATGCTACTGGGATTATGCATCTAAGTTACTGATATCTGGATTTTAAAAGCAAATCTTGCTTATGTCTATGATTACTCATATTGACAGGCATGAGTCCGGACTAGGGATGCCCAATGTCGCCATCTCCCTCCCAAGAGTTGAAGAGAAGAACCATGTGGAAGTGCTACAAAGCTTTTTTTTCAGTAAATTTCTTGTCCATGCTAATTTTGCTAAAATGTTAGGTTAAATTGAACTTTTTGTTTGTTATGATGTGAGAAATGATCAAATGATTGGATAACTACAGAGTACAAGTCTATAATTTATGTAGCAATTGATTTAGTTAAATAAGCTCAGTTCTTTTCCCGTTTCCTATGTGTCTGTAGAATGTTCTACTTTTTTTATATTTATTTACTAGCATTATTGCGTGCAAATGCATATGTAAGAGGAATTAAAACTTAAATATTCTATTTTTACAATAAAAGGAACACTTCAATGTCTTAAAATATCATCAATTTTACATTATATTTTTATGATGTTTGTTCATTTGATATGCTACATCTTTTTCATCTTATTTGGAATTGACTATGATAAATATTTGAATTTGAGCAATGACATAATTTCCTTAGATAATTTTATTTAGAAGAGTCAAATTTTTTTCATATTTTCTATCCAAATTACTATTTTAAATATTTTTAGCCTAACTATCTAGGTATACAGTTTTGATAATATCTACATTGGAGCATATTGTAATTCTAATTGTTACTTTTATTGTATATTTGTATTCATTTTTGAAAAGAACTTTATCATTTCACTAGCATTATTGCACGCAAATGCATATGTAAGAGGAATTAAAACTTAAATATTCTATTTTTACAATAAAAGGAACACTTCAATGTCTTAAAATATCATCAATTTTACATTATATTTTTATGATGTTTGTTCATTTGATATGCTACATCTTTTTCATCTTATTTGGAATTGACTATGATAAATATTTGAATTTGAGCAATGACATAATTTCCTTAGATAATTTTATTTAGAAGAGTCAAATTTTTTTCATATTTTCTATCCAAATTACTATTTTAAATATTTTTAGCCTAACTATCTAGGTATACAGTTTTGATAATATCTACATTGGAGCATATTGTAATTCTAATTGTTACTTTTATTGTATATTTGTATTCATTTTTGAAAAGAACTTTATCATTTCACTAGCATTATTGCACGTGCAAATGCATATGTAAGAGATGCAAAACTTTTAATAGATTCAGATATCTAAAAATACATCAGAGAATAAAATATATTTTTAGTATTTATTAATATCATTTGCATATGTTTTATTTTATTTGTTGCGAATAAAATGAATGTGCCTAATGCACAAAACTTATAATTTCTAAAAAAAAATATTTTATACTTTGGTATTCTTTGGCTTTTTTGTATATATATTATTATTTTTCTAAAAGGAACTTATAACTTTAATTCATACTCCTTTTATATTCTAAAATATAATGGATATGTAATTATATGGGCTCATATCCTATGTTCAAGGAGTATGATATAGAGCATTCTAGAAAACTAAAAGAAAGAGAAAAAAGATAAAATGCTTAGAGAAAAAAGATAAAATGCTTGAATTATATATATGGAATATTCTAGAAAACACAAAAGATAGAAAGGAAAAGAAAGAAATATTCCTCTTGTTAAATTACACTTTTGCCCTTCTAAGTTTAGTACAAAATGAGAATATGTCCACCGGTCATCCATTTTTAACTACCCTACAATATTCTTTATATAATAGTATAGATAATTATATCTCTTATAGTATGCAATATAATAGATATGTTATTAGTAAGCTTTAATAATACACTCATGTCAACATTTTAGATAGTTCTAGAAAAGAGGAAGAGAAAAGAAAAAAGGAAAAAGTACTTCTAAAAAATACGATTCTATCTTTTCAAATGCAATAAAAATAGAATAAATGTTCACCTCTCATTCATTTTTAATAACCTATTCCCGCTATTTCTAGAGCAAGGCTCCTATAAACTTAAGTTGATAAGAGATACTGTCCACTAACTTTTATATTCATTGATGTTGTCTTGGGATAGGTGAAATCAAAATGCACACAAATCTCAAAGATGAGCTTTATATCTTTCACGGATCCCAAGGCAACATCAATAGTTAGAGAAGTTGGTGGATGACTATTTCCTATCGACTTAAGTTTATGGAGTCTTTGCTCTTATTTCTATATATATAGATTAGATGTGAGATACTACATATTAAAATCCCTGCTTTGAACTACTGTAGGCTGTACAGTACGTAGCAATGGAAAGTGGGTTCTTTCTGTTTGCCTTTCTTATGTCTCCACATTCAACTCTTATGTCTCAACCGTCAGCTCAAGTAAAATTGGCTGGCCCATGGTTGAGTTTAATCACTATTTTTGAGTGTCTTGTCTTTCTTTTTGGATAATTGATTGATTGATGATTGATTGATTCATGAATAGGTTATTCCCGGACATAGTAAAATGATAAGCTCAAGCAACATATGCTTTTCTTAACTCGGGAATTGGAGGATCGGTCTTTGAGAGTGAGGCTTCTCGGTGTTATACCAAGATCATGAGTTGTCGACCTGTCAAATTTTTGTATTATTATTATAGGTGAGGTGATTGCATAATTGACTTTTATGGTAAGTTTAATGATAAATTGCTGAAAACCTATTTGGTGTCTATTAGAATCAGCAGAAAACACGTGTGTATATTGGATTTGATGGAAATACTTTCTTAGTTGATGAAGAACCTCAGAACAAAAATTTATTGCTAAACCTTCAGGATATGAGGCTAGGGTATGAAATGATGGGGTTAGTGAGTTAGATGTCTCAATGTTAAGCTGAGGTTTTTTGGTTAATTTAGAACCTTTATAGTTGAAATGATGGGCTTAATTTGAGTCCTAATGATGATTATAAGTGTTGGAGATTTTAGTCCCCCCACATACTACGATCTGCGCAACTCGAAAGACAACCAACAATTACAAGATAGAAAACTACCACAATCAAGAAGAAAGAACGCCAAGATTTACGTGGTTCGGTCGACCAACTTCGACCTACATCCATGGGGCAACAATACGAGAAATCCACTATGTATCAGGGAGAACTATAAGAGGAACCACTTAACTCTCGTCTCTCAATCTCTCAACCTCACATACATAATCAACTCTCATATTCTCTCCAAAACCCACTCCTTACAATCTTTTGAACGAACAAATACTGCAAAACCCTCTCCCAATGTTGTAATCTTTTACACGGATAAAGACTACGAAACCCTCGCCTCTCGCACAATATTCTTGAATCAGGCTACGCCCTCTGCTAACCCTAGATGACAAGAATATTGGCTCTCCCTCCTCTCCTTCTTTTTTCCTCCAATAATAGATGAATATATATAGGGAAACCAAAACCTTCTCTCTAGCCTAACTTCCTAATTAGAATAGGATTCAAACTCCTAATCATTATAAGACCCAATCTCCTAATCACGATAGATCTCCAACCCTATTTAATTCTCATAAAGTTATACAAAAAATCAAAGACACAATCCCAACAATAAGTTCATGAGTAAAATGCTACAAATCTCTTATCGTAAAGTAAAGCTCTATTAGCAAATCCTCCTTTATTTTGGTAAAATTAGAGAAAAATCACTATTTCTCTTGATTCAGCAACATACTTCTTTGCTAATGCTATCATCAAAATTCTTATTCTATTGGATTCTACTATTTAACTCCCAATACAGAATTTAATAGCGCGAGAATTTCAACAAACAGGATGGTTGTTACCAAACCTTGATCTTGGCAGTACAAGGAAATTTCCTGCAACTTACCTAAGCTCAATGCATATGACATAGATTGGATCAAGATTCTCTAAACCTTAGAACTATTTAGAATTAATTAATGCAGGTGCAGCGCTAACTTAATATAATTCCAAATAGAGAAACAAAGGAGTTCATGTAGTAATGAGCATATTATTGTCCACAGATGCAGAGAACAAATGTGGCTTTGGTAGGCCACATTACGTTTGTATTTATCTTTAAAGGGTTCATATGCTTGCAAGATTCTTTTGCAGAGGGATAATGTTGAGAAATAGGCCCCCTCTTTTCCCCAAACTTAGCTTGCAATATACTATAGGCTCCTAAAAGATCATGAGTTTGGAGTCTTTAAATAATTACATGAGCAACATTCAACATGTAGCCTCTTGTCTCTTTCAGAAAAAGAACCGCCCTCTTTAACCCTTTGTTCCCCATCTCCAGCCAATTTTCTTACATTTGAAGAAGAGATGACCAACAAACAAACAAAAGTGGAATAAATGCTTCCTGAACTAAACACTCTTGAAATTTGAAATTTTATCATTAATGGAAAATATCTTCTTTTTTTTTAAAGATGAGGGGTATGAAAAATAAGGATATTAACGAAATTTTGTTTAGTGAATAGAGGCAAGATGTTCATTTTAGTGACGCGACATGCTAACCTTAATGGCGTCTCATGGCAGCAAAGTGAGACAAGTTTAGGAGGGGTCCAGTGGAGCTTCAAAAGTTCGAGGACTTTGTGCAACACAACCAAGGTTCAGGGGGTTTTGTGAAGTTTATTCATAAATAAATTGAGAAGAGAGGGATGTGGGCACCAAGCTTGGTCCTTTCCCTGCCATTGTTGGGCATTCTCCTCGTGGGCCTGGGCCCTGGACCTGCCCATCTGTCGGAAACTTCTTGTAGGAAAAAGGAAAAAAAGGATCTCACTAGGTTAAATCTCCCTTTTCAATAATGTGCTCTTTTAGTGGAAGCCAGTACAAATTTGTATCCATCTGCTTTAAAATGTAAGTGGCCCTTTTCATAAACTAGCAGTCTTAATCTACGAACCATGCACACAACAACATGAACACGACACAATGGCATATAATAATAGCAATTATAAATCTATATGATATAACTTCTTAAATTCTATATTTACAAGGAGCAAAGCTCCTATAAACTTAAGTTGATAAGCTATAGTGTCCACCAACTTTTATATCCATTAATGTTGCCTTAGGATAGGTGGAATCAAGATGCACACAAATCTCAAAGATGAGCTTTATATCTTTCACGGATCTCAAGGCAACATCAATGGTTGGAAAAGTTGGTGGATGACTATTCCCTATCAACTTAAATTTATAGGAGCCTTGCTCTATTTACAAGACCTTAAATTAAAATAGTCATTTTTTTAATACTCGCAAACAGGTAAAGCTTAGGAAAAGCAGTCAATATTTTTAATCCATTACATTTATTATGCACCAGGACATATGTGTTCTCAAATATACAGAATGTCTATCAAATGCTCGCAACTAACCTTCTATCAATTAACCATATTGCTCTACTAGAATATTTGCAAATAGTTCTAAGTTAGTACAAGAGGATATCTATACAACGTAACAGAAAAAACTATTATATAAAAAACGTCACAACAATTAATGGAGTAGAAGGCAATTAAAACTCTGCTGAAACTTTTATAACCAGCTGTATTATTAATACTACAAGCTCTTAGCAGCCAAAGGTACAAGAAAAAGATGCACATAAACAAAGCTTGCTTCCAAGTAAACATCTCAGTTTACATACATAAACCCACACGCACAAACAAACACACACACACACACACACACCCCTTCAACATTACAAGCCAAAGCAAAGCTACAAGCACAATCAACGAATAGTAGATTTGATTCAGTCCTTGAAAAGCTAACAGCAAGTACTGCAACAGTTGGTAGCAAATTCCTCCATCAACAACAATTTTCACGGAGAAGGTGGCCAGTGAAATCCAGCATAAGCTTGATTAAACCCATCTCCATAGAATCTCACTTCTAAGCCTTCAAGCCCTTGATCATCATCCCAAATTCCATCATCATCATCATCCATAAATTCCCAAGAATAATCCGAAGTATCTGAGTAATCTTCGGAGCACTCATCCCAGAAACTCCTCTCATAGGTATCCTCGACCTGCGGACCTAAAACCTTCAACCCTGCATAACTCTCCTTTACGAGCTTTTCATCGAGCTTCACTTCCCAACAACCCCGAAGGTCAAGGAACTCGAGTTCCTTGCATCTTGAGAGGATTTCGAGGACTCCACGGGTTGTTAGTAGGAGATATGCCATTTCAAGATGGCGGAGTTTTGGCATGGAAGAGGCGATGGCGAAGGCTTCATCGTCTTGGCTGACTTTGTCAGCAACCTCTAAAGGGTGCATTGTTCGTCGAAGGCCAATTAGAGATTTGCAGTGCTTACCAAATGATTCTAGGGCTCGGGGACCGATCTTTTTGCAGTAGCTCACATCCAAGAAGGTGATGTTGGAGAGACGAGACGAGACCTGTTCTACTATGGCATCGCTTATTTCACTCCTTGGGAGGACTAGGGTCTGAAGGGAGCCAGCACTTGCAAAAACCAATACCCCAACTTGAGTATAGAAGTTTAATGCAAAGGGCAATTAGATGCTATTTAAAGGTCAAAAGAAGCAAATTAAGACATAAAACTTGAGTCTAGAGATCAAGTCAGATTTTGACTGAATTGTATAGTCATATGTATTTGGTAAACTCTGGCAGAATCAAGTATGTTACAAGTTGTCATGAGAGTTTGTCGAGTGGAAGTTTACCATGGAGTTGTTTTATATCTCAAATTGAGGGCCTCAAGCTAGGATTGGGAGCTCAAACAACTCATTAGCAAAAATAATGAAGAGATTGGCAACCCCCAAAAAAGAAAAAAAAGCTTATTTACTAGATAATTTTTGAGAAATAAGGTATTTAGGTGAGAGCTCATGCTTGATTGCAAATTCTATGTGTCGAAGGCTGACCATCCGAATGCTGAAACAAGCATTATTCCCAGAACCAGTGATGTCGATATTAGACTGCAATTATGTCAAACAAAAAAGCAAAGCCACACCTCAATTTTACTAGTCTGCAGAACTCCATTGAGGTAAGGTAGATTAATTAAAACTTGAAACATGTACTCTGAGATCTATTTCTCTGTCTAATGTGAATGAATTGGACAAATCTCAAGGTCTGAAGCAAATGTGAAAGCATGAACTTGAAGAAGTATGTTACTGACATGCGATTAAGCCTGACCCACAAGAACAGAAGGCTTAAACTAATGCCTTCAGAGCCCCCAAAATGCTGAGATCTAGAAAGAAAAAGAAATTTCTATTTAGATATGGCTTTGGCTAGAATCAACAAAAATGTGTACTGTAAATATGGAAAGCTAAGAAACACGTAATCCTACAATTAAGAAATGCAAGTTTTGCTAGTGACATAAAACTTGATAGTCCAAAAAAGGCTAAAACATAAGAAAATGGCTACTGATATCGCATAGGTTCTCAAATTTGAGAAATCTAATATGAGAACAAGAAAATGCCCCTAAACCGTAATGCGAAGCCTATCTCCTTCCAATTAGAGGAGAGGAAACAACAAATTCCAGACTCCAAGATCTCACATGAACTAGTAGGAACTCACAAGGACAAAATGTTCCATTGAATTCAGAATCAGGAAACTCAAGGAAGGCCAACAACCTATAAAGCAATCTTTTGAGGATCCAAGTAGCTAAAGCCAAACATACCACAACGATATTTTGTAACAACTAGAGTTGAATTAAACAAAACAAAGACTATATAGAAAATAGATTTGTGCGAGAACATCAATGTTTACTGGTATGTGGGCTAAATTTTATTAAGTCAAGCAATCATTTTGATAGAGAACAAAAGAGTAAAGAACTGCAATGTTGTTAGTTTGCTTACTGCTCGGCGATAAAAGAGAATAAGGAATCACTTGCGAGCCCAGAGACCGAAAGCCTTTGGAAAGATCCACAACTCCTCGCAACAAGCAACCTGAGAAGGCGATCGAGCTGCTCAGGCTTGCACCTTTGGCTCCACTCCTCAATGTCAATATCTTGCCAGCAGTAAGGGCCGGAGACTGCCCGGCCCCAAGATTTACAGACTCTAGGGACGACGGTGAGCACTTCTTGAAGGGAGAGGTTGCGAAAGATGAGCCCGAGAGCGTCGGGGATCAGCTCTTCCCAAGCTCTGAACTCACTTGAATCCCCCATTTGTTTGAGAGTTTTTTTTTTTTTTTTTTTTATAGAAAGCCTGTTAAGATCAAAGAGAGGAAGTGAGAACAAGAATGATATAAACAAAGGAGGCAATTACATTTGGAATGCTCTGAATGAAACCTACAAAATGGAGAGAAATTTAATATCCAGTGAATTGAGATTAACACGGACAAAGAAAATAGGCGCTTAAAATTCGCAACGACCCAGAGGGAGGATATCAGGAGAAGGGAAGCAAGATCGAAAGGAGATTGAGAACCAAGCAGCAATAATAGGAAAAAGGGGAAGGACCCATGTGGGAAATTTATATAATTTTGAATAAAAAGGATAGATGAAGAGAGTGCTCAATCCTGTTATAAATTGGTGAAATAATGGAAGGTAGCCAAAGTCAGAGAAAACTGCCTAAAATTGAAAATTGGAATCAATTAATTAGATAAAAAGCTACATACAGAGAAGAGGTAAAATCAGCAAAAAGTCTAGCTAGCTCAAGAGTTGTTGAAATCTGGAAAAATTCACAGCCCAGATGCAAGAATGGGAAAGGGGAAATGACCCATTTGGTGAATTCATTCAATTTTGCAGGAAAAAGACAAGGAGATGGTTGTTAGTGAGAAAGAGAGGGAATAAAGGTGTCTCCTTTTTCCAATGGAAAGCATTAATAAAGAACAGCCCAGCTGAAGCTAGAAACTGTTTGTAGCCAAAAATCCAGGGAGATCAATTGCAACCCCAAAAAGAATATCAAAATGAGATCTTTGAGCAGTTTGTATCATCAAATCTCACAAGCAAGTGTTGCTTGCCAAGCAACAGAAAGAAGCAATCTTGTCACTGAAATGGATATGACATGAAGTGAAAAGAGACTGTATCACTTGTAATAGGAGAAATATAGAGGATAAATTTGTACAAAATTACCCAATAAATAGCACTCCTTGGATCTGCAACAGAGAGAAGAGGGAAAGAGAGGAGCAAGGCAAAAGAGAGACCAATGAAGCGACGAGTGCTTAAAAAAAAAACAGAGGATTAGAGTAACGAGGAGAAAAATTGGTTTTCTTTTTGTGTGGGCTTGGTTGTTGAGAATCCTGTAGCCATGTATAAATTTAGAGATTTTTTTTTGTTTTATTATTTTACTTTTATTTATTTTATTAATTGAGTAGAACTAGAATAATGTGATGTTAATCTTTCAATTGTATCAAGGTACCACGAGACCACTACATGAAGATGATGGGATGGGACAATTTGTTCTTTGTTTGTTTTTCTTCAAGAAATTTAAATAAAAATAAATAAATAAATTCGTACTGACAAATTTAAGGCACACATATTTGCACGCAATTTCTGAGGAAAGAGTGGACCCCATTTGTACTCTGTGGGTGTGTAGTTGTGTGTTGTTTTGTTCAGAAGGAATATACAAATATGCGCCGTGGATCATAGCGAAGGTGCTTCCACTTAGAAAGGTCACATGTGGGGCTGTGAATAGGTAGGGGTGGCATTGCAACCGGGTCCGGCCTGACCCGTGACCGGCCTGCCGGGTTCCAGTCGGGCTGGGTTGGACCCGGATCCGGCCGGATCAATGAGAGCCGGGCCGATAATCGTAGTCTCGGGTCTAGTCGTAATTTAGCCCGGCCCACTACCCGCATAGGTTCGGGGCCAAGTTGGACCCGACCCATGCCGGTATGTGTCACGGGTTGGCCATGAGTTTGTTATTTCTTTTTTTAATTATTGTTATTTGATTATATTTCCTATACTAATATTTTTTGGGTTATATTTAATTTACTTTTTAATTATTTTAAACTCTAAATATCGTGATAAATGATGTTTATGAGTGTACCAATTGTTAAGGTCTCATGTTTCAGATATAGTCTTTAGCTATAAGATCTTTCACGGTTTATTCATTCTCTTTACAGTTTTGTTTCTTTATTTATTTTATATGTAATATGAGAGCAATGAATATATTGTTGGATGTATAATGTAATATTATGAATGGGGCATAATGTAAAATGTGGAGTTATGATAGCTCTTTGTCCGCAGGTCGGGTCGGGTCGGGCATGGTAATATATGGTTCGGGCTGGGTTACGGCCTATAGCGGGCTGCGCCTGGTAGACCCGTGGCCGTGAGTCAATCTGGTCCATGCCCACCCCCAATAATGTAAAATGTGGAGTTATGATAACTCTTTGTCCTCGGGCCGTGGCCGCTTGGTATATGTTTGTACTGTTACGCCCATACGAATACGCAGAGACCGCGGGTCGAGTTAATCTGGTCCATGCCCACCCCCAATAATAGGTTTTATCCTGCTCGGATCCATTCATAAATCTATGATGAATTAATGGATTAATTAATTTTAGATATTCTAAAAATTTTATTAAAAAATCTCTATAATTATCCTGATGATATTTATCTAGAACTGGTGAAAATTTAAAATAATTATAGTAATTGACCCAAGTTATATAGATGCAACCGAGCTTCCAAATTTATCATGTTTGAGTTTTGGATTCTGAGTCCGTCCGGAGACCTCCAGGCTCTCTAAGTTCAATATTTCATTACTCAAATATGTCAATTGTTTATTAGAAACAAAATGAAAAGCGGAAAGATCTTGTTGCTAACATAAATTATCGTAGTTATCAGAGATATTGTATAGGATAGTTAATATGAAACCTTTTCAGGTACAAAAATTTTATTATGAAACCTCATAATGTTATTTATATTCCCAAAACCTATTCATATTTTCAAATATCATGCTGTTAAAAAGTAGTGCAAACTTATTTATATTTCAAAATATCCTCTTCTTCATTCTCTTAAGATATTTTTCCTTTCTCCTAAAGACAAGGCATCGATTAGAAACTAAAAGTTATATCAAATAGAGGCTAAAATGAAAGGGTTGAAGAGCTTATATTGATCTTTTAATGGTAATTGTCACTTGGTTTTAATGTGGAAAGAGAGAAAATGAGTTTTACAATAGTCTGAGAAAGAAAAGCAGCTTCATCCAGAGGTATTTTAAAGAAACAACTAGAACTTAAATGAATTTTAATAGTTTCTATAACTGTTAAGGTGATGTAATGAGAAAAAAGTATTAGGAAATTTCATAATAAATTGCCAAACCTAAAGAGGGGTTTATAATAATTACCCTATTATATATTAGGTTCATGAAGAAATAATAGTTCGAACAAAATAAAACCATGCAATGCGGTTCTTTAAAGATTTATATATAGATAAAATAACCAACCTAAATTATTTCGACAATCCGTATATTGTAGCCACTAGCCACCTACTATCTTTTTAAGGAAGTAGATTTAAACTCATGTCAAACACAGTACTGCAATCAAATGATCAGTACCTACTATCTGCCATTTTTATTTTTATTTTTTTAATTCACTGAAGTCTAAGCCCAATAAACTTGATATGAACCCGTGCCAGATACGAAACCGCAATAATATACTTTAGCATAGTATAGCGAGCGCTGCTGCTTATTTTTTAATTTTTTTTTTCTGGCTCTAGTTATCCCCACACCTTATTATAAACGGGACTAATCTCATTCGCACTTAGTAGCGAGCGCTGATCTGAGGATTTTTTACCCACCAGAAAATTTAAACACAGAACTAACCCTCTATGAATCGTCTCCTAACAGCCACAGGAGCGTAGCGGGGCATTACACCGCCGCGACGTGCATTGAACTTGAATTCTAATGAATAAATGACTAGTAAAGTATAAATGCCTATAAAACACTGGAAAATTGATAATAACTGCTACACTTGGTATCATATTTAATGGTCATATAAGCATCTATGCAACTTAGGTTAGAACTCAGAGCTCTGAATTTACAAAATGAAGAACTACTAAATAAGCACGAACTAAAAAAGCTCTAATTACCCTTCAAATTTCCTTTAGGGCTTGTTTGGATTGGGGGTAATAAGGGATAAGAAAAGTTAGGGGAATCTTTATCCTTGTTTTGGAATCAACTTATATTAGGTAATGGGGGAGAATGGAAGGCAAAGAAGGGGAGAAAAATCAAATTTTTGTTTCCCCCAATTCGGGGTGTAACTAGGGTGAAAGAAAGGTAATGAAACTTCTAATAAAAAAATAATTATGGAGAGACCATTTTACCCTCTATCTAACTTCTAACAATAAAATAATTTAATAACATGTAATGTTATTTATGTAAGTTTACATATATTCCCTTCACTTCCCTTCATTTTATTAAACTTCTCAAACGGGGTGAAATAATTTCCCCTTGATTTCTTTTACTAATTTTCCAAACAAGTTTTACATATTCCCTTACTTTCTCTTAACTTAACTCATCCTATGTTCCCATAACTTCCATTCCCTGGTTGCAAATCCAAACAAGCACTTATTCAACTTTCACCTCCATGTGCAGTAGTTTACGAAATCTTCTCTGCGATGGCACTATCAGTAATTCTTTCCGATTCAAGTTTTAATAATTAATCGTGCAGTAAAGTTAGGCAGCAAATAGTTTTCCTTGACGACAAAGTTCAAAGAATTAGAGGGCACATTTATTTATGATTTTTAAGAATGAAACAATGTCCAATTTTGGGAAGGGAAAGAGACGTTTAGTAACTTTTTCTTTCATCTTTTTGAAGTGTCCCCTGTCTGATTCATTGCCGTCCTCCAACTAAATTCTACAAATACTATTGGGTTATGATCTATGAATTGAAACATTATAAGGTACTCTATAAAATACTTCATGAGATATAAATGGTACATCCTCATAACCCTTGACAATTTTTGTGTAAAATCAACTTACAAATATTGCGTGGAAAAGCGAATTTTGTGAAGAATAAAGACATTTGCATGTAGTATATTTAGGTTAAGCTCCCCATACCTGCAACAACAAATTATAGTCAAACAAAATGTTGCACAGGAGTCCGTGAGGTCAAATCCCACTTACATTAGTCAAAGAAAATGCATAATATTCTGAAATAATTAACTAAAAATACATAGAAATAACTATAGAGTGGATATTGATCCCTTCATTTATGAGCCTATTTACCTATATTAGCTACCCTACAATTAAATATGAAAAGAAGAGTCTATTTATTTGCTATTCACAGAAAAAATATGAAAGGAGTCAAGAAAATTAGACCCTTCTTTGAGTACAAAAGAGTAATAAAAAAACATTCTGGGGGTCTATCTGCAAAATTAAAACTAAGGAGTAGTATGTTCAAGACGAGAATAAAACAGGTTTATCCGCAATTAACACTAAATTTTTCTTCACGTGTCCCTTTTCTTTTCCTTTTTCCCCCTTCATATGATTTTAAGCATGAAGTCTTTCTAGCTACTAAAATTTAAAATCTAGTTATAAAGAGTAACATCAAAATCCTTTGAAAGTAGGCAATTCATAAATACAACCGCACAAACTAAAGAAGTGTGATGAACCATTAATTATGTGGGTACCCAATCTCTGGCGTAGAGAATTCTAATGCATGTGAAAATAAAGGAGGGCATGGGTTGTGCAAGACTCATCACTGCACTGTTCTTTACTGCAAGCATGCTCTCACTGGGAATGTCCTTCCACCTATCAAATACACCACTGCTGTTGTCTTGTACTACTCTTGTATATTCTACATTTGCAGTAAATGAGAAGAGAAAAATAAATAAATAAATGAATACCCCATTTTAAGATTTATTTAGGTTTAGAGAAAAGGAAGCGTAAACTGTACAGGAACATAAACCACATGAAAGTTGTCATTTCTAAAGTTATTCTCCAATGTGCTCTTTATAAATGTTATTAATCAATAGTCATCCGCGACTCATGATCAATTATAAATCAGAGAAAAAACTCAACAAAAAAAAAAAAGAAAAGAAAAGAAAAGAAAACAATTTGTTCTAGTGTGTCAGACCATTCCATTTATTTCAACATGGTCACTATATACATGTAATAAATGGTTGGTTTATAAAGAAATTGTTTCATTACTCAACTCCTAACTAGATTTAATTCAACCATGATTTTTATTCTTCTCTCAACCAAAATGAAAGACAACCAAAATGAAAGGCGTGAAAGCTTCCAACTAATGTTTAAAAAAGCGGAAGCGCAAGGCGAAGCGCTAGACCCTTTGATGAAGCGAGGCGTAAGCTTCAAAGCGTGAAGCGCAAGTTTCATGAGTTTAAATGTTTTTTTTTAATTTATAAAAATTATGAAAATGCAATATATAGTGGAGTAATAATTATAAATATATGCATTCATGTCCTGATTAGTAAATAAGAATTAAATATGTGAAGTATAGAAATGAATCATAATAAACTAAGCTACATGCATAACATATATATTTTATTTACACTCACATAGTCATATTGAAAATATACAGGGGCATTCTAATGTTAGTCAAAGATCATTTTATGTCCTACTATCTTGTCTTAAGCGTGTGCTTCAAAATAAAAGCATATAATGAAGCGCGAAGCGCACACTTCAATTATACTTTATGCGATGAGGCATAAGCTTCAAAAGATAAATAGCTTCACTCTTGAGTTTCGAAGCATTTACCCTTTAATAAGTTGTGAAGCGAGTTTCAAAAAAGCTTTTTCAATCATTGCTTCCAACGCTTGAAACCAAGCTTTCAGTTTCCTCTCTGAGTATCGTCCTCCAGTAAACCATCAACACTTACTGGTATAGAAGATTATTATCCATTTGCAGCTTCTCCTCAACCTCCAGATTCCTCGATTTCAGCATTATGTTGTATGTGTACTGATGCACATGAAGTCATCAGAACGTAAGCACATCTGAAGTGCTTGAGAGTTTACAAGAAAAGTGAAATATTGAATTGTAGAGGATCTCAGGTTGTTGAAGAGAGACTAATAAATTTTCTACCTAAATTTTCGCTTTTAATATTCAACACAGAAGATGTCAGGTTGTTGAAGAGAGACTAATAAATTTTCTACCAAAAATTTCGCTTTTAATATTCAACACGGACTATGTTTAATGGAGAGTGCATAAATATACAAGGTTTCTGAAGGAACTAGCAAGAGTTTGATATATTAGAGGGATGAGATAAATTAAACCAGCTTTTCATCCTAACCATGCATTACCCTCAGCCTAGAAAATCAAATAATTTCAGGCCGTCGCTAGAATGTAAAGGACTTTTTAATGCAAAGCTAAAAGACAATGGAAAATGATAAGTGTTACTACAAGAGTTTTACTACTCTTGTACTTCTAGACACAATGAAGTAGAGTCCATTGCAAGTCATAATTTTCTTTTGCAATTTACGAAAAAAGATCTCACTTTATTGTGTGTAGCAGTACAAGAGTAGTACAACTCTTGTGTACAGTTATCACTACTCAAAGACAATGCTTCACTCAATAAACCAAATTAATCGAGAAAGAGAGAGACACATCAAAATGCTGAAACCCTGGCTTCACCTAAACCTGCAATCGTGAACCCCCACCACAGCTTGTCATTATTGAATATACTGAAAAAGAAACAGAGAGAGAGAGAGAGGGATGCTTGGGTTTCTTCTACCATCAGCACCATTACTTTTCACCATTATAACACTGGCAGGTGGAGGAGCCTCAGAAAGCATTCACTAGGCATTCTGACCTTAGAAGCTCATTTCACCAACCATTTATTTCTTTGAGTGAAAGCAAGCACTATTTGTTGATGGCTCAAAAGTTTGAATCAGCTGTAGGCATCAGGAAAATAAATGCACTCATCTACCACCAGGCAAGTTCAAACACCCCATCTCATTAAGAGGGTATTGGTTGAAAATATAACAAATAGAAAGAAAAAAAAAGAAAATCTTATAGAAGCCCTCTGTGTAGGAAATCATATTAAGAAGATAGGGGAATGATAATGCACATATCACTATTATATATTAGTCTAGTCAAACTGCCCATCAATGCAGTTGTTATTAGCACAATCTGCACTAATAACTTACACTAATGCGCAAGCATCAAGACTTATACTAGACCAAATGTATCCTCTATCTCCTTCGCTGTATGATTTTCTTTTAGAGGGCGGATTTCTTTTTTCCAAGAATAAGCTGATATTAAGGTGTATAAAGAGGAAAATAACATTACATTAAAGGTGTCAACTATGTCATATAAGAGAGAACACAGTGCAAATATATGCATACATAGGTTTCATGTAATGGCATTACAAAGCAAGGGGAACAAAGCAAAACCTCTGATCACAAAAAGGATCGGTTAACTAGGTAATAGTATTCATAATCTATTCTATTCTGGAGCTCCAAAGCCTAGTCATTGATATGGAAGTATAACAATACCAATCACTATACAGATCAATCCTCTGAAGTGTATAAAGGTACAAGAACATAACTGCTGTCTTGAATCATCAGCCTTTTTAACTCCACAAAATACACCTGATGAAGATGACTTCACTCCCTGCATAAAACAAACAAACCGAGTTAATGGGGCTGGAGTAGGATGGTACATGTATATGTGGTCCATAATCAGTCAAAAACATTTCCTTTTTTTTTTTGCACAACAAAAAAAAAACAACCAAATTATGTCAGTTCTTTGATTCAATAAAAATACTTTTTGAAATGCTATATGCTTAGTACTAATCCCTAAGATCATGATGGTCAAGATGAGTGCAGCTATAGCGGCACAATGAAGACATCAGCCATCAAGAGTCAAAAACTTCTAATAAAAGAAGGTAAACAAACTCTATCTACAATAGCCAACAGGTACTATAGCCAAAACCATGAAGCTGTTGGGTATATCAAAGTGAAGCGAAATTCCCAAGACTACGAATGCTTAGAAAATAGTACATATTTTGACAAACAAATTCTCACGCTTTTAGTCCAGATCCTTGAACAAGAACTTCATATCAGAGTTTCTTTCTCAACTGTTCTTAAGTGTCTGTTTGCTTTCATGTGAAATGATCAGAAAAGGCATACAAAAATCTTTGTTTAGGAGAAATTGGAAACTTATCCATATTGCAGTTAAGAAACAAACTTAAACCTTCTGCTGTGCTTCCCCAAACAGTAGAGCAAAAATATTAATTATTAGTTCAGAAACTGAATTGAATTAAATACTTGCCCAGATTTAAGATGGCAGGCCATACAATATTTGAATCAACAGACTTTGTCCATATTCACTACTTACAGATGACAATGCATAAAGATATGTCGTTCTGCTATGTCATCATTCACATGCTATTCAATTGGGCTGTACCTGTGTGGAAAGCACAATGATGCTATGTTTTCGTCCAAATACTGTTGCAAGTTGAATCTATATAGCAACTACAAATCCTTGACTTTGAAATATTTTCCCACTTTACTATGTCATAAATTTCTATATTTATACTGAAAAAACCTTACTTCTGAAGGAAAGAAATAAATTACATGAAATTTATTTACCTACGCTTCATCCTTGTATCAACTATTTGGTAGAAAGAAAATCTGCTATGGCACGTTGTCAAAGGGGAAAAAAAAAGAAATTGCACCAACACCAGTGCAACATAATCATCGCAAATCAAATGATATCACTGAACTAAAACTTCTTGACAGCTCTCCTTACCATTTCATGTCTCAGTGATCTTTGATTCTAGATTTCCCTCTATTCATCTTTTATCCTTTTTCTATTTTCCCCTATTATTTTTTGTCTGGCAGTGTTGGTGGTTAGAGCAAATTTGGTATCACAACCTCATTTTAAACTGGATGTCAGAATCTCCTCCTCTATGTCCAAACCATAATTCTTTTTTTTTTTTTTTTTGGTTTATTTAAGCAGAGCTGACCTGACCTTCGGATGGAGGTCTCATGAAATCCCAGCCTAATCTTCGTATTGGTCAGGTCAGGACAATACTGCATAAAAGTTTTATAGGTCCCCGCTCCAGAAGTCAATATTCGGCTTTCACCGAATGGCTTCCTGGTGCAACATGCATGAATTCTTGATAAAATCATAACTCAACAATCTCGAAGTCGAAACCCAAGTGACTGCAATAAAACTAAGCAACATCTGTTGCATGCAGACATTTCTGCTAGTAGGGAACCAAATTCCCATTTTCATCATTAAGGAATTATTCAAACCAGCAAAAAGTCAACATCGAAGAACTTCGATAAGAAACTAAGACTAATGGAACTTGCGCTTGTGTATTTCTCTGTGATAGACATTAATTGAAGCAGACAATTACACATTATCCCAAATTCAAATTGTTGGAAGCTCAAAATTGTCATCTCCTTTAACTCTACCAATCACTATTCCAAGAGGCCGCACTTGCCTCACCAAAAAACATGAGAATGGAAAAACTCATCTCTCCGACTTGTTCCCTTTGGCTGATCTTCTTGCTTCATTGTGTTTACTAATATGCTTTCCTCCCATTCTACTGGCATTTGTTCAGTAATTTCAACTAAAGTCGAGAATCTTCGCAATGGTTTGAAAATAATGGCATTATTCTCTTGTCGATTACTTAATGATACCGAATCCTAGGCTAGTCCACTATGCAACCGTCGGTGAAGACCAGTAAAATTTCTCAAATATTCCAATTGCTAGTTATCTCCAAGACACAGAGTTCAAGTTTGGGAAGGAGCTACTGTTTTGCTTTTTGTATGTCACCTGTAAAGGAAGAAATGTCAAGATTCCAGAACTTTCCATTCCCTTCATATTGATAACTATTATGAAAAATCTTATTGCATTCAAACAATGCCCCTTTCTGTACAGACGTTGCTTCGCTTGAATCACAACTCTCATGGATCACCTCTCGCAAACACAGCTTTTTCAATGGACTATGCAAATATGTTTACCCCGACCAGGACGAGATCTACATCTGGCGATTGTTTAAATTTGTGCTGAACTATTATTCAAAAAACAGTTAGCAAGTGAAGTTTCTATTTATCTAGGTAAAAGCTTGTACCCACCTATTTTAGCAATCCATGGGCACTATTGCCTATAATAGTGACTTTTACTGCACATGTTGTCACGACCCGGGCCTACGGCCCGTTGGCGTAGTGTAAGCCATGGGCCTGGGGCGTGACAAGTGGTATCAGAGCAGTTTGCCAGCATGAAGTGTGGACTAGTAGTATATATAGGACTAAGTGCTACACCGTGTGAACAAGGTGGGAGCCACCTCTAGAACCCGTAGGAGCCACCTCTAGAATCATCATCACCTGATGATTCTGGGATGGGCCAATTGTCATGCTGCGACAAGGATGTCGCTTATATTAGGTGGGGTGATTGTGATGCCCCCAAGTGAACTTTAGTCCCACATCGGCAGGTGTGTGATATTAAGTGGGTTAAATAGATAAATCCAAAACTCAGGTGTAGCATCGACTAGTTGATTTTCGCAATAGTTTGAGCCAAACAACACGCTACACTCAATGGGTCCCAAGACTTACGCCGTGCCAACGAGATCGGGGCATGACACATGTCCTCTCTGTGCCTTCCATATTTAGACTATTACCTCATATTATCATTCAAGGTTTTGAAACTATACTATGAGAGAGTTGTTGACCAATGAGTTTCCAAAATACTCACGGACAGATAAATCTCTCGAACTAAAATTTCAATATTTTGAATGATAATAATAAATATTGTAGAACATTGACGACATTGATTACACGCGCACTAAAGGCCACACTTATAGATGGCATGGCCCACATAGTGCTAAACTAATTCAGTATAAGATACTTTCTCTATAAATAGAACTTGACCTTCTAGTAGTTTTTCGAATATATTCCGGAAAAATTTATATCAACAAATAGAGTCCTTATCCTATTCGAAATACACACACACACACACAAAGTCCATTAAAAAAGCTAGTTATCCTTATCACCGATCTCTTATTGTAAAGGTTAACTCTCTAAGTTTTGAGATCTTTTGTTATTTTTGCGAGATAATCCATGAAAGTTAGTGAATCAAGTGAAGCATTGTCTCGAGACAGGCATTGTTCGTACACAACAATATATATTTTTTTATAATAGACGGTTTAATGAAAAATTCTGAGATCTTGATTATTCTTTTGTTTACAAGTTACTACAAGAAAAAGACAAAGGCTCCTCAAAATTAAACTGTCTTGAAGATAGCTCGCGTTTGCGAGTCCTCGGGAATCTTGTCATTTGCCACTAGCGTACACACCGAACTAACCCATAATCTAATAACACTAAATATACCAACAAGAGAAGAGTTTCATAGTTTTTCGAACTATGAGAAGGGTTCTCAACAGTAAACAAACAATCACCAACAGATCAGGTGAAATAATATATAGTAAAAATAGTGAATCACAATGATAGGCCAAAGGAAGCGAATGGAAGAGATACGTTTTTTACGCTTCATTTATAACCCAAGGAATAGGTAGCTAATTATCAATACAAAGAGTAAATAAACATTCTACTTATGGACATATTTTGAGTTAGATAATTGGCGTCGGTTTATTTCGAGTTCAATCTGGGGTAAGGGTGTCTCCTCTAACCTAACCTAATGTTAGGTCTAAGTTACAATCTGTATTGTAAAAAAGCGGTAAAAAAAACCCCCGCTTAAGCGAACGCTTAAGCATTTTGGCCCTTAGCCAATTTACACTAGAAAAGCCCATCCAAAAGCAGAAACGATACAAAAATGCAGACCAAAAAGAGCACTAAACCCAAAAGTGGCGCCAAAGTGGATACCAAAAGCTTTCCCCTTGATAATTTACATTAAGTCATTAACTTGTTGAGTTAATGACAATTTTATGTACATAGTTCATTGCTTGTTAGTTTATTACAGTACAATGTGTATAGTATTTTGTTAATATTGAATGATTGAATCTAAGTAGTGTTTCATGGTTAGAATTTCTATAAACATCACATATGCATATATATAAGTTTTTTTTCCCTCTTCGCTTGTTTTATAATTTTTAGACGTTTTTCCTTCTTTTTTCCATTTTTTGTCTCTATTTAAAAATTAAAAAATTAAAAAATGGACTAAACCCCAAAAAACCTAAATGAAACCTTATTGCTTCGCTTTCTGGTTTCAACAACCTTAATTACAGTCCAAGCCCAAACTTTAGAAGCTCCACTTTGATCGCCCCAGTTGTGTTGTGAAGAATACTTAGTAGACTTAAGAAAATATCAAAACTCGGATAAGGAAGTCAAAGATAGTAGTGCTTGGACGGACAGCCACCAAACATCAAACTAAATGTGGTGATACAAACAATGAATTGCGCTCAAGGTGATCATTAGTCCCTACCAAAAAACGTGACACTTTAGTCTCATACAATTAAAGTGCTATTAACACATGATGACATCAGTATTCCCTATCAGACCAATCATTAAGGGGTTAACTAATGATGGCCATTAGACTTTGGTTGATTCTTTAATGGACCTTTCTCAAAGTTTGGTTGCATTTGATGTCAGCCCCCTTTCTCAAAGTTTGGTTATGAAGTGTAACGGGTTTAAGTTATGGACAAGGAAGGGAATTTTGCTCTTGGATGAGGCTTGAACAGACTAGTAAAGAAATACCAAAATTAAGTTTCAGTGAGGGTGCCATTCTCAATTCAAGGGTTTCCAAGTGGTTCTGAATCAGTATATTCTTTTCCTAACTCGCTTGTAAGAACATTACATTTATTTTTTGCAAGATGAAATTTTAAGATGTTTCAATGATCTTAAACCCGTTACACTTCATAACCCTAAACTAACAATGACATGACATGATACAATTGAATGAAATAGCAATAGTCTAACACTAAAAGATCTTAATGGACGCGGTTAAACAGAAATGCATCTCAATTATCATAACATTTATGATTATCTAAGCATACTCAATCAATCAATTTCATAGTTATATTCCAAACTTTAACCAAAACCCATCAAAAATTAAAGGCGAGAAAAACCATACCACTTAATAATCGATCCAAACAGAAAATGCTGCATGATGGGCACCTTCTCGAGCACCTCCGCCTTATACATCTTCAACAACCCACTATTCACCTTCGCCCAATTCGGCACCCCGCTAATATCATCAAGCATCGGCGAGTGCTCCGCAAAAACCCCCTTCTTCACCTTCTTCACAAAAGCCACTGCCGCCAAGTACATGTACTCCTTCTCAAAGTTCTCCAGTATATCCTCATTATGAATCGACTTCGGCTTCATATACTTATGATCAATCAACTGCGCAGACCCAAATATAAACGGCAAGAAATGGTAATCGTCCAATCCCCAAACTCCATGAGACCCCGCAGGCTCGAGACAATACTGAAGCTGGAGCTTCCTCATCAAATCAACGTACTTGATGAACACACGAAGAACGATAGCAGGGTAGTCCTGTTCTTTGATGAGATCGAGGCGAGCAAGGCAGAAGAGGAAAGCGGCAAAATTGGTCTCATGACCGGTCCCATAATCGATTCGACTAGGGTTTCCGAAGGAATCGAGAAGGTAGGGCACAAGCTCGACATCGGCGCCGGCGTCAACGAGATCCTGATTCCGTTGGAGGAGGGGGAGGAGTAGAGAACCGGCCGAGGATTCGAGCTTTTCGTGCCAGAGACGGAACGCTGGGTTCCCGTAGCGGGCGGAATGGGGAAGAGGAGGGATTTCGTCGGCGATTAGGGTTAGGGTTTCGAGGAGAGAAAGGAGGGAGGTGACGGTGGGGCCCAGGGGAGGGAGGGGAGAGGAGATCTTGAGGCCGCGGACGGAGGAGGAGAGGGCGGCGACGAAGCCGAGGAAGTGGCGGCCGGCGGCGGAGGAGTGGAAGCGGGCGATGTCGTCGGGGGACGAGATCTGCTTGGTGGGGGCCACGAAGGAGAAGGGAGGGGAGAGGGTGGGGACAGAGAGAGGTTGTGGGACCGGAGAGAGGATGATGGCGGAGGTTTGGGTTGGGGCGTTGACGGCCGGGTAGCGGATCGGGCGGTACGCCGGCGGAGGAGAGTCGGAGGAGAGGTGAGGCGGGTGGTTGGCGGTGGTGGGGCCGCCGCAGGAGGGGCAGCAGGCGGTGCCGCCGCCGGCGGAGGAGGCGGTGATGGGATTTGAGTCTGAGGACATTTTTGGGGGAGTCGAGAGAGGAATGAAGGGAGGAGAAGGGCGAAAGCCTGTTTTGGAGGGGGAGTACTTGGACCTGGCCCATAAAAGTAATGGCCCATCGATTAAGGCAGGTATGGGCTATTATAAGCACTCAGCCGTAATTTGTTTGATTTGATAGACCAGGAGTCTAGGGTGTGTTTGGGAAACTTTTGAAACTTGGGCTTCTGGCCCAATTTTGAATTTTATTTATTTATTTTGTTTGCAAAACAGGACAACCATTTTATAAAGCCAAAAAGAGGCCCTAAAATCAATTCTTTATTAGAACATCACCCCTCCTAGTTTAATTCTAAACCGGTTTAGTATACAACTGGGCTAAGACTAATCCTGGTCCATTTTTAGTGAGTTGCCAAAGGTACACCCTTAAACAAGAGTCGTATTATTCTCGCATGCACTGCAAGTGATGATGATGTGGAAGTCTAAGGGTGGCGTAGGGGCCAGACCCGACTAACCTGGGCCCTGGTCTATCAGTTTAGGGTTTGTTCGGACCGGATCGACTCGAGCCGAAATGGTGTCCGAGCCGGGTAAAGGCCTGGGTTCAGAATTAAACCTGGCCCCATCCACTGACCCGGCACATCTGGACGCCTAGTTCTGCATGAAATTTGGATTTGTTGGATTCGCGCGCTGGAGGAGTTGGACGAGGTATTGAAGCTTGATGTGGTGCATTTCGTCGAGGTTGGGGTTGTCAACGTGGTATGGGTCGACTGAGACGATCTGGGGATTATAGGCCTTCTTGTCCTTGGACCGGAGATGGGCGAGGACTTTGAAGATTATGGTCGGCCCGCGAGTTTTGTATGTGTTGCGTTGCCGCTGGAATATCTGCTTGGGCTGCTGCCAATTTTTTTTCTTCTCTTCGGTTTGAGATTGGATAATGTGAAATAATGATACGATAAAAGGAGAGGAGAGTGTAATTGCAAAGGACAATGGGAACAAAGAAAGAAAGAAAAGACTAGAGCAGGTTGCTCTGCAGCAAAACAACAAATTTTTTTTTTAAAGGTATATCCCAGTGGTTCAGCCCCAAGTCCCTTGAGTCAGTCGGGCTGGAGATCGAGTTAGAGTGAATTATTGGAGTTGAGTCACTGATAAGGCATTAAAACTTGGCCAACTATGTCAGAGTTAATGCAACAAATATAGAAATTTTACAAAAGAGAAGTTGGGCTGTAAGTATAGGTGAAAATTGCTGAATGAGATATATATAAATGATTGCAGTGATCGAGTGATTTCTATTTTGTTTCCAGCTATCAAATTTTCACAGCAATTTATTGGGATTGATTGCAGTACTGACCATGATTTAGTAGCATTTGTATCATCAAAGTAGCGACGGATACAGTAAGGTTTGGTACGGGACCCTATAGATGTAAGCAGGACATTGTTCATGTTTTATAATTATTTTTATATATATATCTGCTCATTTACTCAATTTACAATATTTGAAAAAAGTTACATGCAGAGATTACTTTTGAAAAAAGTTTATATATTTATTGAATTATAGTTATAACATAAAAATCTTAATAGCAATTTAAAAAATTGAGAGATTATTTTTCAAATTATGGAAGATTTAAAGGGTCAATATTGGAAAACAAAAATCAACAGATAATTAGGGCCCAATAACAATGTGATTTATTCCGTACAAGATTTAAGCCCAACACCAAAATGTCAACCAACATCCTCACACTTTTATTTGTCTAAATCAAAGCCCATAATTTCGAAGAGATTGTTTCATGGCCATATCTATGGCCGAAACTCAAAATACGTAAATTAGAGATTCTTAAATGAGCATGGGCTGCGCAGTTTTAAATGGACTAATACACTTGTTTGGTTCAAATATATAACTTCAGTGGTCATCTCGCTTGAATTAAGTACAGCCTTTGGGCTTACTTATTAGTCTTAGGCCATGGCCCGCTATGCAAATTTAAATTGATTTCGCTCTGCTAAGTATGATTATCCACTCAAGATTTGCTTACACTAATCTTGACTCCTGATGAAAATACAATGTCAGCTCAATGAAGCTGAACACAAACTAGTATCTCAAATATTACGTTCTTGATCTTTGTTGCTTTGCTGTGAATAATCAAGTTTACTTTAACTATATCATTGTCATTATTATCATGATTAATTAAAGAGCGCCCCCCAACCCCAACCCAAAAAAAATCACTTTAGACATAAGGAGTGCTCATTCACCGCATATTATCAACAAAAAATAAAAATAATTAATGATATTGATTATTATTAATCACATATACCTTCCATCTAGATCACACTTTTTTTAAGAAGAGCTTCATGTACTAATATGAAGCGCTGAAAAATCTAGTAAGTTATTAGTATCATGTAACTCAAACATCATTTCCACTTCCGCTAATTAAGTAGTTCGTGTAAGTGATAAATTAAGGTGATGATGAGCCAAATCACCTGTAGAACATGCACAAAACATGCACAAGACATTAAGTTCAAGAATGACTACCAGCATTGTAGTCGACTAATCGTATTGTAGTCGACTAATCGTATTGTAGTCGACTAATCGAGTAGTAGTCGACTAATCGTATTGTAGTCGACTAATCGTATTGTAGTCGACTAATCGTATTGTAGTCGACTAATCGAGTAGTAGTCGACTAATCGTATTGTAGTCGACTAATCTGATGTATTAGTCGACTAATCGTATTGTAGTCGACTAATCTGGCAGATTCGAATCACGGGTTTGGTTTTAAACCGGTTCGTTTAGAGTTTATATATAACCCTAAACCGATTATTAGGAAGTTTCAAGCACGCTTTGGAGCGCCTTTGAGAGGGTTTGTGCATCTTTGGAGAGGAGATCTTTTGAGAGATTGAGAGGTTTGTTTTAGGGTTTCTTTGTGAGAACTTGTAATCCTAATTTGTATTCTCTCTTTCTATCGGTGAAAATCCCCTCCTTACCCGTGGGCGTAGGCAACTTGCGAACCACGTAAATCTCGTGTCTTTCTTGTTTTCTTGTGTATTTGCTATCGTTTGTGGTGGTTTCTCTCGACGGTTCCTCGGTCCGCTACCAACAATTGGTATCGAGCTATTGTTGATTGGAAGTGGTGTAATTTCTAATTTGAGGAGGTGTTGGTGATTCACGAGAGAAGCGGATTCACGAAGACAAGCAGAGGATGGCGTCAACCAAGAATCGATCAAAGTGGGAAAATTCGAGATTGAAAAGTTCAATTGGAAGAACGACTTTTCCTATTGGAGGATGCAGATGAAAAACTTTCTAATTTCGCAAAAATTGCACAAGGCTTTGGATGGAAAGGAGAAGAAGAACAAGGATATGTCTGGTGAGGATTGGGAGGAGTTGGATCTGGAAGCACGGGCGTCGATTATCCTATGCCTTGAGAGGGATGTAGCTTTCTTGGTAGATGGAGAAGAAACGGCTGCGGGCGTGTGGAAGAAGTTCGAGGGTACCTTCATGACGAAGAGTCTAACTAACCGGATCTACTTAAAATCTAAATTGTATACTTGCAAGATGGAGGAGGGCTCATCAATCCGGGAACACATCAACAAGTTTGATAGGATCATATCAGATTTGAAAGACAAAGATGTTAAAGTAGGAGACGAGGATCAGGCGCTTCTACTACTTCTGTCTCTGCCGAAGTCTTATGAGAATCTGGTGCAAACACTGATGCTTGTTGGAGAAAATTTAAAGATGGATGAGACTAGAACGGCACTTCTAGCGGACGATCTTCGGAAGATTGCAACTAGTGACATGGCCACTGGTGGTAGCAAGGAACAAGCGTAGGGATTGTTTGCAAGAGGAAGGAGCAATGAGCGAGGAAAAGGCAAGGGAGGAAAGTCTAGATCTAAATCAAGACCTCTTGCGGAAAAGGATGTTTCAAGTCGCGGTGAAGTGGGCATTTCAAAGTCGGTGTCAAATAAGAGAGTAGGTGGAAAGAAGAACAATAACAAGACCGAGAGGAGAGGGCAAGGAAGAAGCGAGCTACGTTTGAGAGGAAGGGGCGATAAGAGTGCTATGTCGTCCGCGGGTGGCGAGGATATCTCGGAAAGTGGATATTTGATTCGGTTGCTCTTATCATATGTGTCCAAATAGGAAGTGGTTTATTACCTAGAGGCATTGATGGTGGAACTGTATTGATGGGGAATAACCATGCTTGTAAAACAGTGGGGCTAGGTAATATCAAAATCAAGATGCATGATGGAGTGGTTCGAACCTTGGCGGATGTGAGGCATGTTCCCGACTTGCGGAAGAATCTTATCTCGGTTGGTGCTTTGGACTCCGGTGGTTGCGGGATTGTGACGGAAAACGGAGTGAAGAAGGTTGTTCGTGGTTCCTTAGTAGTGATGAAGGGTGTTCGTCCACGGTAATCTATATACTCTCGAATGCAGCGGTGGCGGGGAGATGTAGCGGTTGGAACTGAAGAAGTGGTGGAGACCTATGTGAGCACACGGTTATGGCATAGGCGGCTTGGGCATATGTCGAGAAGGGTCTAGTTCGCTTGGTAAAGAGGGTCTGCTGAAGAATCGAAGGAACCTAGCATGGATTTTTGCGAGGATTGTGTGTATGGAAAGTCACACGGGGTCAAGTTTCGAACAGCAAGTCTAAGAGCGAGGGATACTAGATTATGTGCACACGGATGTTTGGGGTCCGCTCGGACAACTTCAAGGGTGGTTCCGGTATTATGTCTCGTTTATAGATGATTATTCTAGGTATGCTTGGATTTACTACGAAGCACAAGAATGAGGTGTTGAGACATTCAAGAAGTGGAGAACAATGGTTGAAACGGACAGAAAAAATTGAAAACGCCGAGATCCGATAACGGCAGTATACGGATGGTGCTTTCAAGGAGTTCGTGATCGAGGAATTGTTCGACACCGACAAGTCTACACCACGTGAGAATGGGGTCGCGGAGAGATCGAACCAACACCGCGGAGAAAGCGTGAGTATGCGATCTTATGCGTGATTGGGCAACGAATGGTGGGCGGCGATGGCTCTGACTTGTTACATTGTGAACCGTTCACCACATTCGACATTGGATGGTGATACACCTATAGGGTGTGGTCGAGAGCATGAGATTATGATAGGCTCGAATTTTTGGATGTACCGCCTACTATCACGTCAACGAGGAAAGCTTGAGCGAGGGCCAAGAAGGCAATATTCTTGGGATATGCAAAGGGCGTAAAAGGCTATCGCCTTTGGTGTCTGGAAGATTCAAAGTTCGTGGTCGCAGAGATGTTACCTTTGATGAGAAATCCATGATTGCTAGAGCGTCCAAGGATGATGGTGTTATGGTGGTGAGACTTCTAAGTCTCGGGTTATTGAAATAGAACCTAAAGACCAACTAGGTTTTAATCGTGCTCAAGTGGGAAGTCGGGTAGATGATGAGCTTGGCGGGAGGAGGTTCAGCGAGGAAAATACACGAGCACTACAACAACAAAGCCGAGAGGAGAGGGCAAGGAAGAAGCGAGCTACGTTTGAGGAAGGGAGCGATAAGGAGTGCTATGTCGTCCGGTGGCGAGGATATCTCCGGAAAGTGGATATTTGATTCGGTTGCTCTTATCATATGTGTCCAAATAGGAAGTGGTTTATTACCTACGAGGCATTGATGGTGGAACTGTATTGATGGGGAATAACCATGCTTGTAAAACAGTGGGGCTAGGTAATATCAAAATCAAGATGCATGATGGAGTGGTTCGAACCTTGGCGGATGTGAGGCATGTTCCGACTTGCGGAAGAATCTTATCTCAGTTGGTGCTTTGGACTCCGGTGGTTGCGGATTGTGACGGAAAACGGAGTGAAGAAGGTTGTTCGTGGTTCCTTAGTAGTGATGAAGGGTGTTCGTCCACGGTAATCTATATACTCTCGAATGCAGCGGTGGCGGGGAGATGTAGCGGTTGGAACTGAAGAAGTGGTGGAGACCTATGTGAGCACACACGGTTATGGCATAGGCGGCTTGGGCATATGTCGAGAAGGGTCTAGTTCTCGCTTGGTAAAGAGGGTCTGTGAAGAATCTGAAGGAACCTAGCATGGATTTTGCGAGGATTGTGTGTATGGAAAGTCACACAGGTCAAGTTTCGAACAGCAAGTCTAAGAGCGAGAGGGATACTAGATTATGTGCACACGGATGTTTGGGGTCCGCTCGGACAACTTCAAGGGTGGTTCCGTGTATTATGTCTCGTTTATAGATGATTATTCTAGGTATGCTTGGATTTACTACGAAGCACAAGAATGAGGTGTTGAGACATTCAAGAAGTGGAGAACAATGGTTGAGAACAGACAGAAAGAAATTGAAAACGCCGAGATCCGATAACGGCAGTATACGGATGGTGCTTTCAAGGAGTTCGTGATCGAGGAATTGTTCGACCTTGGGGATCAGTCTACACCACGCCAGAATGGGGTCGCGGAGAGATCGAACCAACACCGCGGAGAAAGCGTGAGTATGCGATCTTATGCGTGATTGGGCAACGAATGGTGGGCGGCGATGGCTACTGACTTGTTACATTGTGAACCGCTCACCACATTCGACATTGGATGGTGATACACCCTATAGGTGTGGTCGGGGAGCATGCGATTATGATAGGCTCGGAATTTTTGGATGTACCGCCTACTATCACGCCAACGAGGGAAAGCTTGACGCGAGGGCCAAGAAGGCAATATTCTTGGGATATGCAAAGGGCGTAAAAGGCTATCGCCTTTGGTGTACGGAAGATTCAAAGTTCGTGGTCAGCAGAGATGTTACCTTTGATGAGAAATCCATGATTGCTAGAGCGTCCAAGGATGATGGTGTTATGACTGGTGAGACTTCTAAGTCTCAGGTTATTGAAATAGAACCTAAAGACCAACTAGGTTTTAATCGTGCTCAAGTGGGAAGTCAGGTAGATGATGAGCTTGAGCAGGAGGAGGTTCAGCAGGAAAATACACAGGCACTACAACAACAGCAGCTCGAGGATAATTTGGCTTCCACTAGGTCAAAGCGAGCATACAAGCAGGTTCTGAAACTGGGGGTTGATCAACCCCTGAAGCACTATGGGCAGGCTAATATGGTTGAATACGCACTCTCGGTGGAGGAGGACGAGCCGGTCTCTTTCAAGGAAGCTATTCGGGACAAGGATAGTGAGAGTTGGTTGGCTGCGATGGAGGAAGAGATGGAATCTTTTCGAAAGAACCAAACATGGGAGGTGGTCCCATTGCCCATAGGAAGAAAAGCTATTGGTTGTAAGTGGGTGTATAAAAGAAAGGAAGATCTTTCAGAGCTCGGTGGTGTAAGATACAAGGCGAGGCTAGTGGCTAAGGGTTTTGCACAAAAAGAGGGTGTGGATTACAATGAGATATTTTCTCCGGTGGTGAAACACACATCTATTCGGGTGCTATTGAGTATTGTTGCTTATGGTGATTTTGAGCTGGATCAACTCGATGTTAAAACAGCCTTCTTGCACGGAGACTTGGATAAAGAGATCTACATGCATCAACCTGAGGGCTACAAGGTTGAGGATAAGGAGAATCATGTGTGTCGTTTGAGGAAGTCACTGTATGGATTAAAGCAATCTCCCCGGCAGTGGTACAAGCGATTTGACTCCTTCATGCTGAAGCATGGGTTTTCCCGATGCGATCACGATTGTTGTGTTTACATTCTGAAGCTTCAGGAGGTAATTTTATCTATCTTCTTTGTATGTGGATGACATGCTTATTGCTTCTAAGAGCGGGGTGGAGATAGATAGGTGAAATCTCAACTTGGTGAAGAGTTCGAGATGAAGGACATGGGTGCCGCTAGGAAAATACCGGTATGGAGATTAGAAGAGAGGCGAATCGGCGATTGTTCTTGAGTCGAAGGGCTACATAGAGCGGGTGATCGCGAGGTTCGGGATGCAAAGTGCTAAGTCGGTGGTGACTCCATTGGCTCCACACTTTAGGCTTTCGGTAATCAATCTCCCACTACAAATGAAGAAAAGGCGCACATGGGCGTGTTCCTTATGCTAGTGCGGTTGGCGGTTTAATGTATGCAATGGTGTACACGCCGATATTTCACAAGCGCTTAGTGTGGTCGGTAGATTCATGGCGAATCCGAAAGGCGACCGGGAAGCAAAGGAAGTGGGTCCTCGTACTTAAAGGGTACCGCTGATACTGGTCTCAGATTTTGGTGGAGAAACATGTCAGATTGACGGGTTTGTGGACTCTGATTATGCGGGTGATCTAGATAGACGGCGATCTACTACTGGTTATGTATTCAGGATACATGGGGCTCCGGTTAGTTGGCGATCGATGTTACGAGCTCTGATGACACTTTCTACTACAGAGGCCGAGTACATGGCCATGACAGAGGGAGTGAAGGAAGCACTGTGGTTATGGGGTCTTCTAGACGATTTGGGGATTGAGCAGGAAAACGTGAACTTGTGGTGTGACAGTCAGAGTGCAATTCACTTGGCGAAGAATCAGGTTCATCATGCTCGTACCAAGCATATCGATGTCAGGTATCATTTTGTGCGGGATGTCATAGAGGAAGGTGATATTTCTCTCATGAAGGTGCACACGAATGAGAATCCCGCGGACATGTTAACCAAGGTGGTCACAGGTAGTAAGTTTAAGCATTGCTTAGACTTGCTTCATATCAACCCGTGTTGATCTGCCCAAGAGGGCATGGCCCTTCGGGGCGGTAATGGGTAAGGTGGAGATGATTTGAGGTGAACTACGATGAGCTTGATCCCGGTGGAGGGTACGTAGGCAGCCGCGGTGTAGTGGCGCAGCTGGATTGGCCTGGATTGACTGATGGAGATCTCTCTAGATGTTCTTGGTGTTCGTCCAAAATTTGAGGTAAATCAAATGATGTACGAGGTGGAGAATTGTAGAACATGCACAAAACAGTTTTCAGGTTCAGTAGTCTACTACTAGGCATTGTAGTCGACTAATCTGAAGTAGTAGTCGACTAATCTGAAGTAGTAGTCGACTAATCTGAAGTAGTAGTCGACTAATCTGAAGTAGTAGTCGACTAATCTGATGTATTAGTCGACTAATCTGATGTATTAGTCGACTAATCTGAAGTAGTAGTCGACTAATCTGAAGTAGTAGTCGACTAATCTACAGTGTATTAGTCGACTAATCTGAAGTAGTAGTCGACTAATCTGGGCAGATTCCGAATACGGGTTTGGTTTTAAACCCGGTTCGTTTAGAGTTTATATATAACCCTAAACCTGATTATTAGGAAGTTTCAAGCACGTTTTGGAGCAGCCTTTGAGAGGGTTTTGTGCATCTTTGGAGAGGAGATCTTTTGAGAGATTGAGAGGTTTGTTTTTAGGGTTTCTTTGTGAGAACTTGTAATCCTAATTTGTATTCTCTCTTTCTATTAGTGAAAATCCCCCCTCCTTACCCCGTGGACGTAGGCAACTTGCCGAACCACGTAAATCTCGTGTCTTTACTGCTTTCTTACAGATTATGCATCGTGGTGGCCTCGACGCCCACCTTCGCCCAACATCACCAATATACAAGGATTGGATGGTCATATTTCATTAAGCATCTAGATAATGTCTTTTGGCAACCATGGTCTTTTCGAGTGGAATATATAGGAATGCATGCAACACATAAGAAATACAATGCTAATGACATTTGAATTACTATGATCATTTTATTGTAACCAATTGCGATTGAATGCAGTACACACCGTTCTATTCAAAATAAAAAAGAAGCATATTGCTCAATCATGCAATGACATTCTACCAAATTATTCATTATAGCTATCTAATAAGTGAATCGTAGCCTAATGAGCAATGATTCTCAATTGGTATCAACACCAAAACCTTTTATTAAGCACCTCAAGTTATAATAATATTTGATTGCCGCAAGGGATTCCTCAATGTTTATTTTAATTAGCCACATATGAACTAGTGTTTGCTAGGATTACATTGGCTTTGGACAAGAACCATAAAAGAGGAAAAGATAAATTTAAGAAAATGTTTAGTGTAAGTGTGGAGTTAGTTAATTAGTACCTTTATAATTGATTCTGATGACACTTTCTGAGAGTACATGGCGGCAACGGAGAGTGAAGGAAGCACGTGGTTATGGGGTCTTCTAGGCGATTTGGGGATTGAGCGGAAAAGCGTGAACTTGTGGTGTGACGGTCGAGTGCAATTCACTTGGCGAAGAATCGGGTTCATCATGCTCGTACCAAGCATATCGATGTCGTATCATTTTGTGCGGGATGTCATAGAGGAAGGTGATATTTCTCTCATGAAGGTGCACACGAATGAGAATCCCGCGGACATGTTAACCAAGGTGGTCAGGTAGTAAGTTTAAGCATTGCTTAGACTTGCTTCATATCAACCGTGTTGATCGCCCAAGAGGGCATGGCCCTTGAGTAATGGGTAAGGTGGAGATGATTTGAGGTGAACTACGATGAGCTTGATCGGTGGAGGAATGCGTAAGCGTATGGGGTGGCGTATTTGGATTGGCTGGATTGGTGATGGAGATCTCTAGATGTTCTTGGTGTTCGTCCAAAATTTGAGGTAAATCAAATGATGTGCGAGGTGGAGAATTGTAGAACATGCACAAAAATTTTGAGTTCGGTAGTCTACTACTAGGCATTGTAGTCGACTAATCTGATGTATTAGTCGACTAATCTGATGTATTAGTCGACTAATCTGATGTATTAGTCGACTAATCTGATGTATTAGTCGACTAATCTGATGTATTAGTCGACTAATCTGATGTATTAGTCGACTAATCTGATGTATTAGTCGACTAATCTGATGTATTAGTCGACTAATCTGATGTATTAGTCGACTAATCTGATGTATTAGTCGACTAATCTGGCGATTCAATCTGGGTTTGGTTTTAAACCGGTTCGTTTAGAGTTTATATATAACCCTAAACCCGATTATTAGGGAAGTTTCAAGCACGTTTTGGAGCGACCTTTGAGAGGGTTTTGTGCATCTTTGGAGAGGAGATCTTTTGAGAGATTGAGAGGTTTGTTTTAGGGTTTCTTTGTGAGAACTTGTAATCCTAATTTGTATTCTCTCTTTCTATTAGTGAAAATCCCCTCCTTACCCGTGGGCGTAGGCAACTTGCGAACCACGTAAATCTCGTGTCTTCTTGTTTCTTTGTGTATTTCTATCGTTTGTGGTGGTTTCTCTCGGCAGGTTCAGCGATGGCTTCGCTAACATCACCAATATACAAGGATTGGATGGTCATATTTCATTAAGCATCTAGATAATGTCTTTTGGCAACCATGGTCTTTTCGAGTGGAATATATAGGAATGCATGCAACACATAAGAAATACAATGCTAATGACATTTGAATTACTATGATCATTTTATTGTAACCAATTGCGATTGAATGCAGTACACACCGTTCTATTCAAAATAAAAAAGAAGCATATTGCTCAATCATGCAATGACATTCTACCAAATTATTCATTATAGCTATCTAATAAGTGAATCGTAGCCTAATGAGCAATGATTCTCAATTGGTATCAACACCAAAACCTTTTATTAAGCACCTCAAGTTATAATAATATTTGATTGCCGCAAGGGATTCCTCAATGTTTATTTTAATTAGCCACATATGAACTAGTGTTTGCTAGGATTACATTGGCTTTGGACAAGAACCATAAAAGAGGAAAAGATAAATTTAAGAAAATGTTTAGTGTAAGTGTGGAGTTAGTTAATTAGTACCTTTATAATTGATTCTATAATGACGCTATGCTCTTTCGAGGCCTAAAATACTTCATATTCCTTCTTTCAGTAGCTGGAAAGCTCAAATATATTCCAATATTCGATCAAGACAAAAATTTAATACTTGTCCATATCAATGCTTAGCTAATATTCTAAGATTTTCTTTTCCCCTACAACTGTCTTCACTTGTCTTTTGTTTGAATAAATTTATATCAAGCAAAGGCATGAGCTTGACCCTATCTCAATCATGCAAGCAAGCAATCTAAAGAAGGAGCAAGAGACTTCACCAATCATCCCAAAGTCTTTTATGGCATTATGTAGAGCATATCTCAAGATTCAAAATTTTAGGAAATTATGTGTGCATGTATCTCACCATAATAATGGACTATTCTAATATCACAATGAATCAATGATGTATGCATGGAATCATGGGGACCAACTTTAAGAGCCAACATGGACCATCTCGAATATATACGTGTCGAGTTTATAAGTTCAAAGGTTATTTTCATTGTTTTAGAGCCAATTCATAACATGCATATATGAACTTGTTAGCTATAAGGATTGTTCACATGTCATATATCAATCAACTTTATAAATGATGTATAGGATTTGAATATTGAAGGAGAAATGATATTATATCTACTTTATTAACTATATTGTTAGGGAAGTGCATTAGTTTTGTTGTCTCCTGTTTTGTTGTATGTTATTTTAACTAAAATAGCATAGGTTCTACTCTTTAGACTCTTGACAAAAACTAAGCCAAAGTAGGCTAGCATGTCTTCATTCATTTTTGTCAAAGGTATGTGCTTTATTATTCAACCAACATGATATGGGCAATGCATTATATTTTCACAGCTGTGCCAAAAGTGACAATATGATGTCCCAAACTTTGTGACATAATTGCCAACATGGAGACTCACAAGTGACAACGATACCTAAACACAACTTGATTTTCTAGTGGCTGAGTTGTTCTGGGTTTAAATAACATTAATCTCCGTTTAAAAATTAAAAATAATGTAATTGTTGAATTATCAACTTAACATGAATTAACTAGTGTAGTTTTGTTGAAAGAATAGTTTAGCTGTCCCCAACTAGTTTTTTCGGCACTAAGACGAACACATATTCTCATGCTAATTTATAGCTGGAAGATATCACATAAATTAAGAATCTTAGGGAATGAAGTAACTTGTAACTAATACTCATTTATTTTATTTTATTTTATTTTCATATTCCTAATTTGGATAGCTGGCTACCACAAACTTATTCCATTAAAAGATAAAATCACAAGAATAAATATCTTTAAAGTCTACTTCCATCGATCGAATTTTATTAAGAAACTCAGATATCTCTTCACAACTGTCTTCATTTGTCTCTTGTTTATACAAGTTTCGGTGATGTTAATATGTTCGGCCCCACCTCAATCAACTAAACTTTGATGGCCATAAGTATCATTATCCTCCAATCCTCTCTCTAGTAATTATATAGCTACGGTCTAAGCTAAGTCTTTTTTGAATGATTGATGCCATATGATAAAAATAAAAAATAAAAAAAGTTCTTGTGGAGTCATTGGAGTGTTTACTCAAAGGAGTGTGAATGTGAGCCATTTATGTTGAAACTAGCAGCCAATTTGAGGGGAAAAAACAACAATAGATTTGAGATATACATAAATAAAAAATAATAATTTATACTATAAGATTTATTTAAAACAATTAGTTATTATATTTTGCACAAACAAAATTGCTAGCACCAGTTTATAAGTCTTCGGGTTTCGTCTTCATCCAAAAACTCTAGAGCTTTACGCATACATCAGCTATTATTTTCTCAGCGATTATTTTGACTTAAATTGAAACATCTATACATTCAAACTAGCAATGTATAATGAGCTTAACATATATCTTTCGACATTTTATATTTATATATACACAAAATATCCCCAACGCATTACAAATTAAAAGGAATTTCAAATATGGTAGAAGTACCGTTGTCACAAACTCTACTCGATAATCTATTGTGAATTCTTCCATTGTTATTCATTATTATTAATTTTCATCCACAGCACTTTGTAGTTCACTTTCTCATAATCTGCAGTAAAGCAGGCTCAAACAAATTTCTCGTGGCCGCGCGCCCAAATTGCAACCATGCATTCAAGGGTGCCAGAGAAATTCAATTTGCAATCAAATTGTTCAAACTTCGAAGTCTTTATGGGATTTGGCCCACCTCATTCATTATTTGAAAGTTTCAAACTTTATCTACATGCTCTCAATTTGAGTTCGTAAGGGTCAAATTTGTTGTCTTCGTCCTCTGCTGAATATAAGGGTGGTGAGTCCTTTTCATGGACTCTCTCGGACTTTGTCCCTTGAGAGTCAATTATTAAGGACTCTATATTGCCACTTGATAATTTCAAGTGTTTGATTAATAAGATATGTCATCTTTACTGCTCAATAATATGAGAGCCATATATTTTAATTAGGGTACACAACACTCGTGCAGTCGCATTAATGAAGAGCAATAAAATTACGCAGTTTTCTCACCCATTCTCATGAGCCATGTCATATTAAACTACATTTGTTTGTAGAAAATACGTTAAGTTGTATATAGTATGTTTTTTTTTCATCTTTTTCTAAAATAAATCTTCTCCAAAAGGTAAAATATGCAACAAATAAGATAGCAAGCATCCTGTATCCATCCGAACGGAATAGGAAATTGACATAATTTTGTTAAATATATGACCTTTTAAAAAAAAATCGAAGTTTTTAGACAAATCTAAAAAGTGGCTAGTTTTACATGGGAGGAAAAAAGGGAAAAAAGAGAGTCATACACCACAATGTCTACTTGGAAGATTTATTTTGTTCAGCATTTTGTATATTTTCGAGTGAAATTGTTCAACATTTTCTATATTTTATTAGCGAAGCTTTTTATGTATTTTCTTGGATTTGGATCTTTTTTTCCCACTATCTAAATGTATTGAGGAAAATATCGGCACTTGGTCTTTATTCAGTGGCGCATGTGATTGCTCTGAATGAAAAAATTATGAAACAAAATTAGAATGGACGCAACAATCGAGAGATGCTAAATCATAGAATCATAGAATGAATCAAAATTATTCATGATGGTGAAATGAAGAATATCCAAAATACATTTTGCACGTAATTCAAAGATATGCGGCGTATGCCCATAGCACAACCATATTCTTCAAAGTACACACTTGTTAAATAAAAGATAGGAAAACGCAAAAGAGACCTCAAGAAAAACAAACGTTGCAAAATTGCCCATCAATGATCGCACATCTTGTCAAAGGAAAGAGGAAGCCATTATTTGGGACTATGCTGTATCTCATCTTATTTATTATTAGACAAAATATCACGCCAACAAAGTAAAGAATTTCTGAATGCGGATAAGGACAACTCACATCAGGCTTCAGTACTGGCTTGAGATAAGACTGACCCAGGTGTGGGCCCAGTCTTTATCTAATTTAGTCCGTACCCTTTGTACAAGCAAGGGTACAGAACGTGTACAACAGTCATATATGGGGAGTTATTAGGAGATACATATAAAACACGAATTCTATGAGGAGTTTTTTTGTTATATTAGCTCCTTACATCTACCATAATTTGAAATTTGTCTCTCAAATCGTGGAAGCTGCTATGAGATCTCTCAATGCATAAGGTTAGTTTAAGAAATTACTGCAAAACTGGATCGGGGCCAGGCTGCTTCGGTTTGTCTTAAAGCATTTTCATTTGGATGAAATTTCATCAATCCAAATGAAAATTAGTTTAGTGTCACTATTTGGACTTAAAAAATGGGGCCAGGCTTAGCCTAAAATTTTGACAAACAAGAAACAACACAAAATTGAATCAGGTTCTGTGTTGGCCCAATTTTACAAAATATCCAAAGATTCCAAACACACCCTAAGGTATTTTAAATCTAGTACCTTCAATCATTTAAATTGCTATTAGATTCCTCAATTCTTAAGTTATTCACTAATTACCCTATTTAGTCAAGAGTAAAAGCAATAATTAGAGAGAAATTAGTCCCTCAAATCATCTTAACTTCTAATAGGTCCTACTATTCGTAAGCTCGTTTCAAGTTAATCATTTTAATTGCTAATTCTAGTATTCATTTGAGGGACTAATTTTCAAAATAGTTTAAGAATTGGAAGATCTAATTGCAATTTCTATGACTTGAGGAACTGATTTTGAAATAGCTTCAGAATTGGGGGCGATTTGAAGGATTAATTCAAGATATGAAATATTAAAAGAACTAACATCGAGAAAACCCGTTAAAATCTGCCATGCTTTGACATTTATTACGGTAATTTAAATTCTAGCCTCTTCAAATCTTCGGCAATTCAAGTTAGTCTTTCAAAAATTTGAAATTGCTCATAAATCCTTCAAATCCCAGGTTATCTTCAAATATGGTGTCTCACTGACCAAACACCCCACAATTTATGCTTTTCCTAAAAACCACAAAAACCATCTAGGTTCAAAAAACATGATGGTTTTTTTTTTACTCAGTTTTTAGCAATAAAATCAACACGGCCCATGGGCATAGTTTTGTATGAGTCTGAGCATGGAAGGGACGGGAGAGGAGAATGGGTTACTATTTACTAAATAACAAGTTGCGCTTGATAGGAGGGTGGAATGAGGAAAGGGCAGAGAAAGATAAAAACAAGAGCAAAATGATCACAATTTACTGTCCCTCAAATTGGAAGGATGCTGAACAACAATATAGAGGAGGGATAAAAATGATGTTTCAAAACAACGTTATACCCTCTCATAGTTCACAAATATTTTCCAAATCAAAAGAATATTACAGTATTTTAACTAACCTTTCACCCTACTTTCCTTTTTCATAACCCAGTAACAATGTCATGCGCCTTCACTCTCCCTCTAACCAAACAATAAGTCCAAATTAAAATGAAATTGAATATTTGAGGGACTAATAACTAAATAACCCTTCTTGTCATTTAAACAATTCAATTTACTCTTGCTATTTAAACTTGTTATTTGATTTTTTTTTTCCAAGATTTGATTTTTTTTCTCAAGGACTGAGGGGAAACCCAAATAGGAGATAAGAAGATGCGTAGTGCACAATCTACTGAGGGTATGTTTGGCAAGTGGTTAAAATGGTTACATGTTTAGCAAATAACTTATTTTAGCATGCAGACCACCAAAAAAATAAGATACGTTTATGTAGATTATTTTTTGGAGGCTAATAAGCCACAAGAATTAACCAAGTAAAAGTTCTTCATAACCCCTCATTGCTATAAGAAATTTCAAGTCACATTTATCTCTCCAACCTCACTAAATATTTGTTGCACTTTTTTTATAACAATGATGGATAATAAACCACCACTTTGCGAAACGATCTAATAAACTTATCAAAGATTTTGACTTGTAATCCAAAACTGACAAATATGCTCCTAGTAAATTTAGCACATCAGTACTCAGGGTTTCACAATCTAACGACATCAGTACTCAGGGTTTCACAATCCAAAACTAAATAACCCTAAGGGCGTGTTTGTTTCGGTAAAAAAAAGTGAGAAAGTGATTCCATGGCACTGTTTGTGTCAGCATGGAAAACTTTGGGGAGCTTTATTTCCTATTCTTGTGTTTGTTTCAAAAAATAAAAACTAGAAAGTTTTTCTTACGAATGGGGAAAAGGAGCAAATTTGCTTGGAAAATGATTCCTAGCATATTGGGTGGATTTGGGAGAGAAAAGGGTGGAAAGAGAGGAAAATATTAGTTAAATATTAGTGGGTGATGGGATTGAGGTAGTGGGTGTATTTGTAAATTGGGTAACTTACACTAAAAACCCCCATGAACTTTTTAACCTTTTGCACTAAACCCCAACAAACTTTCAAAATCACACTAATCCACAACGAACTTTTGGGACTTGTAGAAACCCCCCCACGAACTTTTAAACTTTTGCATATAACCCCCAAATAGTATTAGTTTACTTTTTGTGTGGACTGAAATACCCCCCCACCTTAAACAAAGACCCTCTCACTTAAAATCTTATAAATTTTTTAATAAGTTAAAGGGCATTTTGGTCTTTTTAGTCAATGCATTACCGCGTTATAAGTTAGACTTAACGGTGTTAGTATGTTGTTTTTTTGCAAAAGTTCATTGGGGTTTAGTGTGATTTTGAAAGTTCTTTGGGGTTTAGTGCAAAAGGCAAAAAGTTCAGGGCGTTTAGTGTAATTGACCCTTGTAAATATATATGGGTTCTTTTATTGTCTTTCCTTGTTTTTTCTTTTTGATCCAAACTAAGAATTGATATGGAAAGTATTTTCAATAAATTTTTTTGTATGAAACAAACAAAATAAACACTTTTCAAGAAAATCTTGGAAAAGCATGGAAATACTCTTCATTTTTAAGATTTGAAACAAACACACCCTTAAACACGGTTGCAGTTTGAGGACAATAATTGGACCGCACATAATCAAAGCTCCTACATAAAACCAAGTCCTCAAGGCCACGTACCAACTCGGCCCATACGTGGTGGGGCCCAACCAAGCGTCCGCAACCATTGCCACTGCAAACAACGTGAAAAAGAGGGCGGAATTTTTGTAGGAAAAAGACAAAAGGTAAAAATAAAAAATGAGGCGCTCTCTACATTGACACGAATCCTATCAGAACGCTCCGTACAGTACTAAACATGGAATTAATTGATAGGCAACTGCGTAATTCGAGTGACATGGGATTAATTGATAGGCAATTGCGTTGATAGGCAACTGCGTAATTCGAGTGACATGGGATTAATTGATAGGCAATTGCGTAATTCGAGTGACACCACTAAGGATTAAGATTTTCCGCACAATAAAATGTTCTGATAGTAAAGCTAGTCCTCCGTGGAGACTTTATCCACACAAAAATGATTTTTTCATTTAAACCCATCAATACTCCTTGAATTTCATTTCGCACGGGAAACTTTCCAAGAGAGATTCGAATCTGTTCGAAAGCTGCAGTATTTTTTTTGTAAACCATTTGTGTTAATTAATTTTTTGAGATTATGTACCAATTAGCTACAAGTCCGACACCCTTGTGCCCAAATATCACAAAACAAAAGCTACGGAGTCAATATTTTCCTCATGGACCCCAAAATCGTGGGCGCCACAGTGGTACGAATACAGTGGTCAAATCATGTACAGCTGTACGCCGTATTAATGCAAACCAGCGTACAAAATACCAAACCCTGACACCGTAACAGAGAATCCTGATTCCATTGCAGGCTCCGATTCATAAACCCTGCACATACCTTAGCCTCATTTCCCCAATTTAACCAAATAAATAGACCAATCCTCTGCGTCTCGGTCTCAAAAATGCAAATTAAATTCCCAAAATATGATATAAAATAACAAAACTAATATTCTTTTCATACGACAAAATCCCATTACATATTTTTAGAAAACCCTATAGCCTTATTCACACAGAACCACAACCTTCCTTTTTTCACATATTCATAAAAAGAAAATAACAAAATTTAAACAAGCGTAGCACACTGGGAAGTGTTTGGGTCCCACATCGCAGGCAACAGGAACTTCCTCCCACTAAGCCCTTTCGCATTATAACTGGCCCCCGTGGTCGGATCCACCAAAACATAACCCGCGTAACCCGGGTACGACCCGGACCCAAACATACCCGTACACGCACTCACCGCCTCTAGCGGAGCAGCAGCGGATCCCTGAAAATACCCGTTACCGAACGGGTTCGTTACCGTCCCAGCCAAAACAGTAGCCAAGTTAATAATCATCCCGTCAACTCCGACGTCGCCGTTAGGCGCCACCAGCGGCGGGGTCTGGGGCCCATAAATGGGCTGATGAAACGGCCACGCGCACTGCCCGGGGCATTGGGACGAAGGGTTCCCGACCCAAATGTAAGCGAAGCGGGTTTTCTTGTGGCGGCCCGTCAGGCCGGAGCTGTGGGACCCGCACCGGTTCATGCAGAAGTCGTTCACCGCCACGTCGGAGGAGGTGAGTACGGCGGTTACGGAGTTGCGGTGGGGCCCGCGGGAGGCGAGGGCGAGGAGCTGGGTGGAGGTGAGGGATTTGCCGAGGGAGTAGGACTCGTCGAGGAGCTGGCGGCCGAGGGTTATCTTCGTGGGGCCCGCTGGGTATTTGGCTGTGGTGGCCCACCAGGAGGCGACGGAGGGGGAGGGGAGGGGAGAGGAGGAGAGGGAGCGGACAAAATCGGCGATTATCGCGCGCTGGGAGGGGGAGAACCGGCCGTAGTAGAGGAGGTTAACTGTGTAATTTCCCTTCAGGAGAGGGCCTTTGTGGTATTTTAGCACCGTCAGCGGCTGCTGGACGAGCGCGAGCTTTCGTGGTGGGGCCACGTTAGCGGTCGCGGAGCAGAGGAACAGGAAGAGGAGGAGCAGAGGAGGCATTTTGTTTGTGGGGGGTTGAAAATGAAAAGGTTTGGGCGTAGACTGTAATTTTGGTGATTTTGATGAGTGATGGCTGAAGGGAGCCTGGGGATTTATATAGGAGGAAGGGCGTGGTGATCACGTCCTTGAGTGCCACGTTGGCAGAGGACTGGTCCGAGTCATGAGTAGGGAGCCAGGCTGGCGATGGGCAGGACCTTGGGATAGGGTAAGTTTGAACTTTGAATCCAATCGAAGCAGTGTGACATAATAAAGCATTATGGCATTAATGAATTAAACGTGTTTCTTTTTTCTTTTGTTAGATTATTGTAGACTATATAGGTTTGTACAGCTATTGTGATATTTAATACCAGTCTAGAGTTCCCTGAATTGAAAAATATTGGATTCTTCAAGAATAATTAGATTAACTTTTAACCCCACTTAAGATTTGATTATGTGCTAACTACTCACGGATTGGGATAAGTATGAACCTATAATCAAGTTCACGGACTAGCTAGTAGACTACTTGCATATATTGATTTACGTCAATAATTAAGGGTCATGAGCTACAATTTAAACATGTAAATCAATCAACATTGTTATCTAGTGAACCTTTTCTTTGTTCATGTATGAGAGTGTTACACTGCACTTTGTTGAGCTCTACATTTTCATCGGTCTTTTCTATTTTTCTTTTCCTTAATATTGGAATTGAAGTTTAAAGTAATAAAACTTTTCGAGGTTAGTATTTAGTAAATTTTAAACAGACGTTATATCTCAAATACAATAAAACTTTAACATGTTAGAAATGGAAGTCCATTTGTTTACAAGTCTCTCTTAAGCTCCCTACCACATAACTTTTGCCCTCGAGGGAACCATTAACAGACGTTATATCTCAAATACAATAAAACTTTAACATGTTAGAAATGGAAGTCCATTTGTTTACAAGTCTCTTAAGCTCCTACCACATAACTTTTGCCCTCGAGGGAACCATTAACAGACGTTATATCTCAAATACAATAAAAACTTTAACATGTTAGAAATGGAAGTCCATTTGTTTACAAGTCTCTCTTAAGCTCCCTACCACATAACTTTTGCCCTCGAGGGAACCATTAACAGACGTTATTAATAACCTTAATCAAATTTGCTTATCCTTAATAATTTTATTAAGTTCGTAAGTTTTTTTTTTTCACTTTCTCAAAATAAATGACATGACAATTAGCAAAAGGACAAGTGGTGGCAGGATCCAAATTACGAGAAAAGAAAAGGGCAGAGCACTGCCTTTGTCCTTTCACCTTGCTCAGTGATGACGTGAGGAACAAGCCTAAAATAAATAAAGAAAGTAAAAGTTTTAGATAATAACGTAACTGACAAATTCACAAAAATATACCCCTAATTCCAAAAATGAAATTTTGCAATCCTGTCCTTTTCTTTGCATTAACATTGGTGGATAGAGTCCACAGAGATTCTGAGAACGTGGCAGCAGCAAACTCCATCGCTATCTCCATCTTTGTTATGTAAATATCGATCATTATTACCATTTTTACAGCTTGTATATTTACCAATTTTGTTAGAAGATTACGGAGTGATGATGCATGACGTCAGGAATTTGGCAAGAGATCATGGTTTGAGGTTGATATGCTCGGATCCTTTTTATTGTAATGAGATAGGAAAATGTACAGATTATTAATAATATATTTCAATCATTAAAATAAGATTTGGATTCCGTCCATGTCCACAGTATTAAAGGCGTGTTTCGATAAAATATATTGTAGTTGATACAGCATTAGTTCAAACTTGTGTTTTTAGTTAGGCAAAAAATTAGGCCTGAGTTAAATTAATTTTTTTAAGTTCAAATTCTAGCTCTTACACTTGTTCTTTTTTAGATCAACTCCTATACGAGTGGTTGAGAAAAATCTAGTACATAGATAGATTAATTTTAGTGTTGCTAAACACAACTCTAGAGTGGAGAGGCATTTATTCCGTCGTAATCATTTCACAGTATCTTAATACTGTTGTTCTTATTGTACTTCGTTTTTTTTACGTAAAACATAGTGTCTTTTTTTTACTAAAAACATATTTATGGTCAATTTATGTAAACCATCATATATTTACAATTTATATCTAAGGCATCTACAAAGTTAGGATTTCTTTACAATCAACCATCTAACCCCACTCGCTGCTAAAAGTTTCTAAAATTCTAACAATATCCAGACTTAGTTTCACGTGTAAAGCCTGTGACCTCTTTTGTTGATGCTCTGCAAGCTTTCCAAATGAGATTAAGTGAGGGTACAATTAGAATTTCATGAAACTAACTTTATTCTACAGAAAAACTTATAAAGAGTGTGTTGGATCGAATAGAGTGGTTGGAGCCCTTTATTTTTTTTCCGTATGCATCCAAATGAATTATAATGCACATATACATTGCAATATGAAATGAGGTTGCAAAAACAAAATAACCTTAATAACCTTTGAAAGTTGCTATACTGCGTTCAAATTAAAGATCAGTTTTGGACAGTAGAAACTCGAACCACATGATGTTGTAAATATGTTCATTGTTCCTGTTACTTGTAACTCAATAAGTCCTTAGTGAGGTTGGGAATAAATAACAATTGTGTGAATATTATCGTAATATTATAATGAAAAAATGCTAGTTGTAATGTCTTTTGCAGTTAAGATGATCTATTCACTATCCAGGTTGGAATCATAAACTACGCAAATGAAGAAATTTTGAGAGAGTGGAAATTAAGGAGCGATGTGAGGACTTCGTTATCGATGGCAGCTCGCGGTTTGCTACTTTAACGCGTGATGGGAATGAGACTGATGGAAGTTGATGTGCTCATCACGTAGGTCCTTTGTAGGAGATTTCGTCCACAACGCTCACCGTGTTGTAAGCGTTGAATCTTGTTGAAGGGGGTTCTTTTATGATGGTTTTCTTTCACGGTAGGTTTTAGATCGGTTAAGGTCAATGTCTATGAGCTAAGCTAGTGGCCACATTACAGATGAATGCATAATTTTGAGCAGGATCCAGCTGGGACTGCAACAGAGTGAAGATATCTATACTAATATATTAAAAACTTTGCGACGATAATGAAAAGTTGGATGAATGGAGCACATTCTCCTCCTTTCTATTGTAATTATGAGGGTAAAATTATAATTTTGCAAAGAGATTGTTTTCCCCTTTATTTAGTTTCCATTTCTCATTTCTAGAACATTGTAAAATCATGACATTAAGGTATGATTTGAACTCACATATTTAAAATTGTAATTTTGTTAAAGATATTCTTTTTTTTCTTTGTTTTCTTTTCTTATTCTAGAACATTCTAAAACATGACATGAGAATGAGCTTTAAACTCACATAATTTAAATATTCACCATTTTTTCTTTTTTTCACTTGCTCCAATTATACTATTCTCAATAAGAAAACTCTTCAACAAAATTATGTTAAGATTTTTTTTGTTGATTTAATTATTTAATAACAATTCTGTTAAAGCACTTCAACCGCTGAATAATAATCTCCACTTATTAGCAGACAAGTATCCCGCATTAAGAGCCTAATCAAACCAGTTCACCACTTCGAGATGACCCGAACCCTTAGCTTGGACGACTCTAGGGGCCGACATCTCACGTGGCCGGCTTAAAAGGCGGTACGAGTCGAACTTCTCGCTAGGCCGACTTCGCAGACGACCAACATGACTGGTTGGTCGACACCTTGCGAGGCCGACTCGAAAGGCGGGACTTCTCGACATTCCACCTAGGACAGGAAGACGACGACATACCTCGAGCCCCTCGCTGGCAACGGGTCGCTGTCGCATTGAATGCTCGATCAGAGCCAGCAATTCTCCATGCCTGAAGATCTTTAAGACACGTCGGACCACGCGCCTCCTGTCACTTCACATTAAATGCCGAAGTGACCCCCTTCACTCGATGGCCGACACCTGTAAAAGTACTGACTCAGCTGTCAACTTTCACTCGGCCAAGATTACCAAACTACCCCTCTGTTACTACTATAAATAGGGGGACTGTTGGTAACACAGGTATGCAATAAAAACCTATGCTTTAGAACTATCAGTGGATTTTTACTGACTTCCCTACTCAAGATCGCAAATTGACTTGATCGTCGGAGGAACCACCGGGAAACCCAACCCCATCCTCTTACGAGTTTTTATATGTGCAGCAAATATCAGGGGACATCAGAACCAAATATTTGGAGGAGTTAGCAGACCCTAATCATCGCTAATTCATAATTAATTGACTGTGTGATCCATAGCATCAACAAATTCATTATACATTTCTACATCAAACTCTACGCAATGTGTCATAACGTTACATATTAAATCATTATCAAACATTACATTTTTTTCTTATAGATAAGAAAGTTAATGTTTGATAGTGATTTAATATGTAATGTTATCAAACATTAATATGTATAATAAAAATTTAACTGGACAACAATTTCATATTTTGCACGTGCTAATGTTCTAGTATACATAATGTCTGATGATATCAGCAATTCTCAAGTGCCATCAACAATTTAAAAGAATTATGAAGTTAGGATAACATATATAGGTCGAGAGTTAAACCTTGAAGGCGCATAGAATTATTCTGTCTCTACTTGACACATGAACAAGATATATAGATACTATACATTATGGTTTCTAGCAAGCTAAAATTTGATATTGATTTGAAAGTATAATTTCACCAAATAAAATTCTTTCCTTTTAGCACGGTGTGAACACTGTTTACAGCTACATCTTTGCAATTAAGCTTTTGCCTTCACAAAAGCCAAACAACAAAGAGTAAAGTGTAAGAAGAGAAATAGAGTGAGGTGTAAAAATCACATTGAATGTTAAAAAAGCAACGGGATTTCTCAGATCTTTGAATGTTAATATATGGTCTTCATAAAAATAGTGCTATTTATCGTCTTATTTATTCTAAGGGCATATATATATTCCATAAATATTTTTTTAAAAAATACTTTAGTAAAAAGTGAGTTAAAGCCCTCGTATCTTCTTTAGATCTTTGGATTTTAAGACGACCAAGTAAAGAGTAATAATGGACTCCATCACTGGACTACCAAGCCACATATCTTCAGAGAGGGAGGAAATAAATAAGGTAAATTTACTGGCAGAAATAAAGGGAGCCCTTTCCCTTACTCATTTTTTGATAGGTGTAGCTTATAAGAGAAGATAGTTTTGCCAAGATAGTATCATACCATTGCAACTCCCCTTTCAAAGACAGCTTACCATTATTTTCTAAAATGCTTTTTCTTGGCAAAAAGCAAATGTCCTAACCTTGTAATGGAACATGGGATATGTATGTATTAAAAAAATTTTAAAAATAAAAAGAACATGGGATATATATGTGCTATATATATATATTTATTATATTATGAGGTCTCATGTCTCTCCTTCTCTTTTATTTCTTTTTTGACAACTATTTCCCAATGGAACATGGGATATATATTTCATCATTTTCTTTAAAATGTATTTACCCTGATTCCGTCGGCTTAAAGTAGGTTTTTACTGCATTACTTCCCGTTTAACGTAACCTTTAATGATTATTTATTGATTTATTGATAGGTAAAGGTTCGTTAGTCTCGACTTAGTCTTGTTTTACTTTGGCATACATGCCTACAATCATGTATTTTTCCCCCCTTGCTTCATGTGTTATTTGTGCACATATCAGCTTTCATTAAAATTTTCAAGTAAATCAGCTTTCATTAAATTATTCTGCAAAAATAATCATCATGGTTTGCCTAAGATTAAAATGTTAGCAAAAAACAACTATTAGGCAGGAATCTCACAACCTTTTTGTCACCAAAAGCAGTGCACTAACCAAATAACGCGCGCATGAATCATGTGTGTTTTTTCTTTTTTATTATTATTATTATTATTAAAATGCAAGACACGGATCATGTCCAATGCTAGAGAAAAAGCAACTTAAAAGGGAAACAAACATGGAACTAAGAACAAAAGAAGTGGGTGCATGCATGGAGTGGCCCTGTTTCACTTTATTCCAACGCGCGCTACTGGCTTTATTATCATTAATCCAATGCCTAATTAGTTGTCACTCACTAATTATAGCATTCGAATATATTAGTAGGACCCCGCTCAAACTCCGGCGCCATGTCCAAACTCTACTCACTTTCTTTCTCCAAATGGCATTCTAAATATTGAATCAGCTCACTTTTCCTAACGAGAAATTTATGCGGAGTTGGTAGCGCTCTCAATTCGATGGAAAACAGATGTATCTGGTGCTGAAAAATAGTTTAAAGAAAAGATTTGAGTCCCTCTTTTATTAATTTATTTTTATCTTCTATTTTATTTTATTATCTTTTCTCCATTTGTTTGGTTTTTATTCTGTTTATTCATCCATTGACAAAGCAGACATCATGCCCAACTACAAAGAAGATTTTCTCTTCCATTTTCAACATTAATGTTTAAGCTTGAAAAAGCTTTAAGGGAGATTTATCCTATGGAGCATTAGCACCCCACCAATCCAAAGAGTCAATTCAGGACAAAAACTAATTATTGGTGAGATTGATTCTCACCCCACCAATCAAAAAAAAAATCAATTTGGAGGGGTTTATGGTTCCAGTTTGCTTTGCGTATAAATCAAATCGCATAGCGGAAAATGTAAGCTAAAGTAAGGAGGGGTTATTTGTCATTTTTCATCAGCGAAGGGAGGAGATCAAACAAGAACAGATCATTAAGAAGACCAGGAAGTTTGGTGACGAAGGTAGAAGAAGAGAAAAGGCGTCCGATTGTTTAATTTTCCGAAACTGCCCCTTAACTATTGTGTTCATTGTCCAGCCGGGAATATAAAGAAATACAATAATAAATAAACTCTTTTTCCACGTAAGCCTGGCCCCCTAAACTGTTCCATGTTTTGGGTCCAGAAGTAATTATTCTTTTATTAATTATGCAATTAAACATGAGATATTTTTTCATCTATACAATGGTGTTTGACCTCGTAGAAGGATTACAGGCACCACCAAAATAATAATAATAATAAGGTTCTTCCTTTATTCTTTCTTTTCTTATTTTATGTCTTGATAATTATAAGTTACTTTTCCGGTCAACGCATCCATTGAGTAAGAGGCTTGAGATTCTCAGTAACCTCAAATGCCGGCTAACCTCTGGGGGCTTTTACCGCTAGTTCACGGTTGCATCTGTCTGCCTCTGCGAAGGCGCCAACTATTATTCTATGACAGTGACATCACGACTGTCACTTTATAGGCCAACAATCTCTTTCTTTAATTTTTTTCTATTTATATTTAATTATATATAATTTTAATTGTTTTGATGTAAAATATCCAACATCTGGAACCAAAAAGATAAAATTTACCAGTTTCTATAGAGGAAAAGGTTGTCCATAAACTTTCTTATCATTTTTAATTTCAGAAAATTTTTCGCGTTCTAATAGTGCTAACGTAATGGTGGAGCTAGAAATTTATTCAGTAGTTTCATCATATAACTTATCATGGTTGTATTGGACTCTATATTGACAAATTTGCAACTTTAGCCATTTCAGTGATGTCCTATCCTAATTTCAGTGATGTCCAAGTAATAAATACAAATAAAAAACGCATAAAAGTGCGTATAAAGTAGGATATCCAGTGGTGTCTTGTGACACCACTGGCCACTATGTGGCTCCCCATGGTCATAACTGTACTACTATGTCTACACTACTTTCACACTACAAGAGATAAAGATGTTGGTTGCATTCTCTTCAAAATTTTTTAATATAAAATTGATGACTCATTAAGAAAGTCTATATTTTTCTTTCTTATAGTATGGAAGGGTGGTGAGTCGGGTCAGTCGACCCACTGAGCAAGCAGCGAATCTAACGACCCACATAGGCCGGGCCTAATTCTTTGTTTGCGGGTCTAGGGGTCCACCAAGCCCGACCCATGACTTGCATAGGTTCTGGCTAGGTCTAACACTGGCCACATTGTGCTGGTCGTGGGTCCCACGACCCGTGGCTTAAACTTTTTCCCTTGTTTATTTACTATATTTGATACAATTATTTTTTAAATAACATCTATGTTGAAAAAAAACTTCTGAAACCTTTTTCTAGATGGTTTATCTCTTAAATAATGGATTATTATTTGCTGGCTATTATTTTGTAGATTGAAAAATCACTTGGACTATAGTTTATAATTATAATTTTTTTTCTTATTAATCTGTTCGTTTTTTAGTAGTATTCCTATCAGAGCAGAATACTATGCTGAAGAATGTGAGCCACACATCAGCTATGATATTTACGAAATTGCCCTCCTTGCAAGCATCATGCTTGGATCAAAACACCCCGCACCCCACATTGTGCAAGGCTTTCTGAGAGGATTCCTACTCTTTATTTTTACATCCAACTTGCAAAGTATATTGTTCATATCTTCAAGATTTTTCAAATATTTCACCAAATATTTTCAATTTTCAGGTTTCTTGAAGTTTTTGAGATATTCTCATCGCACTCTATTCACAAATTATTTTTTGAGATATTCTCATTACACTCTAGTCACAAATTTAACATATAGTCAATCCTTTTTAATTCAGCATGCAACCGGGCTAGATTGTTATCGGAGTAGGTTTAAAAAAAAAAAAAGACTCGGGCCAGGCCCGGGTCGGGTGAAAAATGGGTCGGGTCCAAGTGGGTTGGGCTTAGTTCTTTATTCTCGAGTTTTGGCCTCAACCCAGCCCACCTGGCCCGATATAAACCGATCCTGGTATACGTCGAGCCTGGTCCAGACCCACAGCTAGATGGGCTCAGCCCCCGGGCCGATCTGACTCATGCCCACCCCTACAGAAGTAGCATAAAGAAGAATAGTATAGTTATCATTTTTCTTTGCATTAAACAATGATTTCTAGAAAACCATTCGCATTAACAGATGTGTCCGAAAGGACAGATAAATTCTTCTACATACCTAGTTTAGATTTCTAGGCTAGATCTTCGTCCAAAACAAGGACAAAGTTTGACCAAAAACAACCGTCATTAAATTAAAGCTAAAATTACAATATGAACATGTAAATAAATTCTAAGAAATCATCTCCAACAATGAAATTAAGCCGGTTAATTTCGCTCGTAGTCTCGTGGGCCAAAATTTGTGTCCACTGTCCCGGTATTAATGAGTCTATGGATCACTTATTTAGCGTATTATTGTTGACCTGACCTTTAAATAGTTCGATTAATCTAGGCTAAATATCACAAAACACCCTTAACTTTGGACAATTATCGAAAAACCCCGCTTAACTTTTAAAATATTAAAAAACCCCCTTAAGTATTGGGATTATCACCAAACCCCCTTTTAACTTTTAGATTTTATTAGAAAACCCCTTTAACTTTGAGATTTTATCAGAAACCCACTTAAATAAGGGTATTTTCTGATAAAATCTCAAAGCTAATGGGGGTTTTCTGATAACCTCTAAACTTAAGGGTGGTTTTTTAAGGGGGGTTTTCTGATCATCATCCAAAGTTAAGGGGGGTTTTATGATATTTAGCCTTTATTACAAAAGACTCCTATTAATGTATCTTTCTCAGCCGACATCAAGGCTTAAGACCGAGTCCCAAAATGTGGGTCAAAAGTTAAAGTGCGAAGACGATGAAGGAGGAAAAAGGACACACGTGTGCAGAGTGTCACGCGTGGATCGCTTCTGTAAACAAATAGTGACGAAAGCGACAAGAAAAGGCAGCCCCTTTCGGTTCCTTATGTGTGGCAGCAAGTCACACGTGCCCTTAGTGATAAGTTCAGACCCGAGTCAAAACTCATAGTTATTAGTAGGTATTCTAGAGTGATTTGCACTCAAATGCCCTGTCGAAGAACTGTTTAGCAAATTTTACAGTGAGACCTACCCCAATGAACATCGGATAATTTTACCACGCGTAAATGTAGTTTACTTTATACATAAACAAGCAAAATTGAACCGTGCGTTGCCGCGGCATTTGTGCGATGAGATCGAAAAATAATAGTTAAGTACTTTGCTTAAACAATTCTTTCTTAATTTATGGATAAAAATAATTTTAGGATTTGCAATATAGGTAAATTAGTGTGAATGAACAAAAAAATGGTTTAAGCATTTGGTTTAAAAAAAGCTTGTCAACAAAAATATTTTTCTGGTTTTGTATCATAGATAAATTAGTGCGAATTTTTTTAAAAATAATGATTTAAGCATTAGGATAATTCTAATGCCTTTGATAGTTGTATTGTAGATAAAGCTAAAAATAATATTTTAAGCATATTAGTGTGGAGAAAGCCAAAAAGAAAAGCTCATTTTATTTAGAAAAATATTAGCTAAAGTATTTGTAATGATACTAATGACTTGGTAGCCATTATGTACACAAATTAATATGGAGAAAAGAAAAAATAAAAATAAATAAAGGCTCATTTGATTTAGAAAGAAATGTTTTTGAAAATTAGTCCCTCACAACTTCAATAATTACATACTAGTACCTCAAATCTCAATAATTGCTTATTAGTCTCTCAAATTCTAAGGGTCTTACAATTTGGTCCCTAAATGATGAAAATAACTCTTAGTTATGATTTCTCTCTTAAAACTCATCTTGCTCAAAAGAAAAAAAAAGATTACTTACACTTTGGTAATCTAAAGTTTACACTTTTAACTTGTTAATACAAAGATTTTTAGCAATTAGATACCCTAAAGTTCACACTTTTTAATTTTGATACCTCAAAGTTTTTCTTGACACTTTTGTTAAGGCAAAGTTTTTATATCTTGTTAACTTTGATACCCAAAGTTTTTGACACTTTGATACATTAAACTTTTTCTTAAACTTTAGGGTATTAGAGTTGAAAAAGGTTAAAACATTCGGTACCAAAGTAAAAATGGAATCTTTAAGGTGTGAAAGTAAAAAATGTATAAACGTTAGGGTAGCAAAGTGTCAAAAAAGGTTTGGGGTATCAAACTTAAAAAAAGCCAAATTTTTGGGGTATCATAGTGTCAAATAAACTTGTGGATATCAAAGTTTTTAAAACGGTGTAAACTTTAGAGTGCCAAGTTGCAAACAATTCTTTAAAAACATTAGATGATGGTATTTTAGACATTGAGGGGTAAATTGCAATAAGACTAGGATTTGATGAAGTAATGAGCAATTATTTAGATTGAGATACTAATATGAAATTATTGAAGATTTGAAGGACCAATATCTAAACAACGCTATGTAAAAATACCCTCTAAAAATGCTAAATTGCAAATAACCCTTTAAAAAATATTAGATGAGGGTATTTTAGTCATTGAGGAGCCAAATTACAACGACATTAGAATTTGAGGGACTAATGAGCAATTGTTGAGATTTGACGGGCTAATATGCAATTATTGAGAATTTGAAGAACTAATCAGCAATTACTGAGATTTGAGGGGCTAATATGCAATTATTGAAGATTAGAGGGATTAGTACTAAATAATAACATTAATTTAAAAAAGGGGGTGCAGAGATTCAAACCTACAATTCTTGGATTGTTTTTGTGAGCTTTAACCAACTAAGACATGCTTCGATTAAAAAACAATTTCACAAAAAGATAATTAATAGAAAAGTTACTATTTATTTCCACAGTAGCTGCAGTACTAACCGCAATAACTTTACTATATATAAAAATACACTCCTCAAATCTCTGGGATTATCTTTTTATCTCTGTAATATCAAAATTATCTAGAAGCTAAATTGTAGATTTCTACAATAACTACAGTAGAAGGGTCAATTATTTTAGTAAAGATTAGCAAAATTGACCTGCACGTTGCCGCAACATTTGTGTGAAAAAGCAAAAAAATAATGATTACGCATTTTGCTTAGAAAATTTATTTTTAATTTGTGGATAAAAATATTTTTGAGAGTTGTAATATAGATAAATTATATGAAGCATTGGGCTTATTGGCAACAAAACTTTTTAGGAAGTGCGAATTTAATAATTGACGTAAAAAGTTTACATGAAGTATTGGATTTAAGATTGATTTTGGGTGTATTTAATAATTAATAGTGTAAAATTTTGGGTTTATAGGTAAAAAAACACTTTTGATGGAGGATGGGTCCAAAACTAAATGGGCAATGACCTTGGGTTTTAGTTACGAAAGCACAGAAATTCCTGTTACTGTAGCTTATGAACCATGACGAGTCTGTTTACTTTAGTAAAGAGAGAAAAGTATATTTAATCATGACTTAAAGTTTACCGTAATCTAATCTAGTGTTTTCTCTGTATATACTCCCCAAATTATATGTAGGGAAAATTGTTTCTAGCCCCCAAAATAACAACAACTATTCTTCCCCCACCTAAGACTTTTTCAACACTCTCAAAACCCCCAAAAGCAAAGATACAATTCTCTGAGCCCCCAAAACACAAAACCCAAGAGTTTGAAACATGTGAAGACCATAATACCCTTTCTCTCTCTCTCTCTCTCTCTTTTCATGATGTTACTGTGATGATTTGAAATGGGTTTTGGGGGAAAAAATTCTAGTTCCCTCCCTCTTTGTCAGCTCTATCCGTTCTCCGCTCTTCATGCCACTTAGCGGTGAGTTGTGTTTCTATTATTAGTTATTTAAGGAGTGCTAGATCTTCTTATGATTAGCAATATTTTTATAAATCCGATCGCCATCTGTTCGCGGGGAAAGTTATTTTCTCGATCTTCATTGCTGTTGAACTCATTACACCTTTATGGAATTACAATAGAATTCAACAAAATAAAAAGATCATCTTTTTATAAGACTTACAATGAAAATCAAAACAAAGATTATAACTTTATCTCCTTAAACAAACGCGGGATCCGTTTATCGAATCCTCGCTTACGTGGGTTCTTTGTCGGTGCCGGGGTTTATCCGTAGACCGTCGCGTGATCCGATCCGATGAAAGATCTACACGATAAAAAGGGGTTATTTCACGAAGGAGATAATAGCCCAAGCGAATGAAATCGACCAAGCGAAATCAAAGCTCTTCTCGGGATCAAAAGCAAAGTTTTGATCCGGAGAAACACGTGTAGATCTGAGATCCGATCTTTCGAACTTGCTAAGGGGATTATCTCACGAAGGAGGATAATAGCCCGAAGGGTTCGCCGAGATCTAGATCTGGTTGTCGAAGAAGATGATCGTCGAAGAGCCTCTCTTTCTCCCAAGTTTAGATCTGAAGTTAGAATTCAATTCGGCAAAGCTTCGGCTTCTCCAAAAATTCAGATCCCCCACAAATGAACCTCCTCCCTCTTATTTATAGCCTCACAAAGCGTCGTGGTCGAAGCGTGCAAAAGGCCCATAAGCCTAGGTGTCTCGGCCAAGCCGAGACACCATTTGGTGTCTTGGCATTTGGCCGAGACACCATTTGGTGTCTTGGCATTTGGCCGAGACACCATTTGGTGTCTTGGCATTTGGCCGAGACACCATTTGGTGTCTCGGTTTTGGCTGAGCCTCCACGTGGCTTTTCTCCGCTCTTTTACGGGTCCGATGGTTTGTTTCGGGACTTGTTTCGCTGACTTAGACGCTTCATCGACTCGCTTTATGCGTTTGCGTCGTGGTCACTTATTGTGTCGTCGATGGTTCGTCGATCATCAACTCATCGTCACGAGTCTCGTTCGGGGACTTATAGGCAATTTTCAACGCCTACACCATCCGGGAGAAAAGAAAAGACCTAAGTTTTCCTCAACAGTTCTAAATGTTTCCTAGTATCAAAAGGTGGGTTCCTAGGTGATTATGGTGTTCACCTGTGATGTTAGGGTTCATTGGTGTTATACCCTAGAAATTATCAAGTCTAATGAAGCCTCACGAAGTGGCCACGTGTGATAACTAGCTGACCGACTCACTTACATCTGAGAGCACGATCCGAATGCAGAGTCAGCCGACCTATCTCGCAACCCAAATCTGAGACAAAAGGTGTATTTGACCCGGGATCTACTAGTGGCCCAAATCCGAGATAAAAAACGTTCCCCACTCGGACTCGACACTTGGCATTTTGAACGGTGGAACAACCTGTCAACTTCATCAAAAGTCACATCGCATTTAATGCATGGCCAGACAATGCCCACACTTCGCCGCCCAGTCGCTGTCAACATTAATTCAATGTCAGTCATTATGACCTCTTGAATAGATCCTTTCAAAGCTCCTCAGACTGCACCGGTACTTTAGTAGCCTTATCACTGTTGCAATGGTGACTCGTCCGACCAGTTGCCTGCACATGTAAGGCATGATCTGACCAATCATTGTACAAACCCGACCAAATTATCAATGTGCCCCCATAAATCCTCTATAAATAATGGTAACTTCCACCACACAAAGGGATGCAAATTTTACACACAAAAAGTCAACAAGACTATACTCTCTTTTTCTCTTCAGATTAATCAGATCACTCACTGATTTAAGCGTCGGAGGACACGCCGGACGAAATAACCTTCACGGCCTCTAACCTCTGCTATATGTGTAGGGAATTATAATTGAAGATTTCCAGCAGGAACAACCAGCCATTAAAGGAGATTAAGGGGCCTCAAGATCATTCTTACTTCTCCTAAACCACACATCAACTTTCTGACATTAACATTCGGCTATGGTCAGTCAATGACGGGTCATGGGTTCGTGAGTGTTGTTGGCAATTTGTGAAAAATGGAACGTGAGTTCATCGTTGATGATTGGCTTCAAGACTTGAGTTCAAATTGAGTTGATGGAGTTACTCTGGTTTATGTCAGTGAATATTTTTTTTTAAACTGATACGAGAACAGGACAAGACACACAAGAGAAAGAACATAGATATGTGGAATTAAAGTTGTCGGAATGTTTAGCGGTTAATGGGTTAATTTTTGTTGTCATTGATATTTTTCTAAATGATTTTAACGAGGGATATAAATTAAGATCATTCATCATGCAAGCTGTTAAAAATTAACAGTTACTAAGTTGAAGGGTAAAATTGAGAGAATGAAACAATTTGGAGGACAAGTCAAGAATTATAAAGATTTATATGGAAAATTTAAAAATACATGCAATTGGAGGGCAAATATCTAAAGAAACCCTTTAATCTAATATTTTTCTCCATGCAGTTAGGCCTTGTCATCCGATGGCATTTACGGAAAATTCCGTTCTCCGAGTCTTTCATTCTTGCAATCAACATCGAAACTGAAAGGTCACATAGTCCGAAAATTTGAGACAACATGGTTAAGGTATTTGTTTCCATCAAGTTCGGTTAATAAACCGAAGGCTAATGGACATTCATCAACTTTTGCTACTAGCTCACTAATATAATTTATATATTTATTTAAAATTTTGGGTCCAAACTAATATATACTATTTTAATAGCTAGCTATGTAAAGTCTATTTATATATTTGTATTTTCTTCTTCTTTTCTGTTAGATATTTATTCCATCTTTGCTTGCACGAAACCTTTCTCGAATGGCTTTAGCGATCTTTTCGTCATGAAGCACCGCGTTAAGATGCTTGCTCACATAATTTGTGCTCTCTCGGAACTTAAAACAAACTTCTAAAGATGTGGAAATATCTAAGTTCAATATTACTTAGCGAGACGTACAATCAAGTCTTTTAAGGGCAAAAGATTGATGCGCAATCCTCCAACTCCCTTGATTCGTCCGCTGCCAAGATGAACGAAAAATAGACATCTCAACAACTTGACAATTGTTCTATTTCAATCCCTTGTTTAATTAAGCGATGAGCTTAAAGGTACTGATTAGCTTCTAAATACTTAGCTAGTGTGTCGCCGATGGATCATTAGGTCTATATACATGACCTAATTAAATAGTATTTGAAGGCAAACATCAACTTCGTTTTAGTCTCCGAACAACTGATTTAAAATCAAAATAAAATTGACATGCTAAACAAATCATAACCTAAAAAAAGAAACATTTGTAAATTTATTGAAAATAATATCTATATCGATAAAAAGGCGCAAGGTGCCCAGAAACTTCTCATGCTTCTGAACCCAATAAGAAGTGTACCAAAAAGATTCCGACCTGAGTGCCATTTTGGAGCCTAGAAAATCCACAAAACCAAACCCCACCCAAGTCCTCACCCAAAGGAGTCAAAGCCCACCAAAACCGACCTATCATTGCCATACCTCACGTGGTCCCCACCCCAGCTGTCCTCCAACCTCCCCACCCCCTATATAAACCCCTACTCCTAATTTTACTCAATCACCAAATCATCCCTACTCTCACTAGCTCCGGTTCTCCAAGCCATGGCGGCAAATACCAACTTTGCCCTTCTAGTCTCCTTGGCCCTCCTCCTCTTCGCGTTCCGCTGCTCCGCGAGCACACCGAGAAAGCTTGCCTTGGTCCAGCAGCCCCTAACCGTGTTGAAATACCATAACGGCCCCCTTCTAAAGGGAGATTACGCAATTAACCTCCTCTACTACGGCCGATTCACCCCCGCTCAGCGCGCGATAGTCGCCGATTTCATCCGCTCCCTCTCCTCCTCCTCCTCCCTCCCCTCGCCCTCAGCCGCCGCGTGGTGGGCCACCACCTCAAGCTACAAAGCGGGCCCCACCCGCCTCTCCCTCGGCGCCCAGGCCGCCGACGACAATTACTCCCTCGGCAAGTCCCTCAAACTCTCCCAAATCTCTTCCCTCGCCCAGAAGCTCAACCCCGGCCCCACGTCCATAACCGCCGTCCTCACCTCGTCCGACGTGGCCGTCGAGGGCTTCTGCTCGAGCCGGTGCGGGACCCACTGGTCGGCTTCCGGGTCGAAAACCTACGTCTGGGTCGGGAACCCGTCGACCCAGTGCCCCGGGCAGTGCGCGTGGCCGTTCCACCAGCCGATTTACGGGCCCCAGACCCCGCCGTTAGTTTCGCCTAACGGCGACGTGGGGGTTGACGGGATGATTATCAACCTGGCTACGGTTTTGGCGGGAACGGTGACGAATCCGTTCGGTAACGGGTTTTATCAGGGACCCGCTACCGCGCCTTTGGAGGCGGTGAGCGCGTGTACGGGTATGTTTGGGACCGGGTCGTACCCGGGTTATGCGGGTAAGCTTTTGGTGGATCCGGTAACGGGGGCCAGTTATAATGCGAAAGGGGTTAGTGGGAGGAAATACTTGTTGCCTGCGATGTGGGACCCAAAGACTTCTCAGTGTAAGACGCTTGTATAGAGGTAGAAATTATGTGTGGAATACTTGGGATGGTTTTATGTAAAAGTTTGTTTATATGTAAGAAATAATGTTGTGGGTTTTTCATAACCTTTTAAGTTTTTATGAGAAATAGAGAAATTGATATTACTTCTGTGATAATAGTAAGTGGGCAGAGTTTACTATAGGGTTCCTTGGAAAGTTTGTAACCAAAAAAAAAAATGTTTATATGTTCTTCAATAATATTTGTAGCTCTTTAATGTTGATTATTATGATTTTTAGTCAGTTGAAAAACATTTTTCTCTTGTACTTATCCAATCTTAAAGCAGAAGGACAAAATTAACTCGATTGATTAAGTTATTAAATTTTGACGCCAACTTTGTTTTTAAGCCCAATCGCTATTTCTTAATTTTGTCGTTGTGGACTATTCTGGCGCATCAAATCCTAATTCCGATCCAGACCAAAATGATCTTCATTACCAAATAATAGGGAGTAAAATCCATACCTCGAGACTTCTAATTAGATTAATTGTTAATACCATCTCATTAATTTGACTTCCAAATCTTGTTCCTCGACTCCCATATATCTTGATAATCACACCCTCGGGAAAAAAAAAAATCGATGCATATAATATTAGAAGCCAATCCTTGGTAAACCCAAGAACGGAAACAAAAAAAATCACAAACCAATCAACTGACCAATTGAACATCAATGCGAATCGAGATTTCTTCGCGCTTCACAAGTCCCTTGGACAAAGTCGACAAAGACAAATACATTTGTGTAGCCCCCATAAATTTAATTTTGTTGCAAGTGGACTTGAGAGTTTGTCATACTTTTCGATGTCATCTGATACTCTCCTTTACTACTAGTTTTTTAACCCCTCAATAAAGTTCCTACCAATTAACTTCTTCAAAAAGCCAGTAGGCTCTCCCCAAATCGTATCCCACGTTGTCACCCAAACAGGAAGAATCTAATAGGACATAGGATTCGAAGATAGATGAATTCCCACTGAAAAATCTACGTAGCGTCAACTCGTGACATGGCATTACTGAATTGTCTAGTTTATGAATATTTTTATTTACTTTTAATTGCATTTACTATTTCGAACGATATTGGGATTAGGCTAGGACATAACAAATGAGAATAAATTGGTGAAAGTATCATAGCGGAATTCAAATATAACCATGATAACTTATACGGGAACATCACGGAAAAAATATTGGAACAGCCACTGCGCGGATCACAGAATTGATAGGAATCACTCTGCCCTCTAAAGAAAAGAACTTTGTAGGACTATTCACAACAAAATTCTCTCATAGCTTAGTTTGATAACAAGACAGAACGGAGCATTTCCCCTATGAGTTGACATTTGAGTTTTACTTCTAAAACCATGTTTTTTAAGAATATTTTTGAGCGTCATTCTCTCCATCTACATAGCGCACATAATTTAAGAGTGGAAAATCAAGTGATTTGAGATGCTATATCCATCCACCACCTACAAATTAATTTTAGCCAGGTTCGTGTGTCATATAGCTAGCTAGCCAGTTGATGCTTTTTCTAGGAGTTTAAATACATTGTAAACAGTTGACGGTCTTTAATGTTGATTTTGATGGGCAATAAAAGTTATAGGGTCCATTTCCAGATGTCTAATTAGAAAAGAGAATTTGTATAGTTTCAAAAGGGCGTGTGCATGTATTGTCATATTTGATTTTGAGACTTTGATGCATGGTACGCATTTATGTCTAGCCATCGAGCTCAATTGAGGACGTCCAAGCGCACGAGGAGCAAGGGTCCAGTTAGTTAGCTCTCTTTTTCTTCAGATGTAAACACTCCCAAAAAAAGGGGAAAAAAAAATGATGGTACAAAATTTGAACGGAATTATTGAGTCTCAATAAAATTAGTTAGGCTTTAGCTTTCAACACTTTTACCTCTTTGGGGGAGATGGAGAGACGTATTTAGGGGTTGTTTGGTTGGATGGAAATGGATGTGCATGTAAATAGAACAATGAGATTTATGATATATTGTTTAGTTTACAAATTTGTAATTAGAAAATATAAATTGACTTGCATTTGTAGGAAAAATTTACAACAAATGGTTGGGCCAATTTGGTGGAAGGAAAAGCTTCGAGCTTTAAAACAGAAAATTAAAAATTCATCGCTTGAAAAAAAACTTTTTTAATTCAAATAGGAAAACCATCTCCACCCAAGTTTCCTCATGTGACAAAATTTGTAGCTTTTGCCTAATTGTTCTCAATCAAAAACTTTTTTTTTTTTGAGAAAAAGGATGAGGGGTTCAAAAGAACCCCCGGCCAAATCTATTATGCCCACACCAGACCTGAATTTGGAAATATATTTCCTATAATATAATTAGAGATATGTTGATTTCCTGCAATTGCTACGCCATTTGCCACAATTTATTTTTTCATCAAACCAAAATTGGTCTAAATACATGCATTAAGCAGTTGGAGCTCTTTAATGTTGATTTTGAAGGCAATCGACGTTCTCGGGTCAATTTGTGGAGCTCTAATTTGAAAAGAGAAGGAGAGTCCATTCAACGGGCGTGTGCATGAATCGTCTTATTTAGTTGTGTGGAGCTCGATACAATGTACGTGCTTATATCTATCACTCAAGCTTTATTTGTGGACATGCAAGTGCATCAAGGAGAAAGAGGTCATGTAGTTGCATTTCTTTTTCTATTGATGTTAACACTTCTACATATTTGAAATGCCATTATTGGATCCCATGAAAATTAGTTAGGATTTAGCTTTCAACACTTTTTCTACTCGGGAGATTGATTGAATTCTTTCAAATCGATAGGAGTAATTATCTTTCTTTGTCATTTATAGCAGGGGTCGGCAAACTCGGTACAACCGGATTTGATTGAATTTCGTATGGGGTTTTTATTTCCGAACACAATGGAAATTAATTTAGACTAAAACTACTATCGAACGAGTTCATTATTCTTAGGCTTGGTTTGGTAGGATGTATAAGGAGGGAAGGTAATGTGAGATAATGTTCAATGATGTATAAGGAGAAATATACTTTTTGCAGTTTTCATTTGGTTGGAGAGGGAGTAAAGGGAGTTACATGGATTTTTAGTTCACTTCACATGTTCTCTCTCCTCACACTTGTGTCCCACCAAAATAGACGGATTTTCTCTCTCTTCACTTTCTAGATCATGTTACAATTTCTCTCTTCTTACCTTACTTTACTCTACTGCACCTTACTCTCTAAAAACTTACTACCAAAGAAGATATTTAATTTTATCCCTCTCCTCACTAAACCAATCCTTAGTGTTTTCTATTCTCAGCATACAAAGTGTTGTTGATGGTTTTCACTTGGAGTGGGAAAAATATCTATTGTACTCAGATCTATGGTATTAAATGTGCATCAAATAATTGTCAGGTCCCGGATCACTAGACTTCAAAATTCGTGCACATATTCCAAAATTGACAAACTTTAAATGCATATTTAAGGCAAGGGACCTTGGACTCGAGCAGCCATTTCTTGAGTATTGAACTGAATTAAGAATACAATTAATGATGGTGCCAATTGATTTCGTCTAATCCATTTTGCTCTGAGACTAACCTCATGTTGAGTCCAATTTGGGAAATATAGCGAGTTAGAGTTACGGTTTTCAAAGAGAGGCTTTTTCGGAATACAAGATGGGCCTCCATTATAAAACAAGTATAAGCCCACTACAATAATGATGTTTAGATCTATGCTAGTAGGTAGTTTTTTTAAAAATTCGATTAGTCTCCCAAAACAAGTGACTAGCCTAAATAAAAAGATGAAGGATGACCAAGATATTACGTTATAGGTCTATTGACATAAAATATAAGGTTATAGTTCTAAATGAAATTAGCTAATCAAGTGAATTTAATCTTGTATTGTTCAACTTCGACTAGTTTTGATATATGAATAACGAAAATTCTTTCTTTTTCTATAAATGGCCTTCAAAATGGATATTTGAAAGAATAATGAGATGAATGATTAATTAGTCAACCATTTGATAATTTATTCAATTAACCTTTCTTCTGTTTGGACATATCATGTAGTTAAACTTTCACACAATTACAATTGACTTAAATTACTTTGCACTTTTCAAGTCAAATAGTTTGAATTCACTTCTTTACATGAAATGTGAATTTGTTTTTGACTGTCCCGTTCTCATTAGTTTTACTGGAATTTCGTTTAGGAAATGACTGCGATTGAGTTCAAGTACGAACTTAGCTGTTGGGATGCGGGGTCAACGCCCGCACGCCGCGGAAGCGATATCACCTGAGAGAAGGCTTTGTATATTCCCGTTTCACGAAGGAAACAAGAATAGAAAGTAAAATATCCCAACAAAGTGAGATATCTACTCTTCCTCTCAACGATTACTAGAATTTGAATCAATGGAACCTACAAACAATAGCAAATTCACAGCAAAACAGTAAAGACACGAGATTTACGTGGTTCGGCAAAATTGCCTACTTCCACGGGAGGGGGTGAGGGGAGATTTGACTATAAAGAACACCGACGACTTGTACAATCCACAAGCTCGTCCCAAAGAAAAAACTTTGATTTTTACCCAAGAGAAATTGACCTCTCTCTTGTAGAATCTCTCCAAGCTTTCTCTTTTTCTCTCTCTAGCCGCCGCCAAAAAAGCCCTAGCTTTTTCTCCATTTTTCTTCACTTTTCTCCACACCACAAATCCTAGGTTTAACTCCCTATTTAAAGGGAATTAATTGAGAACTTTCCTTCAGTTTTCCGATGTGGGACTAAAAAAAAACTTCTTTCCCACGTGTTCACATTAGCAATTCACTTAGTATTATTAGAAAAATGCGACAGGGATATGAGGTTAAAGTACAATTTATATTTGTTATAACTAGATATGATAGATCTCTTCAAGTCAATGTAGTTTCAGATAATTGAGCCAAAACAACCCCCCTATGAACTCCTTTCTCAAGTTATATGCATAACTAATATCTGTTTTTAAACAAGAAAAAAAAAACATATTTTTTGCATGCTAGGTTCATTCAACATTCCCGAGTATATGTTACATTAGAAGAACGAAGAATGAATGTGAGCCAAAGGTATTGATGAATCGTGGTTTAACAAAGATTAGTCACTAAAATCCGCCACCAAATCATGGGCCAGCGATGCAAATTATTTGGGGTAGAGATCCTCTATATCTTTAGCTGTAGAGAAACTATACAACTAATCAATCACATTTCCTCATTTAGTGGACCCAAGAATGGTATTATGATGCACGCTAAATGAGCCAACTCTATTAATTTACATAACCAATTATAGAAATTCTCTCAAAGTAAGGATATAAAGAATCCTTCCCGTTTGTTTGTACCTGAAATAAAGATTCCTATTGCCTGTGTCATCGATAGCTATTTTCTCTCCAAAGTCGAGGGTTAGCAAGTAGATCTTCAATTACTTGAAAATTATACTTAATTAATTTTCTAAAAATATGTTAATTATAAATACCAAACTATTAAAAAGAGTACCTATGTAATTTACTGTTGAAAAAGATAGGGAAAAGATTGAGTTTTCCTAACTATCCAATTTGAATCCTAATGGGTTGCTAACTTTATTTCTTAACGGGTATAAATCCACCTCAATTAAAACCGGTTTGCAAGATATTTTCTAACGTTTTTCAGTCAGAAAACATGGAGCAGAATGTGATCTCCTGGCTTCTGCTTCTCTGCACAACAGCCCTCTTCTCATTCAAGTAACGAATCAGTGATTTCTCATGGGGAAAAGTTGGCAACGACTCTCTCTTGAATATCTATAACTAGAGATAATTAGAAGAGATGAGCACAAGAAAAAAGGAAGAAAGAATTCTATCTCCTCTAGTCTCTTCTCTCTTCTCTCTTCTCTGATCTATATCTCTCAATTTTAAACTTGTAGTTTTGATTTTCCTTTAATCGGGCAAGCATCCATTGAGCAAAAGAGATATGAGTTTTGCAGTAAACTCAGGTGCCGACCAATCTCGGAGGTTCTTACCGCTAGTCCTCAGTTGTACCAAAACGTCTATGTGAAGGCGGCAATTGAAGTTCTATGACAGTGAAATCACAATTTCCCCTCACAGGCCAACAATTCTCAACCTATTTTTATTTTATTTTATTTATATTTTTTGTTATAGGGTTTTGGTTCCTATGCAACAATTTTTTTCTCTCTAACATTTACGACTACAAATAATAATAGAACGTTATATATGTATATGACCAGATTATTGTGAATCATATATGACAGTTTCGCAACATATGCAGGATGTTCTAATAAGGCTAGTACTCCCAGATTACAACTTGCAACATCTATATGGATCAAACCGAGCATAAAACCGGAGTATTTAGTTAGAAGAGGCCAACATAGACATGATCAGAAGTAATTTAACAAGAGGAGCGGGATTGAACTTTAATCTTGCTACCGAAACTGGGCACATCGATTTGGATTGTACTCTTCAAACCGTGATATCAGCGGAAACCAGAAGCCAATTAATTAAATAGGGCGAAATTAATGAAAACAATGTATGGCTGCCTGCTGGTTTTAAGTTTTTCACGTGCAACGCAACGTACTGTCAGAAGATTCCTCTCACGTACACCACTGACAACCATGACCTCTTCCATTAAATTGTTCAGCAATTAAACACGAAGAAACGATCGAATTGATATAATGTTAAACATTTGTATAATTTTCTCTTAGGGCGTGTTTGTTTGAGGAAAAAAAAAATGGGAAAGAGGCCGAATGACACTGTTTGTGTCAGAACATCAATTTTTTCGGCGGAAGCTTTCCATTAATCGCGTTTGTTTCAAAAATCAAAAACGAGAAAATTTTTTTTGGAAATGAGGATAATGAGCACTTTTGCTTGGAAAGTGATTCCGAGCATTTTGGCCGGAATTGGGAGAGAGGGAGTTGGAAAGGTAGTAAAATATTAGTTAAATATTAGTGGGTGATGGGATTGAGGTAGTGGGTGTATTTGTAAATAGGGTAAATTATACTAAACCCGCATGAACTTTCAATCTTTTGCACTAAACCCCAACAAACTTTTAAAATCACACCAATCCACAAAGAACTTTTGGGATTTGTAGAAAACCCTCATGAACTTTCAGATTTTTGCATATAACCCCCAAATAGTGTTAGTTTGCTTTTTGTGTGGACTGAAATACCCCCACCTTAAAAAAATACCCTCTCACTTAAAATCTTATAAATTTTTTAATAAGTTAAAGGGCATTTTGGCCTTTTTAGTCACGTGCATTGCACGTGCCAATTTAGACTTAACTGTGTTAATATGGGGGTTTTTTGCAAAAGTTTATTGGGGTTTTGCGGGATTTTGAAAGTTCTTTGGGGTTTAGTGCAAAAGGCTAAAAGTTTAGGGGGTTTAGTGTAATTTACCCTTGTAAATATATATAGGTTCTTTTGTTGTTTTTCCTTATTTTTTCTTTTTGACCCAAACAAAGAATTGACTTGGAAATTATTTCCAACAATTTTTTTGTGTGAAACAAACAAAATAAACACTTTCTAAGAAAATCATGGAAAAGCATGGAAATGCTCTTCCACTACAAGAAAAGTTTTCTAGGATATTTGAGATTTGAAACAAACACACCCTTAGTACATGATATTAGTTTCTCTAGAGAAGTTCAAAATTTTACTTCTCACCATCTATTATTATATTAGCTATGCATGGATACAGGCATGACTAAGATATCATTTAGCATATTTAACGGTGGTAGAATTACATTATCATATTTAATTAAAAAAAATGTACCAATCCTATTGTCAATTCCAATATTATCCAAATGCGTTATTATTATTATTGGTAGAAAGTTTCAAAAAAACAAAGCTCGTCGATACAAGGAACCTAAAAAGGTTCACAAAGTATGGATTGCTTCATGGCTCAAACAGCCGCCCCCTTTTCATCTTGAGAAGGGGAGCCCCACGCACGACCACCCAAGCCCCATCCTTTTTCCATTCTATATTATTATGGCTGGCCGTCCTGGAGCACGTGATGCCCCTGAGGGGAGGGTGTGGTCACCGCCCCCTTTTTCTGCTCGATCGTTTCCGAGCACCTTCCCCATTTCTTCTCACAGCCACTATATAAAGCCCCGCCATCTCCTCTCTCTCCCTCCCTCAAGCTCATCACAACTCACTCCGATCTCATCTTTCTTAGAAAAATCGATCAATGGCTGCAGGTTCTTCCTCATTTTTCTTCTTCGTTCTCTTTTGCTTTCTGTTTCAATGCTCTCGAGGGACGAGGCAACTTACTGCTCTCGTCCAAGAGGGACCCCTCACGATGACTTACCACCAGGGCGCTCTGCTCACCGGCCCGATCTCAGTCAACCTCATCTGGTACGGTAAGTTCACCGCTTCTCAACGAGCCGTCATAACCGACTTCGTCACCTCCCTCTCTTCCTCAAAGAAGAGCGGTGACCAGAAGCAACCTTCGGTTTACTCTTGGTGGAAAACAATGGAGAAGTACTATGCGGAGTCCAAAACCAGAATGCCGAGGCTCACCCTCGGTAACCAGATCCTCGACGAGTCCTACTCGCTTGGGAAGTCACTTACCGATGCCCAAATTGCCAAGCTGGCGGCCAAGGGGGCCCAGAGCTACGCAATCAATGTGGTCCTCACCTCAGATGACGTGGCGGTCGATGGCTTCTGCATGAGCCGCTGCGGGACCCACGGTTCGTCTCCCCGGTCCAAAACCGGCCGGTTCACTTACGTTTGGGTCGGTAACTCGGCTACCCAGTGCCCGGGTCAATGCGCGTGGCCCTTCCACCAGCCGATGTATGGGCCCCAGACCCCGCCGTTAGTTGCCCCTAACGGTAACGTCGGAGTTGACGGGATGGTGATCAATTTGGCGAGTTTGTTGGCCGGGACCGTCACGAATCCGTTCGGTAACGGATTCTTTCAGGGGCCGGAGGGAGCGCCGCTAGAAGCGGCGTCAGCTTGCCCCGGGGTGTACGGAAAGGGGGCCTACCCGGGGTACGCCGGAGAGTTGCTGGTGGACCCCGCCACTGGGGCCAGCTACAATGCGAATGGGGCCCACGGGAGGAAGTACCTGTTGCCTGCGCTGTTCGACCCGGCGACAGCTACTTGTTCGACGATGGTCTAATTAAATTAAGGACAAGATGAATGTGTACATATATGTATGTACGTCATGTGAATGATCTCGTTTTGTAGCTGTTTGCTTACGTGGAGTTCTACTAATGTAAAGGTGATCATAAATCATAATTATGGAAAATTTCTTTTGTTTGCAAAGCTGGTTCACGAACAATCGTAGTACGTCAAGTGCGTGAGTTTCCTTTTATCGAACTCGTTCCCAAAGAAGAAGTTGAAGATAATTTGTGATGGAATGAAATCGGGTGCTTATTAAGAGTTAAAGTTTTTAAAGGGTTGGAAAACCATGAAATATATGACAATTGACACCAGCTGCTTCTATCTAAGTTCATTACTATCTAATATTTTCACTGTGAAATTATACTCTCACATGAATTCTCCAACAATTGTCTCTTTCCATTAACTTGATCTAACCAATACAAAATTGCACAACATCATGGCTCGGAATTTCACTTATCGGTCGCTTTAAAGTACAGTTTTGTAAGTATCAATCACTTAAGCAAGTAGCCTAACTTTGATATATTCGGATAACTTTGCACATTGCACAATAACTATCGATATTTATAATCTTTTTACCATCTTGGAGCTAACAGAACACAATATGCAATCACGTCGACTAATCGAGAGTAAGAATATTATCAGAACTCCCCTCATGGTGCAAGGCATTCTGAGGCGCCGTCAATATATATGTCAAGTAAAGGGGAAGTTTTGTTATTTCACTACCCCTACATGGTTCGGATTACTTTAGAATTCGGGTCCTCACCACTACAAAATAATGATGATGATGATGAGATGGCTATAATATAACAATTATTGATTCTCTAATGGATGGTTAGGATTTTTCTTTAAGTGCAAATTAGGAATGCGTGCAATTCATGGGGTTATGGTAATTGTTGAATTTAGAATGAATCACAATCACAAATTAGATAATTAATAATTATAATCAAAAGCTATAGTCTCTCCATAATTTATTTTATTTTTTATATTTTGTAATGGTGGAGATGACCCAAATTTATTCTTTATGAGGTTGAATGTTTTCATAGGAATTTTACCCACTAATCAATGCTCTATAGAATGCGAGCATGATTAGTAATGTACAACTTATGGGTTACCTTAGACCTCTTGGTCTAATCACAATGGGCGAAACGGGGACAAAATTTTAATTTTTTTTCCTCTAGACTTGCTGAGAGATACACACTCTGAACATGCCTTTTTAAAGGCTAAAGAAAATTAATTACATAGGAATCTTAAGATGATGATGAGACTAGAGTATATGGTGGAAATAACCCATGTCATTTGATGTGCATTCAAAGAATATTGACCGTTGGATTACGCACGAATGTCGAAATTTAATGATCCAAAGGTTGACAATATTTGGGTGCACACTTAATGCCATGGACCCGGGTGCTCTTGATACTTTACCAATGATGACAACTCTAAAAATAATTAAATTGAACTTCTATAAAACTAATTCCTAAACCTAAGAAACTCTTATGGATAAAACTAACTATTGAAGATAACTAAATCAAAATAGAATTAGGATTAGCTTCAACAGCCTTAAAGGTGCATTAATTAGAAAACAAATACAAAATATACACAAAGGTAAAGAATGAAGATAAGGAGAAGAACAAATTGAGGAGATAAAGAGGAAACTTTAGAAGACAAAATATAATAATATTCTTTGTAAGTTAACGGGTAATATTGGTAAGAGTAGATTTATTTTAATTTTAGATCCATTTTTTTTCAGAACGTGGATGGGGTTCGGAAAAGGAATATTACCAATTTCTTTCTAAATATAGGGATTAAACTTTTACATTGTCTTAAAAATGGATTAATAAATCACTCATTTTATAAGGTTAACCATTAAGAACCCTTTTGCTGTTCTTGTTTGGCAAATTACAACGATCTAAATTTTTTATGTGTTATTTCATTTGCTTTTGAGGGACAACCTCTCGTGAGTGAAGTTATGTGCTCTTAAAGCATTAATGGATATCTGCAGGATCGGTATATAGAAATCTAAGAAATGTCCAAGAAGTCATATATCAATCTTAATTCAGGACAGCAGAGATTCCCATAAATTTCAGTAGGATTCAGTCTGCTGGAAATCAAGAAAACATTTGAGAATGGCTACCAATAATATTACTCATAATAGCCAATTAATAGCGCCACTCTAGGGTTTGTCCATGTTCTACACGACAATCACTGTTTATGGACAAATTAAGTTACAGGTTCCTCCTTCACCAGACCAACTTCGCGTCTACTGTGTCCTTGTTCGATTCAGAATGCAAGCCTTGTCCCCAAGTGTTGGTAAAACGTTTTAAATGAATTTTGGCAAATCATGCTGTAGACAATCACTGTTTATGCTGTTTATTTCCTCTCGTGCAATCTCGAGTCTGATAATTCTCATTTGGGGGTAATTTTTCATTTCTTTTTGGATATTTTTACGTAGAATCTCTTTGATTGGTTGTTTGTTAATAAGAATAATTTCAATAAGATAAAAATACCCTTCCTTAGTTATGAAGAACCATCATGGGGCTAAATAGAATCAAAACCAAAAGCATAGGGGCTTAATAGATTGAAATAATAGATTAAAGGCTTAATAGATTTGGAAGATAAACCACAGGGGTTTATCTGAATTTGAGTCCTAGCTAGCTGTCGTGGGAGTTTTCTGATATTTTGAAAGCTATAGGAGGTTATCTGGTAATCGTCCAAAGTTAATCAGTATTATCTGAATTAAGTCTTTGCGAATTGAACAATACTCCAAATGCCTCAAATAACCCACAACTTCTAACTTCTCCAGAAACACCAGAAGTAAATGAAAAAAACATAAAAAAATAAAAAAATAAAGAAAGCAAGAAGAAAAGGAGAAGATGAGACTCAACGAAAATAGGAAAAGAACGGATTAAGTAATATATTCTCCAATTGCGAAAGACACTTTTTTTTTCTTGAAGTGTAAATGTACATAATAGACAATTACTTGAAGTCATTATGCTCGCAAACGTGCGCACAGCTGCAGATCAGACGGAGAGTATGCCACCAGTTTGAGAGTTTGCGCATGCACTAAGCTTCCAATAAAATGCAATTAAACTCGGTCATGAGCTCGAAATCAAGCAATTAAGCAGCGAGCCTCTCGGGTCTGATATGTGTTACATGAGACCGTCCACTAATAATTAAGCAATTACAGCCTATATTCAAAGAGTCAATATGGCTGCATTGTCACAAATTAATACAGCAGAATCTAGTTAGCAATGTATCAAGGTTCTAAAGTCTAGTTGACAAAAGGCCGCCTCAATTATTACCTGTACATGAAAATCGAGCTTATCCTCAGCGTTAATTTAAAGCGAGATATTGCTAATTTGATGTCGCCATATTCGGTCCATGCTGAAATTAATTGATTAATGGACAAAATGGGGAGACTTTTTCGTGGTCTTAGGTCAATAGAAAATGGCTAGGTCTGCATTATTGATTGATAATCAAGAACGGGTTCTTGTCGTGTAGGTGGAGGCTGGAGCGGGCTACAATCCTCACGTGCGATACAGTAGCTGTCACATATTCCTATTAGGAAGTCTCGAGGACTTGGGACTTAGGAGCCATTGTGCACATATTCTATAACATGAAGAATAATCTACGTGCGCGGAGAAAATAGCAGCATTTTTATTTTTGGTGACACGAAGCCGCTTGGTTAGAGCACTTGGGTCCCAATGAGCAACTTCGAAGTTAAGTCGTCTCCCAAAGGCAAACTCCGAAGGTATAGGTCCCACCCACTTTAATTCAGTTTAGATCGAAAGTAGACGGAATTCAGTTTAGATCAAGTAGACGGAAATCGAACCAAAGACAGTGTAGGTCATATTTGGAACGTTCCAACCATCCAAACCATCCGCAGTGGGTAATTAGTATCAACCTTGAACACAATAAAATAGCCATCGTTCATGGAGCGTAACTCATGTAGAATATTACACTAGGAGAAAAAAAATTGAACAACTACATGGTAACTCATGTAGAATATTACACTAGCTAGGAGAAAAAAAATTGAACAACTACATAATTGTACTTCCATTGCAGAAGGGTGGGGTCCGACGATTAGCCTCTCCAGCAACAATCATATGGGGTCGAATATGATAAAGTTATTATTTTCATTTCTCATCATAGCTTTGAAACTTTGATATAGTCAAATTGGCTTAAGATTTTTAGAAATTTGTCCATTATAAGGGTTTTATGGATATAAGGTTGAATTTTCGATGACTCCCATACATTAGCTACTACAGTCAGAAAATCTTTATGATTTAGCTTATATATATATATGATTAACAAACCCTCAAATTTTGATGAGTTAGTCATGTTGAAAATGGTTAGAAAAATAAATAAATAAGAGAGTTACTCGAGAGAGAGAGAGAGAGAGAGAGAGAGAGAGAGAGAGAGAGAGAGAGAGAGAGAGAGAGAGAGAGAGAGAGAGAGAGAGAATTTTGATGAAAATGGTAATAAAAGTTTTCATTAACTACGTAGCGGGGGACGTCTGCATGACTGAATCATAAAATATTTGAGGGGTTTGTCATGAATTCATTATGAACAAGTGATTTAATGATTAATCCATGGGGATTTTATGAAATTTACTCTAATTTGTAATTGTAATTTGAAATTGGCTAAATATCATAAAAACCCACTTAACTTTGGATGATTATTAGAAAATCCTTTAACTATCAAAATATCAGAAAACCCTCCTTAAGTTTAGGGGTTATAAAAAAAACCCCTTTAACTTTGAGATTTTATCAGAAAACCCCCCTAATTAGAGGTGTTTTCTGATCTCAGAGTTAAAAGGGATTTTCTGATAAAATATGAAAGTTAAAAGGGGGGTTTTGTGATTATCCCGATACTCAGGGGAGAGGGGTTATGATATTTTGAAAGTTAAGGGGGGCTTTCTGATAATCGTCCAAAGTTAAGAGGGGTTTTCTGATATTTAACCTTTGAAATTTGGTCATTGATATATTTTTTTTCTTCTCATTCTTAGTGTACTCTTGTATATTCAGCATATTATCTCAAGAAAGTATCCCATTGACTCGAACCCTAGTCCATGTCATTTCATGTGCAATAAAGAGATATAACCACTTTGATCATTGCTTGAATTTCGAATGCTAATGATTCAGAGGTTGAACTCATTTTGGATAACATTTAACATAATAGTCCTGGTCCACTACATCCTTTATAGTCTCTCAAATGGCTAATAGTGAAGATTGATTTATATTTATCGACTAATGAGATCATTTTCCTCCCGTGATCTAGATTTGGTTGGAATTTTGGATTCTCTACACCTTTAAAAAAAATCAATAATAAATAGAGATAGACTACCCAGACATAGACTACCTCTAATTCTAATTGCTGGTTGTTTAATGAGAACCGTGATTTATTATAAATCTTGCACTTATCGTACCCTCGTAAATATCACTCATTTACTTTGCACCTAAGGAGACATTGTAATTGGGATCCAAAGTAGCATTCTCTTCACTACTGGTAGCAGACAACATTTTTTGACAATTGAGAGAGGATCCAAAGCCTAGCTGTTGATTATTGAGGAGGATAACTAGACTCGCTGAGAAAGGATTGTTTGAGCTTTTAAAAGAAATGTGCAGTAGACTCATTAAGAAAGCTTCACTTGTGTGTCGTGAAGATTTTAGAATCGAGATCCATCATCAGTTAACACGCTCCATCACGGTATGGACCTTTCCCTTCAAGCTAGGCCCAGAATAGCTGGGCTTGTAGCATTCTCTCTATGCTTGGGCCTGAACCATTTTTTTAAATAGTTTTATTTTTTGTTTAAGATTAAGAGAGGAAAGTTTTTGATCCAAGAATTCCTCACCCTCCCCCGGCCAAAGAAACGCAAAACAAAGTTTAAACAACATTATGAAAAGTAACGTCACATGTTCCATTACACTAATCCAAACAAAACAAACATATTCCACCTTCCAATACTCGTGCCCAAAAGCTTCATCCAATGAATGAAAGAATTACAATTATTAACTAATTTAACTTATATCATCATCATCTACTCCACCCCCAGCTCTCATCATAACCCTCCCCTCTCTTTTATATGTCCCCTACACCATCGTCGAACAAGACGCCGTTGACGGGTCAAACAGCGCCGGTAACAAGTACCTCCTCCCGTGGGCCCCATTCGCATTGTAGCTGGCCCCGGTAGCGGGGTCCACCAACAGGTCCCCAGCGTAACCCGGGTAGGCCCCTTTCCCGTAGACCCCCGGGCAGGCTGACGCGGCTTCTAACGGCGCTTCCTTCGGCCCCTGAAAGAACCCGTTACCAAACGGATTCGTGACGGTCCCAGCCAGCAAGCTCGCCAAATTGATCACCATCCCGTCAACTCCGACGTTACCGTTAGGCGCAACTAACGGCGGGGACTGGGGCCCATACATCGGCTGGTGGAACGGCCACGCGCACTGGCCCGGGCACTGGGTCGCCGAGTTACCGACCCAGATGTAAGCGAACCGGCCGTTTTTAGACCGGGGAGACGACCCGTGGGTCCCGCAGCGGCTCATACAGAAGCCATCGACCGCCACGTCATCGGCGGTGAGGACCACGTTGATGGCGTAGCTCTGGGCCCCTTTTGCTGCCAGCTTGGCAATTTGGGCGTCCGTGAGTGACTTCCCCAGCGTGTAGGACTCGTCGAGGATCTGGTTACCGAGGGTGAGCCTCGGCATTCTGGTCTTCGACTCCGCATAGTACTTCTCCATCGTTTTCCACCAGGAGGAGACCGAGGGTTGCTTCTGGTCGCCGCCCCTCTTGGAGGAAGAGAGGGAGGTGACGAAGTCGGTTACGATGGCGCGTTGAGGGGCGGTGAACTTACCGTACCAGATGAGGTTGACTGAGATCGGGCCGGTGAGGAGAGAGCCTTTGTGGTAGCTCATCGTGAGGGGCTGCTCTTCGACGAGAGCGGTAAGTTGTCTCGCCCCATTACAGAACTGGAGCAAGAGACAGGAGAGAGACAAGAATAGAAGAGAAATTCTAGTAGGAGAAGAGGCAGCCATCGTTATATTATAAATTATAGTTTAATCACAAAAAAGAAATGAGAAATTTGATGAAATAGGGGAATGGTGAAGGGGGGATTTATATAGTGCGGAGATTGAGAAGGAGATCGGAAAGGAGACAAGGAGGTGGGGCCCAGCTGGAGCTTTGGGTAGGGGGATGGAGAGTGCCCATAATAAAGGGTCGTGGTCCGAGGCACCAAACGGTCACATGACAGCTGGAGTCGAGTTAACTTCTCCAGCTGTATTTATTTTATTTGACGGAATTGTCCTCGTGTAGGATGGCCACGTCGGATAGATACTAGAGTATTTCTGGAATTATAGGGTTTGAATCTTGGAGTTTCAAAAAAGTGCTGGCTGGAAATTAGCTCCAGATTAGGTCGTTGAGGTTCGGCTGCGCCAATTTTTTTGGAAATTTAGAAGTAACCTTGAACCTGTCAATAAACTGTTTGTTAATATTTCTGTAAATGTTTTACATTACTGAATTGTTGAAAGAGACATCATCACGAAAACAAGTTGTTGAAAGAGACATGTCTACAAATTTACTAGAAGTTATTTCTTTTTTGGGATAATTACAAACACACCGCTAACGTATCACCCAGTTGAAGACCCCTCAAAAGTTACTATTTGTTGTGAATAGATCTCATATGGTTTCACTTATTATGAATGGACCCCGTGTAGTATTGGGCCAAGCACAAATACACTTTTTAGTGAATTTTATCGACTCTTTTAAAAGTAATAAAAATTAGCAATTGGATGTCTATCCTCGCCAATAGAACTATAAGGGATCTATCCTTTTTCATCAAACATTTTTAACGCTTTTAAGAGTAAAAGAAGTTCACTCAGTAGGTTCATTCTTAATAAGTAAAACAATAGGAGATGTATTCGCAACAAATAGAACTAAGAGATCTCTTTATAATTCGGTGATACTGTACAGTTATATGTTCAAAATTAACTCCTTACTTGTTTCGTGATAAATTGATGCTCTAGAGATGCGCGTAGGTCCAGCTGGCGAGGGTCATTACTGGCGCCCTTTTCTGGCTCATACGATCGCATAGGAAGCTCGTGAATGTTGGAGTTGTGGTCCTCAATTTGGGTTTTGGATTAGGTATGAATCATTTTCTTGATAACTGAGATCATTAAGCTTTAAACTTGGTTCATTAGTAGTATTATTATCTATTAAACCTGTTGCTCAATTGGAATACAACTGTAAGGCTGAGATATGGGATTATTTAATGCTGAAGTACAGTTCATCCCCCCTTAAGTGCGTTGGTTTATGTAATTAATTAATATGGCTCTCAGATTATGATGAGGTTTGCGTAGACATAAACGTGCTGCTCAAATGGAATACAAGGATTAGTTGAAAGTGGATTATTAATGAGGGGAGTATACAGTTCATTCCCCTTTCACAGCATCGGGTTAAGTAATTAATATGGTCCTTAGATCATCAAGAGATTTGCTCCAAATAAAATTAGTGGCTTGGTTAATTGCTTACTTTGATTAATTTTTAAAAGAGAATTTAAGTTAAGGTATGAGTTTGGATCTCTTCATAATCACTTAGTGAATAGACCAATTTCTCAATAATCATCCACTAGTGCTACTTACTTTGTTAGATTTAATTTATACTTTTGCCCTAGTGGATTAACTAATTTTTATTTTTCATTAAAAAAGAGAAAAAGGGAAAAGTACTTCGACCCCAAAAAAAAAAAGTACAAAAACAAAACCTCCCCAAAAAAGTCAAAAACTTAATCCTTTTAGTGATTGACTAGCTAAAGATAAATACGAACGCAATACATTTCAATTTGAATAATGAGAATTACACTACATTTTGAAAAAAGTCTCTTTCAATTTTATTATGATTTAAGGAAAGAAATGTCATCAATGTGAAGATCTCGTGTCTCCCCATGCTTCGATTTTTGTCAGAATTTTCTTCAAAATACAAGGGGGAAAAAAAATCTTGTTTCATTTACTTTTTTAAACTATATTTGTTCTTCAAATTAGAGAAGCTCTCCTTGTCGACTTGCGATGCTACGCTGCTGCGTGTCTCACGGGTGTCTCGTCCTCTTCTGTATACTCAACCGGGAACTTGACAATTTGGCAAGCAAATGATATATTGCAATTTGATGAATAAGACTTTGCAATGATCTTCAATTATTGTTCGTGCATGAAGGTTATTGTAACCACGAAAAGGTCTGGACACAGCTGCGCTATTATTTGTGAGGAGTTCAGGTTTTGCAACTTGCATAGGTTCCTCTCGGGAGTGGTTGATCTAGAGATTCCAAAAGAGCAGCTACTGTCCTTCCGAGAGAAAAGAAGTCGTAGAGGTTCCCTACAGTAAACAATATAGGGAGATGGGGATGAATATATTAAATTACCACAAATCTTGATCACACATTATTACTAGCTATTAGTACAATTGACCGTCCAAAAATTCTATATGTGACGCTAATAGCGTCAAATTGTGCTGCAACCTAACTTCGACGATAGACAATCTAACAAAACTGGATAGTTAATAGTAACGTGCACGACATACTTGTTATGCAGACATCTTCATAACCTATAATGTTGCGGATCTTAGATTTTTAGATTAAGTATTCTCATTTTGAATAATTCTGAGATCTACCTACTTGTGTAATATTGGGCGATCAACTGCATATACTTCTGCTAATGTTTTTTTTATAGTTAAATATTGAATGATAATCGGTTCAATAGATTGATATGTTTTCCAGCTATAAATATAAATTTCGAAACACTCCCGCAATATTATTTTTCTTTAAAAGAATGTTGCTGTTTGGTTATATTAATAAGAAGAGGTTTCGCCGAACCCTTATCAACCATGACGATCTAGAATAGAGTAACAAGGATATACAGTATTTATGTTTGTTATAAATGTGTATATAATTACATCCAACTTGTGCAAGGATTCCTGAGTTACAATTTTTATCAATTGCAAGAAATTTGGTAAACCTTTTATATTAGATCTTTCTTTTTTCCAACTAAACAAATTCCGTAGGCTAGATTTTTATGAAATAAATGTTGATGTCTATTACCAAAATTTAAGGTTGCTTTTGGCTAATTAATGATCCACAACTGGCCCCAGCTCACTCATGACTCAAACAAGACAGCATCTTTCTTCGAAGTACGAAAAGCTATATTTTCCGTAACCAAGTCATGTTCTTCATTGTGTATATTGATTATATTGTAAGGCTGTCCCTATTATTATTAGATCGTGGGCTCTGGCATAACCAATAATGGCTGCTTCATTTGACTTTAATTGTACACTTAGCCGGAAGCATAGCGATTTGTTTGAGAAGTTTGTCATTTTATTAAAGGAAGAAAATACACATGGAAGACTATTGCATACAAAGAGTTTACATGCTTAAACAACTATTGAAATGATCTACTATTATTTTTTATTCGACCTTATTGAGTTTGGCCGTATTTGAGATATCATATCCCTTTACTTTGAACATTTAGCATGCCCTTCAGTTTTGGCCAATTTTGAGTTGTCCCCTCTAAACCCTAAATTCCCCTTAAGCTTGGTTTTTTTTTCCCTTCTGAAAAATACCTTTAAATTTGTTAACATGGACATAAAAGAATTTTTTCCTAGTATTTGAGGCATTTATTCAATTTGATGTTGTGGTTTTCATGTATACAATCAGATATAATGGTGTTAGTTTTATGGTTATTTGACAAAACTTGAAGTGAGTCAAGTGTCAATTTTAAAAGCAAGAGGTGTTATGTCAAAAACAAACTTTTGGTGCGTGACAATTTTAATAAGGGGTTTACCTCAAAAACAACAAATCTTAAGTTTTTTTTAATATAAATAATTAATTCTTTCCTCCGAGACTCAGAAGAATTGCAATATAATTTGCCCTTCAAACTTTAAACATCTATACATCAATTAATCAGTTCAACTTTGATTGGTATTGTTTCTAATTTATGAGTATAGTTCTGCATTACTAATTAGTAAGATATCATAGAAGCCTATTATAGAAAAATCTATATGGATATCATCTAACGACTAATTTTTGAATCCAAATGCTTTTCATTTTCTATTCAGGACTAAGATTGTGATCCAAGGACAAGTAAGATCAAGTCATACAAATGAAATTTCAGAACAACATTGGATTCGAAGCTGTATTAAGCTCAACTTAACAATTGTCCCGTGTTAAATAAACAACTAGTAGAGTTAATAAGCATCGGAGATCTCAGATGCCAAGAGGCAAAGAGATGAGAGGGTTCCATCTTATCCACTCCCAATCGCTCGAGCGCAGCGAATGCCCGCGAAAACAGCTATTGCAGCGGCCGCAGTCTGCTCCCCACAATTCACTGCCCTCACTCTGTACTACAGCTGTAGTTCACGCGCATCTCTCTAGATCTTCACTGACCAGTCACTGCAAAAGTTAAAGCCAAAAGGCTCCAAAAGTACAGGGGAAAAAAATGATAGATTTATCTATTTATTTTTTCTCACATTTCCTCGCTGTATTCCCCCTCGTAAAGCGAATCCCCGCGCGCATTGATGAAGCATTCCAGCCTAGCAAGAACGCGCACTGACTCAGTCCCAGCTGTCATGTGACCGTTTGTCATCGACCTGGGGCCCCACCGGAGCCCTTGTTGACGCCATAGCTCCGGCGTGGGCCCCACGCGTTGCTTGAAAATTAGTCAAACCTCTCTATAAAAACCCTCGCAAAACAATCGAAAGGGTTATAAGATCTTACTCAGTCTCCTGCTCTCTCTTTAGACCGATGGCTTCCCCTAAGCTTTCCCTTCTTTGCTTCTTGCTCTCTTCTTTTATCCTGTTCCAATTCTCTAGTGGGGCGAGGCATCTTACCGCTCTGATGGAAGACGAGCAGCCCCTTACGATGACCTATCACAAGGGGACTCTGCTCACCGGCCCAATTACCGTCAACCTCATTTGGTACGGTAAGTTCACCGCTTCTCAACGAGCCATCGTAACCGACTTCGTCACCTCCCTCTCTTCCTCAAAGAAGAGCGGTGACCAGAAGCAACCTTCGGTCTCCTCTTGGTGGAAAACAATGGAGAAGTACTTCTCGGAGTCCAAAACCAGAATGCCGAGGCTCACCCTCGGTAACCAGATCCTCGACGAGTCCTACTCGCTGGGGAAGTCACTTACCGATGCCCACATTGCCAAGCTGGCGGCCAAAGGGGCCCAGAGCTACGCAATCAACGTGGTCCTCACCTCCGATGACGTGGCGGTCGAGGGCTTCTGCATGAGCCGCTGCGGGACCCACGGTTCGTCTCCCCGGTCCAAAACCGGCCGGTTCGCTTACATTTGGGTCGGTAACTCGGCGACCCAGTGCCCGGGTCAGTGCGCGTGGCCCTTCCACCAGCCGATGTATGGGCCCCAGACCCCGCCGTTAGTTGCCCCTAACGGTAACGTCGGAGTTGACGGGATGGTGATCAATTTGGCGAGCATGATGGCGGCGACCGTTACGAATCCGTTTGGTAACGGGTTCTTTCAGGGGCCGAAGGAAGCGCCGTTAGAAGCGGCGTCAGCGTGCCCCGGGGTCTATGGAAAAGGGGCCTACCCGGGTTACGCTGGGGACCTGTTGGTGGACCCCGCTACCGGTGCCAGCTACAATGCGAATGGCGCCCACGGGAGGAAGTATTTGGTCCCGGCTTTGTTTGACCCGTCGACGGCATCTTGCTCTACTATGGTTTAAGATTAGTTAAGCGGGGTAAAACTTAATATTTTGAGGGAAATGTAATTTAGTCTATACAGCGTAGAGATGGTTGACCACATTGTTTTTGTAATTCTTTCATTCATTGGATGAATAAATATTATTCTATCTTTTAAGATCAAATTTGCTTTATTTTAAGTTGTTGTTGTTGTTGTTTTTGTACATTATGCTATGGAGTCACAAGATGTATAAAATTTTTAATGAGCTTCATTAGTGCATAGTCCGATGTATAAGGATTTGGCTCTGATTAAAACATTTTGATAATGTTATGTAACATTAATACTTAAAACTCTACTGAGATAAACAACTTATTGTATCCAATTCTACTGTTAAAAGTATATACTACAATTTTTTGCTTATCAAATTGAATACTTGAACAAATGATATACAAAATGTCAATTTCCTTCCATTTTTTAGGGGGGAGAAAGGTTTTTCGAATGGAATAGTAGAACAACACGTTCTGTTCTTTTAATGACGACACCGTTTGAGGGAGGATAAGATTTGAATCAACGCCCATGTGACACCGTATTAATGGCTAAATCACATTTTCTTTTCACTTTTGGAATGGAGGCCACCAGTTAAGAAGAGTCAACGGAAAGCGCATTAGATGGTTAATAAAGGGGGGTCTCAAAGCATTGGGGCTATTTGGTTCAACAAAATTTTTGGCATTTGATATGGATTTGAAATTCTCGGAGTAAAATGAGTCTCATTTTTGGTTATGGGATTCCATATAGAGTGTTTGTTTCCATATTGAGTGTTTGTTTCAAAATAATTTTTGGCATTAGGTATCAATGAAAAAAAAGGAACTTTTGAGATTTGTCAAATCCAACAATTTGGAGAGGATTTGCCAAATGCTTAAAATTTAAGGTTTTGTCATTAGGTTTCCACACAATTTGTTCTTTCCTATATTTTTGGATTTGAGCCAAATAAGAACTTATAAATTCTAGGATTTGATTTCCTCTAATCATGTTCAACTTCCAAAAGATTAGGAATTCCAAAATATATATGAAAACCAATGGATTTGGAATTCTTGATGAGATTTTAAAGCATTTAATTTTAGGATTTGAAACAAACAGCCAAGGGTTTTATACATTATTATAGAAAAATAAATCCTAAAATTTGTAATATCTTATTTGGTTTTGTTATAGCCTGCAATTGAGCTGTGTTGATCCCCCTTGAGAGACCGACACGTATCCATCCCACTCCTAATCAAACTTGTCCAGAACCCAGTCGACTCCCCTGCAATGGGATGACAACTGGCAAGGCCGGCTAAAAAGGCGGTAGGAGTTGACCCTTCCCTAAAGGAGTCATCCATCACATTAAATGCATCGTCAGAGTCATCATTACTCTAGCCCCAAAAGTCATCATGACTCACCGCACACCATGTCTCATCAATCAACATCATATCAAATCATTGGTGACTCTCTCCACACAGCAGTTGACATGTGTAAATGAATGGTTGACTAAATTATTTGCTTCAACTCGGTCAAAATTACGGAATTGCCCCTCAGCAACTACTATAAATAGAGGAGCTATTCTTACCACCAAGGTAAGCAAAACTTTGCACTCTTAGGACTTAGAACTCTTCAGTTCATTTGGTTACTTCTCCACTCAAGCTCAAAGTACTGACTTGATCATCGGAGAAAAAACTCGGAGAACCCAACTCCGGTCCTCTAACGTGTCGTAGTTTTGCAGGCAGCTCCGCCGGCGGCGGTTCACCGGAGGATCAGCCATCAAGGGGGATAAGGGACCCTAATCATCTCAACAACATACTTAATTGACTGTGTGATTATAACTGTAGGTATCAAAAATTGCTGAAGAACCTCAAGTATGACTAAATCATGAGAAGATCGAAGGACAACGTCGTCGAAATCTCAAGAAGCCCAATCTGAGGGAAGATTGTGTCTCGCCATAAGCGAGACACCTTGATGTGTCTCGCGATTAGCGAGACACTTTGATGTGTCTCGGCTGCGGCGAGACACTTCGTGTGTGCCTCGCCACTAGCGAGACACTTTGATGTGTCTCGGCTGCGGCGAGACACTTCGTGTGTGCCTCGCCACTAGCGAGACACTTTGATGTGTCTCGGCTGCGGCGAGACACTTCGTGTGTGCCTCGCCACTAGCGAGACACTTTGATGTGTCTCGCGATTAGCGAACACTTACTTGTGTCTCGCCAAATCTGAGACACGAATACTTAAAATGAGCTCTCGAAGGGTCTAAATCAATGCTGGTGGGGCCCACTTGACTTTATCAGCGCAAAGAGGCGTTGAACCGTTAATGGCGGTTACCGCGAAGATCGCCCACTAGGCGTAATTCTAGGGCATTTAATCATGCCTAAAAGCGTGGAAACCAAGTAAAGTTAAATGGAAGGGACGATATTGCCTCTTGTCGGGCCGAGTTCATACCGCCGGGCTAAGCATGAGGTACCAGATCAGCTTTGTCGGCTAGCGAGGCGGCCATGAGGCAAATGAGCCGCTACTTAACCTAAATTTCCCCGGTGACTTGACTTATAATTTGCTTCAAGAGGGCACGCTTCCAAAGACTATAAATACCCTCCTCGTCCACTTGGCGGGGTCGGCTATCGAAAGGGCAATCGAGATCCAAGGCTTCGGAGTTCAAGAACACGATCCACATGGAGATTCCTCGAGTTTAAACCTTGACTTATTCTTGAGAAGAGTATATATCTTACCTTGCTAAGATATTTCTTTGAAGTTCTTGTTTCCTTTGCGAAGCATCAACTAAACCGTCGATTCGACGATCGGCGCTTTCGGTGGTCCACGGATTACGCGTCCCGACGAGGCAAAGTCCCACAAAACAAGAGATCTACACTTGTAGCATCTTTTGTTGAGTTTGTGAGAGAGTTATTTAATTTTCATTGTAGCGAGAACCAAAAGTGTAATTTTCTCTAGTTTTACAAATGGAAACAACTTTCGACCCAAACACGATGGCGACCACAGTGGGAGCCAACGGTCTCGAGCCCGAGATCGTTGTGTCGCAGCCTTGCAGCGATCAAGCCGACCTCATGGTTGATGGACTAGACTACTTCTTCGATCAAGCCAAATTCGAAGAAAATCTCTCCTCTTCCACATCGAAGTCCTCCTCATCCCGCAAACATCGGAGGATCTCATCCCCTAAGAGGGAGGTTCGTTCCATTGTGATGTGCAGCGATCTTCGTTAAGCTGCGGCGGCGATTTCCCCTCTCAACAAGATCTCAAGCGATCGGCGAAGAGGGCTCACCAAAGGCGGCGTCAAAAGATGGCTCGTCAATTAGCCAAGGCCACTGGTCGACGGATGGAGTTCACTATCAGACGAACTCACATGATCAAAGGCGTCAACAAACTACGGCGCTTCAACCCGTCAGCACTCCTCCCAAGGAAGAATGGGTTCTCGTCAAAAGGACCCGATTGACAAGGAAGGGCCTTGCGCCGTGCACGCGTTGCTCATGCGTGCCATTGTTCGCAAAGCGCGAGTCTAAATCAACCAAGGAATCGACTCAAAATCATAAAGTTTGGGTCGAAGTCGACATCGGCTCAAGAGTGCGCACCGACAGCGATCTTGGTAGAGCGGCTCGGTACGCCGCTGCTTCAAATTTCTGCACTTATGACACTTGTGTTTTACGAAGAGCACGTTTCCCAAGACTATAAATACCCTCCTCGTCCACTTGGCGGGGTCGGCTATCGAAAGGGCAATCGAGATCCAAGGCTTCGGAGTTCAAGAACACGATCCACATGGAGATTCCTCGAGTTTAAACCTTGACTTATTCTTGAGAAGAGTATATATCTTACCTTGCTAAGATATTTCTTTGAAGTTCTTGTTTCCTTTGCGAAGCATCAACTAAACCGTCGATTCGACGATCATTTCGGTGGTCCACGGATTACGCGGCCCCCAAGACAGCAAAGTCCCACAAAACAAGAGATCTACACTTGTAGCATCTTTTGTTGAGTTTGTGAGAGAGTTATTTAATTTTCATTGTAGCGAGAACCAAAAGTGTAATTTTCTCTAGTTTTACAAATGGAAACAACTTTCGACCCAAACACGATGGCGACCACGGTGGGAGCCAGCGGTCTCGAGCGAGATCGTTGTGTCGCAACCTTGCGGCGATCAAGCCGACCTCATGGTTGATGGACTAGACTACTTCTTCGATCAAGCCAAATTGAAGAAAATCTCTCCTCTTCCACATGAAGTCCTCCTCATCCCGCAAACATCGGAGGATCTCATCCCCTAAGAGGAGGTTCGTTACATTGTGATGTGCAGCGATCTTCGTTAAACTGCGGCGGCGATTTCCCCTCTCAACAAGATCTCAAGCGATCGGCGAAGAGGGCTCACCAAAGGCGGCGTCAAAAGATGGCTCGTCAATTAGCCAAGGCCACGGAGTCGGCGGATGGAGTTCACTATCGAGCGAACTCACATGATCAAAGCGTCAACAAACTCTGGCGCTTCAACCCGTCGGCCTCCTCCCGAGGAAGAATGGGTTCTCGTCAAAAGGACCGATTGACAAGGAAGGAGCGCCCAAAGCGCCGTGCGCGTTGCTCATGCGTGCCATTGTTCGCAAAGCGCGAGTCTAAATCAACCAAGGAATCGACTCAAAATCATAAAGTTTGGGTCCCGGTCGACATCGCCAAGAGTTCGCCGGCAGCTTCACCGGTTGAAGCCGCCTCAAGGCTTAGCGAGACGCTTAAGCCGCCGCTGGTAGTAAATCGCTCGCCAATAGATGAAACTGAATCGCTTTGCCAACAACAGGCGCTTCCATGCCTTGACAAAAATGGGCTTTTCGCCCTTTCTTCCACTTTTAGGCTGAGGTATCAGCGTTAAGTAAAATCCGTCAACCGGTGTTGATCGCCTTGGTCCACAATTGAGAACCAAAGTCAAAACAGGTAATGGAACGTTTGGGTCACCGATCCATAAACAACGACAGTCAGCCGTACCCAAATTCAAGTGATGTTGAAATGTGCCGAGCCATCCGACGCAGCTCAAACCGAAGAATTTCGCTAAGGCTCGCTTGAGCATCCCACAAGGGGTCCACGAGTCTGGCGAGAAGAAGAAGTTGAGGCAAGTGACTCGCAAAATTACGAGATAACCGGACCCTCGTGATTCATCTGAAGCAACCGGATAGCGAAGCCAGCGGCGGAAGTTGTCTCTCAAGTCAAAGAGTCGGCGTTCCCAAAGAAGGCGTGTCCTCAATTAAGGACAACGTTACACTTGGGGTGGAAGTGCAATTTGTAATAACCCACACCAACCATATCATCGGTGGGGGTAGCAACACGAAAGAGGGCGATCGGCGAAATAGATTGTTCTTGCTCGTGTGCAAAATTGATTAAGGCGTGGTTATCGGGATGTGCTGTTTTGAGTCGAGCAGCTCACCCACAAAGAGCTTCGATATTGAGCGGCTTTCCACAGTAGCGGAAAATCTGAAGCCAGTCAAGGCGGCGTCGAAGAAGAAAGAGATCGTCCATCGGTTTGATGAGTTTCGAAGTGACTATCAACATGGTGAACAAAGGGAAAGGACGGCGGTTCAAATCGACTTCACTCACGGAGGAAAGGTTGGGTCTAAGATTTCTCAAAGAATGTCGGTTACAATTGCGGTACTGGCGCATCGACTATAGAAGGATGCATGAGGAGAGTCATCGATGGCGAAGTTTAGACATCAATTCGGCGATAGCTTCCGATGACACAATGTCAAGTCTTTGGTCCCCATCGGAGAAGCTTTTACCATTACTCGATGTCACGGCTCAAATGTTACAAGAAGCCTTAGCTAAGCAAAGAGAAGAGCTTAAGGCGAAATGAGAACAGAGATGGAGCTAGCCATGCAGCAGATGAGGAGTTGCAAACTAAGCGGTTGCACAACACAGGTCGATCAGCGGCTGAATCCAGTCAACAAGGTGGAGTTACCCACCATAATGCTCATAATGTCGAAGCAGCGATTGGAGATTGATGAACACATTTATCTTTGATCAACCTCCAAAAGCTCCATTTGATGCTCAAGGTGGAAATGGTCCAATTCTTCCTATTAGGCGATCCAAAACAAGGGGAGGATGATGGCGAAAGGATGAAAGAGCTTGAAAATAAAATCAATGCTTTGATGTCCGTCTGAAGTCAAAGGGCGGGCATCCGTGTCATTATCAGAGAGTGGGATTCAATTCCTTACCCGCCAAAATTTAATTTGATCAACTTCCGCCATTTGGCGGAGAGGGTCACCTTCACAACACGATTTACTTCAAATCACATTTGGGGTAATCTCGGAAGCGAGCCTCGATGGTTCGGTCATTCGTCGGTACTCTTGCGGGCTGCCGATTGGTATCGAAGACTCAAGGCCGGAGTATTAGCTGCTGGGAGGACATGGAAAGTTCTTTTCGGCAACTTCTTCGATGGCGACACGAAGTCTCAATTGGAACTCTCCTAGGCAGCGAAGGTGGGAGACAATCGACACCTTCGTTAAGCGATTCATAATAAAGCTATGAATGCGGGGATCAATTCTTGAAGAGTTCATATTGAAGACTTGCCACAACAATCTTTCTATAGAATTCTTTGGAAGTCATGGGGTCGCCTCACCAACTACGTGGAAAGACCTAAAAATACGAGGAGAACAAGCGAGCGTTTCCTCGGAAGGAAGAAATTTGAAAGAGGCAAAATGGCGGTGACCCTCGAGTAAATTTTCCTCTCGTAATAGAGGAAAGGCATCGTATTTCTTTGTTAGTCAAGCGTCGCAACAACGACAGCGTCAAAAGCTTCATCGAGAATTCCACAGGACATACTCTTCCAAGGACGAAGAAGTTCCAATCATCTTCAAACACCTCCTTGATAACAACAAAATCAAGTTGCCTCCAATTACAAATCAAGAGGAGGCTAACAAAACTTCGGACCCTAAATCTTGTGCGTACAGGGAGGATCCTCCATCCTACAAAGGATTGCTTAGCTCTCAAGGCCATCATCCAAGCCTTGGTTGAAGCCGGCGTCTTAACGAAATAAGCTGAATCAAACTTGACTCCGGCGGTATCTGAGTATAAGCTGCTCCCTCTCTACTCAGAGCGGTATCTGAGTATAAGCTGCTCCCTTTCCTCCGATGAGTACAAGAGGTTAAGCGCTTCTTACTCCAATAAGAATATGAGTATAAACCGCCCTTTCCTCCGATGAGTACAAGAGGTTAAGCGCTTCTTACTCCAATAAGAATATGAGTATAAACTATTCTAAATGAATGCGGCCCAATTTTGCAAAGGCAATGGGGTGGATAATCCATGAGCGAGAGGTCCACCTCCACATTGGCGATCAAACCTTCCTACGGTTAGGATTGTCTCAAAATTCCTATCTGGTCAAACCTTCTACAGTTAGGACCACGGTCAAAATCTCCTCTCGATTCCTTCCATGAGCGAGAGGTCCACTCTCTATCGATCAAACCTTCCTACGGTTAGGATCATTTTAAATTTTCACTCCCACTTGGTCAAACCTTCCTCTGATTAGGACCACGGCCAATATCCTCTCGATTCCTTCTATGAGCGAGAGGTCCACTTCCACATTGAGCGATCAAACCTTCCTACAGTTAGGATTGTCTCAAAACTCCTATCCCGATCAAACATTCCTCTGATTAGGATCATTTTAAATTTTCACTCCCACTTGGTCAAACCTTCTTACAGTTAGGACCACGGTCAAAATCCCCTCTCGATTCCTTTTATGAATGAGAGGTCTACTCCGGTAACAGGGTTCGTTTTCGCCCCAAGAGAAGACACAACGGGTTTGTTTTCGCCCCAAGAGAAGACACAATTCCACAAGCCTACGTATTCAATATCGTAGCATAGATGTCATTACCTAATGACACCTAAACTATGCTTTCATGCATAGGGATATTATCTCTGTCCCTTATCGAGATAAGTGCATCTAACACATCTTTGTAGGGTAATCAATTCGTGATAATTGATCAAGCCTCATTATTCAATATCGTGGCATAGATGTCATTACCTAATGACACCTAAACTATGCCTTCATGCATAGGGATATTATCTTTGTCCCTTATCGAGAGATAAGTGCATCTAACACATCTTTGTAGGGTAATCAATTCCGTGATAATTGATCAAGCCTCATTATTCAATATCGTAGCATAAAGTCTAAGAGAATTCACTCTTTTAGCACAACGTAACATGTAGAACGGACTCGATAATCTACATGCTAGCCCAACTCAAGCGGTAGTTGGTAAAGGCTCATCAAATCCGTTGATGGTGAGGGTTTGCCAAAAATCCTATATCTATCATACAAGCAATAACTTGAGGCAGTGGGTTCACTCTTCTGCGGGGTCAAGCACTTTATCCTACCGTGATTTTAATGCACTTTGTAACTCATTGCTAATGCAAATGTGCCATTACATCGCCTCAGGAAGCTCAAGCATGCTCGGAGCGGTCTGTGGCGGTCCTTTTGGCGAGACACTTGGTTGCCCTTCGCTTTCTTCAAGTGGGACAATTCGGATATTACATATAGAAGCTTTCACGGAAATCGATATTGAGAAAACCGGGCGGCCTTTCTCTGAATGATTCTCAAGGCATTTCAATTATAACCCAAGTGGTGACTTTCAAGATGAAGATGATTAGTCCAAAATCGACTTCGACATTTCAATCAATCCAAATACAAATGCAACAGCTATTGATCCCAAAGTATGGTCACGACGCCACAGAGCCGATTCAAGAAATCAAGCAAAACATGGGCCTCTTCTACAAAGTTCAACGTTGAGCGAAGCAAAGCATCTTATCAAAGTATTCGAGACCCTCGATAAAATACGAGGAGTCTCAAAACTTTGGAGGGTATCTGTAGGTATCAAAATTGTCAAGAACCTCAAGTATGACTAAATCATGAGAAGATCGAAGGACAACGTCGTCGAAATCTCAAGAAGCCCAATACTGGAAGATTGTGTCTCGCCACTAGCGAGACACTTTGATGTGTCTCGCGACTAGCGAGACACTTTGATGTGTCTCGCGACTAGCGAGACACTTTGATGTGTCTCGCGACTAGCGAGACACTTTGATGTGTCTCGCGACTAGCGAGACACTTTGATGTGTCTCGCGACTAGCGAGACACTTTGATGTGTCTCGCGACTAGCGAGACACTTACTTGTGTCTCGCCAAATAATGGTGACACCCGTAATACTTAAAATGAGCTCTCGAAGGGTCTAAATCAATGCCGGTGGGGCCCACTTAACTTTATCAACGCAGAGACGCTCGACACGCATAATAGCGGTTACATCGCCAAGATACGCCCACTAGGCGTAATTTTAGAGCATTTAATCATGCCTAAAAGCGGGGAAACCGTTCTGGCGGTGAAGGACGATATTGCTCGCCGGCGTTGTGCCGACCGCCGCTGGCATGGTGGCAGCTCGCGACCGCCGCCAGCTAGCGCAGGCTTGGCGCCAGGCAGCTCGAAAGCCGCTTAACCGCAAATTTCCGCACTTATGACACTTGTGTTTCTGAAGAGGGCACGTTTCCCAAAGACTATAAATACCCTCCTACGTCCACTTGGGCAGGGGGTCGGCTATCAGAAAGGGGCAATCAGAGATCCAAGGCTTCCGGAGTTCAAGAACACGATCCACACGGAGATTCCTCGAGTTTAAGCCTTGACTTATTCTTGAGAAGAGTAGATATCTTACCTTGCTAAGATATTTGTTGAAGTTCTTGTTTCCTTTGCGAAGCATCAACTAAACCCCGTCGATTCGACGATCATTTCGGTGGTCCACGGATTCTGGCGTCCGGCATAGGCAAAGTCCCACAAAAACAAGAGATCTACACTTGTAGCATCTTTTGTTCGAGTTTGTGAGAGAGTTATTTAATTTTCATTGTGGCGAGAACCAAAAGTGTAATTTTCTAGTTTTACAAATGGAAACAACTTTCGACCCAAACAATAACCATCAACGAGTTTAAACCAAAATTATTGAATAATAAATTCTAAAAAAGAAGAAGAAGTAAATATACTTATATTGGTGATGTTACATCTCACAAGAAAATAAAATACAAGGGTATAGAAAGAGAGATAAGCATACTCATTTATAAGATTTGTCAAATCCTCTCCAATTGAGAGGATTTGGTAAATCTAAAATTGGGTGTTTTTTTACATTTTTGGAATTCAATATTCCAAAAACTATTAAAACAAACACCAAATATGGAATCCCAAAAAAAAAACACATTTTATCTCAAAATTTGTAATCCACACTAAATGTCAAAATTTTGCTTGAACCAATGAGCCCCATATAGTTGAAGTCCAAAATGTTAGTATTTTGAGCATGATGTAACCTAGTATCCACAACACAATCACAAAAGGGGACAGTTTGTACTTTATGAGTCTTTATTGTTTGAATGAAACAATATCATTCTATTTGATTATTAATTTACGTGAGATGTATTTCATATTGTTGTTATTGAGCACATAATGCAAATTTTAAATTTTATTCACCAGGACTTACGGTAAAGATACTTTTTTAAACAACTTTGCTATTTGTCTACCAAATCTACCATCTACCAATGTTGATGTATATAATCACAGTCACTAACCTCGGATGAGTTTAGCTTTAAAGAGGCGAGTCGCTTTCTCTCCTAAAGCCCAAATGACTGACTCCAAACAAAGGATTCGGCCACAACAGAAAGAAGGACCGCTAAGAGGCGGAGTTGGGATTTCCGTGGTTCCTCCGACGGTCAAGTTAGTGGAGTGGGGATAGTCTAGTAGAGCAGAATTCACCGTAAGAGATTGCTTACCTTGTTAGTCGCTCACGCTTTTATAGGTAGGGTTAAGGGGTATTTCCGTCTTTCCATTAGTTTGGGAACCACCGGTGAGTCAGCCCTCCCCTCCGCGTGTGGTAGAGGATTGGTGAACATCCCTCCGCTGCTAGAGTGGTGGCCTTCTGAGTGTCAAATTGGAAATGTCGAGGGTTGGTGTGGTCTATTCGCTATTAATGGGATGGGATTGGCGGCGCTGGCATGGGTCAGAGTGCCTTAAATCTTGTGAGAGATGGGGAATTAAAGAGTGTCGGTGCATTTAATCACGATGTTGATGGGCTCGAGTCTTGTGTGGCCGTCGTTTGAGTGGAGAGAATCACGCAGGTGAGAGGGGGAGCCGTGGCGGATGGCCCGACTCATCGCGACCTCTTAGGCGTCCCTTGGGATGATTTGCCGAGGGGACGATTGGGAGCTTTATGCATCGCCCTAGAGGGCGAGTGGCCGAAGGGTAGGCCCGATTCGCTCCACATTGTTTGGAGAGGTCGGCAACTTGTAGGAAGGGATCGTAGCAGGCGGCGGGTCGGAAGGACGACCGACACCGCCTTCCGCGTCGTCAGAAGCTGTCGATGGGCGACCTACACTTGCCTTTCGTCGGTCATGGCGATGGTCGTCGATGGGCCGGGGCTGAGTCGGTACATCGGGCGGTCGGTGGGTTGAGTGTGGAGGTTCTTGTCGGTCCTCATTGGTAAATAAGCGTTCGTTGGATCGGTAGCAGCTTTTCTCTTTAATCAGCGATTAGTGGTTATGACCATAACAGTTGGCCCCTTTCGCTGGAGTCGGTTGGAAGCGAGTCCAAGTGAAATAATAGCGTTATACGGCGGTTCGAGGGTTCGAACGTTACATCGATGGGACGTGGCTGACGTCAGCGAGCAATTTCTTGGCCATTGGCGCTTCGCCTTCTGGGCGTAGAGGTGGGGCCCTCTGGGACTCCTTTTCACCTCCCGAGGCGGTGCCTCGGGAGTGGGGTTTTAATCCTCTCCGTTGATCGCGAAAGGGGCTGTCGATGGGTCCCACCGTATAAATAGAGAGAGGTGACGAGGAAGGCATTCGCTTCTCTTCCCTCGTTTACGAACTTAGGCGATTTTCCGGCTGGTGGTAAAGGTCCGGCATGGATTCCGATCGTCATAAGCAACTTGATGAGTTCCGTTCAAAGGTTACCCAGACGCAAATGAGGTCTTTGCGCTCGGAATTCGACATCTGGGAGGCATTACAAGTTGGAGGCTCGTGAAATCATCTCCGTTATCTGACCCGCGGCGGCAGAGGGCTCCCGTATCTCAAACACTTGGAATCGGCCTCCGGTTGCCGCTGCACCCTTTTCTTGAAAAGTGTTTGATGAGTTAGGTGTCTCCCCAATGCAAATGACGCCAAACTCGATAGCCATATTAGTCGGCTTCAGAGTCATCTGCCGTTGGCTCTCGATTCGCCGACGATGAGCGCAGCCGAAGACTTGGTCGCGCCACAGCCCGTAAGACGCTTCACTATTACCTCGGATGTCGGAGAATTCAAGGTTATCCTTGATCCGCCCAAGTCGATCAAAGGGTGGAAAAACGAGGTTAAATGCAGGTCAGGGGCGACTTCGAACTTAGGGTGTGCGTCTGGCGAGATTAGAGAGAAACCCTAGATCCTACATCCTTGTCGGTAGAACACCGGCGAGTTGGAGAATATCGTTAACTACACGGGTCACAGACGATGGACGCCTTGCTCGGCAGTCGGTTTCACGGCTTCATGGGATTTCGTCCACTCCTCAGCCCTTCGATGAGGCGAGGGCTCATAACGTGACTTTCGGGGACACGGAGAGCACTAAGGGTGAACCCACCGTGAGGAGCTCCTGAAGAACCCGAGAGGGGTCGGCTCGGCCGCAAACGGCCGAGGAGCGAAGTCGCCTGGGGAAATCGCCCCACCGGGAGGAGGTGAGAGGTCCGACGGGGACGACCGTGAGCGGATGCGGTCAGATATCGGAAGGTGTCGCCAGGTGGCGGGCGGTTCCGGAGGACCCGCAAGAAAAGAAAACCACCATGGTCCTCGAGGTGCTAGACGGGCGGGAGAGTGTGGAGCATCCGATTGGAGAGGAGCCGCCGAGGTGGAGGGGCGGAGGACGACCGATCATCAGAAAGCGAAGAGAGTCGTCCAGGAAGTGGCGTGAAGCTATGAAGCTCCGTGGAAGCCCGTATCAGGCGGCGGGAAGTCGGGGCGGCGTGGTCGACCACCGGGGGCGGCTCCTCACCGGCAGGAAAAGAATCGGTCGGTGGCGGGGGCAGTTTTGCTCAGTGGTGGCCTCCCTCATCGCTACGGTTGGTGAGGAGGAACATGAGTAGAGGCGATGATGGGGCTCTCTCTCCCCTCGGCGTTATGATGGGGAGCCGGATGCGAGCATCGCGATAGGCCTAAGATGGTACACGGATGCTTTCGCTCGTCGGTGTTAAGGTCGAGCTACATTACAAGGAAAAGCGTGGCGATTCGGCTTACTGCGGATCGGGAGATTTTGGCGGCGATTCCGATGTCGGTCGCACATCATCTGCGGAGTTATTTGACGAGGGTTGTTTGGTGGAGGGCGAGGCATTCCGGTCGGTGCGTCGGGGCCATCAAGCCTATGAAAGGCCGAGAGAAGCATCGGCTACGAGGCGCTAACGAGGACCTAGGCCGAGCTATCAAGGAGCTTTCAATTAAACAGCCGAGCTTGATGATTGGCGGCGTGAGATGGAGGTTAAGGACCAAGTCATCGGGGAACTCAAAGCGTCGGGGAGAATGTTGGTCGATATAGCGGATCTCGGCAGCGCCGAGACGGCGAGGGGCGACAGGTTGTCCGACATTTATAGAAGGCCTGACGCTTGGCCGGAGTCCCTTGGGCTGGGCGATCGCCAACCGCCAAGGCTCGGTTAAGCGGAGAATCGGTCGCCCGTGAGCAACTAGCAAGGAGTGTGTGCGACTTAAGGAATCCTTAAGCGCATGGAGGAAAGGGCTAAACATCCGAGTCGCTCGACATCGGTCATCCCCGAGAACAAAACCGACCGGCCATCATCGAAGAATACCGACAAAGCACGATGGGGAAGGTCGAGGTTGCTCTGGCCTGTAAGGTGGGTTGTGACTTCATGGTTAAACAACTACCGCCCGAGTATCAGAGGTTCCTAGGCCGGCTTCGATATCCTCCGAGTGTAGCCGGCCAGACAGATCTCCTCTCGAGATTTTAGGCGGCGGGTGTAGGATACGACCTAGGCGACAACGACGCTGAGGAGGGAGAGGAGGACGGGTCATCAAGCGGTGGCTCTTCGAGCGATGCCGGCCCGGGTCCGTAGTTTAGGTTTTAAGCACTCGTTTGTAATGTAACCGGCGGTTGTGTATTTTGTACTTGTCAAATGAATGAATGCAATAAGAGTTTGTTTTCGTAGTTGTGTTTTGTGTCGCTTTCTATGGCTGAGGTTATTTGGTGAATTGACTGGCTGAGATGGTCTTCCATTGGGCGGCTGCCCCAGGATGGCCTCTCGTTAGTTGAGTCGGCCTTTGGGGTCACTTGTTCTTGTTCTGTTGGTTCATTGGGCGGTGGGCCGAGTCGATCCTTGAGACAAAAGCGGGCTTAGTTTTCGGGCACAACAGGGCCACATCAGAGGTGGTAAGCCTTGACGTCAGCGGTACTTTAGCCGTCAGGGGGCGCTTCGAATTTCGAGTGAAGAGACGTGGGCCATAAAGGCGGGCTTTTCAATTTTCAAGTGGCGGTTCGCGTTTGAGCATCAATCTCGACCGTTGGGTTCGAAGCGCCGCCCAGGAACGGACACGTGGGCATTCTGGGTGTCTATATATACCCTTACTCCATTTGGGGATTTCTTCTTGCACTTTCTAAAGACCTATCCTCTTCTTCTTTCTTAAAAGCGAATTTTTTGCCATGGCTGCTTCTACTCCCGCTCCTGTTGATAGGATCGCCAAGCTCAAATCTTGGCAATCGGCGCAGAGAAGAGGACACGGAGGATCCACGAAAGATGCGATCTCCTGTAGGGTTCTGATTTCTCTTCGAGAAAACGGCGCCATTATCGATCATGGCGGATAAGCTACCGCTGTACATGGCGCACTTGGACAATGGATTGCGCCTCCCCTGCGGCGTTAAGTGAAGAGGCTATCGCGAGCGGCTCGGGGTGTCTCCGATCACGGTTGCCCTAACGCCATCGCTACGATAATGGCGTTTGGTGATTTGTCACCGTGTGAAGGTGGTGCCGACTCTTCAACTCTTCGGCAACCTCGTCACGGTGAGGGCGACAAAGAAGGACGCCCATTTCTTCTTCGGGTATGTGGGTGGTCGGTTTGTCGACATTCCGGACTCGAATAAGGACTGGAAGAACAAATTCGTCTGGGTTTTTGGCGCCGATGCCGAATTGACTTGCCGTTCATGGCCGGAGATCAACAAAGACGGCCTGAAGAATCTTCCTCTCTTTGTGGACGAGAGGTGCGAACTGGACAAGTTCCGTCATTATTCGGGGTCGCGAAAGGGCTATAACTTGTTCGACAACGCTTCGCTGAGGGTAGCGGGGCTATCCTTCGTTCGACCGACTGGGGTCGACGAGGACAAGGAGAAGGAGCTGCTCGAGGTGGCCCCACAACAAGCTGAGGATCCCAAGAGTGGGGGTCCTAGTCCGATCGAGGCTAAGGTGCGGCTTCAAAAGAAGGTCGGGGAGAATTTGTCGGGCTGGCCAGTGGAGGAGAAGTTTGAAGAGTTGGCGGCTAGGCTGCAGGTGAAGAGGGCTCTCCCTCCGTCCGGGGCCGACCAACCAAAGAAGAAGAAGAAGAAGAAGAAGGCGAAGGAATCGGTCGGGCCGACCTTGGAGGAGACGGTTGAGAGGGTGGTCCCCGAGCAGGCCGAGGGCGTCACTCGGGAACTTCCCGACCGCTGGGGAGAGTCGCCCCGCAGTTCTCCCTCGCCTCGGCCTGGCGGGGTTGCATCGGAGGGGGCATCACGTCCACAGGTAGGCGAAGTCCCTAGCCGGGCCATGCGGGGTGCCGGCGACCGAGGGGCTCACCAAGTGATGGAGACGCCCTCTGAGGAGCCCACTCAGAGGTCGGGGAAGGAGGCGGCTGCTTCGGAGGAATCGGCTCCGGGGTCGGATCTCGTGCTCAAGGACTTGGGCATAGAGCTTCCTTTCCGTCATCAGATAGCCGAGGTGGGTCGCTTGAGGTGGAGGGAGCTGCGATCCCAGCTCATCGGCAATCTGTGGGAGGGGTACTCGGCAAGGGGGGAGCCTTCCCCAAGCGACCGATTCATCCCTGACCATTCTCTCCTTAGAGAGGGCACGGTGCTTCTCTCGGGGTGGGGGCAGTTCGTCGCCTCGGAGCAGTTCACTCTCCCCCACGACAAGGATCTCCTGGAGGAGACGCCCTCGGCCGGCCTCCGGCAAGCCCTCTTGAGTTACCACACTCGAGGGGCCTTGGTAGGGGAGGAGCTTTATGGCCGGCTGTCTTGCGCCATGAATGCTGTGGGCGACTTGGCGGAGAGGCTCGTCGCAGAAAAGAGGAGCCGGGAGGAAGCGGAGAAGAGGGCGGCCGCCCTTGAGGCGGAGAAGTCGGAAGTCGGCGCTAATGGCGTTGAGTTGGAGGCCAAGCACCCACGATCGCCGATCTCCAAACTCAACACTCGAGCAGTGGTCGCCATCGATGAGTCAAGGGGAGGTCGCTCGGTTGAAACGGACAGTTGAAGGCTCCGAGAGGGAGATCGAGGAGTGGAAGGCTCAGATCGAGAGGCTGGAGGGCGAGCTGGGGGCCGAGAGAGTCGAGAGCCGGAACTTGCGGGTCGCCCTTGATGAGTCGGGCTGACCGATCGACAGCGTAGACGGCGCTCGGTGTCGAGCTCCGGCAAGTCTGCTTGTCGGAGGAGGGCAAGAAGGAGGTCATTGAAGAGTATAAGCGAGGGACCTATGGGGAAAGTGGAACTGCCCCTAGCCGCCAAGGCGGCTACGACATTGAAAGCCCAACTTCCTTGGAAGCCCTCTCGACGCCGAGGCTCACATATCCTCGAGTGGAGGGTTCCTGTAGCGTTCTCAAGGCACGGAAGCCGGGGAGCAGAGTGCAACTTGGCCGAGGGCGACCACGATGAGGATGAGGGCGGCGGGGAGGGCGAGGGCGAAGATGAAGAGGGGAGGCGGCGAGGAGGAGATTAGGTCGCCAAGCATCTTGTTCTTTTGTTTTGCATTGACAAAATTGTCTTATGTTTGTAATACATTTCTTGGTGAATGACAATTGAATTCGTCCTTTGTGGCAATAGCGACTTTATCGGACCGCCGCCCTCTATGTTTTATGCGATATGGCAAATGGGTGAGGCTGCGGTGCGTCGCCCGGTCGGCTGATTAGTAATTCGCTCAATTAGGTGGTCGGCCGTAGTGAGTGGGGTCGACCAACGGGTGATAAGTGGTTGTCGGTGTGGAGGCGACTATTAGTTCCTCGATTTGAGCATAGGTGTCGCCGGTAGTCGTCCTTTGATCGTGACTTTTAGGCTTAGGGATGGGCGGTTGGTTTCATTTAAGACAGCGCCTTGTTTTTCGAGATGACGATTCGGTTTAGGGGTGACCCCTCGAGTTCCACACTCTTAATTTCTTCCGTTGATCACGAGGGGGCTTAGCATTTATAGGTTCTATTATAAATAGGGGAGGAGACCATTACTTATCGTGCTCTCGTTAGGTTGATGGCTAATTCTGTCTTTACTCGTCATCTCTAAGGTTTCACATTGGGAGCACCGGTGAGTTTTGCTGAGAGATGGTTGGGGCGTGGGGGTGGATTCTCTCCCCAGAGTCCACCATCTTCGGGGTTTTCCCGCTGAGAGTGCCGGCGGTAGTTCCGGTCATCTGTGAAGGAAGGGGGGAAACCCCTCGTTTGCATCCAGCAATTGGGGCACGGTTTGTGATCGTCACTGTATCTATTTTAGTAAGAGATAGTGGGAGCGTTGAGTATATCTCCGAAGAAGGGCTGTTTTGTTTACATCCATGGATTCTGATTTATTGTCGATATGGAGCCATGGGGTCAAACACCCAAAATCCTTTGGCGATACTTCACTTTCGGCTTAGACGAGGTGAGCAGAGGATGCGACGGAAAGTCGAAGATACTGAAGGCGACAGCGACCATTTGGATGCCCATTTAGGCTTGTAATTTCAATTTTCCTTTTATTTTGGTATTTCGGGCGTGCAGCCCATTGTAAACTTTGCTTGGAATATTAATGAAAAGTCGTATTTCAAGGATGGTTGTTCATTCGATTCATTCATTTCTCCTTCTTTTTTGTTGTCGAAAACGAGTCGGCCCTTGTGAGGCTTATAATAAACATGATAAGTAGATCGAAGACAGGTCGGCCTCGTGGGGCTTACAATAAACACAAGTAGACCGAACGGGTCGGCCCCTGTGGGGCTTACAATAAACACAAGTAGACCGAAAACGGGTCGGCCCCTGTGGGGCTTACAATAAACACAAGTAGACCGAAAACCGGTCACCGGGGCTTACAATAAACAAGTAGACCGAACGGGTCGGCCCCTGTGGGGCTTACAATAAACACAAGTAGACCGAAAACGGGTCGGCCCCTGTGGGGCTTACTTCTGAATTATTGTCAGCGTTGTGGTCGTTCGGGCCCGCCATCGACTCGCTAGTTGGGTGTATAAGGCCTGTCTTTATCTGCAGTTCCTTTGTCAAGCTCAGTTTCGGTCCCAGGGCGCGACACTAGCCACGGTCGGCTCTTACAGTGGCGGGAGCTCGGAGGACGGCAGCGTGGAGTGGTGCCTAGGACTTCGTGGCGCCTAGGTCTTATTCGGCGAGCCGATCTACATTTTGAGGCAAAGAGCAAGCTGGCCGGCTCACGTGGGGCGATGACTCCGTATTGGACGGCCGCGTGGGTCGGTGCCTAGGACTTACATGGCCTAGGTCTTATTTGGCGAGCCGATCTGTTTTGAGGCAAAGAGCAAGCTGAGCGGCTCCGTGGGGCGGCGACTCCGTATTGGACGGCCGCGTGGGTGGTGCCTAGGACTTACGTGGCGCCTAGGTCTTATTGGCGAGCCGATCATTTTGAGGCAAAAGCAAGCTGGCCGGCTCCGCGTGGGAAGCGGCGACTCCGTAGAGACGGCCGCGTGGGTGGTGCCTAGGACTTACGTGGCGCTAGGTCTTATTCGGCGAGCGATCTGTTTGAGGCAAAGAGCAAGCTGAGCGGCGGCGTGGGTCGGGTGCCTAGGACTTCACGTGGCGCCTAGGTCTTATTCGGCGAGCGATCTCTATTTTGAGGCAAAGAGCAAGCTGGCCGGCTCACGTGGGGCGATGACTCCGTATTGGACGGCCGCGTGGGTGGTGCCTAGGACTTACGTGGCGCCTAGGTCTTATTCGGCGAGCCGATCTACATTTTGAGGCAAAGAGCAAGCTGGCCGGCTCGCGTGGGAGGCGGCGACTCCGTAGAGACGGCCGTGGAGTGGTGTCTAGGACTTCACGTGGCGCCTAGGTCTTATTCGGCGAGCGATCTACATTTTGAGGCAAAGAGCAAGCTGGCCGGCTCGCGTGGGAAGCGATGACTCCGTATTGACGGCCGCGTAGGTCGGTGCCTAGGACTTACGTGGCCTAGGTCTTATTTCGCAGAGCCGATCTCGCTTTGAGGCAAAGAGCAAGCTGAGCCGGCTCCGCGTGGGGCGGCGACTCGTAGAGACGGCCAGCGTGGAGTGGTGCCTAGGACTTCGTGGCGCCTAGGTCTTATTTCGCGAGCCGATCTCTGCTTTGAGGCAAAGAGCAAGCTGGCCGGCTCGCGTGGGGCGGCGACTCCGTATGGGCGGCCGCGTGGGTCGGTGCCTAGGACTTACGTGGCGCCTAGGTCTTATTCGGCGAGCCGATCTACATTTTGAGGCAAAGAGCAAGCTGGCCGGCTCACGTGGGAGCGGCGACTCCGTATTGGACGGCCGCGTGGGTCGGGTGCCTAGGACTTACGTGGCGCCTAGGTCTTATTCGGCGAGCCGATCTACATTTTGAGGCAAAGAGCAAGCTGAGCCGGCTCCGCGTGGGAGCGGCGACTCCGTAGAGACGGCCGCGTGGGTGGTGCCTAGGACTTCGTGGCGCCTAGGTCTTATTCGGCGAGCCGATCTACATTTTGAGGCAAAGAGCAAGCTGGCCGGCTCACGTGGGAGCGGCGACTCCGTATTGGACGGCCGCGTGGAGTGGTGCCTAGGACTTACGCGGGCTTCTAGGTCTTATTTCTGCAGAGCCGATCTCTGCTTTGAGGCAAAGAGCAAGCTGGCCGGCTCGCGTGGGGCGGCGACTCCGTAGAGACGGCCGCGTGGGTGGTGCCTAGGACTTCACGTGGCGCCTAGGTCTTATTCGGCGAGCCGATCTTTTGAGGCAAAGAGCAAGCTGGCCGGCTCACGTGGGAGCGGCGACCAGAGGGGACGCACCGCTGGTCGGGTGCCTAGGACTTACGTGGCGCTAGGTCTTATTTGGCGAGCCGATCTTTTGAGGCAAAGAGCAAGCCCGAGCCGCTCACGGGAGCGGCGACTCCGTATTGACGGCCGCGTGGGTGGTGCCTAGGACTTACGTGGCGCTAGGTCTTATTTCGGCAGAGCCGATCTCTATTTTGAGGCAAAGAGCAAGCTGAGCCGGCTCCGCGTGGGAGCGGCGACTCCGTATTGGACGGCCGTGGGTGGTGCCTAGGACTTCACGTGGCGCTAGGTCTTATTTGGCGAGCCGATCTTTTGAGGCAAAGAGCAAGCTGGCCGGCTCGCGTGGGGCGGCGACTCCGTGAGACGGCCGCGTGGGTGGTGTCTAGGACTTACGTGGCGCCTAGGTCTTATTTTGGCGAGCCGATCTACATTTTGAGGCAAAGAGCAAGCTGGCGGCTCCGCGTGGGAAGCGGCGACTCCGTAGAGACGGCCGCGTGGGTGGTGCCTGAGACTTCGTGGCGCCTAGGTCTTATTCGTGAGCCGATCTGTTTGAGGCAAAGAGCAAGCTGGCCGGCTCGCGTGGGAAGCGGCGACTCCGTAGAGACGGCCGCGTGGGTGGTGCCTAGGACTTCACGTGGCGCCTAGGTCTTATTCGGCGAGCGATCATTTTGAGGCAAAAGCAAGCTGGCCGGCTCATGTGGGAAGCGGCGACTCCGTATTAGACGGCCGCGTGGGTGGTGCCTAGGACTTCGTGGCGCTAGGTCTTATTCGGCGAGCGATCATTTTGAGGCAAAGAGCAAGCTGGCCGGCTCCGCGTGGGGCGGCGACTCCGTATTAGACGGCCGCGTAGGTGGTGCCTAGGACTTCGTGGCGCTAGGTCTTATTCGTGAGCCGATCTACATTTTGAGGCAAAGAGCAAGCTGGCCGGCTCGCGTGGGAAGCGGCGACTCCGTAGAGACGGCCGCGTGGGTGGGTGCCTAGGACTTCGTGGCGCCTAGGTCTTATTCGTGAGCCGATCTACATTTTGAGGCAAAAGCAAGCTGGCCGGCTCGCGTGGGAAGCGGCGACTCCGTATTAGACGGCCGCGTAGGTGGTGCCTAGGACTACGTGGCGCCTAGGTCTTATTCGTGAGCCGATCTCATTGGATTAGCTCACGGGCTCGGCTTGGCGGTTGGGCAATTCGTCTTGACTTCGGCAAGTAGGGTGCCGCCACTTAATCGAAGCGAAGTTGGATCACCCGCGACTAGGAGAGAAGGGTTCCTTGACTTCGCTCTAGCGAGAGGAATACCATAACTTCGACTTGGTGAGGGTAGGTTAAGCTTGGGTAAGTTGGGTCGCCTGTCTCAACTAGGCGAGAAGGGTTCCTTGACTCGTCGTGGCGAGAAGGGTTCCTTGACTCGACCTAGTAGGAAGGGTCGCCTGAACTACTCAGCAAGGAAGTTACCTCGGCTCAGGCTAAGAGAGTGGGATTTCCCGGCTCGCGTTAGGCGAGAAGGACGTACCTCAACTCATCCCAGTGGGAAGGGTCCCCAAAACTTCGGCTCCAACTAAGCGATCATCCCGACTTGGCGGATGAAATTGGATTTTCATGATTCACTTTCGTGAGAAGGCGGTTTGATCTAACTGCGGCAATGATTATTTAAGACGCTCCTTGTACCATTTAAGACAAAAGGATAATTGTCAGGCAAAATTCTATTTATATTGACGGCTTTTGAACAAGGTTTACAATGCAAATTCATTGAAAAAACTTCCTGAGGTGTTCTATGTTCCAGGGATGTTGTAGGACTCTCCCATCAGAACTTCTGAGGCGATATGTTCCGGGGCGTGGTTCTTCGAGGACGGTGTAGGGCCCTTCCCAATTGGGCGCCAACTTGCCGCGTCTGGTGTCTTTATCGAAGGCCGCTTTCCTCAGCACTAGGTCGCCGACTTGGAATCTCCTTGGTCGGACCTTGCTGTTGTAATGTCGGGCGATCCGCTGTTGATTGACGACTTGCCTGTGTAGAGCGGTTGCCCGGATCTCCTCCGACAAGTCCAGCTGTCCTCGAAGTCCCTCGGAATTTGCTTCTTCGTCGAAGTGTTGGAGTCGGATGGTGGGCATGCCGACCTCCACTGGGGTTACCGCTTCTGCTCCATAAGTTAGCATGAATGGGGTTTCCCCAGTTGAACTCTTGTGGGTCGTCCTGTACGACCATAAGATGCTTGGCAGTTCTTCGACCCAATTGTCGACCGCTTGGTCGACCCTCTTCTTCAGAGCTTGGAGGATGCATTTATTGGCGGCTTCCCCGACCCGTTGCACAGGGTGGGCTACTGCGGCCGAACGAGCTTGATCCCCATTCTTCACAAAATCTTGGAATCCCCGGCTAGCGGGTGCCGTTGTCGGTGATGAATGGCGAGGATGCGAACCGGCATCTGACCGACTTCAAGCAAAGGCTGGTGATGTTGGTCTCCCCGATCTTCGCCAAAGGCTCGGCCTCGATCCATTTGGTGAAGTAGTCGATGGCGACTATCAAGAATTTACGCTGCCCCGAGGCAATGGGAAGCGGCCCCAGTATATCCAGTCCCCATTGGGCGAAAGGAAGTGGGCTGAAGATAGAAGTGAGCTCTGTGGTGGCGGCTCTAGGGATCTCTGAAGAATTGACACTTTTGCATTTGGAGGCGAGCGGGAGTCGGCCACAATGGTCGGCCAAGAATATCCTTGGCGATAATCTTCGGGCGAGTTCTTGCCTGGGTGGTTTCCGCAGGTGCCTTCGTGGATTTTCCTTTGGACATAATCGGCTTCGGCTGGTCGGAGGCACCGGAGATAGGGCCCCACCCATTTGCCTAGGTAGGGCGACCGATAGAGCTGGCCGTCGATCATGAGGTAGCGGCGGCGACCCTCTGCAAGCTCTTAACCCGGCCGGTCGGCGGGTAAGGAGCCGGCATCAAGAATTGGATGAAAGGGTCCACCGGCAAGATTCCCAGAAGGTCGGTGCATGACATCGATGGGCCTCCTTAATCTTTGGAGTGTGGGAGTGTGTCGGCGAAGATGGGTCGGAGCTACTCAAGGAACTAGTTGATGCTAGCTTTGACAGGGCGTCCGCTCGCGCGTTGCGGGCGCGAGGGACTTGGATGATCTTGAAGTTGGTGAAGTTGGGGAGCAGGTCCTTGGCGATCTTGGTATTGAGCCATCCTCTTATCTTTGGCGTATTTGCCGTTGACGATGAGCGACCAGCGAGAATCGGCCCGGCCAATTAGGCTTCGGCCTTGGCGCTGCATGAGCCGGCAATGAGGGCTTCATATTCGCTTCATTGTTCGAGGCGGGAACTTGAAGGCGATGGATCGCCCGCGGATCGTTCCTTCGGGTCAAGCAGACGACGCCGCCCCGCCTCGCCACTTGAGGATCCGCCCACCTTCAATTCCCACCAAGAGGCTAATTTCAGAGGAGTCGGCTGGTTCGGACACGGGAAGCGCCATGCCTTGCCCTCGACTTGGGGTATGGATTGGCGAGGCGGTGGGTCATCTGCCGCCCGGATGGCGAGGCGGGCTCTATGAGGAAGTCGGCCAATGCTGCGCCTTTATGGTGGTTCAGGCTCGAATTGAACATCATATTATTTGAGCTCGATCGACCACGCCACCATCCTCCCAGATGTGGTGGGACTCCCGGGGATTTCTTCATCGGGAGGCTCGTCCCGCACGATGATAGGATGCGCTTTGGAAGTACGGACGTAATCCGCGAGCCGTAGTGATGAGGGCAAAGGCTGCATCTGCGAGGGTGAGGTGGCGCCCGGTGATCCCTCCGTGACTTGTCAAGGTGGGAGTCTCCGAACGGATTCGCTCGCTAGCCGTGCGCCTGAAGCGGAAATGGCGGCCAAGGGAATCGCCCGCCAAGAGTTGCCGATGCGCTTTGCCGCCATTGGCATATGGGAGGCGAAAGTGAAGAGGTCACCGCAAAGCTTGGAACTGGGCATGCATGGTGGCTTGCATGGCTTGGGTGATCTTCTGGTGGATTCACGGAGTTGGGCTTGAGTGACATAGCCAGCTTGTAGGTTCTCGACCGGAAAGATCATCGCCCATTGGACATAGGCTGCAAGAAGAAGAAAGGAGGCCCCACGGTGGGCAAACCTGTTGATGTATATAATCACAGTCACTAACCTCGGATGAGTTTAGCTTTAAAGAGAGCGGAGTCCGCTTTCTCTCCTAAAGCCCAGCGACGCTGACTCCAGCCAAAGGATTCGCCTACAACAGAAAGAAGGAACTGCGGAAGAGGCGGAGTTGGGATCTCCGGTGGTTCCTCCGACGGTCAAGTTAGTGGAGTGGGGGATAGTCTAGTAGAGCAGGAATTCACTCAGAAGAGATTGCTTACCTTGTTAGCTGTTCACGTTTCTCTTTTATAGGTAGGGTTAAGGGGGTATTTCCGTCTTTCCATTAGTTTGGGAACCACCGGTGAGTCAGCCCTCCCCCCTCCACGTGTGAGCCAAGGATTGGTGAACATCCCTCACTGCTAGAGTGGTGGCCTTCACAGTGTCAAATTGGAAATGTCGAGGGTTGGTGTGGTCTATTCGCTATTAATGGGATGGGATTGGCGGCTTTGTAGGCTGCATGGGTCGAGGTGCCTTAAATCTTGTGAGAGATGGGGAATTAAAGAGTGTCGGTGCATTTAATCACGATGTTGATGGGCTTGAGTCTTGTGTGGCCGTCGTTTGAGTGGAGAGAATCACGCAGGTGAGAGGGGGAGCCGTGGCCGGATGGCCGACTCATCTGACCTCTTAGAGGCGTCCTTGGGATGATTTGCCGAGGGGGACGATTGGGAGCGCCTTATGCGTCGCCCTAGAGGACGAGTGGCCGAGAAGGGTAGGCCTGGATTCGTTCCACATTGTTTGGAGAGGTCGGCAACTTGTAGGAAGGGATCGTAACGGGCGGCGGGTCGGAAGGACGGCAACCAGCGTCGTCAGAAGCTGTCGATGGGCCGACTCGCACCGCCTTCAGCGTCGGTCATGGCGATGGTCGTCTGATGGACCGGGACTGGGTCGGTACATGCAGGCCGGTCGGTGGGTTGAGTGTGGAGGTTCTTGTCGGTCCTCATTGGTAAACAAGCGTTCGTTCAGATCAGCGCTTGGCTTTTCTCTTTAATCACTGATTAGTGGTTATGACCATAACAACCAAGAGATAGGAGGGCCTGTGGGCCCCATTAGCTTTATGGGGCCCACCGCCCCTATCTCTTGGTAGATGGTAGATTTGATAGACAAATGGTTTTATTTTTAAAATATACTTTTTACATCTCAAAAGATAGATATACTTTTTTCCTTTAAAAAGTTTTACCATACTAACATTGTAAGATTAACGTAATGCTATTACAATAATTATGTGGTGCACTGATTTTTGTCACTAGAATTGAATAATTAAATGTATATCATCTAATAACTTATTATTATAAAATTCAAAATTTTACATAATTTAACCACACTAAATTTATATATTATCACTTCAAATTTGGTTGGGCTCACAGTTGGAACTACCGGGATCTATTAAGTGAATTGACAGGATTTCTCCATTATCAATACTTTTTAATGAGTAGTGAAGCACAAATTTGACAATAAAATTATATATATATATATATATATATATATATATATATATATATATATATATATATATATATATATATATATATTAAAGGTCTGTAAATTTAAGTGGATATGAGCACTTGTCTATCAACTTTTAATCATTTCATTATGCTTTGAGATTTGTGCTACACATCAAGGCTATCTTAGAGATTTGTACCTTAATTTGTATCACATGCTAGCACAAATCTCAATACAAATTCAATGGATAAAAAGTTGATAGACAAAAAGCTTCTATCCACTTAAGTTTATAGGAACTAATATATATATATATATATATATATATATATATATATATATATATATATATATATATATATATATATAGATAGATAAAACAATTTTTGATATTTGCACGGTTCTTATGCTTAATATGTATACTAACTGATTAAAGAATTATGAATCCAGCTGCTAGCTTATATTTACTAGTTATTATAGTGACATTTCCAAAACTAACAGGATGCAAGCTTGACAGTAAGTAATAGAATGAGAACGGTTAAATCCAATGATAAGTTAAATAAAATTCATAACAGCAAATGATATCAATCTCTAGCTGTTCATTTTCAGCAAATACATGATCATACCCATAGATCACAGTAGTATTCAAACCGAATCTTTTATTATAAAAGAGTAATTCAAACCAAATTTATGTCTTCAATCAATTTATTAATGTTCTCATAAGAAGATCCACCTTGCATAGTCGCTTTCTTAGCCCTCTCCTTCCAATAAACAACGTTCTTGCGTATCTCCTTCCCTTTCTCTCCTTCCATCAATTCCTTCACTTTGCTAGTAACTTGCTCTCTCTTCACATCTTCATCAATCTCTATGCCAAATCCCCATTCCTTACAAACGTATCGAGCATTCATATACTGATCATCGAACCTTGGCCAACAAATCATCGGTACACCACTATTTATGCTCTCCAGCGTCGAGTTCCATCCACAATGTGTTAAGAATCCACCGATAGACTTGTGCGAAATAACTTCGTCTTGAGAACACCAGCTCAATATGTAGCTTCTATCCTTGGTTTTGTGGAGGAAATCTTTAGGCAATATGGCACTATGACCACAAACAAGATCATGCCTAATTACCCACAGAAAGGGATGATTGCTATTAGCGAGCCCCCAAGCAAACTCAACCAATTCTTCGGTTGTAATTGTAATAATACTCCCAAAGTTGACATAGATCACTGAACTTGGTCTTTGTTGATTTAGCCATTCAATGTAACCACGATCCTCTTCTTTCCAAAGGCTTAAGCGCATAGATTTAGTAGGAGTCGTTATATTATGGCTAACCAAAGGCCCTAGAGTGTATACCTCTTGAAACTTAGATTTTAGGGCATTCAAGACATCATTCTCCAATAAATCAAAGGTGTTGAGTAGCAAATTTTTAGCTCCGACAGACTTTTTCGCTGCATTCTTGCCCAATTTGAAAATGAAATCTTCTTGGTCAACTGTTCTGATGAAGCTAGGGAGGTCTCTTTGTCGGATATCTTTCAGTCCCGGAATGAAATCAATAGGTGTATCCATGGTTAAATTGTTATCATCTGTTATACAACGGCAAATCTCATTAAGTATGACATGTTATTATTAGGCAAAATTAACAAGACTGATTTCCTTGGTAATCGTAATAAAACCTCATTATTGTGAATTTTTTATTGGGGGTCGGTGAGGGTGTAATCTTTTATTGAAGGAGTAGGTGAGGATGCAATTTTTTTTTGTTTAAATTCACATAACCCCCCTGAATTTTCGGGTTCTTTTTACAATTAACACTTCTAATCTTTGTTTATCTCACATAATAACTCTGATCTTTAATTTGTCTCACAAAACCCTCCTAACTTTACCATTTTCTCATCGGATCACCTTTAGTGTAATTTTCAAATAACTAAACTATAATTGAGAGAAAAAAATTCTTAATATTTATCATTTATCATTTACATGCAATGGACTTCCCCTAAATTTTGGGCATGTAAGGGGCATCAGGTGAGAGAAAGCCAAAATTCAAGGGATAATCGTGTAAATTTACCCTTTCTTATTGGACATTAGGTTCTGTCAAGAGGAAGCAATCCCAAAATCATTTCCAAACACTTAAATGTGTTAGAAATCAAATTTTCCTTCACAATATTTTTAATTTAAGAAAATAATTTCCCTCTAGCATGGGAAATCAACCAGACAGCCCCTAAAGCTACTTTGAAATGGACATAGCTGAAATATATAGTACCTTTTAATGGCGTGAATCCTCTTTGAATGACGTCGTCTAGGTAAAGGGAGCAAATGAAACCAGAAGCGCTCATCGTCATGAACACAAATGAACAAATTCTCAGCTCCTCGGCAACATCTAGAGCGAAGGTCATTAGCCAGTTGTACACAACGCAGGTGACCTTGGGCACTTCTTGTGAGCTATTGAGCCTCACCAGGAGATCTTTGAAGGGGGCAGCACAATTCTCATACGTCATCATGCACCACTTAACAACATGCTCTCGGGTTCGCGAACTAGGCGATAAAATACCGTCGGGGATGGTTTCGTATCGGAAATTTTCAAAGCCTTGAAGAGCATCAGGGCCTTGAGCTCTAAGGATGCTCTCTCGGCTGAGCTCGGTGTTGACGAACGTGATGAAGAAGCCTTTGGAGTGGAGGATTTGAGCTAGTTTCAGCGTGGGATTTATGTGGCCTTGGCCAGGGATTGAAAGCATCACTACATGTGGCCTTCCCATCTCTTACGACTTTGCCTTCGGTGAATTGGAAGAGGCACATAGGTCTCATCCCTTCTTTTATAAATCTCACATGGGAAAATTATTTCTAGCCCCCAAAATTAAATACTTTATCTGTTTACCCCCCAATGCTTAGTCCACAATCTTTTCACCCCCATAATCAACTTTTTTGTTTGTGGAACCCCCTAAGTACAATGTCAACCCATATCCACTCAAGAAAAATATAAAATTTCAAAACTACCCTTGGCTATACACGTGACCACTCTTTTTTTTTCCTTGGATTTTTGTGCCTCACTCTCTCTCACCCCTTCTTTCTCCTCTCTCATTTCCCACTTCCGTTAAACCCAACCCCTTCCGCCATTAATTCTTCTCTCCCTCTTGAAAAATTCTTTATCTTTCTCTCTTCTCCTCTCAAACTAAGGTGAGTTTCAATTTTCTCTATGGTGGCTAACAAAAATTTCGTATCAAGAGGTTAGCTGTCATTCTCTTTTCCAGTTGTGGTGTCGAATCCGTCATTATTGGGTTTGGGAGCTGGAGGTAAGGATCATTGTGAAAGATGATAATTTTTTTCACAAGCGGAGAATGAACCAATGGAGTTCGAAGGACATGTTTAGATATCATGTTGTGGGTTGTTTTGCTTTGAAAATAACTATAAACTTTTTTTCTTCGTATGTTATACTATAGTGGTGGTTATTATATTAGATACGTACCTTTTTTTGAATACAGTTATAAACTTGTAGTCAATTGTTAAGTTTAGCAGTTAGTTGTTAACTTTATGAGTTAATTGTTAATGTTATGAGTTAGTTGTTAAGCTTATACATTTGTTGTTAAACTTGTTCGTCAATTGTTAAGTTTATGCGTTAGTTGTTAAGCTTATGCGTTAGTTGTTAAGCTTATGCATTGGTTGTTAAGTTTATGCGTTAGTTGTTAAGCTTATGCGTTTGTTGTTAAGTTTTTTCGTTAGTTGTTAAGCTTATGCATTGGTTGTTAAGTTTTTTTGTCGGTTGTTAAGCTTATCCATTGATTGGTAAGTTTTTTCGTCAGTTGTAAAGCTTATGCGTTGTTAAGCTTTTTTGTTAGTTGTTAAGCTTATGCATTGGTTGTTAAGCTTATGCGTTGGTTGTTAAGTTTTTTCGTCTAATAATAGAAAGAGGAGGAATAGAGGAAATAGCTAAATAATATTCATCAGTTGTTAATTATGAAAAAACTTAACAATAAACATATAAGCTAAACAACCAACGCATAAGCTTAACAACTAACGAAAAATCTTAACAACCAACGCATAAGCTTAACAACTAATGAAAAATTTAACCAACGTATAAGCTTAACAGCCAATGCATAAGCTTAAGAACTGATGAAAAAGCTTAACAACAAACGCATAAGCATAACAACCAAAGCATAAGTTTAATAACTAACGAAAAAGATTAACAAACAACACATAAGCTTAACAACTAACGAAAAAGCTTAACCAACGCATAAGCTTAACAACCAACACATAAGCTTAACAACTAACGTATAAGCTTAACAACCAATGCATAATCTTAACAATTAACGAAAAAGCTTAACAACCAATGTATAAGCTTAACAACTAACGAAAAAGATTAACAAATAACACATAAGCTTAACAACTAACGAAAAAACTTAACGACCAATGCATAAGCAACAACCAATGTATAAGCTTAACAACCAATGCATAAGCTTAACAACCAATGCATAAGCTTAACAACTAATGAAAATTTAACCAACGATAAGCTTAACAACTAACGATAAGCTTAACAACCAATGTATAAGCTTAACAACTAATGAAAATTTAACCAACGATAAGCTTAACAACTAATGAAAATTTAACCAACGATAAGCTTAACAACTAACTAAAAAGATTAACAAATAACACATAAGCTTAACAACTAATGAAAATTTAACCAACGATAAGCTTAACAACTAATGAAAAATTTAACCAACGATAAGCTTAACAACTAACGATAAGCTTAACAACTAATGAAAATTTAACCAACGATAAGCTTAACAACTAACGATAAGCTTAACAACCAATGTATAAGCTTAACAACCAATGTATAAGCTTAACAACCAATGTATAAGCTTAACAACTAACGATAAGCTTAACAACCAATGTATAAGCTTAACAACCAATGTATAAGCAACAACTAGCGTATAAGCAACAACCAACACATAAGCAACAACCAATGTATAAGCTTAACAACCAATGTATAAGCTTAACAACCAATGTATAAGCTTAACAACCAATGTATAAGCTTAACAACTAACGATAAGCTTAACAACTAACTAAAAGCTTAACCAACGATAAGCTTAACAACTAACGAAAAAGATTAACAAATAACACATAAGCTTAACAACTAACGAAAAGATTAACAAATAACACATAAGCTTAACAACTAATGAAAATTTAACCAACGATAAGCTTAACAACCAATGTATAAGCTTAACAACCAACACATAAGCTTAACAACTAACGATAAGCTTAACAACTAATGAAAATTTAACCAACGATAAGCTTAACAACCAATGTATAAGCTTAACAACCAACACATAAGCTTAACAACCAACGATAAGCTTAACAACCAATGTATAAGCAACAACCAACACATAAGCTTAACAACCAATGTATAAGCTTAACAACTAACGAAAAACTTAGCGACCAATGCATAAGCTTAACAACTAACGATAAGCTTAACAACTAACGATAAGCTTAACAACCAATGTATAAGCTTAACAACTAACGATAAGCTTAACAACCAATGTATAAGCTTAACAACCAATGTATAAGCTTAACAACCAATGTATAAGCTTAACAACTAATGAAAATTTAACCAACGATAAGCTTAACAACTAATGAAAAATTTAACCAACGATAAGCTTAACAACCAATGTATAAGCTTAACAACTAATGAAAAATTTAACCAACGATAAGCTTAACAACTAATGAAAATTTAACCAACGATAAGCTTAACAACTAACTAAAAAGATTAACAAATAACACATAAGCAACAACTAACGAAAAACTTAGCGACCAATGCATAAGCTTAACAACCAACGATAAGCTTAACAACTAATGAAAAATTTAACCAACGATAAGCTTAACAACTAACGATAAGCTTAACAACTAACGAAAAACTTAGCGACCAATGCATAAGCTTAACAACCAATGTATAAGCTTAACAACTAACGATAAGCTTAACAACTAACGATAAGCTTAACAACTAACGATAAGCTTAACAACCAATGCATAAGCTTAACAACCAATGTATAAGCTTAACAACTAATGAAAATTTAACCAACGATAAGCTTAACAACTAATGAAAAATTTAACCAACGATAAGCTTAACAACCAATGCATAAGCTTAACAACTAACGAAAAGATTAACAAATAACACATAAGCAACAACCAATGTATAAGCTTAACAACCAATGTATAAGCTTAACAACCAATGTATAAGCTTAACAACCAACACATAAGCTTAACAACCAATGTATAAGCTTAACAACTAACGATAAGCTTAACAACCAATGTATAAGCTTAACAACCAATGTATAAGCAACAACTAGCGTATAAGCAACAACTAACGAAAAACTTAGCGACCAATGCATAAGCTTAACAACCAACGATAAGCTTAACAACCAACGATAAGCTTAACAACCAATGTATAAGCTTAACAACCAATGTATAAGCAACAACCAACACATAAGCAACAACCAATGCATAAGCAACAACTAGCGTATAAGCAACAACCAATGCATAAGCTTAACAACCAACGATAAGCTTAACAACCAACGATAAGCTTAACAACTAACGATAAGCTTAACAACCAACGATAAGCTTAACAACTAACTAAAAGCTTAACCAACGATAAGCTTAACAACTAACGATAAGCTTAACAACTAACGATAAGCTTAACAACCAACACATAAGCTTAACAACCAACGATAAGCTTAACAACCAACACATAAGCTTAACAACCAACGATAAGCTTAACAACCAATGTATAAGCAATTTTCCCATCTCACATTATAACGAGGGATCATTACAGAAAATTCCACTTAAGATGGTGTGTTTCTTAGATAACCCCTCTTAGATTTCAAAATGTCGCAAAAACCCCCTTATGTCTGGGGTTATTAAAAAAAACTTCTCTTTCAACATTTTTCCTAAAAAACTTCCCTAGCGGGCTTAACTACAATTTTCATATGGGTGGGTTAATATTGTGGTTCATGTTTTTGCCAGTGAATATTTTTGTTCATGTTTTAGGAGGGCTTTTGAAAACGTTGAAAGTTGAATGGCTCTTTTTGACTAACTTAAGGGAGCTTTGTGACTTTTTAAAAGTTAAAGGGGGTTATCTAAAAATTTACCAAATGTAAGAGGACTTTGTGAAACTTAAGCTTGTAATTATGTAATGAAATAGTTGCTATTAAAGTAAGTTAACTAACTGCCCTGGGTGCATACTTTTAAAGCACAAATACGACTCTTCTGCTCAAACGAGGTTGCGTAGGCCGAAAACAAATTATTTTTTAATTTTTAGCAAGCGAGAGAGAGAGACAGATATTGAAAAACAAAAACCCAATCCATCCGCTGAATAAAAGAATCACAAAACTACAAAAGCATCTAATCCTCCTTGTCCTTAGCTGTATATATTACATTACATTACCCTGTAAAAACTGAACTTCTCACTTCTAATTATTCTTAAACCAAAGTAGAGCAAGATGCCGTCGACGGGTCAAACAAAGCTGGGACCAGGAACTTCCTCCCGTGGGCCCCGTTAACATTGTAGCTGGCACCAGTTGCGGGGTCCACCAGCAAGTCCCCAGCATACCCCGGGTAGGCCCCTTTGCCGTAGACCCCAGGGCAAGCTGACGCCGCTTCTAGCGGCGCTTCCTTCGGCCCCTGAAAGAACCCGTTACCAAACGGATTCGTAACGGTCCCCGCCATCATGCTCGCCAAATTGATCACCATCCCGTCAACTCCGACGTTACCGTTAGGGGCAACTAACGGCGGGGTCTGGGGCCCATAGATAGGCTGGTGGAAGGGCCACGCGCACTGGCCCGGGCACTGGGTCGCCGAGTTACCGACCCAGATATAAGCGAACCGGCCGTTTTTAGACCGGGGAGACGACCCGTGGGTTCCGCAGCGACTCATACAGAAGCCCTCGACCGCCACGTCATCGGAGGTGAGGACCACGTTGATCGCGTAGCTCTGGGGCCCTTTGGCAGCCAGCTTTGCAATTTGGGCATCGGTAAGTGACTTGCCGAGAGAGTAGGACTCGTCGAGGATCTGGTTACCGAGGGTGAGCCTCGGCATTCTGGTCTTCGACTCCGCATAGTACTTCTCCATCGTTTTCCACCAGGAGGAGACCGAGGGTTGCTTCTGGACACCTCCCTTCTTGGAGGAAGAGAGGGAGGTGACGAAGTCGGTTACGATGGCCCGTTGAGAAGCGGTGCACTTACCGTACCAGATGAGGTTGACTGAGATCGGGCCGGTGAGGAGAGAGCCTTTGTGATACGTCATTGTGAGGGGCTGCTCTTCGACGAGAGCGGTAAGTTGTCTCGCGCCATTACAGAATTGGAACAATAAAGTGCAAGAGAAAGCGAAGCATAGGAGAAAGAGATTAACGTTAGCCATTGTATTGTATCAGGGAACTTCTAGAGACTGTATAGATCAGAAATGAACTACGATTTGTGATGAAAATTGAGAGGAGTTTGTGGGGGTTTATATAGTACCAGCTTATGCAAGATTTAATTATTTAATATTATCATTTTAAGAATAAAGAAAAAGAGAGGGAAGAGGGGAGGAAGCTAGAGGCAACAAAAGAGGTGATAAGGATGACTAGTAGCTGGAGCTTGTGCTTGGAGTCAACAAAAGGCTTTGTGGTCCCTTGACAACTGGAATCGACTCGCTTTTGATTTGGAGTCAAACCCCGATTTGATCCGACCTGTCCGCAAGCAGCCTGATGAGGCTGGCAATGCAAAATCTCTCCTAGCTATTGAATTCATATTAATCAATAAACTTCTCACGCTCATTTCATGATATTGTAATTCTTCATTTTAGTTAGACACGCCACAAAGGTTAGAGAGAAAAGCTTTGGGCTAGTGGAATAAACAAAGTTTCATGGGTTTCGTGGGAAACGGCCCAAAGTTTAGGCCCTGTTAGGTTCTTTTTTCCAAAATACATGAAAATCACTGTAGCTAAGATACTAATCATTAATTGGACCTGATAGCTACAGTAATAATCTCTAAAAACGGTTATTTTTGGAGAAAATTGGACAGAAGCCGCCAACTAGGACTTGTAGTTGCCACATTAGCCTCCTATTTGCCCAAACAAACAAGATAAAAGCTTGAAGTTACTGTATATAGTAATTTTTAAGCAAAAACAATCCAACCAAAAAATAGTGAGCTATTTTGCCAGCCTTAAATATCCTATATATAAAAAAGCCCTAGTAATAGGGAATATGTGCCAGCGTACGTATCAGGCTTAAAGGAGTTCCGACTATCAAAAAATATAGACGCAGTTGGAATTTAATTCAAACTAAATAAATTATCATAGCAAAAAGAAGGTTATCAAGAGTAATCCTCGAAATTTGTGAGCATTGGCCTAACTAACTCCAAATACAAAGAGTCTTTGTCGCAAGCAACTCTTAAATCTTGTAATGTTGTTCATCTAATTTAATCCGCTGCATTTAATCACTAATTAAGAATAAAGATATATGAGAGGATATTGCAGACTGATATCAAGTAAACATTAGTCTTAACTTAATGTAAAATAGTGAGCTATGTTTGCTAGGTTACAAAGCTAGACTTTTTCCATAGTGCCAAAAAAGCTTCGTGAGATTCCATTAGACTATAGTTGAGGTGTCACTTAGGTACGAAGAAGTCTAGAAAAATAGATCTGGTTATCTAACAACTTTTTTGTTCTGTAGTAAGAAAATTTCACATGTTATACGCTGTAATATTCTTCAAATTCTTAATTTAGAAATAATCTAACCTTTCTTTCTAACAAAAAGGGAAAGCTGTTCTAAAATGCTTATCAAGTAGTATCAGGTAGTTTTAGTCTTGACATTTTGATTTTAACGAAACTGATCTGGGTTTACCATCATGCTCATAGCAAGTAGTATCTTTTGTATTAGGGAGTTATATAATATGTACTATTCTCAAAAAATAAGCTAGCAAAATAAAAAATGGATTTTGATTCTTTGTGTTTGGATTTTGTCACTTGTAGCAGAAGGTTAAATGGATGCCTGAACGCATAGTTGGGATGCGAGTACCTTTGGTTTGCAGTTTTGGAATTATGAGGGGTAAAAGTGTCTAAACACCTTGTTCCGCAAAACTTTGTTCCGCAAAATCAATCGGGCTCGGCAAGTGCTTAATTGGGTAACTGTGGGGCCCACCACGCACTGCTGAAGCACGCTTCTCAGACGAAATTGAAGTGAACAGTGAAAGCCTCTAGGGCTTTTTTATATATAGGATATATTCTAGTTCTTCATTTTAGTTAGACACGCCACAAAGGTTAGAGAGAAAAGCTTTGGGCTAGTGGAATAAACAAAGTTTCATGGGTTTCGTGGGAAACGGCCCAAAGTTTAGGCCCTGTTAGGTTCTTTTTTCCAAAATACATGAAAATCACTGTAGCTAAGATACTAATCATTAATTGGACCAGATAGCTACAGTAATAATCAAAAAAAAAACCCGGTTCCTTTTAGAGAAAATTGGACAGAAGCTGCCAACTAGGACTTGTAGTTGCCACATTAGCCTCCTATTTGCCCAAACAAACAAGATAAAAGCTTGAAGTTGCTGTATATAGTAATTTTTAAGCAAAAACAACCCAACCAAACAAGCCCCAGAGTAGTTCTGTGAAATTATCCTTTTAAGTGTTTAGTTGAAATTAAGTATTCCTTTTCCTACAGGTTTGATCCTAGAGATTCTTTTTATCACCTTCGTGTTTAATCGTTTTAGTTCGCTCAAATTTGTAAACTAGCCAGACAACTTAACAAGACAGAGTCGCTCAAGCTCGTCTTATTTGAATCCTAGGTGAGATCTAACGAGACTTGAACTTTGAGTCCTAATCCAAGTTCATCTATTTTTTATTTTTTTTCTCAAGTTAAATACAAACATTTATAAACCAGCTTCTTAATCTAATGCAATATTAATGCAGTGTATCCTAAGCCACAGCTCGAAGCTAATTCGATCAGCATACATCATTCATGCACATAGATACTAGGAAAGAGTATAAATACACACCCACTATCATACTAAAACCATCCATCCTTATCTTCAGAGAGTTCCAAGGCTACTGAGCGAGTCCCGAGAGATTTTTGGCGAGATACGCAACCTTGTGAACTTATCCAGAACAATGCAGCATTTAAAAAAGAGAGAGTGATCTCGTGCTCCCCAAGCATGCTATAGTTGGCTACCCAAATTCAATGCACCGTGCTAGCTCTCCGATACACTGCACAGAACATGAGTACGAAAACGCAGCACTACCAGAGTACGGCTGTCCGTGTCACTGAGCACTTTGGAAAAATAGAATGGGTGGAGCACGAGATCATCTCTGAGTTAGGATGCAGCCAATTGTGCCAATTGTTATCTTGGATAAGTTCAAAGCCCATGTGTTTGGGGACAAGAGCAAGCTCCCATTGGCAAGAACCCAATCTGGCTCAGAATCTATTGTGATAACCTCGTGAATACATCTTCTAAATTAGTATTAAATATGTTGAGAATATCACGTGGTTTATTGCATAATATCTTCTGATTAACTAGCGCGTTGAACACAAAATCCATTGAAGAGCAGATGAGATTTCTTGCATCATAATTGTTTTGAAAAGAAAACATAATTTCAACTTATATTAAGATTTTTGTAAGGGGTGTTAGTCAATTGGGACATTTTTATGAGAAGTAGGATAATTGTTAAAGTGTAATAGTTTTTGCTAGTGGGATATTTTAGTGAGATAAATAAGAACAATTTTGTAAAACGGGATATTTTGATAAAATAACGTGAGATAAAACTTTATAAAGTATATATTTATACATTTTGAGGGTATAAATACTATTTATGTATCTTAAACTTACTATTATTAATTGATAATTGTTTACGAGAATGTTATTTATTGTTAAATAATATTTGGTTAGACTATAAGATATTGACAATTATTATTATAATATATGTTGTAGCTTTTTATTTTTAATTATTATTATAGTACAAGTCTAAAAATAGTTCTTCACATTTTCATTCTTTTGTGCTCTCCCGAGATTTCTTTCTCTCATCTCTCAATTTTATTGTTTAATAGATTATGGATTGATACAATCTTTACTTTTAAATTAATTATATAATTATAATATTTATTAATAAAAAATATCGAGATGACTAAGAGAAGACGAGATCCGATCCGACTCAAGATGGTCTAATGATGGTGACCACCATAGAAGGAAAGAAGTAAAGAAAAAAAGAAATATAAAAAATAAAAACTAATAAAATTAATAGGAGTTCTAGTTTTTTCCAACTAGTTCCAAGCTAAAGCCTGGGATAATTTGAGAGACTAGAACTCTCATTTTTGTACAGAAAAATAAAAATAGTGGGATAATTTTATACAATTATCCCAGCTTTTAGTTTTGTTAGATTTCTAGTTGACTAATACTCTAAAATTTTTTCTAGTTGTAGTTCTAGTTAACTAACATTATAAAATTTAATCCCACAAATTATACTAGTTCTAATTTTGAGTTCTATTTGACTAATCCCCTAAACATTTTGTAAACTAGGCCTAGCGTGTCACTTCATGGCATTAAGGTAAATATCTGACATGATATATATCTAGAGCACTATCACAGTCTAGATTATCAATGTATCCTAATCATATTTGATGCGTTACATGTGTACCACACATGTTAGGGCCATGTACACCAAATAGCACTACGCAGGGATTAATACACCAACTTCTAATTATATCCATAACAGAATATATTTAATTTACGCCGTGTTACAATTATATATTGCACTGGGAACAACAATGTAAGTAAACCGTTGTACTTATGATTCATAAGAATTTGGAGATTGAGATACAAACATGCAAAATTGTTGTTGTTGATTCTTCTTTCATTAATAACTAATTCTAATTGATTGTTGGATAACCAGTGGCATATAATTTTTTATAAAGCTAGGTATATACAGTTAATATTGATCAGTTTCAAGTTAACTAGATAGACGACTGTTAATGTAGCCTGCAGTTGAGACCGGACGAATCCGCTGGTTTTCAACGCGACAATTTACTTGCTTGCCATCCAATATCGCAAGGCTGTCTCTTTCAAATGTTGGGACTGCAGCTAGCACAGCATAGCATGTCTAATGGTAATGGCTGTCCTGGGAGCACGGTGACTTGTGGCGCAAACCGCAATTGGTCGCCGGCAACCGTGAAGACCTCGCGTTATAATTTTTTTGTATTTTGAAATGTGATATTAGAAAAGACTTGCTTTCTGCTTATCTAATTGATTGAGCTGGAGTAGAGGGGTTTAAGTTTTTGTTCGACGGGCAAATTGGTCATTGAACTATTATTCCTAGCTTAACAAATCAAAGCTTTCTTGGTTTGACTAAAAACAAACGCTTGCATTTTGTATAGTTGAGAGGGGTTTTCTCAAATTTTCAAAGTTGATAGGGGTTCTCTATAATAACCCCAAGCTCGAGTTGAGTTTACTCGAAATAAAAGACTTGAGGTTGGTTTTCTGAGACACCCTGTAGTTGAAGGAAATTTTTTGAAATTAACCCATTATTTTTCAACCAAACAAAATCCACATTAAATTTATATTTTCCACAATATATTTGCAGACATCTGAATGTTGTATTTGAACTTAATTTCTCGCAACAAATATCGGGTGTAAACATTTTCGTTTCAGTGATTTTGGTGCCAAACCAAACAACTCCTTACTACATGAAAAGATTGAAGGGTTATTTTATGCATTGGTCCCTTTATAATCTTGAATATTTTGACTTAGCCCCTCAAATGATTGAAATTACTATTTACTCCCTCAAATATCATTACTTAATTCAAACTAGTTCCCCTCTTAATTATCCTACCTAAATTGGTAGCTCGTATTGGATTAGTTATTATATCAATTAGTCGTTCCTGCTCCCCCCTCCAAATCTTAAAAGTTTAACGAAACGGACTAAAGAAGAAAGATTTAAACTAGTATGAGAACTAAATCTAGGGTTTAAACAGGTTTAAAGAATACCGATTCAGATTTGAAGTAATGTAAATATAGAGATATAATTGGAAATCATGAAAAAAATTAATTTAAGAGGAATATTTGTTTATGTCAAAAACTTAATTAAGTGGGTTAGGGTGAGTTTGGGAGAGCTTAGGTTCCCTCAATTCTCTTTGATGACTGATCACTTTGAGCGGAAGAAGATTCCTGCACAAATATGAAACGTTAGAGGGTCGGAGTTGAGTTCTTCGGTGGTTCCTCCGACGATCAAGTTAGTGATGATCTTAAGGGAGAAAAATGCATGAAAGAAGTAGTTTTTAGTGTATTCTGTTGCAAAGAACATAATATCTTCATGCAAAAGACAATATGCAAATTTATAGTGAGCCGAAAAGGGTATTTGGGTAACTTTGGCATGGTCCACATAGTCGGCTTAGTCAACTGACACTTTACATGCGTCGGCAGTGGGTGATTCGAGTCATCTTTGTGTTTAATGCGACGGCGACAAAATGACTAAGGTGCTGGCGTGGGAGTCATTATGACTTTGGCGGGGGAGTAATGATGGCTCTGGCCATGCATTTAATGCGACGGCGACAAAATGACTAAGGTCTTTGGCGTGGGAGTCATTATGACTTTGGCGGGGAGTAATGATGGCTCGGCCATGCATTTAATGCGACGGCGACAAAATGACTAAGGTCTTTGGCGTGGGAGTCATTATGACTTTGGCGGGGAGTAATGATGGCTCGGCCATGCATTTAATGCGACGGCGACAAAATGACTAAGGTCTTTGGCGTGGGAGTCATTATGACTTTGGCGGGGAGTAATGATGGCTCGGCCATGCATTTAATGCGACGGCGACAAAATGACTAAGGTCTTTGGCGTGGGAGTCATTATGACTTTGGCGGGGAGTAATGATGGCTCGGCCATGCATTTAATGCGACGGCGACAAAATGACTAAGGTCTTTGGCGTGGGAGTCATTATGACTTTGGCGGGGAGTAATGATGGCTCGGCCATGCATTTAATGCGACGGCGACAAAATGACTAAGGTCTTTGGCGTGGGAGTCATTATGACTTTGGCGGGGAGTAATGATGGCTCGGCCATGCATTTAATGCGACGGCGACAAAATGACTAAGGTCTTTGGCGTGGGAGTCATTATGACTTTGGCGGGGAGTAATGATGGCTCGGCCATGCATTTAATGCGACGGCGACAAAATGACTAAGGTCTTTGGCGTGGGAGTCATTATGACTTTGGCGGGGAGTAATGATGGCTCGGCCATGCATTTAATGCGACGGCGACAAAATGACTAAGGTCTTTGGCGTGGGAGTCATTATGACTTTGGCGGGGAGTAATGATGGCTCGGCCATGCATTTAATGCGACGGCGACAAAATGACTAAGGTCTTTGGCGTGGGAGTCATTATGACTTTGGCGGGGAGTAATGATGGCTCGGCCATGCATTTAATGCGACGGCGACAAAATGACTAAGGTCTTTGGCGTGGGAGTCATTATGACTTTGGCGGGGAGTAATGATGGCTCGCCATGCATTTAATGCGACGGCGACAAAATGACTAAGGTCTTTGGCGTGGGAGTCATTATGACTTTGGCGGGGAGTAATGATGGCTCGGCCATGCATTTAATGCGACGGCGACAAAATGACTAAGGTCTTTGGCGTGGGAGTCATTATGACTTTGGCGGGGAGTAATGATGGCTCGGCCATGCATTTAATGCGACGGCGACAAAATGACTAAGGTCTTTGGCGTGGGAGTCATTATGACTTTGGCGGGGAGTAATGATGGCTCGGCCATGCATTTAATGCGACGGCGACAAAATGACTAAGGTCTTTGGCGTGGGAGTCATTATGACTTTGGCGGGGAGTAATGATGGCTCGGCCATGCATTTAATGCGACGGCGACAAAATGACTAAGGTCTTTGGCGTGGGAGTCATTATGACTTTGGCGGGGAGTAATGATGGCTCGGCCATGCATTTAATGCGACGGCGACAAAATGACTAAGGTCTTTGGCGTGGGAGTCATTATGACTTTGGCGGGGAGTAATGATGGCTCGGCCATGCATTTAATGCGACGGCGACAAAATGACTAAGGTCTTTGGCGTGGGAGTCATTATGACTTTGGCGGGGAGTAATGATGGCTCGGCCATGCATTTAATGCGACGGCGACAAAATGACTAAGGTCTTTGGCGTGGGAGTCATTATGACTTTGGCGGGGAGTAATGATGGCTCGGCCATGCATTTAATGCGACGGCGACAAAATGACTAAGGTCTTTGGCGTGGGAGTCATTATGACTTTGGCGGGGAGTAATGATGGCTCGGCCATGCATTTAATGCGACGGCGACAAAATGACTAAGGTCTTTGGCGTGGGAGTCATTATGACTTTGGCGGGGAGTAATGATGGCTCGGCCATGCATTTAATGCGACGGCGACAAAATGACTAAGGTCTTTGGCGTGGGAGTCATTATGACTTTGGCGGGGAGTAATGATGGACCAACAATATCCATGCCAAAAGAAAATGTTATACGGAGTTGGTGGAAGCCCAGAATGGCTGTGCTGGGCTGGACTCGTGAAATGATGGTCCGAAATACTCTCTATAAATTGGCCCAGTGCAACTCCTACACAATGTTATTAATTTTCTTGTCGCAAGAAAGTTGGTTTCGCTAAATTCTAAAGATAACCTAAAGCCCAAGATCATTTAGAGCACAAAGATTTAGCTTACTCTGGCCCGCCATTGCTCTTGCTGTACCATCCTCTGAAAATAATTAGGGGAGTTAAAAAATAAAAAATAAAAAAACCGCCGTCACCGCCTCAATACATGACGTCGGCGCTTACGTTCACTCTCAATCGATCAATAATGATCCTCTTCTTCAATAATCACCAACTCCTCAATTCTGGACTCAATCCTAAATGGGCTGGAGAGGGATTCTTGGATTCGACTACGGCATCGTTCAGGGCCCCATGGGACCCGACATCTCGGGCCCCGAGCTCGTCGCCGCCGTCGCCAATGCCGGTGCCATCGGAATCCTCAGAGCCCCCGACTGGGTATTAATTTCTCTTTGATTTCCTATTTTTGATGATAAACATAAGTTTTGTTGTTCTTTTATCTTCAATTGAAGAAGACCCAGTTCACATTTTTCTTTCTATCAAATCGTTTGCACTTCTGGAAAGTTGCTGCCTTTAAGTTGTTCGTTAGAATGTTTAGCCGGAAAAGTTAATAAAAACCTAATTTTTGTTGCTTCTTTGTTAGATTGAAAAAAGACCCAATCTTCTCATGTGATATATCTCTGATCATTTTCAGTGTTTAATAAATAGATTATTTTAATTTCTCATCAAATAGTTTCCCTATTGAATAAAAATTACTTTTTTTTTTTTTTGGTTGCAGTTGGTGATTGTATAAGTATGATCTTCATTGTTACTCACTTCTAATTCTTTTGTACAATAAAATATTGTGAGCGATAAACATGAAATTGCGATTCTAAAAGTTCTAGCTGGATTGGATAAGTGAGAGTGGAAAAACTGGAAAGCATCTGCATGATGCAAGTTTTTTCCTTCCCTAGTTTTGTCAACTAAATAATATCATGTACAGGCAACATGGCCCAGATACTTCTTCTTGGTGCTTGAATAGTCTAGTATGTTCATCAATAATTAATGAAATCATAGGACTTTATTGCTGGTGGTTGATGTAAATGCTTAGTGATAGGGAATGAGTTTATATACTAGTTACTATGTTATCATATCCATCCATGCAGTCTGATGTATAACTTTTGTTTTGAAGATGTGTATCGTTCATTAATAAATCAATTTTCATTTGCATTAATGAAGCCAGGAATAAGAATCATGAAAATTGACCACCCTTCACTTAGTTGTTTAAAACAGCTTTTGAATTTCATTGACAAGTGGCTTTTCCCTGTATAGCAATACTCTTCATGTAGAGTGATATTCCTCTCTCTTAGTCGCCCTCCCTCCCTCTCTCTTATCCGGATAGCTTTATCTTAGTTTCTATTTTCAGGATGGATAACATTGACAGTCTGATGTATACCTCAATCTCCTTTTTTGTGGATTCCATAATAAGACTATCTGTCGATGTTCTTTGCTGCGTCTAGACCTAATCCAAAGCAACAGTCAAAATTTATAGACCGTCAGACTTTCAACTAGTAAATTATACTTCGATGCATGTTTCCGTCGTATTGTATCCGGCTTTGTTACATTCAACATGTGCTCTATTTTTTTTTTGAGGGAAACATGTGCTCTAATTTTATTAAGTTAGATTGGAATCTGAGATTAATTTAGTCATCTCTCTAATACAATCTTTAAATGTTCGTCATTAATTTATGTATGTCAAAATTTGTAGGAATCTCCTGATTATATGCGGGAGTTGATAAAGAAAACAAAATCCTTAACAGACAAGCCATTTGGAGTTGGAATAGTTCTAAAGTTTCCCCACAAGGAAAACGTAAAGGTTATATTGGAAGAAAAGGTGGCAATATTGCAGGTTTCATGGGGGGAGTACGCGAGAGAGCTTGTTTCTGAAGCTCATGGTTGTGGGGTTATGGTCATTCATCAAGTAAGTGATCTTGTTGAGAATTTGAGGATTTTTTGGTGCATGTTTATGGCAGGGGTATGCTATTTGCATTATTTGCCAATTTCTTTCCTTTAGAGAAACCTACATTTACTGATCAAGTCATTATTGTGTATGCAATCACGAAAAGAAAAAAATTCTATGAGATTCTTATCGTGTACAGTTGTGATCAGTTCACCTGTCTCGCTTGTTTATTTTCTCCTTAATCTTCCTATCCCTTGCTCTTAAAGCAGATATAACTATGGGTCATCATTGCCTTTAAGGCAGTTGCAAGACTCATTTCTATATCACCATGCAACAGCGGCGTTGAACTTTTTTAGGGGATATTATCTATTCTTTTCCTTATCGATCTTTTTGCATGATGGACTGACTTGAAACACTGAAGTCTTAACTGCCAATACTTTCATCCCTTGAGATCTAAATCATAAATTACTTCTTGTTGGCAGTCCCCTTTAATATGAGATGCATTGTCTATCATGAATCAAAATCGTTCTTCAATCCTTCTCAACTAGAAGCGTGCTTGATTTTGTAGACCAATAACTGTGAGTGAATATTCTTCAATCCTTTTACTTTCTTAGGGTCATTTTTTCCGATAAACTAATAATTCTCATATCCTTTCTAATTTCCACTATCCTTGTCTATTTGGGCCTCTAATTCTCATTCCTCACCAACTATGATCCTATCACTTCTAGCTTGCGCATCTGTTGGCCTTTGTTCCACGTGCCTGAACCATCTTATCCAGTCTCCCTAGTTTATCCCAATAGAACCAACTTTAAACCCCCTACAAATGCATTACTTCTTCCCCATATTTTTATTTCATATTGCGAGTTATCCATCTCTCATTCTGTCCTACTATATAATTTCTTAATTGCCCAAATATGATCATTGGAGAACATCTCAGGTTTTCTATTTGTTAAGTACCTATAAAAATGTCTTTTTAAAACATAGCAAATTCTTGAATAATATTTCACCATTCAACTTTATCATTTCTTTTTTGCTTAACACTTTGTTTATTCATATGTTTTCTTGAATCAGCTTGGGTGCATTGAAGAAGCAGAGAAAGCAAAACATGCTGCAGTGGATGCAATTATAGTTCAAGGTCGTGAGGCAGGAGGGCACGTACTTGGTCAGGTATTGACTTTTAACGTAATGCAACAGTTAATGGGTCAGAGAAGCACCAAACCTTTGTTAAGTGGTTCTTGATGAACTCTTAAAAGAACCAATATCCAGATCATTAGGAGATAGATTTAGACTCGATATAGCACTAGGCTTGATCTGGCCTATGGCATCATGGTCTACAATTTTCACGATATGAGATAACCACATTTCCAGAAGATGTGGATACCAATATATATGCATAGAAAGTGAGTCCTAATAATGGATACATAAGAGTATGAACTTTGCTCATGGCCTTGGTTCTTGTTTGTGTTCTCTGCAGGAAGGATTGCTACCATTATTACCAAGGGTTGTAGACTTAGTTTCAGATTGTGGTATTCCAGTCATCGCTGCAGGTGGCATTGTGGATGGGCGTGGCTATGTTGCTGCTGTGGCCCTTGGAGCTAGTGGTGTCTGCCTCGGAACTAGGTTAAATACAGCTAGTTATGATTTATGTCTTTCACAAAAAAATATGTTATCAATATATCATGATGCTCAAATTTGACACATCACCAGGTTTCTTGCGAGTACAGAAAGCTTTGCCCATCCTTTATACAAGAGGAGTCTGGTTGAATTAGATAAAACTGAGTACACGAATGTATTTGGTCGTGCAAGGTGGCCTGGTGCACCGCATCGCGTTCTACAGACCTCCTTCTTCAATGATTGGAAGAATCTTCCGGACCACGAGAATGAGGAAAACCAGCCTGTCATTGGTCATACAATAATTCATGGAAGAGTAAGTTTCCTGTATTTCTAACCAATAGGTAGAATTCTGAAGCAATGTCCAAGATCAAATCTTTGAAGCAACACACACCCACACACACATGTCCCTCCACGGTGCTGGCTGGTGTGTGTTGTTGATGTGACACACATATAAGCCATTAATTATGATAGTGGTATGTTGATCTGGACTGTAATGTCCTGGACGTGTACCACATCAGCGACACACCAACCAATAATGTAGAGTAGAGGACACACTAGTCTCATTTACTCTATACATACACACATGCTTGCATGTGTGTGTGTACTATATGTATAAACATTAGATTTTCCTCCTTAGTTTGAGGGGGAAAAGCTAAATGTCTCTTTTCACTGTTCCAAGTCATCCATTTTTTCCCAGAAAACAGATACTTGATGTCTGTGTACGGGAAAACAAGAGGGAAAAGATCTTAAATTGTATTAGGTGATTCTTTAACTTTTGTAAACAAATTAAAGGGTTTGTTGATTTTCTGAGGCATCTTTGCTTTGTAGGAAAAAGAGATACGCTGCTTTGCTGGCACGGTTCCAAATGCGACAACAACAGGTGATATTCACAGTATGGTGATGTATGCTGGGCAAGGTGTTGGCCTCATCAAGGAGATTCTTCCTGCTGCTGAAATTGTGACGAGACTTGTTGAGGAAGCAAAACGGATCATTCAACAGAAGTTTTCTCGTGACTTTGTGCTCCATGCAGATATTGGTACTTCCCATGCTCATTGTTTTAAGTGTTGTAAGTTATTGATACATCATTGCACTGGCCAAGGGATTCAACATAGTACAAGTATTTTGCACAACAATCAGGACATGCAATAGACCAAGTTATAAATAGTTAAATCATATATTTGGTTACAGACGTTTTTCACTAATGAAATTTATGAGAACATTTTTCTGCTATTTGCAACTATTCTCCCCTCGATTTCTTTTTCCCTTTTTAACCATCATCATGCATGCAAATTTTGTTATGACAACCTTTTCAAGTCCAATTGAACTAAAGTTTTTCCCAGAGATCTGCATTCATATACACACAAATGCATTAGTTCCTTCTGTATCTACATAGTGCCAACTGTTTAATTTGATTGCGCCGCCAATAGAACTTATATAAGGTCAGTTTGTAAAAACTTCCAAGTATAGCATAGGTTCTAAACCATTCATTAATATCTTGAACTCTTCTTGTGTCTGAGCTTTCATAACAATTTCTTTCACATTACATAATAATTTACATTCCGGTGTCAGTATTATCTCTTTTATAGTTTTCTTTTCCCTAATAATCAAGATCACCTCGTAAGCAGCCAGGCAGAAGGGTGCTCCAAATTAGACTAGATGAAATATCATTTTGAGTCTTTCTGTTTTTTTGTGGAAGCAACAAACACTAGTATATAGTGTTTTTAATTAAAAATTCGGGGAAAACATCAAATAAATTATGATAACTTACGAGAAAATATAAGTTGACCGAAGCCATGGAGCTAAAACATAATTACTTGACAATGAAAACTTATCTATGTTATACTACCATTGTGATTAGGAATCATGATGACAACGAAACATGTTTTTCCACATTGATCATGATCATTAGTGTTGCAAAAACATGTTTTGTTTATGCATTTGACAATGGAGGGCATTATCCATGTTTTCTGACATTGCCCATTACGGTGTTAACTGTCCAAAATTTTGTTTTTGCACATCAAGTTCATCTTAAAATCAAATTAAATTAGAGAAGAAAGAGACCTTGAGACTTCCTATTTCCCATTTCTTACTTCTCTTTCTTCTCTCTTCCTTTTCTCACTATTATTTCATATTTTTCAATTTGGCTATGTGTTGCCTGATCATGCCATGAGCTTGCGTCATCACTTGATGCATGACTGAGGAGATATAATCTCCTTCGTCCATGTCTCCTGATTGCACATTATATGAGTTGCTAATCTCTTGAATTCTGTAGCAGGTGCAGGTTCTTGGTGACCAAATGAGGACTGGACCTTCTTGTTCACTTCTGAATTAGATATGTGTATCATATGCAGGTGACTTTGATGTGTGAATCATGTAAATGATGTTGTTCATAATAAAGATACTCGTGCAATTGTTACAATAAGAGATGCAAAATCACAGCATCAATTGTCATGTTTCTGGCTAGATTTGATGAAAGTAAGAGGTATTAATCCATCTTTCGACTCCAAAATATTTTTATTATGATAATGGCTGTTGTAAGACAACTTTGTTTTGAAACTTTCCAGTCGTTGCAAAGTCTTTCCATCAAATTTGAATCCAAAGTAGTACTTTGCATGGTTTGAGATAGTGGAGTCTTTCCATCAAATTTGAATCCATAAGATAGTGGAATAGGGTTTGTAGTAAGTAATGCCAAAATTAACCCCCTCGATCAATTGCAATCATAACTCAATAATTAATTGCTTCTTCTCTCCATAATTAATTGCTTCTTCTCTGGGTATTTAGTATTTGACATTACTTCCATGCTGCGGTCGGACGTGTCATGCCACGCACAAGCCACATTCGTCATTACCATCGCAACGGCTCCAACTCTGTCAGCGACTGCACCATCTCCATCGCCATCAGAATCTCTGAAGTCACCAAGTCTCCCCTCCCTCTCCATCACCGTCACAGAGCAGTAGTCCGCCTCCCTCAATATTGAAACCCCCATCCCCTTCTCCTCCTCCTTCGCCGCCGCCCAAGACTCCATTGGAGACTCTACATCATCCTCCATCACCCACCCCTATCTCCCTCTCCATCCAAGCCTGGTCCTTCTCCATCACCCAGTACTCCTCCTCCTCCTCCTCCGTCCACCGTAATAAACAATTATCTCAACATCACGTACATATGGAACATTATCTTACCGTCGAGAAGTACTTCTCCATCTCCCTCTCCAGCTTCTCTTCCTCCTCCGCCTGCAAAGTCTCCTGAAGAAGAAGCAGCACTTCACCACCACCGCCAACTAGCCCTGTTTTGTCTTCTGCGTCTACAGATGGTCTCGTCTCAAAAACGCGGCTATTTTGCTTCGTTTAGTTCTCGCACTATGTCCTGCAATGACTGGCATTCTTCTGTATCTTCTCGCTTAATTAATTAATTAGTATTATGGTGTGTTTGGCAAATTTAAAAATAATGTAGACTAGTTTGAACTAGCTCTACTTGGTCTAGGTTATGCTACATAAGACTTTGTTGAACTAGTTCTAACTTAAACTTAGTTTGGCTAATTTGTAAACTAGACTCTATTTGAACTCTTATACACTAAGTGAGAGTTGGTTAATGCTAGCCTAGTTATTAAGCAAAAGTACACCCCAAAAGAACTAGTTTTTTCATCTTCTTTATTTGCCAAACAAAGGGCTAAGCCCACAGACTCATTAACTGGTTTACCTAGTTTGTCAAACAGGCCCTTAGTTTGTGATGATAAGATATGTTGTTAGGTCCTTTTTTCTTTTGTTTTTCCCTGTTGTAAACAAACACAAATAGGTTATATTTTGATTCATTAATTTGTATTTTTTCCTCGAGAAATGTTTGTGATAAATATGAATTATTATTTCTTTGCATATATGTTCCTATATTCTGAGATTACTAAGAAGGAGTTTGCTAATGGAATTAAAAACTTTCTTTAATGCAGCTGATCATTAGTAAATCATAATATAAATTTGTAATTTGTAGGATTATTTTGCCCATCAGATGTGCATGAGCAAGCTATCAAGGCATTATTGCTTAAACCCCTTGAAAACCAAAAAATAAAAAGAGAAAAAAAGAAAAAGAAAAAGAAAAATTATACAGGTAGAACTCTTAAAAGGCAAAATAGCCAATATGTTACATGCGCGTCATACTTAAAACTCTGACTAAATTTTTTTTGGTGATCTTAATCGATCAGGGACCTTTCTTCAAATTAAAAAGATGAGAGATGGTTGAGTACAAAGGATCCATCTTTCAATAAAGAAAAAGGCCTTTTTTGATATTAGTATCTTAAATCTTTTGACATTTGGGTGCATATGCCAGTGTTGGGCAGTGGAAAAATATATCAAATGTTAGGAAGTTCATGAAACAGAGGGAACTCAAGACAAGTCCTGGATGGATGTAAGCTGGATTGAGAATAATGTTCTTATATTGGATAATGGATATTTTGAGAGATCAGGTCACACGCAATCTTTGAGATATATACTTACCAATATTTTAGCTAACCATGACCGCCGTGAGAAATCTTGGATATATTTCTTTAAAAGTCTCTTTCAAGTAGACCGAACTTTCGAAATTATGATTAAGAGTTCAATTTTGGGTTTTGGTCATATTAGAGTGTAAATTCTCTTTATTTCAAGTTTTGAAATTTTAATAAATTTTGTTTTAGCTTGAATAACAAGAATATGGAGAAAATTAAATAATAATTAATAATTGTATTAGCACGAGATTAGACAATTGTTCTAAATCGGGAATAATAATTGCTAGGTAATAGTAGTAGAAGCAGGAGCACGAATAGAAAATTTTGAAAGAAAAATAATGAAATTTTTTAATAATATTAGGAGCTGGAATTAATTGAAGACTGATTCCATGACAATTGAATAAAATTAAACATTTGTTTCAAACCTAAACATAGTTAGGGATACAATGGAATAAGAATAATGAATACACACATATAAATTAACAATACTCTCTACAATTATATTCTATATATACGAAGACCCCATGCCGGCTTTATCGACCGAAATTATCAAAAAATAATCTAAAATATAAAAAGAATATTCAAGAACTGGACACATTATTATTATCAGAGATTTTTTTGGTAGCTCATTCGAGCAGGCAGAATTGGTCTGGGCAATAGTGTTCCAGGGGACAGAGATTTTTTCAACTTTCAAGCTCATAAATTAATTTCTCAACTTAGGTATGACGCCATTTATCATCTAACAAATATCATTGGTATCCTCCAATATCACATAAGTTTTTATAATAATTAAAAAAAAACCCTATATCCATGAATTCGAAACAATCATTGTCGAATTTAACAAAAAGTTCACACATATCATGAACAAAAAGAATGATGGTAGAAGCTAAGAGGCAGACCCATAAGAAGATAGTTTCCTCAGAACAATATATACGCTATATAATGCACGATACTGATGATTAGCCTAACAACAAAAACGTGAATTAGTGACTGAACTCACGTGAATAAACCTATGATTTTTTTCACGACCTTAATAATTAAGTAGTTCGCGGCTTCGCACAGAGTCAATTTTTTTTGCTACAAATAAAAATAAACCCTTAACTTTGGACGATTATCGAGCAACCCCCCATAACTTTGAAACTATCAGAAAACTCCCATTAAATTTAGAGGTTACCAGAAAACTATCTTTTAACTTGTGAGATTTTCATTCCAGTTCTCATTCCTCACAATGTCTCTTTTCTCCTCTCTCTCCCCCTCGCCATCGCCACGTCCTCCGCTCCCCCACTGCTCCGAGCCCACTCCTCCCCTTCCAACCCTAATTCTAACATTATAAGTCCGTCTCTTTTCCTTTTACCCCCTTAAGCCCCTGTAGAATTTTTATTTTCTGCACAATACTTCTCCGAATAAAAGTGAAGTTAATGAAGAATTTAGTACTATATACTTCTTTTTTTTTAAAGAAATTTTCCAATTTTAGTTCACAATTATCTTTTGCCCGGAATTTCTGTGCTCTTCTAACACTCACTTCTTAAAGTCTGTTGTTTGCTAGCGTCAAGGTTTTGTAAGCCAAAGTAAAACAAACATGTCGTTTGAGCTCGCTTTTTTTTTGGCAGCTGGTAAATACTACTATTGATCTCACGTCAAGAGTCAAGATAATGACTAATGGTGTTTGATTTGCTTTCTTGATGAATGACGGTTCCGGAGATTCTCTCCAATAAGATTTTAACCGACGAGGATCCAATTGTCACAATTCTCACCATCGATTCTAATTCTAAGGAACAAGATAAAGCCACATAGGATTCTATTATTATTTTGAAAACTATTGTTGTCTTGAAAATCACTATTTTGAAAAAAAAAATTCATTATTGTGATAATGGACTGGCCTTATTGCGTCCCTTAAAATTAAAATCAACAGAAAGGATTGGGGTTAACTGGGCTCTCTTCAATTACCACCTAATTGGAGAGGATCCGGATCCCTCAATGACAAATTGCTCTTTTATTTTCTCGGCTTTTAGTTGAGGACATTATAGTAAGGAACCAACTATATTGATAACAGTGGTTAATAGGCTTTAGGTCCATACAATTCATAAGGAAAATGCTTAATAGAGTTTTTGAGTGTATCTAAACAGTTAGGAGTTTCTTATGCCTATCCCCACAAAAAATCATGTTACTTTATACCCGATTAAAACTAAATTTGAACCGTACAAATTTGAAGCTGCTATTTAAACCAGAATTTCCAAGCACCATCTTAAAGGCAAAAGTTCTTTCAATAGTTTAAGCGTTCATACCATAACATTTTGATTTGATCCAAGTTTTCACAATTAATGAAGTCATCACACACACATTAACTTCGTTGTGGTTCCGTCACCATTTACCTAGAAAGTCGATTTTTTATTTTGTGGTCTCCTAACTTGGTATGATCAGGGACCCCGAACAACGAGCATCATTCACTGTACAGGCTAATTTGCAACTTCACATAAAAAAAAAAAATAGAATCAAATATTCACATCATATCCAATAAAATTGATGATTGTTTATTTGTGGGGGAATTTTTTCAAAATTGATGATTTGAAAGTAGTTTTGTAAATATTAAGATATAGGAGGTAGTTTTGTGAATACACGAGTTAAGGGAGTAAGCTTCCTATCAGAACCTCCCGCACGGTGCGGGAGGTTCTGAGCCACACACTATGCCAAACAGGCGGGCAGTGAGGTAACTTCACTGCCCCATGTGTGGCTATCAGAACCCTGCACCGTGCGAGGTTTTGATAGGAAGCTTACTCAAGTTAAGGGGTATACATTAAAATAAAAATAAAAACAGTGCAATGATAGCCAACTTCTTATTCATTACAAACCTCGCCTAACTGAGCTATAATAAAAAAAAAAACCTCACCCAAATACTTTTTATATTGGCTCAATTTTCTTGTAATTCTATTAATATTTCTCTTTTCAATGAGACATACTATCGTGAGATGTAGGGGTGTCCAATTGGTGTCTGGCCTGGATCCGGCCGGGCATGGGAAAAGCCCGGAAAATCCGGGTCGGCCGGGCTCCGGGCCCGGGTCCGGGTTATGGTATACTTATCTATATTTCTAAGTGTATATGATTTTTTTTTTAGGAAAATGGCCGTAATCTCCTAGTCCTAAGTGTATATAGTTGTACATATTTAAGTACACAAGTGTGTGTGTGTGTATATATATATATATATATATATATATATATATATATATATATATAGAGAGAGAGAGAGAGTAAGGCTCCTATGAACTTAAGTTCATAATGAATAGTGGTGCACCAACTTTTTAATCCACTCATCTTGTCTTGAGATTTATGATGCACAAATCTCAAAGTGGGCTTTATATCTTTCACGGATCCCAAAGCAAGATGAGTGGTTAGAAAAGTTGGTGCACTACTATTCATTATGAACTTAAGTTCATAGGAGCCTTGCTATATATATATATATATATATATATATATATATATATATATATATATATATATATATATATATACACACACACACACACACAACTATATAGTATACAAGTATATTATATTATATACTTGTAAGTATAGTCTTACTATAGTATAGATACTAGGATATAAGTATATAAGTATATATAATGTAATTATAAGTATAATTATATATAAGCATATTGCATCTAGTATATATAAAAGTAAAGTATATAACTATACTTAAATAAGCATAATATAAGTATGTAACAAATACATAGATAACTATATAATAATGATTTATAAATAAGTAATATATACTTGATACTCTCTCTCTCTCAAGTTATAACTTATAAGTATATACAATATAATTACATATATATATATATATATATATATATATATATATATATATATATATATATATATATATATATATATATATATATATATATATATATATATATATATATATAGAGAGAGAGAGAGTAAGGCTCTATGAACTTAAGTTCATAATGAATAGTGGTGCACCAACTTTTTAATCCACTCATCTTGTCTTGAGATTTATGATGCACAAATCTCAAAGTGGCTTTTATATCTTTCACGGATCCCAAAGCAAGATGAGTGGTTAGAAAAGTTAGTGCACCACTATTCATTATGAACTTAAGTTCATAGGAGCCTTGCTATATATATATATATATATATATATATATATATATATATATATATATATATATATATATATATATATATATATACACACACACACACACACACAACTATATAGTATACAAGTATATTATATTATATACTTGTAAGTATAGTCTTACTATAGTATAGATACTAGGATATAAGTATATAAGTATATATAATGTAATTATAAGTATAATTATATATAAGCATATTGCATCTAGTATATATAAAAGTAAAGTATATAACTATACTTAAATAAGCATAATATAAGTATGTAACAAATACATAGATAACTATATAATAATGATTTATAAATAAGTAATATATACTTGATACTCTCTCTCTCTCAAGTTATAACTTATAAGTATATACAATATAATTACATATATATATATATATATATATATATATATATATATATATATATATATATATATATATATATATATATATATATATATATATATATATATATATATATATAGAGAGAGAGAGAGTAAGGCTCTATGAACTTAAGTTCATAATGAATAGTGGTGCACCCACTTTTTATCCACTCATCTTGCCTTGAGATTTGTGATGCACAAATCTCAAAGTGGCTTTTATATCTTTCACGGATCCCAAAGCAAGATGAGTGGTTAGAAAAGTTAGTGCACCACTATTCATTATGAACTTAAGTTCATAGGAGCCTTGCTATATATATATATATATATATATATATATATATATATATATATATATATATATATATATATATATATATATATATATATATATATATATATATATATATATATATATATATATACATATATATATGAGTAAAGCTCCTATAAACTTAAGTGTATAGAAGCACTTGTCTATCAACTTTTTTTATGCATTAGATTTGCTTTGAGATTTGTGCAAAACATGAAGGACATCTTTGAGATGTGTTCATTGATTTGCATCTCATGCTAGCACAAATTTTAAAGCAAATCTAATGGATAAAAAAGTTGGTGGACAAATGCTTCTATCCACTTAAGTTTATAGGAGATTTAATTTAGGCAAATCTTCAGTGTAGATCCCTAATGTATTAACCAAATATCATTTGGGTCCTTAACGTTTGAAAGTCATCAATAGAGGTCCCTAACGTTTTCTCTGTCATCAAATTAGATCCTTTTCAAAATTTTCCGTTATCTCTTGTTGATGTGGCGGTATTGGACTATTTTTATCTATTCTTTTGCACATAACCCCTATAAGTTTTAAAATTATAAATAACACCTTAAAATTTTTAAAATTATAAATAACACCCTATAAGCAGCTCACTTGTAGCTTTTAAAATTTTAGGGGATATTGTGATGTTTCAACTAAAAGGTTGTTATTTATAATTTTTAAAACTTTTAGGTTGTTATTTGTAACTTTTAAAACTTTTAAGGGTTGGTTGTAATTTTTTACCAAACCACTTGTACCTTTTAAAATTTTAGGGGATATTTTGAGAGTAATTTTTAAAATTTTTACTATAATTTTAAAACTTTCAAGGTGTTATTTATAATTTTTAAAACTTATAGGGGCTATGTGCAAAAAGGAGAGATAAAAAATAGTCCAGTCAGCTGCCACATCAACAGGAGATAACAGAAAAATTTGAAAAGGATCTAATTTAATGACGGAGAAAACTATAGGGACCTCTGTTGATGACTTTCAACGTTAAGGACCCAAATGATATTTGGCTAATACATTAGGGACCTACAATAAAGATTTGCCTTTAATTTACTATATATATATATATATATATATATATATATATATATATATATATATATATATATATATATATATAAGTATATACTAATACATACTTATATAAATATAATAACATTAATCTAATTTTTAATTAATTTTTACAAAAAAATCAAATAAAAAAAATTAAAAAAATCCGACCCGGTTTGGCCCAAATCTGGACCAGGGCCGACAGCACTCCAGGGTCGTCCAGGAGCTAGCATTTTGCCCGGCCGGACCAATCGAGCCGAGCCCGTTTGGACATGGCCTAATGAGATGAACTCGGAATTATTCCAATACAGGGACGAAATCATAAAAGAATCAGAAAATAGTCAAATTTGTAGATGTCAAAGGACTTTAACATAAAATGGGTCTAAAATAACCCCAGCGTGAAAATAAAGATACCAAAATGGACCCGAGCGTCAAAATAAAGCAACCAAAATAATCCTGCATCAAATTAGCTATTCAAGATAAAACCAGGGTCAAAATAACCCACAGCGTCAAAACAAAGCTATCAGATTCAATAAAACGCCGCTTAGAGCATCTCTAACCGGAGTGCATTTCTCCAAAATACAGCCTGGTTACACTCCAACCGAGCTCCAAAAAAAGGAGCTCGGCTGCAAAATTGCCCCCTAGCTACATATTTGGAGTTTTTCCTCCAAATATGCAGCCCCTCCATATCACTATTCCTTTTGTAAAAATTTTCTATTTTACCATTCTAACTAACTAATTATTTTTAGATATTCAATTTAAAATCAACATAAGTTTATTTTTACCAATTATTTTTAAATAAAAGTTTTACGGTTGAAAATATCTTGTCGATACCTTTAGAATGAGACTAATATTGAATAATATTAATTGAAATAAAAATTTCAAGAACCAAGTAATTAAAAATGAAATGTCATTATTTCATTATTAAAAAAGTTACATCACAGATTTCCATGTCTTTCCCACAAATGTTCGATCAATGTATTTCAAGTGCAAAATGAGCTTCTTTGTTTTTAAAAGATTTTTCCGGTTTTAAAAGATTTTTCAAATATTATGTCGTTTCATGGGAAAGTTGGTTTGTTATTCATCGCCGCTTGAACTTGTTTACGCCTTCGCTGGCCTACAACAAAATTTCAAACAAAAGAAAATGCCTTTATTTTAGGCGCATAAATGAAAACGAAAATTACAACTTTCTTCCTTTTGTGAACAAACACGAGGATCTCTATTTTCCCGATCCTCGCTATGGGTTCTTTGCCCGTGTCGGACTTTTGTTCGTCCGCTGACCACCGCAATTCGATCCCGTGTAAACCCGGCTCGAACTACAGACGTAGAGGGCTCGCTTCACGAAGGAAACGGTTACCGAGGGGATCACACTCACGAAGGAGAGGATCGCCTGCGGGGATCACACTCACGAAGGAGAGGATCGCCGGAGCGGGTGAGATCTACAAGGAGAAATCACAGCGCTATCCCTGAGGTTAAGACGAAGCTTAACCTAGAGGGTATCTGTAGTGATAAGGCGATATGCACCGTTTGAATAGACTGTGTCTATTATGAACGGCCCTTCCCATTTGGGTTCGAATTTACCTTTCTTTTTGGAGTTGAGAATTATCGGCCGTCTAGCAGCGAGGACGAGATCTCCCTCCTTAAAGGTTCTCTGTCGAACTTTCTTGTTGAAAGCCCTCGACATTCTAGCTTGATAGAACTCAATGCATTGTTGAGCCTCCAAGCGCTTCTCATCTAACATCTCAAGCTCTTCGAGACGTTTTTGATGTTGTTCTTCGGTCGTCATCTCTGTTGAAAGGGCGATGCGAAGTGACGGGATCTGAATTTCCAATGGGAGAACTGCTTCGGGAGTTCAACGGGTTCTGGTCCAATCACCAGCAAAATCCCCTCTCGATTCCTTCCACGAACGAGAGGTCCACTTTCAAATTCTGGTTAGCAATCCTACAAAAAGCGAAAGCTATCCATACCCTTCCAAGATTCTCGGAGTGGAGACACCACTCTTAGTTTCTCATTGGGAAATAGAATACATTCTTCCTTTCCCACATTTTACCTGGAGATAGAATACATTCTTCCTCTCCAGAAGCAAGAGATAGAATACATTCTTCCTCTCTCGTCTTAGATTCTCGGAGTGGAGATCCCACTCTTAGTCTCATCTTTCAAGATTCTCAAAATGGAGATCCCATTTTTAGTCTCTCCCACTGGAAACAGGACAAAAATCCTTCCTTTCCAATATCCGGAGATAGGAGACAAGATTCTCCTTCCTCTCCATCAATAAGAGATAGGATACAAAACCTTCCTCTCTTATTTCAAATTCGTGAGCACCTGGAGATAGGACACAAAGCCTTCCTCTCCACTGGCAAGAGATAGGATACAAAACCTTCCTCTCTTGTTCATCCCTTACCCAGAGATAGGAGACAAGATCCTCCTTCCTCTCCACCTTCGGGAAATAGAATACATTCTTCCTTTCCCACCTCAATCAACCTTATGCCGGTTCAATCCTTCTCCGGTCAAAAGAAGGCGCCAAGATTCATCTTGGGGTATTTCATCCCGAAACCTAAGAAGGGATGAAGTCGACGCCACACGCTGCCGCCGGTTTAGTCTTTCTCCGATTGAAGAAGACACCGAGTTCGATTCGGGTATTTCATCCCAAACCTAAGAAGGATGAAGTCGACGCCACACGCCGCCGGTTTAGTCTTTCTCCGATTGAAGAAGACACGAGTTCGATTCGGGGTATTTCATCCCGAAACCTAAGAAGGATGAAGTCGACGCTTCACACGCTGCCGCCGGTTTAGTCTTTTCTCCATTGAAGAAGACACCGAGTTCGATTCTCGGGTATTTTATCCCGGCCTAAGAAGGATAAAGCCAACGCCACACGCTGTCGTAGTCTATTCCGTGATAAAAGACGGCTTCACGATTCAACATCGTAGCATTAAGTCTAAGAGAGTTTCATTCTTTTAGCACAACGTTGTGTGTAGAACGGATTCGGATAATCTACATGCTAGCCCAACTCAAACGGTAGTTGGTAAAGGCTAATCAAATCCGTTGAGGGTCGGGGTCGCCAATAACCCTAAAGTCGACGCCACACGCTGCCGCCGGTTTAGTCTTTCTCCGATTGAAGAAGACACCGAGTTCGATTCGGGGTATTTCATCCCAAGCCTAAGAAGGATTAAGCCAACGCCACACGCTGCTGCGGGCGATCTCTTGCCCGTAAAAGAGTACCAAGCCTATGTATTCAATATCATAGCAACGAAGTCTAGAAGAGTTTCATTCTTCCAAAGACAACGCCACGCGGAACGGATTTGGACAATCCGCACGCTAGCCCAATTCAAACGGTAGTTGGTAAAGGCTAATCAAATCCGCTGACGGCCGAGGGTTTGCCAAAATCCTATAAGTATTATGGTTAATTATTTCGGCAAATAAAAGAATCATAATAGAGCACAAAAGAGGACGAAATATGTTTTGCTTTAACTCGGATACTTTATTGAGGAAAGCTTGTTGAAGTTCCTCCCGGCTCGCCCCGAAGTCTCCTCACGCCATTAAGGGCCTCCGCAGCTCCTTCTTAATGTCAACCACTGCTTCGAGAGTTCAAATTTCTGACACGACCACAGAGTCTTTTCTTTGTTGGCCTTCGCCGCCTTCAAGACGATCGCTCTCCTCGCCTTGAGTTCCTGCTCGAGCTCTACTATCCTCGCTTCCAAAGAAATGACACGAGACCAAAAGTGTCCCACCTGAAGACGAAGCTTCAAAGAATGCTAGCCTCCAAATGATGCACCCGCCTCACGCATGTGAACTTCGAGTCCAAGAATAACGCAGCATCCCGCCAAGTCACAAGAATGTGGCCGGGATGCACTCAATCTTCCGTGATATTCTCCCATGCCGCCTAACCCTACTCCAAATAGGATTACGAGTATAAATTAATTCCTGGTTCTTAACGAAGTTCCCGGAGAATATTACCATATTCTTAAGGATAACTCGATAACCCTCAATTTTCTCCCTGTGGGACCTCAAGGAGGATAAAATTCGACGAGGCTTATATCGACGACAACGCTTCTACCGAAGGACTCCTCCCATCAGACGGTGCGATTCATGCATCCCCGCCCGAGGGCCTACCAATCAACAATTGGGAAGAATACCTCCCACCGTGGATGAACACACTGCAACGAGAAGTAATGCAGTAGCGACGCCAACCAACGCGTCGTCGACGAAGGATTCACCGATCAACGGTTCGGATCCACTGAAGAATTCCCCGATCAACGGAGGAACCTCGATGGTCAATTGGACGACAATCCACCGACACGAGTCAACAACAAATGAACTCAATTAGCTACAGTTTGAAATTCGACAACGGTCAAGCAATAAATGCAAAGATCGCAACACCCCGTGTATCCTACAAAGCACCGGAGAACCCGAGAATTGAGGAATCAAACATCGAGCCAACCTCAAAAGAAATTCATCTATCGACTTCGGTCGAGATTTCACAAACGGTCGACAAAAATGCAAGATCGTAATACCTTCAAAGAATCCTACAAAGCACCGAAAGATCAAGGGAATGGAGAGATCAAACGCCGTGGTCATTCACAAGTCCTATCACGCCAATTAAAGAGTGAAGGGCTCATCATGTCCAAAGCATCCCAGACTCATCAAGAATCGAGACTGAGACGCTTTGGAGGGGGTATCTGTAGGCGTTAAAAATTGCTTATCAGTACCCAAACAAGACTCGTAAACGGTGGGTTGACAATCGACGATCCATCCGACTACACCTGTAACGCCGCCGACGTGATTACGCCGCAAAACGCATAAAGCGAGTCGACGAACCCATGAAGTGAGTCGGCGAGGCGTACGAGCCAACTCGCCTCGTTGAGCTTCGTTGTCGGGTTTTCTCCACGACGCGTCGAAGAGCTTGAGACGTTTCTGATGTTGTTCTTCGGTCGTCATCTCTGTTGCAAGGGCGACGCTGGTGACGGACCGATTTCCAACGGAGAATCGCTTCACACCCGTAGACCGTAGAGTACGGTAGCTCCACGGGCGACGCATCTGCAGCGATATGCCCAGAGTGCTTCTCCGAGTTTATCATCCCAGTCTCGCTTGTTATTCTTCACAAGCTTCGACAAAATCTTGATGATCGTCTTGTTGAACGCCTCAGCTAACCCATTCGCCGGATTATAGGTCAGCCGACGACATCTTGTATCTTGAATTTTTCGCAAAACCCGATGAAGGAATTGCCGATAAATTGGGGACCGCTGTCATGCACGATCCGTTTGGGACACCATGTCGATAGATGACATGGTGTTTGATGAATCTGACGACGGTACTCGCCTTGACCTCTTTTAGTGGGATTGCTTCAGCCCACTTGGAGAAGTAGTCGGTGATCGCTAGAATGAACCGATCTCCTTTAATTGACGGAGGAAAAATGGGACCTACAACGTCCATCCCCCATGTCTCGAATGGCCAGGATGTGGCCGACGGATGCAGCTGCTCTGGCGGCTGATGCATATAATTCGCGTGAATTTGACACGCATGGCATTTCGGCCGCATCGACCGCCATTAATCATTGTGGGCCAAAGTAGCCCATTCTCCGATTCGATCAGAGCTTGGGACCGGTGGTGTGCACCACATTCACCTTCGTGTGCTTCCCGAAGGACCTCTTCTGCCTCTTTGTTTGAGAGGCATCGGAGTAAAAGACCATCGTACCCCCGACGATATAGCATCTGGGTTTCTGTGTCGTAAAAGAATCTTGGAGCTCTTCGCCGGATTGACTCTCTCTCCTTCACGTCTTCTGGTAGAATACCATGTAAGACGTAATCGATGATAGGAAAGCGCCAATCTCGGGGCTCCAACTTGGTTTGGGTTGCATGTACTTCTTTGGTAACTACCCCCTTACCTTCTTGTGCCTCATCGTATAATGGTACGAAGAGTTGGTGAGTCCCGACCGTAACTAATTGCTCGGTCTTCGGAAGGTTGTGCTAACGACACGGCTAACGCCGCCAGGCGCATCCGCATGAGCGCTGGAGGCGTGGGATATATTCGATGAAGAATTCTTCGAATGAGTCCGCCATTTCAACGACTATCGATGATAGGGATTAGATCCGATTCTCGACTTCAGAAGTTACCACGAACCCGCTTAACTATCGGGCCAGAATCTCCATACGCCGAGATATTCGACCCCGGCTCTTTGGCGAAGCTAAGTCCGATAAGTAGCGTGTTGTATTCGCCACGCTATTGGAACAGGTTCTATGAGTGAATAAGCACGGGCATGACATGATTCCGGAAATCAAGACAACTCCGACTCAGTGGAGATTTTAGAACGTCCGGGTACTTGCTACATTAGTGGCCCGAGAAGCTCTGGCCAAAATACAATCGCCATATTTGTTGGTGCGACGTAGTGTTGACTTCTGGACTTCATCGGAAGATCATCATATAACTCAATCAAGGCCCGTTGTCGGGTTGGCGACCAAGAGATCGCAAATCGCTTGCCCTTTGACCGACTTCGTTGTTTGAAGTGCAGTCGATTGGGACAAGAGCAAGGCCCATTTCGCCAAACGCCAACTCATTGAAGCGGTGGGTCATAAATATTCGGATCGGATTTACGTTAGAGATAACATAAATCATCTCGTCCGACTAAATAGTGCCGATTTTTCAATCGCGAACACTAATGCAAGGCACCGCTTCGACCATTGGGTATCGAGACTCGCCACCAATGTTCGGCCAGTAATACATCGCTTATTCGCGGATCAGCCGCCGCCCCGCGAGTAAGGCGCTTAACGAGTGATCCGTTGCCTTGACGTAGATCAGGAACGGTTTTCCCGACTGCGGTGCGACAAGAACAGGAGGTTTGGCGAGATACGATTTGATCTCTTCAAATGCCTTCTGGCAGGCGTCATCCCAAATAAATGACACGCCCTTCTTGTTCAACTTGGAGAACGGCTGGCACTTCCCGGATAGGTTCGATATGAACCGTCGGATGTACGCCAATCGTCCTTGTAACCCCCTGAGTTCTCTTAGATTTCTCGGAGGTTGCAACTCTTGAATTGCCTTCACTTTGTCAGGATCGACGTGGATTCCTTTGTCGGTGACGACGGCCGGTGAACTTGCCACCGACATCCCAAGGAAGGATTTGGCAGGGTTCATCTTTAGCTGATGAGTCCGCATGAGTTCGAATACCGTTCTAAGATCTTTGATATGATCTCCTTTGTCACGGCTTTTCACGACCAAATCGTCGACGTAGCATTCGACCGCTCAAGATGATCCCGAAAATCTCCGCCATTGCTCTCGGTATGTCGTAGGCATTTTGAGGCCGAACGGCATGACCGTAGCAATATATGCCGATGGGCGCTCAACGCCGTGTTTAGGCCATCGGGTGCATCTTGATTTGATTATACCCGAAAAGCCATCCATAAAGGACATTCTTTCAAATCCACACGTGTTGTCAACTATGACATCGCTGATTGGAAGAGGAAAGTCATCTTCGCAAGCCGCTGAGGTCTCTCAGAGTCCATACGCATCCTAATCGACCCATTCTTCTTCATGACCGACTATATTCGCCACCCAATCCGGATGTTGAATTTCCTCGATGAATCCGATTCTATGAGTTTCTTCACTTCACAACAATTGCCTCCAATATTTGTGGATCTAAACCGCCTTTTGCCGTTGCTTGACAGTTTGACATCCGCCTTGATGTTGAGGCGATGTGTTGCCACATTAGGTCGAGTCCCGCATGTTCTCGTAACCCCAGCGAATACATCGATATACTCCCGATTAGGGCAATCAACTCTTCCTTTTCTTCCAAGGGAGAGTATTGTCGATGTTTATGAGTTTAGGATGCTCTTCATCCCCCATATTAACCTGGACTACCTCATCCTTGGTGGGGGGTTCTCTTTGTTCGAATCTATCCCCAAACTGCTCTCTGAGTTGATGGATCCATGGGTCTTCCCATGTTGGCATATCTTCATCACCCTCAATAGTAGCAGGATCGATCGTGGCCATATTCGACATCAAAGCCTTGAAAGCTTCTCCGAGGCTGGTGTCAGAATCCCAAGCCGAAGAATCAGACGAATGTCCGTCTCCCTCATCGGGTGGATTATTATCAATCAGCCATGAGCATTCATCTTCTGAGGAGGATTCGTATCCCAATCCCCGTCTGAATGCATAGTAGTTATCCGGCTTCCCTTTTGGGACATATGCCGCTTTAGGAGGGATTCGAGGACCTCGTCCGAAACATAAACCTTCTCCCTGTGTCAAGTTGTACCCCCACTTCTTCATGATACCCAGTGTCTCTGGACTATATCTGAAGGTGTGGAGGATAGGCCCTTTGTCACCTTCATCTTCTTCTAAGAAATGATTCGGCGTTGGAACTGCATCTCCTTTTCCGTAAACCAAGTCTTTTTCACTACTTGATCTTCGTGGGATGACGAGTGTTGTCCCAAAGGAGTCTTGGAATTGCTTTTGTGTAAAGCAAGAAGACCGAGTTGGTAAGTGCAACTCTGGATCGTTGTATAAACCTGTCATTACATCATTCAAAGACAAAGGGTACTCTAAATCGTCATTTATTGATTCATCGGCAATTTACCAATTACAATGTTCATCGGCGATTCTTCATCGCCAAGATTGATTACAAGGGGTACAATGTCATTTAAAACAAAACCACCACTATAATCAAGCCCGGCTTCGGTATCAGCTTCTTCACCGCTGTCCGTGCCTTGGGCCGATGATTCAGTTGCGGACTCATTACCGTAGAGGAGAGAATCAAGAAATAATTCTCCACCCCTTAAACGGCTGTTTGTCCGCGACCACCGCCTTGACCTCATTATTCGTGTCTACATATTTGAGACACGATGAAGAGTAGATGGGACTATAACGCTACCGTGGATCCAAGGTCGACCCAACAATAAGTTATAGGAAGTCTGCGTCAATCACATAGCGGTGACTTGGACTTTAAATCCCCCATTTGGCACTTTATCCGGATCTTACCAAGCGGCCGAGACCACCGGTGTTAAACCCATAGATCATGGTGCCTGTTGATGCCACCATCGCGTGGATTCCAAGGTGATACATGAGTCGCAGGGCATAATGCTCACAATGAACCCGGATCGACTTGGATCCTGCTAACTTCACTAGAGCCAATATACCCGGTGAAGTATAGCGCCGATCGTGCTTGGAATCTCTCGTCTGCATATCCTCCTTTGTAAAAGCAATGCAGGGGAAGTGCTTGGTTGCCAAGTTGCATTGTTGTGCAGATTCTTCCGGAATCGGCTTGATCTGAGTGAGAAACACTTCAGAGTCAGCCAGAGCTTCTTGTAGAGCTTCCCGGGTTTCCTTTGACAATCGGAGCAATTCAGAGAGTTATTCTCGCCGGATGTTCGCTAACCGGGCCATGACGTCAAACGGTATGGAGAGCCGATGTTCGGTCTATCCCTCTGTCAGGCGATTGAATCGGACCGCCGGAGTTGAGCTTCACGGACTGAGGCCGTTTCTCCTTTGCTTCACCGCTTTTCTCGCGACGAGTGAGAGGAGTCGTGGTCACCCAGCTCGGCGGTGTCTTAGCGTTTGGATTTGGAGTGTCCGGATACTTGTAGGAGTATTCTTGTCCACTCCTAGTAGCTAAGACTTCCGCTCTTCTTCGGAAATTGGAAGGTGGATACTTTTTCATCATCCTTCTCTCGAATTGTCAAGCAAAGATGGCATAGCTTGCCTTTTCCCTTGGACTTCTTTATGGCCGAGGATGTAGTCCATCGATCGTCTTCCAAAGAAGTCGTGGTGGACCCAAAGGATTTCTCCGCTTGTCGTCGTGGTGCGGTGACGAGCCCCTTCTTACGCGTTCGTGAGGATCTTCATTCACCATCTTCATTCCTACCTTCACAACTGGCATCGGTTGGAACCAATCCGAAGGAACTGATCCGAAGCTTATAGAGACTGCATTTGCTCCCACCTTCTTCTCTTTAGAGGGTTTTGGAGTAATGACTCCAACATCGATCAAGGCCTGAATCTTGTCCTTGAGATGGTAGCAGAACTTTGTAGGATGATGTACCGCCTGCGGTAAGCACAAGACTTAGGATCTCAGAACCTTGTTTGCCTCCTCTTGGTTTACAATTGGGGGCAACTGGATTTTGTTGTTTTCCAGAAGGTATTTGAAGATGCCCGGAACTTCCTCGTCCTTGAACGAGTAAGTCTTGGGAAACCTCGAACCGGATGGTTTCTGATTCTGAGTTTGTTGGCGCCATTGAGGCTGCGATTGCTGTGGTGCACGCTGTCGCGACCGCCGCTGTGGTTGCAGCTCGAACGCTTGATTAGCGCCTACAGACTTTGCCGGCGCTTTACCTTTGCCATGGGGACAAAGTTCGCTTGTGAGAATCCACCATAGGTGACCTCTCTCCGCTTTCTTCCTCCTCGTGAATCGCCGGCTTGCTCTCCACGTATCCTTAAATCTTTCCGTGTCTCGGACGGTGCGGTTCCCATTGCTTCCAACACGCCCAATGACAAGTTGCTATGACAAGTTTGAGAATGAACTTCTCCGTTATCGGTCTCGCAATTCATTGCCTTATTTCAACCTCTTGACGGTTATCCATCGCTTCCCCGCTTTTCTCGCTTTCGTCCAACAAAGAACCGATGGATACCTCGGTGTCGTCGTCGAAGAAATTGGTGAGAAACATGGCCTCCATATCATCCCAGCTATTAACGCTCCCTGGTTTGAGACGGCGGTACCAATCGAAGGTAGCTCCACGAAGGGTGCCAACGAATGACCGAACCATCAAGGGCTCGTTGCCGGAGATAACACCTAGATGAGACTTGAAGTAGATCAAGGCCGAGTGGGCGATCCCTTCCGCCAAACGGTGTAAAGTTGATGAGGTTGAATTTTGTCTGATACGGATTGATTCCCACTCCCTTGGTAAGGACATGGTATACCCGTTTTCTTTACCTCTTGAGCGAAATCAAAGTATTGATTTTGCTCTCGAGGTCTTTATTTTCTCATTTTCCCTACGCCTCGCTCGTAAACTTGGGGAGGAATGACGGTGTTATCGCTAGCGCTTTGTCAAGCAAAGACGATCACCTACGCTTTTGGCCTCCTTCCCCGTCCGTGTCGCTATCCGTTAAATTGACATTATTGCGACGACTTGGCTCGCCTTGGCGGTTCATTATTGCTGGATCTGTTGGTCATGCATTGCTCTCATCCGCTGCATGGCGGTTCCATCTCAAGCTTAAAGTCGTCCTTTTGCTTGGTTAGGGCCTCTTCAAGCATCTCGGGACACTTGATCCGCTGATCATGAACGCCTCGCAAGGTTGTCCTATGCTCGAAATTGTATTATCGGAAGCCATTGCGGAGCCGCATCCGACACTTCATCATCCGAGGGTAATCCTTCGCATCTTGCGATAATTGTCGTTTAACAGTCCCGGACCGCAATCGAAGTCATTCGCTGCGATGCCCTCGAACGCACGCGACGACGCCCTCTCGCTGGTCATATTGATGGTAACACTCGGCAATTCATCGCCTGAGGCGCCCATCTCTTCTTGCGGGAGCGCCTTGACTTGGTTCGCATTCTCGCGCCGAGCCTATCAAAACCGACGCTTTTCCGGAGTCGCTTTAGTGCGCTTGCACTCGATAACACCGCCTTTGATCGGGCTTCGAGCACAAGCAAGGCATGTTTGATTCGGGCGCTTTCTTCGATTTACTTGTACCCCAAAGACGATAGTACAACTCGCCGGTATGAATACCGAGCAACCTATCGTGTGTTGGCACAACTTCTCGTGTATAACGCTGTCATCGCCGATGAGAGCCGCCTCCTTCCGAGAACAAATAGGCCTTTCATAAGTTACTCGCGACACACTACGAGTGTGAATCTTCGACGCTCTCTGGACTTCGATTTGAAGCCCTGCAGCAACCGCAGGTTTCTTCTTATCTTTGTGGGTACGACTCTCAGATAGGAGTGACCCGTGATTCCTTTAGCGGACCCAGCGATCCTTGACGGTAAGCCCGCCGGTCGTGGCGAGAGTTAGCTTCACGGAAGTTTGAGTACGACGGAGGTGACTTCTGTCAACGCCACTTTTGCCGAGGTGCTCACAATTTCGATTTGAGCACGGGAGCAGAGTTGGCTCGCCGGGCGAGCTAGGCTTGATGTTGGGTTCGCCGGTTGAAGCCTCGACGGACTTGGGCTTCCAAGCTAGCTGATTTGTCGACGACTTCTTGGCGCCTCCCTCTTCAACTCGCGGGCTTGTTGCACCAAAGCCCGTGCTTGCGCGAGGAGCGCGCGGCGCTTCCGGATACGTTCTGGCGTGGAGCGATTCCGTTTGACTTCGGACCCATTCATTCGCCGCCTACCAGGAATCGGCTACGATCTCGGACTTCAACCTCTCGAAGTCAACTTGGATCTTAGATCCGCCTCATAGCGACCCCATCCGCTGATTCTTTTGCCCGGCTAATTGTTTCGCCAGCGCCGACGCCGCTCGACGGGCTCTCTTGAGAGAGTCACGACGCCATTGGTCGGACCGACTTCGGAAGACAGGGTTCTCAAGGTTTGGCCGCTGTTAGCTGTGGAACCACCGTTGTCTGCGGTCTTGGCGGTGGTGGTGGATTTTCGCCCGCGATTCGAGGCCGATCGGGTCTTCCTTGCGCCGAGACCATCTTGGACTTGCGGGGAACTGGATCCGACGAGGAGGAGAGGTATTCTTCATACTTCTTACGGTCGAACTTGAACTCGACCTCCTCGATGACCGGATCGGATCCGCTGGTTATACACGACGGCTTTTGTCAGCCGCTGTTCCTATCGTGGTCGCCACTTGTTCGGGGAAAGTTGGTTTGTTATTCATTGCTCGCTTGAACTTGTTTACGCCTTCGCTGGCCTACAACAAAATTTCAAACAAAAGAAAATGCCTTTATTTTAGGCGCATAATGAAAACGAAAATTACAACTTTCTTCCTTTTGTGAACAAACACGCAGGATCTCTATTTTCCCGATCCTCGCTATGGGTTCTTTGCCCGTCGGGACTTTTGTTCGTCCGCTGACCACCGCGCAATTCGATCCCGTGTAAACCCGGTTCGAACTACAGACGAGGGGCTCGCTTCACGAAGGAAACGGTTACCGAGGGGATCACACTCACGAAGGAGAGGATCGCTGCGGGGATCACACTCACGAAGGAGAGGATCGCCGAGCGGTGAGATCTACAAGGAGAAATCACAGCTATCCCCGAGGTTAAGACGAAGCTTAACCTAGAGGGTATCTCAGAGTTCGACCCGAAGTTTGCTTATCTTCCGCCTATAGATCGGCGTCGGCGGACTTGAGCTCGCCGGTGCTCGGAACCGTGCGTCGTAGATCTCGCGAGGGCTCTTCAAAAGTCCGCCAAAATCACCAAGTCCCGAGTCCAAGATCCCGAAAATCCCCCCTTTCATGAGCAAGACCCCCCCTATTTATACAAAAACAAAGAGTCTTGTAGTATGAGTGGCTCGGCCACTTGGCCGAGCCACCTTGGCCACTTGGCCGAGGTGCCTCGGCCAAGTTGGCCGAGGAGGCTCGGCCAAAGTGGCCGAGCCACCTTGGCCACTTGGCCGAGCCACCTTGGCCACTTGGCCGAGGTGCCTCGCCAAGTTGGCCGAGGTGGCTCTACCAAAGTGGCCGAGCCACCTTGGCCACTTGGCCAGAGGTGCCGTCCTGGCGCTCGTCGTCTCGCGTCGTTTTCGTCGACTCTCCGTCGATTCTTCGTCGATTCTTCGGTCTTCCGGGCTTAGTTTTGCTCCGGTGATGTCGCCATTGTGTTCGAGTCCGTGTCCGATCAACTTTCAGAGCTCAAACGGTTCGTTTGCATCGACGGACTAAGTACGGTTGATTCCGCCTCGCCAACGTTTGAATTTAGCCAACTTGCCTCGTTGAGCCGTTGTCGGGTTTTCTCCACGACGTTTATTTGCAGCTTCGTCGCCTCGCCGACTCACTTCATGGGTTCGTCGACTCGCTTTATCGTTTTCGCGGCGTAATCACGTCGGCTGGCGTTACGGGTGGCGCGGTGGATGGATCGTCGATTGTCAACCCACCGCTTACGAGTCTTGTTTGCATCGATAAGCAATTTTAACGCCTACATATGCAAATCGTTTTGGTTTTAAAATTTAAAGGCTCTTATCTATTTCTAATTATCAATTCATTAAAGATAATTTATTTTATTTAAATATATGATTATATTATATATTATAATTTTCAGATTAATTTATAATATATTTTATAGATTAAATTATTTCATATAGTTTTTACTATTTTATATTTTTAAAATTATTTAAAATATTATGTAACTAATTATTTAATATTATATATATTACAAATAGAGTTTTATATAGAGGAGAGTGGTTGGAGTACACCCCCTCTAATAAAGAATATACTCAAGTATATTCTTCGGGGAATGCAGCCACCCCATTGGAGTTGCTCTTAACCCCCAATTCCCTCAGTCCTAGTCCCAAAATCCCAAATGGGAGCCCTTCTTTGTCTCCCCCATCTCTTTCTCCCCATACAAAAACCCTAACCCTAACCCTAACATCAAATCAAGAGAGAGCAGTGCCTCCGAGGTCGGTGAACTTCCATGCTTGCTTATCTCGATGTTATCGCCATTGCTGAGCTCGCTGATTACGGTCCGGTTAGGGGTACGATGGTCATTCGCCCTTATTATTACGCTATTTGGGGATCAATTCAGGTATTATTGATATCCATGTTTTATCATCGTAAACACTAGAACTTCAACTTGATACACTAGATATTGAATACTTGTTCTTTTGTACTGAGGAGTTAATTCTAACAACTTCACATCACATGTATTTAATTTTCATTCTTATGATTGATTGATTTTCTCAATGATAGAGGTTATCAGAATCAGATGCATTTCTTGTTATTTAGAAGAACCTCCTTGATCAGTCTTTGCAAATTTAACAAAGACCGCCCACCTGATTCAGTTGCCTCAATTGCACATCTTTTCCATTCCGAAACCTTCTCCCTCATCTCCTTCGCCATCTCTCCCTCCATCAGTACTCTGATTGCTTTCTCTACTACGTCTCTCTTCATGACATTGCCGATTTCTATTCCGATCCCCCACTGAGTGCAAGCAAGTCGGCAGTTTGTCGCTTGATCCACGGCTTGAGGCCAACATATCATCGGCACACCCGCGCTTATGCCCTCCAACATCGAGTTCCATCCGCAATGAGTAAAAAATCCTCCTACCGATGGGTGCGTGAGCACTTCTTCTTGCGGGCACCAGCTTGTCACCAAACCCCTTCCGCTTGTCTGGATCAAGAAGTCTTCGGGCATAAAATACGAACCGTCATTTTGCAATATGTCACGTCTGATCACCATTAGAAAGTCATGGCCACTGTTAGCTAGCCCCGTTGCAATCTCTACTAGTTGCTCGTTCGTCAGAACTGCTAAGCTCCCAAAACTTACGTATAAAACCGATCCTTTCTTTCTTCCGTTCAGCCATTCCAAGCAGTTGGCCTCTTGTTTCCATAAGTTTGACCCGATGAAGTTCAATGGGCTGTTGTCAGGAATTTGGCGACAGAGCAATTGCAGAGGCCCTATGGTGTAGATTGGTGGCGCTATTGCTTGGATTGCTTGAAGAACTATAGCTTCCAATGGATCAAAATTGTTTAGTATGATAGCAGTTGCTCGATGAGCTTCTTCAGACTCATCTTTAATGAAGTTGAGGACAACATCATTGGGGTCAGTTGTGGGAATAAATGTGGATAGATCTTTCAGACGCATTTTCTGCAGCCCAGGTATCCAGTCGATGGGTGTCTCCAGATAACCGTTGCTGAGATCACTTTCACCTAACAACAAAAAATTATACATTGGCAAATGCAGACAAAATTTCGCACATCTTATAAGGAAAACTTACAAAAAAGTTCTAAACTATTTCATCTATATCCTCTTTTTCCCAGTATCATTTATTAAATGAAACAAAAATAAAGAGATCTAATATCTTTCCTTCAAGAATATAGGAGTCCTCAATCAAAAAATTTCCAAGCAAAGATTCACAAGCAAGCATGAGAAGTTTCTATGACAATAGGTTAGACACTTTTTTGTTGCATTTAGTAAATAACAATAGTTTTGTACAAAACAGGAAATAGTAGAAGATTTTGTTTGCAATTTGCCCCATCTTAAATGTATACTTTGGGGAAAGAGTAAAGCTAGAATAAACTTAAGTATATAGAAGCTCTTGTCCATCAACTGTTTTATCCCTTGATTTTTTTTTTTGTTGAGATTTTTGCTACACATCTAGACTATCTTTGAAAGGTGTGCATTGATTTGTATCGTATGCTAGCACAAATCTCAAGAAAAATCTGTGACTAAAAAAGTTGATGGACAAAGAGTTCCAATTCACTTAAGTTTACAAGAGCTCTAAATGATCTTTGCGAAATGAGAAAGTAGTAAGTGTTGTGAATAGAGTTGGATCTAGAAATTATAATTAAAGATTAGCAGCAAAAACTTCGCCAAAATTGATACAGAGATTATTTTGAAATTTTTATGGAGACATTGGAGCAAGAGCAAGCAAGGAGGGGAAAAAAACGCTAAGTTTAGCTTTCAAATTGTACTTCCGATTTACTATATAAGCTTTGTTTGAAGTCCCAGTTTTTTCAATTCAACAATTTGAGGGGTGTATGGATCTTAGAAATTTTAGGCATTATATTTTCTGTTACTTATGTATTATTTGATTTTGGACATTTCCATACTTTCTAAAATTGAGGCTTGTTCATATAAAGACATGTTTTCTATATTATACCCACTTTTTATTCAATCATTAATATTTCACCAATTCAAACATTTTCTCTCCATTTTTGTATTTAAGGGGTTTTTTTGTTAACGTCCGGTAGAATTATATATATGCACAACCTTCTTGTTATGCTAAAAAATTTACACCAAGAAACAGCACATGGACTGTTACCAGCATCAGTTAACTTGATATATGTCACATGTTACTGTTTGCTCGGATTGAAGCTATAAGCTTTATTTTGTTTGGAAACAATTCAAGTCACTTAACATGCTAAGCTTGAGCTTCAAAAGTCATGTATTAGGGTATTTTTGACAACAACACAAAGTTGATTTGTCAGTCAGTTTCATTTTAAACATGGGTAAATTGCACTTAAGTACCTTATAGTTTACCATGTTTACACTTAGATACCTTCAGTTGTATTTTCCTCCACTTAAATACCATATACTTTCCACCGTTTAAAATCCACTGACATAATTGTTTTTTTTGACAGAACACTAAAATAGCCCTTGCCTAAATTAAGCCACCTCACGGTTAAATTTCATTAACTTTGTTTTTATTTTCCCCAAAAATAACAATAGCCCTAGAGATCTAAATTGGGATTCTTCTTTAATTTTTGAAGCTCAGAATTGGATTTTGAAGCAAGGTTCGTGCAAAATCTTTGGAATTTGACTTGGATTTGGATCTTTTATTAGATAATCCCCCCTCAAAATGATGAACACCATACAAATCAACACAATACCATCCCATATGCTCATGACCAGCAGAACAAGCCTTAACACAATCATATCTATGCATTATAGTTCCATCATTCCATGGCAATGCCTCTGGCGTTGCTGCATTTGGATGCATAGGCTGATGACAGCAGATACGTTCTGCTTCTTCTCCATTGAGTCATGTAGGACGTTGTGCGGATGAAGCTATTTTTTGCCAAAGGCTCCATTGGACGCAATGAATCTATTCACTGTGGATTTGATGTTTTCTTAACTTGGTCTATTGATAATTTCTTTTGTTGATTTGGGTTCATTGGTTGTTTTTGGTCATTGTTATAGTTGTTTTCAACAATTGTTTGCACTCATGACTTTTTGGTTTTTTTTCCCAACACTGAAGCTTGGTGAACCAAATGAATCTTCTGGCGATCCACTTCTATGGGTTTTCCTGATTTTTCCTACAAAGGGGAGAAAGGCAAAGAAGTAAATCTTTGGGTTAAACTGAGAATGAATGTTAGTATGTTACATGTAGAAGGAAGATGGCTTAGTTGTGGCTTCACTTAAAAAAAGGGTTAAAATGTCCTAAAACAATCACATGGCACTCCCATGAGAATATTTGAGGGAATATTCCCATGTCTAGGTAACAGAAGGGAGTAACATGCAATTTTTGAAAACATTAGGGTATTTAAATGCTGCAAAAACAACTTAGGGTATACAAGTGCAAACATGGGTAAACTATAGGGTATTTAAGTGAAATTAGCCTTTAAACATTGAAATAGATCCTATAACGAGGCAACAAAGGAGAGGAAGAAGTTGATTAGGGAAATGAATGATCTTTAAGGTTAATTTCTAAAACGTAGCTTTGAGTGGAAGCTATAACTGGATATAGAAATTCCTGAGGTAATTTGTATGCTTTTGAGCAATTGGAACTGATGATTTTATACTTAAGCACACTCCTCAAGTGAATTTAAAGCAAAGTTTAAGTTATTTCCTTACTTTTGAGTGGTAGCAGTCCTCTCTCTATTAGCTCCCTAGTATGAAGGAGGCACATGAAGCTAGAGGCACCATATGTGCAGAACACAACGTCAAGAATTCCAAGCTCTGCTGCAACATCATGGGTAAAGCTCATGAAGTTATCTGAAATTATGCAGGTGATAGAAGGAACACCTGCAGATTCATTGAGCCTATTCAAGAGTCTGCCGAAAGGTACTGAAAAGTTTGTTCGAATGGCCGTGCAAAGTGCAACAACATCTTGTTGGGTGCTTGGGTCGGAGGGCGGGAGACTATCGGGGATGGTTTCAAACTCGAAGTCATCCAATCCTTCTAGAGATGAAGAGCTGCTAGCTGTTTGAATTTGATTGTAGTTGAACTCGGTGTGAACAAAGGTGATGTGGAAGCCATTGAAGTGGAGGAGCTTGGCTAGTTTTAGCATTGGGTTTATGTGTCCTTGGGCTGGGAAAGGGATGCAGACTACATGAGGTTTCTTTCCCCTTGCTTCAGAATCCATCTCTCTTATTCTCTCTCTTTCTTTCTCTTGCTCTTTCTTCTCTATTTTCCGTTTAGTCCTATAGACAGACGAAGGTCTCATAGAGTTGAAAGGCAGAACTATGGTTTCAAGATATACATTGACCAGTGCACCAATAATTCACAGCCGGATGGTATCCAAAAAAAAAAAAAAAAGGGTAGCCGGCAGTTTTTGTCTAATAGGTGAGAAATTATATCCTTTTTACACACTGTTGTATGTCTCCCAGCTCATTTCTGCTATCAGGTAAAGTTGTTTGTCAAAGGTCCAGCTTAAGCGGTTTCTTTTAACCTTTACTTTGTCTTGCTTTTCCAGTAGTAGTTTTGAGAAAACTCTAGTGATATTCACTGAGGTTGAGCTAGGATATTTGGATAGAATTCTTGTTTCTAGACGGTCGATGTGTAGTAGAGCACAACAAACGACACATTTTCAATTTGAAAATTTAATTTTTAAATTTGGAATGATAGTATCCACCTATACTACCATGGCAATCTAGCTCAAACTCCTCATCCTACATATATATATGTATAACTAAAGGGTTATTTGCATATATACCCTTAAATCATTGGTATTTACAAATATACCCCTAAATCTTAGTATTTGCAAAGCTACCACTCAAATTATCAATTTCGGAAAAAAATCCTCAAAGCAATTAATCATCAACTTTGATAAGATAATTTGTAATGACAATGAATTATCAACAACAATAGTCAAATTTTTAGCACAAGTTGATGATTTGTTGATTTAAGGGTATTATTTCACAAAGTTGATGATTTGAGGGATAGTTTTGCAAATAATAAGACCTGCGGGGGTATTTTTGCAACTACCCATGATTTAATGGGTATATATACTAATAACCCTACCTAAAAATATTAACTACACAGGGGACCATGAATTCACAAAAATTGAAAAAGAAAGAGAGATAAAAAGAAAGAAATCCATACCTTGTCGGCATTCAGTTTAAAGGTACCATGTTGCCTGGGGTAACAGGGAATGGGCCAAACCCAAACAAATAGAGACGTGATGACAAAAAGAAGATCAAGGCCTGAGGACACCACATATATTGATTATTAACAGGCTAGAGTGCTCCCCGCACATACACTCTTTTAGATGAAATACTAACTTCTTTAATTGATTTTGTAAGTGTTTTCCTCAATCTTGTCCCGACTTGATTTGGTTTTTGATATTGATGTGCAACCAAAATCGCAAGGTTGTTTTAATTGTTTTCTGTAGCAAGTTTTTAACATGTTTAGGTTTACTGCTTCTTATAGTAGTCCTTGATTATTGTAGTCCTTGGTTAGGGTAACTGCTTCTTATAGTAGTCCTTGATAATTGTTGTTAAGAACATGTTTAGTTTTATTCCAATCATCTGTACAAAGTTGCTGATTCAGAATTTTGTAACAACTCCCATTTTCTGGGATTAGTTGACCCTGACCTATTTAAATCTTCCTGTATCTATTTTTCCTTCCAGGGCTATGCATAAATACTGTTCGAGGGGTCTGAATGGAAGAACTTTACGTATGTACTTTAACCATTTTTGTATATTCTTTGTGTAGTTGTTTTTAATTTAGCTAGTCCTGTGAGTTGGCGGAATTCATCTGGACTCTCCTCATTGTGCTTAAGCAGTAGAGACCACTTCCATAGTCATAACAGTCTCATTTATTATCATTAAGTGAACGATTATGATGTCTTGAAAGATATATGAAAATTGTTATAGTTAAGGGTAAATTTCACAAAAGTACCGTGATGTCTTTTTGGGGGGTGGGGGTGTGTGTGTGGTGGAGGTAAACTCTATAGCAGTAGCCGTGGTCATGTGCAAAGCCTGTGTCAATAACGTCGGTGTTATAAACATCAGTGAGGGAGGAAGCGTCAAAGAACATTATGCCAATAATGTCGGCGTCAGTGAGGAGGGAGGACATGTTAAGAAATAATGCTTATCCATTTTCAGTTCACAATCGACACTTTTTAGTTTCTGCATGAAGTGGCTCGGCACATTTCATGACATTCTAGTTTCTGAGTAGTAGGAAGTTATCTAGTTGAAATAATTATAAAAATGCTGTAGACTTAAACCATTTTAACTCCCTACAGGCACGATTACTCTCAAACACTAAGCTCAAATCTCACTACCAAACAGTTTAACCTTTGATGTTTGACGGAAAGAGAGTGCTTTTATTTTGTTAAGAGAAAATGGGTTCATGATCTTTTTCATTAACCAGGCATAAAACAGATAAGAAAATGACATGCTTATTTAAAATATCCTAACTGACTACGATACATAACAAAATACAATACATAAAACTTTGAAAGGATACCAGCATTGCAGAGGAATAGTAGAAATCTATAGAGCAACTTATTCTTTTAATTTCCAAACTTTGAACTATAAGATCTCCAGGAAAGTGGAGGCTTGAGTATATTTTCTCAAGAAGAGAACCTTATGCGTTGAATCGTCAACCCCTTCCGAGGAGGACCTCCTTAACTACTCTATCCAAATTGATTGAAGACTTCCCACCTGGTTTAGTTGCCTCATGAGCTGCTTCTTTCCATAGCAATGCTTGTCTCTTCATCTCCTTCCCTTTCTCGCCCCTCATCAGCTCTCTTACCAGTCCCTCCACCTCCTCTCTTTTTACGTCATTATCGATCTCCATTCCTATGCCCCATTTGGTGCAAGCATACCAACAATTTGTTTTTTGGTCGCCAAAGTATGGCCAGCATATTACTGGCACACCTGCACTTATGCTCTCCATCATTGAGTTCCATCCACAGTGCGTCAAGAATCCTCCAACTGCAGAGTGCATCAGCACTTCCTCCTGTGGGCACCATGTAGCAAGCAAACCTCTTTCCTTTGTCTCATCAAAAAACTCTTTTGGTAGACTAGCAGAGCCAGCCATCACAACATCAGGCCTGATCACCCATAGGAAATCCTGACCACTATTTGACAACCCCCAAGCAAACTCTACAAGTTGCTGGTTCGTCATAACTACTGAACTTCCAAAATTTACATATACTACTGACTTGGGTGCTCTCCCATCTAACCACTCCAAACAACCTGCATCCTCCTTCCACAGGTTATTGGACCCAATTGCTTTCATTGATTTGTCAGAAATTTGATGACATAGCAAGGTTAGAGGGCCTACAGTGTAGATCGGTGGAAGGATTAATGACATTGCTTCAAGAACCGAGTCTTCCAAATCATCCAAGGTGTTTATAATGATTGCAGTGGCTTGCTTAGCCGCTTGGCTTTCATTTTTGAGGAAGTTAAAGATGATGTCATTGGGATCAGTTGTTTGTAGAAAACTTGGAAGATCTTTCAACCTTATGTTCTTCATCCCAGGTATCCAGTCAATGGGAGTGTTGAGATACCCGTTGATGAGATCATTTTCGCCTGGTTATCAATCATATACAGGAAATATAAGGTGACAGTTAACAAGGTCAATGATCAAAGACATGAACAAAACATGTTGTGGCTTAAAGACATGGTCGTTGTCATTTAAACTTGCATAGTGTATGTTACTGAAATAATAGTATAATTAGAAGATCTCTGGTCTAGTGATAGTTGAGTGATATTGCAAAGTTAATATGTTTCCTTACGTGCGATTATAGAAAATAGAAAGTTATGTCATGTTTGATAACAAAGACTTTGATATCTTTCTCGTGTGAATCCTTGATATACATAGTATCCAGCACCTTGTTCATTTTGATTGCAAAACTATAGAGAAACTCAGCGATTTGCAGATATTTATTAGTTTCTATTGAGAAACATTTTTGGAGCGCAAGTCATCCCTAGTTAGCATAATTGTATATAAGACTGTTATCTTATTGGTAACACAGTAGTAAGTTCAAAACTTCAGTGTTGCCAATTTATGCTACTAATTTCTTTGTTTGGGATTCTGTGGCAAGTGACTATTTCATTGAATTCTGGGTCTGGTGAGCAAAACTCTCTTTCTTTAGGACATTAAAGTAGGACAGTGATATAAAGATACTATTTAGCGAAATTATGAATTATTTCTTATGCATTACTTTATGACCATACTTAGCTTTCATACTTTTTAGCGGTACAATTCCTCTTTCTTCAAGCTCCTTATACTGGATGATGCCCAGGAAACCACAAGCGCTGGCCGAGCAAAAGCATATGTTCGGAATCCTAAACTCTGCTGTACTTTCAAGAGTGAAGCTGGCACAATTATCAGAGACAACGCAGGTAACTGGAGGCACTCCTGAAGAAGGTTCATTGAGCCTCTTCAAGAGCTCACGAAATGGAGCTTTCAAATTGTCTCGAGCTGCAAGGCATAAAGAAACTGCATCTGGGGAACCTGATAGGGGTAGGCCATCGGGGATGACCTCGAATCTGAAGTCTTCCAAGCCCTCGAGTGATGAAATTTGGTCGCTGGTGATGATACGGTTGTAATTGAACTCTGTGTGCACGAAGGTGATGTGGAAGCCTTTGAAGTGGAGTAGTTTGGCAAGTTTCAGCATTCCATGGATGTGTCCTTGAGCAGGAAGTGGCATGCACACAGCATGAGGCTTTTGTTCTACAATACTGCCCATCTCTCTTAAAATGGTCATGGAGTCCCTCCTGCTATCTTATACGGACTTTGAAAGTCTCTGGTGCTTGGGATCAGTTGTAGAGATGATAGTTACGTGGGCTATCAAACAATGGATCTGGCGTAGGATTGATGGTAACTACACAACTAGAACCAAATACGCGTAGGATCTATCTATATTATTGGCAATCGCACATTTTAATTTATTGTCTAATTGAAGTCTTTATTCTGTAATTATTTGTTTTGAGCTCCCCACTTGAGGGGTACGGCTAGAGCGGGATTCGCAACTTGTTGGTTAGCTGTTAGCTTGTGCAACAGGTTTGCGCGGATGTTGAGCTTGCCGGCATTTTGTGTTAGATGGGGCAAAGGGAGCCGCAATCTTTGACCAAAAAAGATTGCGGCCCACACCAAAGCTTGCAGCGCAAGGAGCCGAAATCTTTGACCGAGTTAGGCACTAAAGAGTTGAAATTGTTGATAAGATGGGATCGAGTTAGGCTTATAACAGGATCGCGGCCCACACCAAAGCTTGCAGCGCAAGGAGCCGAAATCTTTGACCGAGTTAGGCACTAAAGAGTTGAAATTGTTGATAAGATGGGATCGAGTTTGACCGAGTTAGGCACTAAAGAGTTGAAATTGTTGATAAGATGGGATCGAGTTAGGCTTATAACAGGATCGCGGCCCACACCAAAGCTTGCAGCGCAAGGAGCCGAAATCTTTGACCGAGTTAGGCACTAAAGAGTTGAAATTGTTGATAAGATGGGATCGAGTTAGGCTTATAACAGGATCAGGATTAGAGTTTCTCAAAAAAAAAAAAAAAAAAATCAATTCAATCTTGAAATTTCATATAGAAAAGTAAGAGAAAAATAGAGAGAGTTTCTCTTTGTATACGAGAGATATTGTAACTTCTGAAAATTTTCTCATATTGAATTTTTCTACTTTTCCCCGTGATTTTCATCCCAATAAATTTAGGAGGTTTTCCATATAAAAATCTGTGTGTCTAATTTATTATTTTTGCACTAATATTAGATGCGACTCTGTTCTATTTGGTCTTGTTTGTCCTACATTTACTAGTCTATCTGCACCAAAACTATAGGGGTCTATCTGCCTATACAAAACTTTTTTTTTTTTATTTTGAACTCTTTTAAGAGTAAAAGAAATTTACTTAGGTGTCTACGCTTACAATTAGAGCTAAGGGGTCTATCTGCTATTAACCCTTTTAATATAGACTAGTATAATGCCGTGCTTTGCATGAGCATTATGTTTTAAGTTTTAAATTTTTATTGAATAGTAAAACTATGTGTTAATAAATAAAATTATATAATAAGATTGCTTAAAAGAAATGGATGAATTATTATTATTGTGTAGCTATTGTAATTGAATGTTTTTCTTATAATGATCACCAATGTTAACCTTTTTAAATAAGTCCCCAAAATCTAAAATTGTTCTTAAATAAAATTGCCTTTTTCCCGATGTTCCCTAGATAATTACACTTAATACCGCAACATAATGCAATAGTTACTTCTTATTATAATTATTTAATTTGGTAAATTACACTAAACCTTTATGAACTTTCAGTTTCTATGAACTTTTAAAATCACACTAAACCCCTAATGATTTTTCTATTTCAAAGAAAACCCTAATAAATTGTTGAATTTTGTAGATAACGCCTATAAATTAGAACCAGAAAATGGCATAAAAGGCATTTTGAAAGTTATTGGGGTTTGGTGTAATTTATCTAAAATATATTGGGGCTTTCCATAAAAGTTATTAGGGTTTAGTGTGATTTTAAAAGTTCATGTGGCCTATTTATCGCAAAATCTTTGAAAGTTCATGGGGTTTCTTGTAATTTACCTTATTTAATATTATAATTCTTAGTTTAAGTAATACTATTAAAATAATTATACTATCTAAATACTATAAAATATTTATCTAATTTAATTTTTTAATTATGCTCTTAAATAATTTAGTGCTATAAATATTTTATAAATTGTTATTATACTATCATTAACAATTAATAGTACTATTATTAATATTAAATAAATTTTTGTAAAAGGTTAGCTTTCAATTATTACCAAGTATAGATTATTCAAGATCATGTAATAATCTTTGAGAAAATACTCTAAAAATAATATTAAATTATTTATTTAATTTTATTTAATTATATAATACTAAATAAATAGTGTATTTCATACTTTATGAGATATTATTAAAATAATTACACTATTTATGCAATTAAATATTTATTCTATTTATTTTATTGCTCATTGAATTATAGTATAATTCTTAATAGTATTTAGTAATATATTATTCTATTTAGACTATTATTTTATTATAATTCATAAATAATTATTATAATAATTTAATTGGTTACTACTAATAATTGTGTATACTTATCTTATAAATTATTTTATCATATTGTTTTAAATAATTAATAGTTATAATATTATTGATAATTAGAATTATTTAGGAAGGTGAGGAGGTACATAATTAATAAGAGGTTATATTTATTTAATAAAAGATTAATTAAAGATAATGACATAGTTAGAGTTTATTAAAATTTGAGAGGGCAAAAAGAAAATTAAAAGTTTTAACACCCCAATCCTCTTTTATAGTAGTATAGATAGGGTAACGCCCTTATAGCATCCTTGAATATTTAATTTTATTTCAATTATTTGTACAGGTTCTTGATTCAGAGTTATGTAACATCGCAATTTTTCTGGGACTTCTTTCTCAAATATATTTTGTACTTTGCAGGGGTGTGCATAAATAACACTCGAGGGGTCTGAATGGATTTTATGTTTGTAGTATCAAGTATGTACTTTAACCCTTTTGAGTGTATGCTTTGTGTAGTTCTTCTTCACTGCAGTTAAGCAGTGCAGACCATTTCCACAGTTATAATCATCTATCACGAATGATTGTGCTCGAATGAAAGGTGAAAGTTAGTACAGTTCATGATGGTATAATATTAATTAGGTTAAGATTAAATCACAACCACCCTGATATTTTCAGACGATTACTATTAAATTAGCGATCTCTCCACTGCCGAAGCTGCGATAGAGAGAATCCAAATCCAATTTGAATGTTATTTGTTTAGAAATGATAAAATTGGTACATGGCTCGTTTATTATTAGATAAATAAAAGCGAGAGTTGTCATATTTGCGACAAATTCTGGTACGAATTGTTATGAGATTTGACGACGGAATTAATGGTGTAAGACACATTTATTTTGGGACAAAAAAGGGGAAAAAAGGCTCAAAAGTTATCTAACGCTAATATTTTGGAAGTAACTGGGAAGCAATGTTGTACTTGTAACAAATGCCGTCTCTAGACAAGTTATCCTATTAAAAGTTTTTGTTAGGGAAGTCCAATAGATAAGTGGGGTCTGATTCAGTAGCAAAATATTATAAAAGTGTTGGGTTGCAAGAAAGCCCCCTTAACTTTGGACGATTATGGAGCAAACCCTCACCCCCAACTTTGAAACTATTAGAAAACTCCCATTAAATTTAGAGGTTACCAGAAAACTACCTTTTAACTTGTGAGATTTTCATTCCAATTCTCATTCCTCACAATGTCTCTTTTCTCCTCTCTCTCCCCCTCGCCATCGCCATGTCCTCCACTTCCCCGCTGCTCCGAGCCCAATCCTCCCCTTCCAACCCTAATTCTAACATTATAAGTCCTTCTCTTTTCCTTTTACCCCCCTTAAGCCCCTGCAAAATTTTATTAATTTTTATTTTTTGCACAATACTTCTCGGAATGAAAGTGAAGTTAATGAAGTATTTAGTACCATATACTTCTTATTTTTCAGAATTTTCCAATTTTAGTTCACAGTTATCTTTTGCTCGGATTTTCTGTGCTCTTCTAACACTCACTTCTTAAAGTTTGTAGTTTGCTAGCGTCAGGGTTTTGTAAGCCAAAGTAAAACAAACATGTCGTTTGAGCTCGCTTTTTTTTTTTGTAGCTAGTCAGTACTACTATTGATCTCACGTCAAGAGTCAAAATAATGGCTAATAGTGTTTGATTTGCTTTCTTGATGAATGACAGTTCCGGATTCTCTCCAATAAGATTGTAACCGAAGAGGATCCAATTATCACAATTCTCACCATCGATTCCAATTCTAAGGAACAAGATAAAGCCGCATAGGATTCTATTATTATTTTGAAAACTATTGTTGTCTTGAAAATCACTATTTTGAGAAGAAAAAAAACACTATTGTGATAGTGGACTGGTCTTATCGCGTCCCTTAAAATTAAAATCAATAAGAAAGATTTGGGGTTAATTGGGCTCTCTTCAATTACTACATAATTGGAGAGGATCCAGATCTCTCAATGGCAAATTGCTCTTTTATTTTCTTGGCTTTTAGTTGAGGACATTATAATAATGAACCAACTATATTGATAACAGTGGTTAATAGGCTTTAGGTCCTTACAATTCATAAGGAAAATGCTTAATAGAGTTTTTGAGTGTATCTAAACAGTTAGGAGTTTCTTATGCCTATCCCCACAAAAAATCGTGTTACTTTACACCCGATTAAAACTAAATTTGAACCGTACAAATTTGAAGATGCTATTCAAACCAGAATTTCCAAGCACCACCTTAAAGGCAAAAGTTCTTTCAATAGTTTAAGCCCTCATACCGTAACATTTTGATTTGATCCAAGTTTTCACAATTAATGAAGTCATCACACACACATTTAAACCATAATTTTTTATTTTGTGGTCTCCTAACTTGGTATGATCAGGGACCATGAAGAACGAGTAAAAGTATCATTCACTGTACAGGCTCATTTGCAACTTCACATGAAGGAAGGGAAAAAAAAAAAAAAAAAAAAAAAAAACAACAAAACAAAAACATAAATAAGAGAATCATATATTCACGTCATATCCAATAAAATTGATGATTTGTTTATTTGAGGGGGAATTTTTTCAAAATTGACGATTTGAAAATAGTTTTGTAAATATTAAGATGTAGGAGATAGTTTTGCAATTACACATGAGTTAAGCGGTATACATAGAAAAATTAGTGCAACGATAGCTAGCTTCTTATTTATTACAAACCTCGCCTAAATAAGCTATAAAAAACCTCGTTCAAATACCTTTTATATTTGCTCAATTTTCCTGTAAATCGACAAATATTTGTCTTTTAATGATACATATATTATCATGAGATGAAACTCGAATTATTCCAGTACAGAGACGAAATCATAAAAGAGTCAGAAAATAAGTAAATTTGTAGATTTCAAGGGTTTTAATATAAAATGGGTCTAAAATAACCCAGCGTGAAAATAAAGATACCAAATTTAGGGGTGGAAATGAACCAAATAATTAACAAATAGTTCGATAATTGTTCGAGTAACTATTCGGTCATATTCGATTCGATAGTTCATTTACCACTAAACAAATATTTTTTAGTATTCGAGTTTACTAACGAATAGAATTTAACCAGATGTATATTCGATTCGTTTGTCTATCAAATATTCGTTTAAATTTTAATCACTTATTATTTGTATTATTGCATATATGATGTCATATTTTTAACCCACTTACCATTTCTACTTAAGTTTTATGTACTAATTTTAAGACTTAAATAATCTTAAATTTATTTTCTAATGAAAATTTTGATTTAAATCTATATACATCATATATTATAAAGGAATAATCTTTATTTATGAATTTAAATACTATTTGATAATCAAATTCTTTAGCGAATAAATATACTTTGATATTCGATAAATATTCGTGAATATTCATGAATATTTATCAAATACTAAGTATTCGAGTTCAATTCAAAAACTCCACATATGAATATTAGAGTGATCATTCAATTCGATAATTTTAAACAAATACAAATACGAACACTTTAGTATTCGTTTCGATTCCATCATTCACCACCCCTAACCAAAATGGATTCAAGCGTCAAAATAAAGCTACTAAAAACAATCCAGCGTCAGATTAGCCATTCAGCTAGCAAAATAACACCCACAGTGTCAAAATAAAGCTATCGGATTCAATAAAACACCGTTTAACCCCCCAATTCTCTCGTCAGTCCTAATCCCAAAATCCCAAATGGGAGCTCTTCTTCGTCTCCCCCATCTCTTTCTCTCCTCTTTCTCCTCATCCAAAACCCTAACCCTAACCCTAACCCTAACATCAAATCAAGAGAGAGAGAGAGAGAGAGAGAGCAGCGACTGCGAGATGGGCGAACTTCAATGCTTGGTTATCTCGATGTTATCGCCATTGCTGAGCTCGCTGATTACGGTACGATGGTCATTCGCCCTTATTGTGATCAATTCAGGTTCATCATAGACACTAGAATTTCAACTTGATAGTTTTGTACTAAGGAATTAATCCTAACAAACTTCACATCACATGCATTTAATTTTCATTCCTATGTTTGATTTTGTCAATGATAGAGGTTATCAGAATTAGATGCATTTCTTGTTATTTAGAAGAACATCCTGGATCAGTCTTTGCAAATTTAAGACAGACAGGCCGCCTGATTCAGTTGCCTCAATTGCGCATCTTTTCCATTCCGATTTGTATTCCGATCCCCCACTGAGTGCAAGCAAGTCGGCAATTTGTCGCTTGATCCACGGCTTGAGGCCAACATATCATCGGCACACCCACGCTTATGCCCTCCAACATCGAGTTCCATCCGCAATGAGTAAAAAATCCTCCTACCGATGGGTGCGTGAGCACTTCTTCTTGCGGGCACCAGCTTGTCAGCAAACCCCTTCCACTTGTCTGGATCAAGAGGTCTTCCAGCATAAAATACGAACCGTCATTTTGCAATATGTCGCGTCTGATCACCATTAGAAAGTCGTGGCCACTGTTAGCTAGCCCCGTTGCAATCTCTAGTTGCTCGTTCGTCAGAACTGCTAAGCTTCCAAAACTTACGTATAAAACCGATCCTTTCTTTCTTCCGTTCAACCATTCCAAGCAGTTGGCCTCTTGTTTCCATAGGTTTGACCCGATGATGTTCAATGGGCTGTTGTCAGGAATTTGGCGACAGAGCAAGTGCAGAGGCCCTATGGCGTAGATTGGTGGCGCTATTGCTTGGATTGCTTGAAGAACTGTAGCTTCCAATGGATCAAAATTGTTTAGTATGATAGCAGTTGCTCGATGAGCTTCTTCAGACTCATCTTTAATGAAGTTGAGGACAACATCATTGGGGTCAGTTGTGGGAATAAATGTGGATAGATGTTTCAGACGCATTTTCTGCAGCCCAGGTATCCAGTCGATGGGTGTATCCAGATAACCGTTGCTGAGATCACTTTCACCTAACAACAAAAAATTGTACATTGGCAAATACAGACCAAAATTTTGTACATTTTAGAAGGAAAATTTACAAAAAAAAAGTTATAAACTATTTCATCTAAATCCTCTTTTTGACAGTATCATTTATTAAATGAAACAAAAATAAAGAGATCTAATATCTTTCCTTCAAGAATATAGGAGTCCTCAATCAAAAAATTTCCAAGCAAAGATTCACAAGCAGGCATGAGAAGTTTCTATGACAATAGGTTAGGCATCTTTTTGTTGCATTTAGTAACTAACAATAGTTTTCTACAAAACAGGAAACAGTAGAAGATTTTGTTTGTGCCCCATCTTAAATGTATACTTTAGGGAAGGAGTAAAGCTAAAATAAACTGAAGTATATAGAAGCTCTTGTCTATCAACCTTTTTATACCTTGATTTATTATTATTATTATTATTAGATTTGTGCTACACATCTAGACTATCTTTGAGAGGTGTGCATTTGTAACGTATGCTAGCACAAATCTCAAGCAAAATCTGTGGCTAAAAACGTTGGTGGACAAAGAGCTCCAATTCACTTAAGTTTTCAAGATCTCTAAGCCTCTAAATGATCTTTGCCAAATAAGAAAGTAGTAAGTGTTGTGAATAGAGTTGGATCTAGAAATTATAATTAAAGATTAGTAACAAAATCTTTGCTAAAATTGATACAGAGATTATTTTGAATTTTTTATGGAGAAATTGGAGCAAGAGCAAGCAAGGAGGGGGAAAAATGCTAATTTTAGCTTTCAAATTGTTCTTCCAATTTACTATATAGGCTTTGTTTGAAGTCCAAGTTTTTTCAATTAAACTATTCACAACACTTACTACTTTCTTGGAAATTTAGGCATTATCTTTTCTGTCATTTATGTATTATTTGATTTTGGACATTTCCGTACTTTCTTAAATTAAGGTTTGCTCATATAAAGACATGTTTTCTATGTTATACCCACTTTTTATTCAATCATTAATATTTCACCAATTCAAACATTTTCTCTCCATTTTTGTATTTAAGGGTTTTTTAACGTCCGTAGAATTAGATATATACACAACCTTCTTGTTATGCTAAAAAATTTACACCAAGAAACAGCACATGGACTGTTACCAGCATCAGTTCTCTTGATATATGTCACATGTTACTGTTTGCTGGGATTGAAGCTATAAGCTTTATTTTGTTTGGAAACAATTCAAGTCACTTAACATGCTAAGCTTGAGCTTCAAGAGTCATGTATTAGGGTATTTTTGACAACAACACAAAGTTGATTTGTCAGTCAGTTTCATTTTAAACATGGGTAAATTGCACTTACGTACCTTATAGTTTACCATGTTTACACTTCGATACCTTCAGTTGTATTTTCCTCCACTTAAATACCATATACTTTCCATCGTTTAAAATCCACAGACATAATTGTTTTTTTTTGACAGAACACTAAAATAGCCCTTGCCTAAATTAACCCACCTCATGGTTAAATTTCATTAACTTTGTTTTTATTTTCCCCAAAAATAACAATAGCCCTAGAGATCTAAATTGGGATTCTTCTTCAAATTTTGAGCTCAAAATTGGATTTTGAAGCAAGGGTCGTGCAAAATCTTTGGAATTTGTCTTGGATTTGGATTTTTTATTAGATAATCCCCGCTCAAAATGATGAACACCATACAAATCAACACAATAACATCCCATATGCTCATGACCAGCAGAACAAGCCTTAACACAATCATATCCATGCATTATTTCCATAATCTCATCATAGTTCCATCATTCCATGGCAATGCCTCTGGAGTTACTGCATTTGAATCCATAGGGTGATGACAGCAGATACGTTCTGCTTCTTCTCTATTGAGTCATGTAGGACGTTGAGGGAATGAAGCTATTTCTTGCCAAAGGCTCCATTGGACGCAATGAATCTATTCACTGTGGATTTTGATGTTTTCTTAACTTGGTCTATTGATGATTTCTTTTGTTGATTTGGGTTCATTGGTTGTTTTTGGTCATTGTTGTAGCCGTTTTCAACAATTGCTTGCACTCATGACTTTATGGTTTTTTTTTTCCAACACTGAAGCTTGGTGAACCTAATGGATTTTCTGGCGACCCACTTCTATGGGTTTTCTTGATTTTCCTACAAAGGGGAGAAAGGCAAAGAAGTAAATCTTTGGGTTAAACTGAGAATGAATGTTACATGTAGAATGAAGATGGCTTAGTTGTGGTTTCACTTTAAAAAAAGGGTTAAAATGTCCTAAAACAGTCACTCCCATGAGAATATTTGAGGGAATATTCTCACGTTTAGAAAACAGAAGGGACACGTTACATCGATGTCATGCCGATGCAATGATAAGTAAGGGTGGTTTGCTAGGGCGTCCCCTGAAAGCGACGCGTTACATCGATGTCACCTCGATGTAATGACAAGTAAGCAAGGGTGTTCTAAGAATCTACAATCCTCTAATAGGTTGCGAAGTAATATTAGGTGTAGACTAGAACAGTATAAAAGGAAAAATTAAAGGTGACTTTTACAGGAAAATAGAATTAGGTTAGCTACTTGGAATATAAGTAAACTTACCAGAAAGACGATGGAACTAGTTGATGTCATGCTTAGAAGAAAGATAAGTATAATTTGTTTACAAGAAACTAAATGGATAGGTGAAAAATCTAGAGAAATTGAGAAGACCGGATATAAACTTTGGTACACGAGAAAATAGAAGAATAGGAACGGAGTGGGAGTTATTGTAGATAACATAATAAAAGAAAGTGTTGTAGATGTAAAACGAGTTGGAGATAGAATAATACTAATAAAAGTTGTATTAGGGATAGAGGTTGTTAATATTATTAGTGCGTACGCACCACAAGTAGGCTTGCCCGAGAGTTCTAAAAGGGAATTTTGGGATAGCTTAGATGAATTGGTACAAAAAATCTCATTAGGAGAGAAATTATTTATAGGAGGGGATCTTAATGGGCATGTTGGTAAGAATAATAACGGATATGAGAGGGTACATGGAGGTTTCGGGTATGGAGATAAGAACGATATTGGAGAATCGATTTTAGAGTTTGCAATATTATATGATTTGATAATAACAAATACACTTTTTAGAAAAAGGGATGAACACTTAATAACCTTTAAAAGTGGATTTAATAGTAGTCAAATAGACTTTTTTCTTACTAGAAGGACGGATAGGTTAACATGCAAAGATTGTAAAAGTATATCGGGAGAGAGTTTAACTACACAACATAGATTGATGGTATTAGACATATCTATTAAGAAGTGGAGTAGAAAAACTAACATGAATAAGAGACTAAGAACTAAATAATGCATTTTAAGGATAAGATAATGAAAGAAGATATATGGAATATAAATAATGAGACTAATATTATGTGGAATAGCATGATTTCTTGCTTAAGGAAGGTAGCTAAAGCTATACTAGGAGAATCTAAAGGGTGTAGACTAGGTGGTAAGGAGAGTTGGTGGTCGAATGAGAGTGCGCAAAAGGTTATTAGAGAGAAGAAAACTTTATATAAAGAGTGGCAAACGTGTAGGAGTAGGGAAAACTTAGAGAAATATAAGCTAGTAAGGAAGGTAGCAAAAAGAGCGGTTAGTGAGAATAAATACAAGGCTTATGAAAATTTCTATAAGAAGTTAGAATCTAAGGAGGGAGAGAAAGATATATATAAGCTTGCTAAGATTAGAGAAAGGAAGAGTAGAAATTTGGGTAATATTAGGTGTATTAAAAGCGAAGATCACAGAGTTCTAGTGACCGACGGGGAAATAAAAGAGAGGTGGAGGAATTACTTTCATCAATTGTTTAATGATAACCAAACAAGTGAGCAAAATAGAGAATTTGACCATATAGTGAATGATAGGAACTATAGATATTGTCGAAAAATTAGGATTAGCGAAGTTAAAGATGCTCTAAAGAAAATAAAAAGTGGAAGAGCTGTACGACCGGATGGTATCTCTATTGAAGTTTGGAAATGTCTTGGAGATATAGGCTTAGGATGGTTAACTAAATTCTTTAATAAGATTATCGAGACGAGAGAATGCCTGATGAGTGGAGAATTAGTACTTTGATACCGATATATAAGAATAAAGGAGATACAAAGTAATTCAAATTATCGTGGCATAAAACTCATGAGCCATACTACGAAACTTTAGGAGAGGGTAATTGAGCAAAGACTAAGAAAGAAGATAAGTATATCTGAAAATCAATTTGGTTTTATGCCCGGGAGGTTAACTATGGAATCTATACATATTTTTAGACGTTTGATGGAGAGGTATAGAGAGAAGAGAAAGGATCTACATATGATTTTCATTGATCTGGAAAAAGCTTATGATAGTATGCCTAGAGAGGTAATGTGGTGGGTTTTAGAAAAAAATATGTATCTAGTTTATATATTGATATGATTAAAGATATGTACAATATTTTAAATATCGGCCGATAAACCGATATTATCGGCAATTTATCGGTTTGGGGGCCTTCCGCTATGATAAGTTCGATTTTAAATCGGTTATCGTTTTTGGATGTTTATCGCTGATAATGTGGCGATAAAGTGAGTTATCGGCCGATATTGTCGGCCTAAAAATCGGGATTATCGGCCTTTGGTTTGAGTTTTGATTTCGGGCAACGGGCACCTATTCAATGCACTCTAAACCCGACCCGACCCGAGTTTCTACCATTGGTTAGTGACCCTAAACTTTATTATTACATTTTGGTATGTTTATATATCATTAAGTATGGTTAGATTATATTTTAGAATATTATATATGTATATCACCATCCGGTAATATCACTCCGATAAATACTATTTATCCTCGATATCCGCTATCCGATATGGATTTTGACCGTCCGATAAATCCCCAATAACCGATTTTTAAAACTTTGGATATGTATGATAGAGTAACAACTAGAGTACAAACTAATGAAGAAAAGACTAAGTTATTTCCTATTACCATAGGTTTACATCAAGGGTCAGCCTTAAGCTCTTATCTTTTTGCATTAGTTATGGACCAACTTACTAGGCACATTCAGGATGAAATTTCATGGTATATGTTATTTGCAGATGATATAGTATTAGTGACGAAATTAGAAGAAGTATAATTTCTAAAGTAGAAAGATGGAGATAAACTCTTGAATCTAAAGGTTTTAGAATTAGTATAACAAAAACAAAATATATGGAGTGCAGTTTTAGTAAAACTAAGAAAAGAAAAGAGTCTATAGTGCATATTGATGGTCAAGAAATACCTAAAAGTAATCATTTTCGCTATTTAGAATCAATCATTAAGCATGATGGTGAGATAGAGGATGATGTTGTACATCGAATCAAATCTGGATGGTTGAAATAGAGGAGTGCCTCGGGAGTCTTATGTGATCGTAAAATATCAATGAAACAAAATGAAAAATTCTATAGGATGTTTATAAGACCAACTATGCTTTATGGGTTCGAGTGTTGGGCAATTAAAAAACATATGCAAAAAAAGAGTGTAGCAGAAATGAGAATGTTGCGATAGTCTTGTGGGTATATATTAAAAGATAAGATAAGAAATGAGCAATGATTTAAAAATCGGCCGATATTATCGAAATATCGGCGATATATCGGGTTTTGACCCCTTCCGATACGATTTTTGGAGAAAAAAATCGGTTATCATTTTCATCCGATTTTGGCTGATATATCGGTCAAATCCGATATATAGGCCGATATATAGGCCTATTTTGACCGATATATAGGCTGATTTTTAGGGAAAAAATCAACTGCTTAATTGAATTTCGGGTCATATAACCCATATTTTTCAGACCCGACCTGCAACTTAAAATATCTAAATCCTCCCAATCGTTTCATCGTTCACCCAAAACCTTAATATCACAATCGAGAATTAAGTTTCAACAATTGGTTAGTGATATAAACATGAGTTATTTATATTTTAGCATGTTTATACTTCATTAAATGTGTTTTGAATCTTAGATTACATTTTAGGACATTATATTATATATCCGATGTGACACTCCGATTTTTACTACTTATCCCTGATATATCCCGATAACCGGGATCCGATATGAATTTTGACCGTCCGATTTATTTCCGATAACCGATTTTTAAAACCTTGAAAATGAGTGCATCCGTAGTAAATTAGAGGTTGCTCCTATTGAGGACAAAATAAGAGAATAGACTAAGATTGTTTGGTCATGTACAACGGAGACCTCTTAGTGCACCGGTTAGGAAAAATGATAATATTATAGTTAATGGGGCTAGGAGATCTAGAGGTAGACCCAAAAAGATTTGGTTGGAAGCAGTTAGGAAGGATATCATTATGACTAATTTAACGGAGGAGATGACCTATAACAGAATGAAATGAAAGAATATGATTCATGTAGCTGACCCCAAACATTTGGGATAAATGCTTTGTTGTTGTTGTTGTTATAGGTAACAGAAGGGAGTAACATGCAATTTTTGAAAACATTAGGGTATTTGAATGCAACAAAAACAACTTAGGGTATATAAGTGCAAACATCGGTAAACTATAGGGTATTTAAGTGAAATTTAGCCTTTAAACATTGAAATAGATAATATAACGAGGCAACAAAGGAGAGGAAGAAGTTGATTATGGAAATGAATGATCTTTAAGGTTAATTTCTAAAACATAGCTTCGAGTGGGAGCTAGAATTGGATATAGAAATTCCCGAGGTAATTTGTATGCTTTTGATCAATAGGAACTGATGATTTTATACTTCAGCACAATCCTCAAGTGAATTTAAAACAAAGTTTAAGTTATTTCCTTACTTTTGAGTGGTAGCAGTCCTCTCTCTATGAGCTCCCTAGTATGAAGGAGGCACATGAAGCTAGAGGCACCATATGTGCAGAACACAACGTCAGGAATTCCAAGCTCTGCTGCAACATCATGGGTAAAGCTCATGAAGTTATCTGAAATTATGCAGGTGATAGAAGGAACACCTGCAGATTCATTGAGCCTATTCAAGAGTCTGCCGAAAGGTACTGAAAAGTTTGTTCGAATGGCCGTGCAAAGTGCAACAACATCTTGTTGGGTGCTTGGGTCGGAGGGCGGGAGACTATCGGGGATGGTTTCAAACTCGAAGTCGTCCAATCCTTCTAGAGATGAAGAGCTGCTAGCTGTTTGAATTTGATTGTAGTTGAACTCGGTGTGAACAAAGGTGATGTGGAAGCCATTGAAGTGGAGGAGCTTGGCTAGTTTTAGCATTGGGTTTATGTGTCCTTGGGCTGGGAAAGGGATGCAGACTACATGAGGTTTCTTTCCCCTTGCTTCAGAATCCATCTCTCTTATTCTCTCTCTTTCTTTCTCTTGCTTTTTCTTCTCTATTTTCCGTTTAGTTCTATAGACAGACGAAGGTCTCATAGAGTTGAAAGGCAGAACTATGGTTTCAAGATATACATTGACCAGTGCACCAATAATTCACAGCCGGATGGTATCCACAAAAAAAAAAAAGGGTAGCCGGCAGTTTTTGTCTAATAGGTGAGAAATTATATCCTTTTTACACACTGTTGTATGTCTCCCAGCTCATTTCTGCTATCAGGTAAAGTTGTTTGTCAAAGGTCCAGCTTAAGCGGTTTCTTTTAACCTTTACTTTGTCTTGCTTTTCCAGTAGTAGTTTTGAGAAAACTCTAGTGATATTCACTGAGTTTGAGCTAGGATATTTGGATTGAATTCTTGTTTCTAGACGGTCGATGTGTAGTAGAGCACAACAAACGACACATTTTCAATTTGAAAATTTAATTTTTAAATTTGGAATGATAGTATCCACCTATACTACCATGGCAATCTAGCTCAAACTCCTCATCCTACATATATGTATGTATAACTAAAAGGGTTATTTGCATATATACCCCTTAAATCATTGGTATTTACAAATATACCCCCTAAATCTTAGTATTTGCAAAGCTACCACTCAAATTATCAATTTCGGAAAAAAAAAATCCTCAAAGCAATTAATCATCAACTTTGATAAGATAATTTGTAATGACAATGAATTATCAACAACAATAGTCAAATTTTTAGCACAAGTTGATGATTTGTTGATTTAAGGGGTATTATTTCACAAAGTTGATGATTTGAGGGATAGTTTTGCAAATAATAAGACCTGCGGGGGTATTTTTGCAACTACCCATGATTTAATGGGTATATGTACTAATAACCCTACCTAAAAATATTAACTACACAGGGGACCATGAATTCACAAAAATTGAAAAAGAAAGAGAGATAAAAAGAAAGAAATCCATACCTTGTCTGCATTCAGTTTAAAGGTACCATGTGGCCTGGGGTAACAGGGAATGGGCCAAACACAAACAAATAGAGACGTGATGACAAAAAGAAGATCAAGGCCTGAGGACACCACATATATTGATTATTAACAGGCTAGAGTGCTCCCCGCACATACACTCTTTTAGATGAAATACTAACTTCTTTAATTGATTTTGTAAGTGTTTTCCTCAATCTTGTCCCGACTTGATTTGGTTTTTGATATTGATGTGCAACCAAAATCGCAAGGTTGTTTTAATTGTTTTCTGTAGCAAATTTTTAACATGTTTAGGTTTACTGCTTCTTATAGTAGTCCTTGATTATTGTAGTCCTTGGTTAGGGTAACTGCTTCTTATAGTAGTCCTTGATAATGGTTGTTAAGAGCATGTTTAGTTTTATTCCAATCATCTGTACAAAGTTGCTGGTTCAGAATTTTGTAACAACTCCCATTTTCTGGGATTAGTTGACCCTGACCTATTTAAATCTTCCTGTATCTATTTTTCCTTCCAGGGCTATGCATAAATACTGTTCGAGGGGTCTGAATGGAAGAACTTTACGTATGTACTTTAACCATTTTTGTATATTCTTTGTGTAGTTGTTTTTAATTTAGCTAGTCCTGTGAGTTGGCGGAATTCATCTGGACTCTCCTCATTGTGCTTAAGCAGTAGAGACCACTTCCATAGTCATAACAGTCTCATTTATTATCATTAAGTGAACGATTATGATGTCTTGAAAGATATATGAAAATTGTTATAGTTAAGGGTAAATTTCACAAAAGTACCATGATGTCTTTTTGGGGGGTGGGGGTGTGTGTGTGGTGGATGGTTTGGGATGTTGGGGTTGTTGAACAAATCTGTAATAAATTTTTTAATTAGAGAAAAGTGCAACAAACTTTGTTAACTAAACTCTACAGCAGTAGCCGTGGTCATGTGCAAAGCCTATGTCAATAACGTCGGTGTTATAAACATCAGTGAGGGAGGAAGCGTCAAAGAACATTATGCCAATAATGTCGGCGTCAGTGAAGAGGGAGGACATGTTAAGAAATAATGCTTATCCATTATCAGTTCACAATCGACACTTTTTAGTTTCTGCATGAAGTGGTTCGGCACATTTCATGACATTCTAGTTTCTGAGTAGTAGGAAGTTATCTAGTTGAAATAATTATAAAAATGCAGTAGACTTAAACCATTTTAACTCCCTACAGGCACGATTACTCTCAAACACTAAGCTTAAATCTCACTACCAAACAGTTTAACCTTTGGTGTTTGAAGGAAAGAGAGTCCTTTTATTTTGTTAAGAGAAAATGGGTTCATGATCTTTTTCATTAACCAGGCATAAAACAGATAAGAAAATGACATGCTGAATTAAAATATCCTAACCGACTACGATACATAACAAAATACAATACATAAAACTTTGAAAGGATACCAGCATTGTAGAGGAATAGTAGAAATCTATAGAACAACTTATTCTTTTAATTTCCAAACTTTGAACTATAAGATCTCCAGGAAAGTGGAGGCTTGAGTATATTTTCTCAAGAAGAGAACCTTATGCGTTGAATCGTCAACCCCTTCCGAGGAGGACCTCCTTGACTACTCTATCCAAATTGATTGAAGACTTCCCACCTGGTTTAGTTGCCTCATGAGCTGCTTCTTTCCATAGCAATGCTTGTCTCTTCATCTCCTTCCCTTTCTCGCCCCTCATCAGCTCTCTTACCAGTCCCTCCACCTCCTCTCTTTTTACATCATTATCGATCTCCATTCCTATGCCCCATTTGGTGCAAGCATACCAACAATTTGTTTTTTGGTCGCCAAAGTATGGCCAGCATATTACTGGCACACCTGCACTTATGCTCTCCATCATTGAGTTCCATCCACAGTGCGTCAAGAATCCTCCAACTGCAGAGTGCATCAGCACTTCCTCCTGTGGGCACCATGTAGCAAGCAAACCTCTTTCCTTTGTCTCATCAAAAAACTCTTTTGGTAGACTAGCAGAGCCAGCCATCACAACATCAGGCCTGATCACCCATAGGAAATCCTGACCACTATTTGACAACCCCCAAGCAAACTCTACAAGTTGCTGGTTCGTCATAACTACTGAACTTCCAAAATTTACATATACTACTGACTTGGGTGCTCTCCCATCTAACCACTCCAAACAACCTGCATCCTCCTTCCACAGGTTATTGGACCCAATTGCTTTCATTGATTTGTCAGAAATTTGACGACATAGCAAGGTTAGAGGGCCTACAGTGTAGATCGGTGGAAGGATTAATGACATTGCTTCAAGAACCGAGTCTTCCAAATCATCCAAGGTGTTTATAATGATTGCAGTGGCTTGCTTAGCCGCTTGGCTTTCATTTTTGAGGAAGTTAAAGATGATGTCATTGGGATCAGTTGTTTGTAGAAAACTTGGAAGATCTTTCAACCTTATGTTCTTCATCCCAGGTATCCAGTCAATGGGAGTGTTGAGATACCCGTTGATGAGATCATTTTCGCCTGGTTATCAATCATATACAGGAAATATAAGGTGACAGTTAACAAGGTCAATGATCAAAGACATGAACAAAACATGTTGTGGGTTAAAGACATGGTCGTTGTCATTTAAACTTGCATAGTGTATGTTACTGAAATAATAGTATAATTAGAAGATCTCTGGTCTAGTGATAGTTGAGTGATATTGCAAAGTTAATATGTTTCCTTACGTGCGATTATAGAAAATAGAAAGTTATGAATAGAAAGTTATGTCATGTTTGATAACAAAGACTTTGATATCTTTCTCGTGTGAATCCTTGCTATACATAGTATCCAGCACCTTTTTCATTTTGATTGCAAAACTATAGAGAAAATCAGCGATTTGCAGATATTTATTAGTTTCTATTGAGAAACATTTTTGGAGCGCAAGTCATCCCTAGTTAGCATAATTGTATATAAGACTGTTATCTTATTGGTAACACAGTAGTAAGTTCAAAACTTCAGTGGTGCCAATTTATGCTACTAATTTCTTTGTTTGGGATTCTGTGGCAAGTGACTATTTCATTGAATTCTGGGTCTGGTGAGCAAAACTCTCTTTCTTTAGGACATTAAAGTATGATATAAAGATACTATTTAGCGAAATTATGAATTATTTCTTATGTATTACTTTATGACCATACTTAGCTTTCATACTTTTTAGCGGTACAATTCCTCTTTCTTCAAGCTCCTTATACTGGATGATGCCCAGGAAACCACAAGCGCTGGCCGAGCAAAAGCATATGTTCGGAATCCTAAACTCTGCTGTACTTTCAAGAGTGAAGCTGGCACAATTATCAGAGACAACGCAGGTAACTGGAGGCACTCCTGAAGAAGGTTCATTGAGCCTCTTCAAGAGCTCACGAAATGGAGCTTTCAAATTGTCTCAAGCTGCAAGGCATAAAGAAACTGCATCTGGGGAACCTGATAGGGGTAGGCCATCGGGGATGACCTCGAATCTGAAGTCTTCCAAGCCCTCGAGTGATGAAATTTGGTCGCTGGTGATGATACGGTTGTAATTGAACTCTGTGTGCACGAAGGTGATGTGTAAGCCTTTGAAGTGGAGTAGTTTGGCAAGTTTCAGCATTCCATGGATGTGTCCTTGAGCAGGAAGTGGCATGCACACGGCATGAGGCTTTTGTTCCACAGTACTGCCCATCTCTCTTAAAATGGTCATGGAGTCCCTCCTGCTATCTTATACGGACTTTGAAAGTCTCTAGTGCTTGGGATCAGTTGTAGAGATGATAGTTACGTGGGCTATCAAACAATGGATCTGGCGTAGGATTGATGTTAACTACACAACTAGAACCAAATATGCGTAGGATCTATCTATATTATTGGCAATCGCACATTTTAATTTATTGGCTAATTGAAGTCTTTGTTCTGTAATTATTTGTTTTGAGCTCCCCACTTGAGCTTGCCGGCATTTCGTGTTAGATGGGGCGAAGGGAGCCGCAATCTTTGACCAAAAAAGATTGCGGCCCACATCCAAAGCTTGCAGCGCAAGGAGCCGAAATCTTTGACCGAGTTAGGCTCTTTGACCGAGTTAGGCACTAAAGAGTTGAAATTATTGATAACATGAGATCGAGTTAGGCTTATAAAAGGATCAGGATTAGAGTTTCTCAAAAAAAAAAAAAAAAAAAATCAATTCATTCTTGAAATTTCATATAGAAAAGTGAGAGAAAAATAGAGAGAGTTTCTCCTTGTATACAAGAGATATTGTAACTCCTGAAATTTTTCTCATAGTGAATTTTTCTATTTTTGCCCGTGATTTTTATCCCAATAAATTTAGTGGGTTTTTCATGTAAAAATCTGTGTGTCTAATTTATTATTTCTGCACTAATATTAGCTGCGACTCTGTTCTATTTGGTCTTGTTTGTCCTACATTTACTAGTCTATCTGCACCAAAACTATAGGGGTCTATTTGCCTATACAAAACTTTTTTTTTATTTTGAACTCTTTTAAGGTAAAAAGAAATTTACTTAGGGTGTCTACGCTTACAATTAGAGCTAAGGGGTCTATCTGCTATTAACCCTTTTTAATATAGACTAGTATAATGCACGTGCTTTGCACGTAAACGTACATGTTTTAAGTTTTAAATTTTTTATTGAATAGTAAAACTATGTGTTAATAAATAAATTGTATAATAAGATTGCTTAAAAGAAATGGATGAATTATTATTATTGTGTAGGTATTGTAATTGAATGTTTTTCTTATAATGATCGCCCAGTGCTAACTTTTTTTTTAAATAAGTCCCTAAAATCTAAAATTGTTCTTAAATAAAACTGTCAATTCTATAAGTTCTCCTAAATATGTCACTCCAACTTGAAAGTTGTTAACTTAACTCTAAATTAAATAAGTCAAGTAATCTTGCTACATTTTTCCCGATGTTCCCTAGAAAATGACACTTAATACCGCAACATAATGCAATAGTTACTTCTCATTATAATTATTTAATTGGGTAAATTACACTAAACCCTTATGAACTTTCAGCCCTATGAACTTTTAAAATCACACTAAACCCCTAATGATTTTTCTATTTCAAAGAAAACCCTAATAAATTTTTGAATTTTGTAGATAACGCCTATAAATTAGAACCGTAAAATGGCATAAAAGGCATTTTGAAAGTTATTGGGGTTTGGTGTAATTTATCTAAAATATATTAGGGCTTTCCATAAAAGTTATTAGGGTTTAGTGTGATTTTAAAAGTTCACAGGCCTATTTATCGCAAAATGCCGAAAGTTCATGGGGTTTCTTGTAATTTACCTTATTTAATATTATAATTCTTAGTTTAAGTAATACTATTAAAATAATTATACTATCTATATACTATAAAATATTTATCTAATTTAATTTTTTAATTATGCTCTTAAATAATTTAGTGCTATAAATAGTTTATAAATTGTTATTATACTATCATTAACAATTAATAGTACTATTATTAATATTAAATAAATTTTTGTAAAAGGTTAGCTTTCAATTATTACCAAGTTCAGATTATTCAAGATCATGTAATAATCTTTGAGAAAATACTCTAAAAATAATATTAAATTATTTATTTAATTTATTTAATTATATAATACTAAATAAATAGTGTATTTCATACTTTATGTGATATTATTAAAATAATTGCACTATTTATGCAATTAAATATTTATTCTATTTATTTTATTGCTCATTGAATTATAGTATAATTCTTAATAGTATTTAGTAATATATTATTCTATTTAGTCTATTATTTTAATTATTTTATTATAATTCATAAATAATTATTATAATAATTTAATTGGTTACTACTAATAATTGTGTATACTTATCTTATAAATTATTTTATCATATTGTTTTTAAATAATTAATAGTTATAATATTATTGATAATTAGAATTATTTAGGAAGGTGAGGAGGTACATAATTAATAAAAGGTTATATTTATTTAATAAAAATTAATTAGAGATAATGACATAGTTAGAGTTTATTAAAATTTGAGAGGGCAAAAAGAAAATTAAAAGTTTTAACACCCCAATACTCTTTTATAGTAGTATAGATAGGTAACTCCCTTATAGCAGTCCTTGAATATTTAATTTTATTTCAATTATTTGTACAGGTTGCTGATTCAGAGTTATGTAACATCGCAATTTTTCTGGGACTTCTTTCTCAAATATATTTTGTACTTTGCAGGGGTGTGCATAAATAACACTCGAGGGGTCTGAATGGATTTTATGTTTGCAGTATCAAGTATGTACTTTAACCCTTTTGAGTGTATGCTTTGTGTAGTTCTTTATATTTGTGCGCTAGTCTGGTGAAATTGGAAGAATCGATTTGGGACTTGGATCTTCTTCACTGCAGTTAAGCAGTGCAGACCATTTCCACAGTTATAATCGTCTATCACGAATGATTGTGCTTGGATGAAAGGTGAAAGTTAGTACAGTTCATGACGGTATAATATTAATTAGGTTAAGATTAAATCACAACCACCCTGATATTTTCAGATGATTACTATTAAATTAGCGATCTCTCCACTGCCGAAGCTGCGACAGAGAGAATCCAAATCCAATTTGAATGTTATTTGTTTAGAGATGATAAAATTGGTACATGGCTCGTTTATTAGATAAAAGCGAGAGTTGTCATATTTGCGACAAATTCTGGTACGAATTGTTATGAGATTTGACGACGGAATTAATGGTGTAAGACAAATTTATTTTGGGACGAAAAAGGAAAAAAAAAAAAGGCTCAAAAGTTATCTAACACTAATATTTTGGAAGTAAGCGGGAAGCAATGTTGTACTTGTAACAAATGCCGTCTCTAGATGCAAATTACAAGTTATCCTATTAATAGTTTTTGTTAGGGAAGTCCAATAGATAAGTGGGGTCTGATTCAGTAGCAAAATGTTATAAAAGTGTTGGGTTGTAAGAAAGCCTCCTTAACTTTGGACAATTATGGAGCAACCCCCGTAATTTTGAAACTATTAGAAAACTCCCATTAAATTTAGAGGTTACCAGAAAACTACCTTTTAACTTGTGAGATTTTCATTCCAATTCTCATTCCTCACAATGTCTCTTTTCTCCTCTCTCTCCCCCTCGCCGTCGCCATATCCTCCACTTCCCCGCTGCTCCGAGCCTACTCCTCCCCTTCCAACCATAATTCTAACATTATAAGTCCTTCTCTTTTCCTTTTACCCCCTTAAGCCCCTGCTAAATTTTATTAATTTTTAATTTTCACACAATACTTCTCTGAATGAAAGTGAAGTTAATGAAGTATTTAGTACTACATACTTCTTATTTTTCAGAATCTTTCAATTTTAGTTCACAGTTATCTTTTGCTCAGATTTTCTGTGCTCTTCTAACACTCACTTCTTAAAGTCTGTAGTTTGCTAGCGTCAGGGTTTTGTAAGCCAAAGTAAAATAAGCATGTCGTTTGAGCTCATTTTTTTTTGGTAGCTGGTCAATACTACTATTGATCTCACGTCAAGAATCAAAATAATGGCTAATAGTGTTTGATTTGCTTTCTTTATGAATGACAGTTCCGGATTCTCTCCAATAAGATTGTAACCGAAGAGGATCCAATTATCACAATTCTCACCATCGATTTCAATTCTAAGGGACAAGATAAAGCTGCATAGGGTTCTATTATTATTTTGAAAACTATTGTTGTCTTGAAAATCACTATTTTGAGAAGAAAAAAACACTATTGTGATAGTGGACTGGCCTTATCGCGTCCCTTAAAATTAAAATCAACAGAAAGGATTGGAGTTGACTGGGCTTTTTTCAATTACCACATAATTGGAGAGGATCCGGATTTCTCGATGACAAGTTGCTCTCTTATTTTCTTGGCTTTTAGTTGAGAACATTATAACAAGGAACCAACTATATTTATAACAGTGGTTAATAGGCTTTAGGTCTCTACAAGTCATAAGGAAAATGCTTAATAGAGTTTTTGAGCGTATCTAAACAGTTAGGAGTTTCTTATGCCTATCCCCACAAAAAAATCATGTTACTTTATACCCGATTAAAACTAAATTGGAACCGTACAAATTTGAACTCAAACCAGAATTTCCAAGCACCATCTTAAAGGCAAAAGTTCTTTCAATAGTTTAAGCCCTCATACCGTAACATTTTGATTTGATCCAAGTTTTCACAATTAATGAAGTCATCACACACATTTAAACCAGAATTTTTTATTTTGTGGTCTCCTAACTTGGTATGATCAGGGACCATGAAGAACGAGTAAAAGTATCATTCACTGTACAGGCTCATTTGCAACTTCACATGAAAAAAAAAAAAAAAACAAAAAAACAAAAAAACAAAACAAAAAACAAAAATAAGAGAATCAAATATTCACGTCATGTCCAATAAAAGTGATGATTTGCTTATTTGAGGGGGAATTTTTTTAAAATTGGCGATTGAAAATAGTTTTGTAAATATTAAGATGTAGGAGATAGTTTTGCGATTACACATGAGTTAAGCGGTATACATAGAAAAATTAGTGCAATGATAGTTAGCTTCTTATTTATTACAACCTCGCCTAACTAAGCTATTAAAAAAAAAAAAAAAAAAGAAAACCTCGTTTAACCCCCAAAATGGATTCAAGCGTCAAAATAAAGCTACTAAAAATAATCCAGCGTCAGATTAGCCATTCAAGACAAAACCATGGTCAAAATAAAGCTAGCAAAATAACACCCACAGCGTCAAAATAAAGCTATCGGATTCAATAAAACACCGTTTAACCCCCCAATTCTCTCGTCAGTCCTAATCCCAAAATCCCAAATGGGAGCTCTTCTTCGTCTCCCCCATCTCTTTCTCTCCTCATCCAAAACCCTAACCCTAACCCTAACCCTAACATCAAATCAATAGAGAGAGACAGAGCAGCGACTGCGAGATGGGCGAACTTCAATGCTTGGTTATCTCGATGTTATCGTCATTGCTGAGCTCGCTGATTACGGTACGATGGTCATTCGCCCTTATTGTGATCAATTCAGGTTCATCATAGACACTAGAATTTCAACTTGATAGTTTTGTACTGTGGAATTAATCCTAACAAACTTCACATCACATGCATTTAATTTTCATTCCTATGTTTGATTTTGTCAATGATAGAGGTTATCAGAATCAGATGCATTTCTTGTTATTTAGAAGAACATCCTTGATCAGTCTTTGCAAATTTAAGACAGACAGGCCTCCTGATTCAGTTGCCTCAATTGCGCGTCTTTTCCATTCCGAAACCTTCTCCCTCATCTCCTTCGCCATCTCTCCCTCCATCAGTACTCTGACTGCTTTCTCTACTATGTCTCTCTTCACGACATTGCCGATTTGTATTCCGATCCCCCACTGAGTGCAAGCAAGTCGACGATTTGTCGCTTGATCCACGGCTTGAGGCCAACATTTCATCGGCACACCCGCGCTTATGCCCGCCAACATCGAGTTCCATCCGCAATGAGTAAAAAATCCTCCTACCGATGGGTGCGTGAGCACTTCTTCTTGCGGGCACCAGCTTGTCAGCAAACCCCTTCCGCTTGTCTGGATCAAGAAGTCTTCGGGCATAAAATACGAACCGTCATTTTGCAAGATGTCGCGTCTGATCACCATTAGAAAGTCGTGGCCACTGTTAGCTAGCCCCGTTGCAATCTCTACTAGTTGCTCGTTCGTCAGAACTGCTAAGCTTCCAAAACTTACGTATAAAACCGATCCTTTCTTTCTTCCGTTCAACCATTCCAAGCAGTTGGCCTATTGTTTCCATAGGTTTGACCCGATGATGTTCAATGGGCTGTTGTCAGGAATTTGGCGACAGAGCAATTGCAGAGGCCCTATGGCGTAGCTTGGTGGTGCTATTGCTTGGATTGTTTGAAGAACTACAGCTTCCAATGGATCAAAATTGTTTAGTATGATAGCAGTTGTTCGATGAGCTTCTTCAGACTCATCTTTCATGAAGTTGAGGACAACATCATTGGGGTCAGTTGTGGCAATAAATGTGGATAGATCTTTCAGACGCATTTTCTGCAGCCCAGGTATCCAGTCGATCGGTGTCTCCAGATAACCGTTGCTGAGATCACTTTCACCTAACAACAAAAAATGGTACGTTGGCGAATACAGACCAAAACTTTGCACATCTTATAAGGAAAATTTACAAAAAAGTTATGAACTATTTCATCTATATCCTCTTTTTCACAGTATCATTTATTAAATGAATAAAAAAATAAAGAGATCTAATATCTTTCCTTCAAGAATATAGGAGTCCTCAATCAAAAAATTTCCAAGCAAAGATTCACAAGCAAGCATGAGAAGTTTCTATGACAATAGGTTAGACACTTTTTTGTTGCATTTAGTAAATACCAATAGTTTTGTACAAAACAGGAAATAGTAGAAGATTTTGTTTGCAATTTGCCCCATCTTAAATGTATACTTTAGGGAAGGAGTAAAGCTAGAATAAACTTAAGTATATATAAGCTCTTGTCCGTCGACTGTTTTATCCCTTGATTTTTTTTTTTTTGAGATTTTTGCTACACATCTAGACTATCTTTGAAAGGTGTGCATTGATTTGTATCGTATGCTAACACAAATCTCAAGCAAAATCTGTGGCTAAAAAAGTTGGTGGACAAAGAGCTCCAGTTCACTTAAGTTTACAAGAGCTCTAAATGATCTTTGCCAAATAAGAGAGTAGTAAGTGTTGTGAATAGCGTTGGATCTAGAAATTATAATTAAAGATTAGCAACAAAAACTTTGCCAAAATTGATACAGAGATTATTTTGAAATTTTTATGGAGAAATTGGAGCAAGAGCAAGCAAGGAGGAGGAAAAAAAACGCTAATTTTAGCTTTCAAATTGCACTTCCGATTTACTATATAAGCTTTGTTTGAAGTCCAAATTTTTTCAATTCAACTATTTGAGGGGTGTATGGATCTTAAAAATTTAGGCATTATCTTTTCTGTTATTTATGTATTATTTGATTTTGGACATTTCCGTACTTTCTTAAATTAAGGTTTGTTCATGTAATGACATGTTTTCTATATTATACCCACTTTTTATTCAATCATTAATATTTCACCAATTCCAACATTTTCTCTCCATTTTTGTGTTTAAGGGGTTTTTTTTAACGTTCGGTAGAATTATATATATGCATAACCTTCTTGTTATGCTAAAAAATTTACATCAAGAAACAGCACATGGAGTATTACCAGCATCAGTTCTCTTGATATATGTCACATGTTACTGTTTGCTTGGATTGAAGCTATCAGCTTTATTTTGTTTGGAAACAATTCAAGTCACTTAACATGCTAAGCTTGAGCTTCAAGAGTCATGTATTAGGGCATTATTGACAACACAAAGTTGATTTATCAGTCAGTTTCATTTTAAACATGGGTAAATTGCACTTAAGTACCTTATAGTTTACCATGTTTACACTTAGATACCATCAGTTGTATTTTCCTCCACTTAAATACCATATAGTTTCCACCGTTTAAAATCCACTAACATCATCATTTTTTTTGACAGAAAACTAAAATATCCCTTGCCTAAATTAAGCCACCTCACGGTTAAATTTCATTAACTTTGTTTTTTATTTCCCCAAAAATAACAATAGCCCTAGAGATCTAAATTGGGCTAAATTGGGATTATTCTTTAATTTTTGAAGCTCAAAATTGGATTTTGAAGCAAGGCTTGCGCAAAATCTTTGGAATTTGACTTGGACTTGGATCTTTTATTAGATAATCCCCCCTCAAAATGATGAACACAATACAAATCAACACAATACCATCCCATATGCTCATGACCAGCACAACAAGCCTTAACACAATCATATCTATGCATTATTTCCATAATCTCATCATAGTTCCATCATTCCATGGCAATGCCTCTGGAGTTGCTGCATTTGGATGCATAGGCTGATGACAGCAGATACATTCTGCTTCTTCTCCATTGAGTCATGTAGGACGTTGTGCGAATGAAGCTATTTTTTGCGAAAGGCTCCATTGGACGCAATGAATCTATTCACTGTGGATTTTGATGTTTTCTTAACTTGGTCTATTGATGATTTCTTTTGTTGATTTGGGTTCATTGGTTGTTTTTTTTATCATTGTTGTAGTTGTTTTCGACAATTGTTTGCACGCACGACTTTATGTTTTTTTTTTTTTCAACACTGAAGCTTGGTGAACCAAATGTATCTTCTGGCGACCCACTTCTATGGGTTTTCCTGATTTTTCCTACAAAGGGGAGAAAGGCAAAGAAGTAAATCTTTGGGTTAAATTGAGAATGAATGTTACATGTAGAAGGAAGATGGCTTAGTTGTGGTTTCACTCAAAAAAAGGGTTAAAATGTCCTAAAACAGTCACATGGCACTCCCATGAGAATATTTGAGGGAATATTCCCACGTTTAGGTAACAGAAGGGAGTAACATGCAATTTTTGAAAACATTAGGGTATTTAAATGTTGCAAAAACAACTTCGGGTATACAAGTGCAAACATGGGTAAACTATAGGGTATTTAAGTGAAATTTAGCCTTTAAACATTGAAATAGATCCTATAACGAGGCAACAAAGGAGAGGAAGAAGTTGATTAGGGAAATGAATGATCTTTAAGGTTAATTTCTAAAACGTAGCTTTGAGTGGGAGCTATAACTGGATATAGAAATTCCTGAGGTAATTTGTATGCTTTTGATCAATTGGAACTGATGATTTTATACTTAAGCACACTCCTCAAGTGAATTTAAAACAAAGTTTAAGTTATTTCCTTACTTTTGAGTGGTAGCAGTCCTCTCTCTATGAGCTCCCTAGTATGAAGGAGGCACATGAAGCTAGAGGCACCATATGTGCAGAACACAACGTCAGGAATTCCAAGCTCTGCTGCGACATCATGGATAAAGCTCATGAAGTTATCTGAAATTATGCAGGTGATAGAAGGAACACCTGCAGATTCATTGAGCCTATTCAAGAGTCTGCCGAAAGGTACTGAAAAGTTTGTTCGAATGGCTGTGCAAAGTGCAACAACATCTTGTTGGGTGCTTGGGTCGGAGGGCGGGAGACTATCGGGGATGGTTTCAAACTCGAAGTCGTCCAATCCTTCTAGTGATGAAGAGCTGCTAGCTGTTTGAATTTAATTGTAGTTGAAGTCGGTGTGAACAAAGGTGATGTGGAAGCCATTGAAGTGGAGGAGCTTGGCTAGTTTTAGCATTGGGTTTATGTGTCCTTGGGCTGGGAAAGGGATGCAGACTACATGTGGTTTCTTTCCCCTTGCTTCAGAATCCATCTCTCTTATTCTCTCTCTTTCTTTCTCTTGCTCTTTCTTCTCTATTTTCCGTTTAGTCCTATAGACAGACGAAGGTCTCATAGAGTTAAAAGGCAGAACTATGGTTTCAAGATATAAATTGACCAGTGCACCAATAATTCACGGCTGTCCAAAAAAATTGGTGAGGAATTATATCCTTTTTACACACTGTTGTATATCTCCCAGCTCATTTCTGCAATCAGGTAAAGTTGTTTGTCAAAGGTCCAGCTTAAGCTGTTTTTTTAACCTTACTTTGTGTTGCTTTTCTATTAGTAGTTTTGAGAAAACTCTAGTGATATTCACTGAATTTGAGCTAGGATATTTGGATAGAATTTTTGTTTCTAGACGGTCGATGTGTAGGAGAGCACAACAAATGACACATTTTCAATTTGAAAATTTATTTTTAAATTGGGAATGATAGTATCCACCTATACTACCATGGCAATCTAGCTCAAACTCCTCATCCTATATATATGTATGTATAACTAAAAGGGTTATTTGCATATATACCCCTTAAATCATTGGTATTTGCAAATATACCCCCTAAATCTTAGTATTTGCAAAGCTACCACTCAAATTATCAATTTCGGAAAAAAAATCCTCAAAGCAATTAATCATCAACTTTGATAAGATAATTTGTAATTGCAATGTAAAAATTATCAACAAAAATAGTTAAATTTTTAGCACCAAGTTGATGATTTGTTGATTTAAGGGGTATTATTTCACAAAGTTGATGATTTGAGGGGCAATGTTGCAAATAATAAGATTTGTGGGGGTATTTTTGCCAATACCCATGATGTAAGGGGTATATATACAAATAACCCTAACTAAAAATATTAACTACATAAAGGACCATGAATTCACAAAAATTGAAAAAGAAAGAGAGATAAAAAGAAAGAAATCCAAACCTTGTCTGCATTCAGTTTAAAGGTACCATGTGTACTGGGGTAACAGGGAATGGGCCAAACACAAACAAATAGAGACGTGATGAAAAAAGGAAGATCCAGGCCTGAGGACACCACATATATTGACAGGCTAGGGTGATCCCCGCACATACACTCTTTTAGTAAAAATACTAACTTCTTTAATTGATTTTGTAAGTGCTTTCATCAATCTCGTCCCGATTTGATTTGGTTTTTGATATTGGTGTGCAACCATAACCGCAAGGTTGTTTTAATTGTTTCCTGTAGCAAATTTTTAACATGTCTAGGTTTACTGCTTCTTATAGTAGTCCTTGATTATTGTAGTCCTTGGTTAGGTTAACTGCTTATAGTAGTCCTTGATAATCGTCGTTAAGAGCATGTTTAATTTTATTCCAATCATCTGTACAAGTTGCTGATTCAGAATTTTGTAACAACTCTATTTTTCTGGGATTAGTTGACCCTGACCTATCTAATTCTTCCTGTATTTTTTTCCTTCCAGGGCTATGCATAAATACTGTTTGAGGGGTCTGAATGGAAGAACTTTACGTATGTACTTTAACCATTTTTGTATATGCTTTGTGTAGTTGTTTTTAATTGAGCTAGTCTGGTGAGTTGGCGGAATTCATCTGGACTCTCATCATTGTGCTTGAGCAGTAGAGACCACTTCCATAGTCATAACGTTATCATTTATTATCAGTATCATTTTATTATCATTAAGTGAACGATTATGATGTCTTGAAAGATATGTGAAAAATGTTATAGTTAAAGGGTAAATTTCACAAAAGTTGCATGATGTCTTTTTGAGGGATGGGGGTGGGTGGGGGTCATGGTTTGGGTTGATTTTTTTTTTTGGGGTTAACAAAGCTATAATAATTTTTTTATTAGAGAAAAGTACAATAACTTTGTTAACTAAACTCTATAGTAGTAGCCATGGTCATGTGCAAAGCTTATGGCAATAACGCCGGTGTCATAAACATCAGTGAGGGAGGAAGCGTCAAAGAACATTGTGCCAATAATGTCGGTGTCATGACTCATGAGCATCAGTGAGGAGGGAGGACATGTTAAGAAATAATGCTTATATTATATACATTGTCAGTTCACAATCCACAATTTTTAGTTTCTGCATGAAGTGGTTCGGCACATTTCATGACATTCTAGTTTCTGAGTAGTAGGAGGTCATCCACTTGAAAGAATTATCAAAAAGCAGTAGACTTAAACCATTTTGCCTCCCTACAGGCATGATTACTTTGGTTCAAATCTCACTACCAAACAGTTTATAACCTTTGGTGTTTGACGGAAAGAGAGTCCTTTTATTTTGTTAAGAGAGAATGGGTTCATGATCTTTTTCATTAACCAGGCATAAAACAGATAAGAAAATTACATGCTTATTTAAAAAATCCTAACAGACTACGATACATAACAACATACAATACATAAAACTTTGAAAAGATACCAGCATTGCAGAGGAATAGTAGAAATCTATAGAACAACTTATATTCTTTTAGTTTCCAAACATTGAACTATAAGATCTCCAGGAAAGTTGAGGCTTGAGTATATTTTCTCAAGAAGAGAACCTTATGCGTTGAATCGTCAACCCCTTCCATGGAGGACCTCCTTAACTACTCTATCCAAATTGATTGAAGACTTCCCACCTGGTTTAGTTGCCTCATGAGCTGCTTCTTTCCAAAGCAATGCTTGTCTCTTCATCTCCTTCCCTTTCTCGCCCCTCATCAGTTCTCTTACCAGCCCGTCCACCTCCTCTCTTTTTACGTCATTATCGATCTCCATTCCTATGCCCCATTTGGTGCAAGCATACCAACAATTTGTTTGTTGGTCGCCAAAGTATGGCCAGCATATTACTGGCACGCCTGCACTTATGCTCTCCATCATTGAGTTCCATCCACAGTGCGTCAAGAATCCTCCAACTGCAGAGTGCATCAGCACTTCCTCCTGTGGGCACCATGTAGCAAGCAAACCTCTTTCCTTTGTCTCATCAAAAAACTCTTTTGGTAGACTAGCAGAGCCACCCATCACAACATCAGGCCTGATCACCCATAGGAAATCCTGACCACTATTTGACAACCCCCAAGCAAACTCTTTAAGTTGCTGGTTCGTCATAACTGCTAAACTCCCAAAATTTACATATACTACTGACTTGGGTGCTCTCCCATCTAACCACTCCAAACAACCTGCATCCTCCTTCCACAGGTTATTGGACCCAATTGCTTTCATTGATTTGTCAGAAATTTGATGACATAGCAAGGTTAGAGGGCCTACAGTGTAGATCGGTGGAAGGATTGATGACATTGCTTCAAGAACCGAGTCTTCCAAATCATCCAAGGTGTTTATAATGATTGCAGTGGCTTGCTTAGCTGCTTGGCTTTCATTTTTGAGGTAGTTAAAGATGATGTCATTGGGATCAGTTGTTTGTAGAAAACTTGGAAGATCTTTCAACCTTATGTTCTTCATCCCAGGTATCCAGTCAATGGGAGTGTTGAGATACCCGTTGATGAGATCATTTTCACCTGGTTATCAATCATGTACAGTAAGCATAAGGTGACAGTTAACAAGGTCAATGATCAAAGACAGGAATTATAAGCTAGCTATAACTACGCCGTTTTACATTATGTAAAACATGTTCTGGCTTGAAGACATGGTTGTTGTCATTTAAAGTTGCATAGTGTATGTAACTGAAATAATAGTATAATTAGAAGATCTCTGGTCTAGTGATAGTGATATTGCAAAGTTAATATGTTTCCTTACATGCGCTTATAGAAAATAGAAAGTTATGTCATGTTTGATAACAAAGACTTTGCTCTCTTTCTCATGTGAATCCTTGCTATACATAGTATCCAACACCTTGTTCATTTTGATTGCAAAACTATAGAGAAAATCGGCGATTTGCAGATACTTATTAGTTTCTATAGAGACATTTTTGGAGCGCAAGCCATCCCTAGTTAGTATAATTGTATATAAGACTGTTATCTTGTTGGTAAAACAGTAGAAAGTTCAAAACTTCAGTGTTGCCCATTTATGCTACTAATTTCTTTGTTTGGGATTCTGTGGCATGTGACCATTTCATTGAATTCTGGGTCTGGTGAGCAAAACTCTCTTTTCTTTAGGACATTAAAGTAGGACAGTGATATACAGATACTATTTAGTGAAATTATGAACTATTTCTTATGTATTACTTTATGACAGTACTTAGCTTTCATACTTTTTAGCGGTACAATTCCTCTTTCTTCAAGCTCCTTATACTGGATGGTGCCCAGGAAACCACAAGCGCTGGCCGAGCAAAAGAATATGTTCGGAATCCTAAACTCTGCTGTACTTTCAAGAGTGAAGCTGGCACAATTATCAGAGACAACGCAGGAAACTGGAGGCACTCCTGAAGAAGGTTCGTTGAGCCTCTTCAAGAGCTCACGAAATGGAGCTCTCAAATTGTCTCGAGCTGCGAGGCATAAAGAAACTGCATCTGGGGAACCTGATAGGGGTAGGCCATCGGGGATGACCTCGAATCTGAAGTCTTCCAAGCCCTCGAGTGATGAAATTTGGTCGCTGGTGATGATACGGTTGTAATTGAACTCTGTGTGCACGAAGGTGATGTGGAAGCCTTTGAAGTGGAGTAGTTTGGCAAGTTTCAGCATTCCATGGATGTGTCCTTGAGCAGGAAGTGGCATGCACACGGCATGAGGCTTTTGTTCTACAGTACTGCCCATCTCCCTTAAAATGGTCATGGAGTCCTGCTATCTTATACGGACTTGAAAGTCTCATAAGTGTTTTGGATCAGTTGTAGAGATGACAGTTACATGGGCAATCAAACAATGGATCTGGCGTAGGATTGATGTAAACTTGTTGTTGGTTAGCTGTTAGTTTGTGCAACAGGCTTGCGCGGATGTTGAGCTTGCCGGCATTTTGTTGGGTAGTTTGAGAGTTGTTCATTGGATAGATTAATTTTATTCTATCGAATGAGAATAGAAACTGATAAAAACCACGAAAAACAAGAGTAAGTATGCTATCAAAACACTCTAGAAAAGAGCGATCTATATCATTCACGGGAGGTTAGTTTAGGAATTATAACTTTTCTATTTATGGTGTAAATCACCCAACTCCTATAGGGATGGTTCTGATAGGATTTCTACTGCAAAAAACTAACTTAATGAGAGTAGCAAGACACAAAGAAACAATATTTGGATTGTCCATCAGTGCGAGGCCATCGGGGATGACCTCAAATCTGAAGTTTTCCAAGCCCTCGAGAGATGAAATTTGCTTGCTGGTGATGATTTGGTTGCAATTGAATTCGGTGTGGACAAAGGTTATGTGGATGCCTTTGAAGTGAAGGAGTTTGGCAAGTTTCAGCATTCCATGGATTTGTCCCTGTGCTGGAAATGGCATGCACAAAGTATGAGGCCTTAGTTCTGTAATGCTTGCCATCTTATCTTAAGATAGCCATAGCTGGGCTACTGCAATCTTATCTGGACTTGAAAGTACCTAGAGATTTCACAGAGCTGATAGTTACATTAGTCATGAAATTGTCTTTGGTAGCTGGTTAAGGGTATTCTCACTATGTTATCATTGGCTATCAAACAATGCATTTGGTTTTAGGATGATGCAACTTCAGAAACAGATTTTAGTTTCTAGCATACCAAATATGCACAGGATCTATCTATATTCTTATCGATAATACATTTTAGTTTACTAGTATGTAACACATGCTTTGCACGTAATGCTTATTAAGTAACGATACGAGACTAAATATTCGAAGGCCGATTTATTGACATTTATGTTAATTTTTATCTCCACGAATTTGCATACTTGTATAACTAATAGATTGATGTTTTTTTTTTCGTAAATGGGAGGTGAACTCGGTTGTAGATCTGTTTGTTTCCTCCAAAAACAAGCAATATAATCTTCTCAGTATTATTTGATTAGTCAGTGAGAGAAGATACATAAATGCTTTAATTATGGGTTCATTTCTCAGTAGTATTTATATTAAACGCATTATGAGTAAGTTCGGAAGGGCAGATGTCATAAATTACTTTGTTAGTAGGATATAATTATTATATTACAATATTTTTTTTATGGAAAAAAATATTAAGACACATCCAAACTAAACTAAAATCCCAGAAGTACAACAAAAGAATATGGATAAACACTACTCCTTATCAGACTACAGAATATTGTGTAAAAACGGTGGTTGGTCTTTGAGCCATACCACAAAATCATCAATTTTCTTAGCTCTTCGCACCAACACATGAGCCGTTACATTCGTCGTTTGACAAACTACCTGAATATCTCATTCCTCAAGTCATGTGCAAAATCGTTGAATATCATCCACAAAGTGTCTGAAAATAGAGTGTTGCTCTGCTCCATTTTGGATATCTCTAATTACCACCTCCACATCTTCTTTGAAAATTACCTTTCCACATCCAGCATCTTCTTTGAAAATTACCTTTCCACATCCAGTGTCAAGAACAAATGTAATAGCTTCCCACACCGCTTAGAATTCCGTATGCTCAGAATTACCTCGTATCCAAATATTATGATAAGTATATTGAAATAGTTAGCAATATACTATGATAATTTTATACGCTATTTCTAGACTACTACACTAAGAGGTTAACATTTATATTAGTATTCTTCTCCACGAATTTTTTATATATCACATTCACATATTAATATATTATAATATTAGATTAGATGTTAGATTTTTAAATAAATATTAAATTATCTTAAATTACAATATAATTTATAAATATAAGTTATGATATTATTATCTTAAATATTAAAATTATATATTTATTGTATAATACCTAATATCTAAAGTGAAATATTTATCTTATTTAATATAAGACTAACATGGTTAAAATTTATGATATATATTAGTTCTTATGTTTATTGAAAAATAATTATAGTGTAATAAATAGAATGAATTGAATAAAAATTGAGGAATATGATTAAAGTTTATAATATATTTTTAGTTTTTATATTAGTTCTTATGTTTATTGTTAGAATATAATTATAGTGTAATAAATAGAATGAATTAAATAAATTTCAAGGCATTATTGGAAATTATCAAATTTTGGAAGGGTAAAAGAGGCAATCAAAAGTTTTAACACCCCAATCCTCTTTTATAAATAGTATAGATATAGATTATCTAAATATAAGGCTTTTTTTTATCAATGAAAATAGCTTTATTTCATTCACCATTGAGCTTTGAAAGTACATCACAGACTCAGACAAATACTCTGATTTACAAAACTTCAAAAATAGAAAAATACATCGTAATCTCTCTAACCATCTCTTACATTCATCACCTATTTGGCTATTTATGATAACAGTTAAGACCGCGAATTTTATAGCTTGCACAATAGCACTAGGCTCTCTAGCTTTATGAGCAAAAAGCCATGAGTTCCTCTCAGTCCATAGTGTAGACCACAACTAAAAGAACAAGTCTCTTCAATTTTTTGCTTAAACCCCTTACCTCTCGATCTGCAGAAAAACCAGTCAATAATGTAGTTCTAGCAACATGATTTCCAATCAAATTAGGCCCATTCCATAACACAACATTCCATACTTGCATAAAAAATTATGCATTCGTAAAATAAATGCTGACGGCTTTCTTCACAAGCATGAGCACATAGAACACAAGAATTTGAAGTTAAGACCCCCATTTGCTAGCTCATCTTGAGTAAGCAGTTTGGATTGAATGACCAGCCATAAGATGGAGTGCTTTGGTAAGGAGATAGAGTCCCAAACAAAATGCGGCTATAGCCGGATTTGCACATTGTTTGGTATCCGTTAGTTTCTGGGGGTCGACCTCAATGTCTTAGCCTGCAGTAATTTGCACGGATGTGTTGTGCTCGCCGGCATTTTGCTTGGTATTTTGTGAGCTGCTAATTGGATTGATTAGTTTTGTAATTCAAACAAGGTTCAGTTGTTTGCATTATACTTTTTTCTCCTTTTCCTTTTTTGTAGCCATACATAAAGTGAGATTTCGATTTTGATAGTGAGGATCTATTTCTTTGATTATAATTCTGTATTATTTGGTTTAGGATTGTAATTACTCTTACATCTGATTCAAGTTTTGATATTACTTTGACACTATTGCTGCTATAGACGAGGTGTACTGATGCTTTCTCATCGTGATTATCTCAACAAAATTAAACCTAAGCTATATAGATTCAAGGTGACTTAATTGGAGTCTAGTTTCCAGATTCGATTTCTTGAAAAATCCAGCATAACTGCCGATATACACATACATTTAATTAAAGATCATAAGCGCACACCCCCCGCCCTCCTTTTTTTTTTTTTTTAAAATAGTCTAGATAAGTATTTAATTTATATAGCATGTAGCTAACGTGAATAACTTAAACCCAAAAAAGTTACACCTATTATTGCTCCATCCAACTTGCCATTACAATTCATACTGAAGGATCAAAACATCTCACGTCTATGATCTCAAGAAACCACGGCAAACTCTTACAATCACCTCCCAAAATCCCTTCCTGTCTTGCCAGTAAAATTGAAGTTCGCACATCGTTGTCTGCTAAAAAAACCAAAAAGAACTAAATCCTAACTTCTGATTCCTGACATCAAACTGAAGCGGGTTCTCCTCAATTTGATACCCTCCGATATGTAAGTCTTTAAATTCTATCCTCCATCCACAAATTCGAGGCCCTACTCTCCCATCTTCGCCTCCACCATTGAATTCACTCTGAAAATTTCTCTAATAAACGCCCTCACTCTGCAACACAACACTAGATTGAGAGCAAAGTCTCTTGATATTTCCGAATTTAAGGGATGAGATTAGACCACGAGACAAAACCACTATTGTTTTTGGAAATGACTGTTGTTCGGAAACCACTATTCTTTGAATTCACTGGGAAATAGTTTGATTATTGTTCAAGGTCGTAGCTGGTTATCTTTGACCATCATCCGACATGTTGCATTAAATAGACCTGCAACGATTAGAAGGGATAATGTTTGGAGTAGCATGTCTATATATGGCCCGTAGCAGCCAAAATGACTGAGAGAGTACAAGTGGAAGCGGGGTAAAGTTTCTTTAATAAATATCTCTTTACATAAAACAAACTTTAGTTCTTAAAAAAAAAAAAAAAAGAAGGAATCAAAAAGGAAAGTGGACAGCGACAATTGGACCATCACTTTTTCTTACTTTTTTCCATTATGAAAATAGTATCACCATACGATTATTTCCACACCAAGTTGTGCATTTTTAGGATATTACTTTAGAGTATGATTTCACATAAAGAGTTATTCCACTCAAACATTAAATATTTCTATACCCCCATGTCCAAAGCTAAAATTAGGAAGTGACGTTTTATACGATGAAAGATGAACTATTTTGATGAAGAAAAAGACATGAATATAAATAAGAACCATATTAGTTTTGATTTATTCAAGAGCCTAGGTAGGGTGCGCATGGTGGGCAGAGGGAAACCGCAGGCCAGGAGGATTCTATTTCAATTAATAGTTCTCAAATTTTCATATTTTGATAATAGTCTCCGAAAATTTGAAAATTTAGAGATTCTATAGTAAGTTGAAATAGTCCCTAGAATCTTCATTTTTTGATATTAGTCTCCCAAATTACCATAATGTGTTGATATTAGTCATTCTGTTAGGATTACTGTTAAAGCCCTAGATTATGGTCGAGTTTACACTAACCATATGGTTGGGTAAGATACAATGGTTGTAACAGCTAACATACAAAGGATTTATATAACAAAATGTCTTGAAATTGATAACAAATAACATCAACCGATAATAGAAATGACCAAAATGCCCCTTTGAAATATAACTTCCCAACAATTAAAAAGTGATGTATGGATAATTTTTAATAAACTGAGGGGTGCTTTCATCTATTTGTAATACATGTTTGGCAAGTGACACACCAGAGTTACTGTGTTACTTTACGGGGTTAAGTGTTCAAGTTTATAGAGTTAAAGTGAAAATTTACCCTTTCGAATGGGTCACAAACACAATTTAAACCCAAAAAAAAGTTGCGCTTGCACCAACATGCGATTACAATTCAAATTTTGAAGGATCGAAATCCATCTCACATCTTCCTACTCGAACCACAAAACTCTAACAACCACCTCTCGTAATCTCTGCCCCCTTCATGGACCGGCGGTGAAGTTGAAGTTTGCACACGTTGTCCGCCCAAAGAGCAGGGAAGAAGTAAACCCCAACCTCTGATTCTTGAGATCAAACTGAAGCAGGTTGTCCTCAATCTGATGCCCTCCGATAACAATCGATGTCATCGGCTCCTCTCCTCCGTCCACGAACCCGAGGCACAAAACCCCAGGCTTCGCCTCCACCATCGAATTCGACCCGAAGATCCTCCACTCACTCTCACCCTGCAACACGAGATCAATGGGAGGCACCCCAGGCCCAACCCTCGTGCCCCCAAGATCGTTAGCATTATAACAATGCTCAAAAGGAGCAACGGCCGCGACCCTCTTAATCCCGCTTATCGCATTAACAAATGCATCGGTCACCGCTTTGTAAATAGACTTCTCCAGCACGGTATATAGGGATCGACAGTACTGAGCTTTGTGCCCCCAACTCCGTGCCCGCTGATCTTTAGCAGCGTCGCGTTCAGCGACACGACTTCATCGTTGACCTTGACGGACTTCACTCGGATGAAGTACTCAACCGATTTCTCTCCTTTATAGTAGCCTGCACCCGTGGGCACTTTGTTGATAAAGAGCGGGGTGTACATTAGAACCTTGGAGGCGTCCACATTGGGGAGTAAAGTGTAAGGCCCGTCCCCGAAGAAAATGACGCCGTCAGAAGCCGCTGAGGACGAGAGGCAAATCGCGAACTTGGGCCGCAGCCTGTATTCGACCGCCAGCTGAACGGGCATCGCGACTCGGTTCCGGCCCAAGCCCGCCATGCCTCTTGCGCCGCGGGCCAGGCCGTTGGCCAGGGAACGGGGCGCACACGAGAAAATGAAGCCTCCTGAGGTGACAACTGGGCCGGGATTGGACCCGTCAGTTGATCTGAAGGCGAAGAGGTCCTGGCTCAGCTCGCCGGTGGTGAATTCTAAGGGGCCCACGGGCATGACGCTGCAGGATTGGTTGCTGCAGCCGGGGTGGTACGGGGGGTAGCACTCGCCGCAGCCGGCGGGGGTGGGTAGCCAACGGCACTGGGGGGAGTTGCAGTGAGCGGGTCGGTAGGAGGAGGATACGTAGTTGGTGTCGCAGCCGACCCAGAGGTATTGGCCGCCGAGGTCTACGACCAAACTGAGAGGGACGAGAGGGGTACGGGCATTTATACGGGTTACGTATTGGTTAGTGTATCGGTCTTTTTTTTTTCCCATAATATCACTGTGTGATGACATGATTTATACCAAAATGAAGTAACATGAGCAATGCTTATACTGATATCTTCAAACATTAAAATATTTGTAGAATCTCACGTCCAAAGAAGAAAAAAGTGACAGTTTAATACCATGACTCAAAATAGGGCGAGTATCTTAGCAAGAAGATAATTAAGCATGGTGAATAATTCCTAGCTAGCAAAAAAGAAATTAAATACGTCCACTACATTATGGCCTTCATTGATTACAACTGACCAATTGAGCTATACTTCGATTGAAGAGAAAGATAGAATATGCTATATTTAACTAAAGAGCCACTGAAATAATAACAAAAAACAGCATGCTCCCGTTACCTGAGATATATATACTTTGAAGAAATGGTGAAGAAGATAGCATATCGATGGAAATAATAGATATGTGCGCACTATCACGTGGACCGCCGTTTGGTTTGTTGTGACTAAACTAGTTGCATTCATACAATGAAATATAATTTTGATTAGTTTGCTTAGATTTGAACGTGATTAACTCTTGATCTTTTCCTTTCTCGAACTAGTAAAGATTTATAAGTTGCAACTGTAGCTAGTTGCCCCACACCCCAATCCAATTACTAGAATTTATTGTAGATCTGCCAATAGACCTTAGTTTAAGATCTAGCTAATTTGCCATTAAAAAATCTAGCTAATTTGCCATTAAAAAATCTAGCTAATTTGAGTACCTCCCATTGTGACAACCCCGTGTTGAATAGATCAAAAGCAAAGGAGAGAGTACCAATTACAGACGGGAGATGAAGCTATTTTGTGATTCTTACGCTCATAGATGATAGAAATATTGCTTAGGAATTGAAACTCATACAAGCAAGAGAGAAAATAAGAGAGACAAAAATTCATATTCGAATGCAGATTATGTACTTTTAAAGAAAGTGATCATTTTAAAAATATATTCTCTTAAGAAAATCTACTCTGGTCATTACTTTACATATTTTGTAAAACCTTTTTGGATGATATAAAGTGAAAAATAGAAAAGGCAAGGTCTCTCTATTCATTACTTTATACTCCAATACTCAGTCCTCAATACAACTTCATAGTAATTGGTGTTGGGAAGAAGGGTTACTTTTATACTCCATTACTCTGAATCATCATAATAGGTGTCCGATCCATTAGTTTAAGATCAAAATAATTTGAGTACCTCCCATTGTGACAACCCCGTGTTGAATAGATCAAAAGCAAAGGAGAGTACCAATTACAGACGGGAGATGAAGCTATTTTGTGATTCTTACGCTCATAGATGATAGAAATATTGCTTAGGAATTGAAACTCATACAAGCAAGAGAGAAAATAAGAGAGACAAAAATTCATATTCGAATGCAGATTATGTACTTTTAAAGAAAGTGATCATTTTAAAAATATATTCTCTTAAGAAAATCTACTCTGGTCATTACTTTACATATTTTGTAAAACCTTTTTGGATGATATAAAGTGAAAAATAGAAAAGGCAAGGTCTCTCTATTCATTACTTTATACTCAATACTCAGTCCTCAATACAACTTCATAGTAATTGGTGTTGGGAAGAAGGGTTACTTTTATACTCCATTACTCTGAATCATCATAATAGGTGTCCGATCCATTAGTTTAAGATCTAGCTAATTTGAGTACCTCCCATTGTGACAACCCCGTGTTGAATAGATCAAAAGCAAAGGAGAGTACCAATTACAGACGGGAGATGAAGCTATTTTGTGATTCTTACGCTCATAGATGATAGAAATATTGCTTAGGAATTGAAACTCATACAAGCAAGAGAGAAAATAAGAGAGACAAAAATTCATATTCGAATGCAGATTATGTACTTTTAAAGAAAGTGATCATTTTAAAAATATATTCTCTTAAGAAAATCTACTCTGGTCATTACTTTACATATTTTGTAAAACCTTTTTGGATGATATAAAGTGAAAAATAGAAAAGGCAAGGTCTCTCTATTCATTACTTTATACTCAATACTCAGTCCTCAATACAACTTCATAGTAATTGGTGTTGGGAAGAAGGGTTACTTTTATACTCCATTACTCTGAATCATCATAATAGGTGTCCGATCCATTAGTTTAAGATCTAGCTAATTTGCCATTAAAAAATCTAGCTAATTTGCCATTAAAAAATCTAGCTAATTTGCCATTAAAAAATCTAGCTAATTTGCCATTAAAAAATCTAGCTAATTTGCCATTAAAAAATCTAGCTAATTTGAGTACCTCCCATTGTGACAACCCCGTGTTGAATAGATCAAAAGCAAAGGAGAGAGTACCAATTACAGACGGGAGATGAAGCTATTTTGTGATTCTTACGCTCATAGATGATAGAAATATTGCTTAGGAATTGAAACTCATACAAGCAAGAGAGAAAATAAGAGAGACAAAAATTCATATTCGAATGCAGATTATGTACTTTTAAAGAAAGTGATCATTTTAAAAATATATTCTCTTAAGAAAATCTACTCTGGTCATTACTTTACATATTTTGTAAAACCTTTTTGGATGATATAAAGTGAAAAATAGAAAAGGCAAGGTCTCTCTATTCATTACTTTATACTCAATACTCAGTCCTCAATACAACTTCATAGTAATTGGTGTTGGGAAGAAGGGTTACTTTTATACTCCATTACTCTGAATCATCATAATAGGTGTCCGATCCATTAGTTTAAGATCAAAATAATTTCAAGTGTCTGATTGATGTATAAATTCAGATATAGTCTCATATAGATGCAAATACTCGCATGCAAATGTTGATGCACGATGATTTAACAATGAGATTTAGGGCTGATTTTAAAGAGGTTAACTCTTGATCTTTTCCTTTCTCGAACTAGTAAAGATTTATAAGTTGCAACTGTAGCTAGTTGCCCCACACCCCAATCCAATTACTAGAATTTATTGTAGATCTGCCAATAGACCTTAGTTTAAGATCTAGCTAATTTGCCATTAAAAAAATCTAGCTAATTTGAGTACCTCCCATTGTGACAACCCCGTGTTGAATAGATCAAAAGCAAAGGAGAGAGTACCAATTACAGACGGGAGATGAAGCTATTTTGTGATTCTTACGCTCATAGATGATAGAAATATTGCTTAGGAATTGAAACTCATACAAGCAAGAGAGAAAATAAGAGACAAAAATTCATATTCGAATGCAGATTATGTACTTTTAAAGAAAGTGATCATTTTAAAAATATATTCTCTTAAGAAAATCTACTCTGGTCATTACTTTACATATTTTGTAAAACCTTTTTGGATGATATAAAGTGAAAAATAGAAAAGGCAAGGTCTCTCTATTCATTACTTTATACTCCAATACTCAGTCCTCAATACAACTTCATAGTAATTGGTGTTGGGAAGAAGGGTTACTTTTATACTCCATTACTCTGAATCATCATAATAGGTGTCCGATCCATTAGTTTAAGATCAAAATAATTTCAAGTGTCTGATTGATGTATAAATTCAGATATAGTCTCATATAGATGCAAATACTCGCATGCAAATGTTGATGCACAGATGATTTAACAGCGAGATTTAGGGCTGATTTTAAAGAGGTTAAGGTCCCTTAATCTCCTTTGATGGCTGATCCCCCAATAGTAAGAAACTCCTGCACATGTGCAACACGTTAGAGGATCCGAGTTGGGTTATCCGATGATACCTCCGACGATCAAGTTAGTTATGATTTAAAGGGGAGAAAGGAACTGATATAGTTCTCTAAGTGTGTAGAAATTGCATACCTTTGGTTAGTAGGCGATGTGCCTATTTATTCTGAGCTGACGAGGGTATTTATGTAATCTCGGCCGAGTCCAAGCAGTTAGCTTATTCGGCTGAGACTTTACAGTGTCGGCCGTGGGTGGAACGAGTCACCCTTGTGATTAATGCGACGGTGACAAGAGGAGTATGGTACTAACAAGTTCCGATGAGTCATTAGAAAGTGAGTGGTTCTCAATCTTTGATGGTTCGGTAGGGGGTGAAACAGACATTGCGCCACACCGATTGTTGGTTGAGAGATTCACGTTCTCCATATTATATCTACAACTAAAAGATATTCATAACTGTATTCATATCATCCCTTGTTGTGTATATATACAGAGGAATATATGAGTTATCCATACAATTTTACACCCTCGACTAATTAAAGAATGTCACCATCTGGCCCAGTCTTTTTAAATAAATGCCTCGTTCGCATACAACTTTAGTTCTTAAAATAAGGAATGGAAAGAATAGCCCAAAATGCACTTTCACTGTTCGATCGATAGCCTTTTTATCATATGAAAAATGCAATTTGATCAACAAAATAATAGCACCATGTGATGACATTATTTCACATCAGAAGATGTATGTTTTAGAATATTATTTCACATAAGAAATGATTTCATTCTCTTCAAACATTAAATATTTGTGTAATCCAAGTCTAAAGTAATATAAACAAATTACAACGTGACAGTTTAATAGTATGAAAGATAAGGGAATATTCTGGGAAAGTAAGAGACATATGCGTATTGATAAAACTTGCCATGAGGTCAGCTGCACATGGGTTTTTGAGACATAAAGCATATTTTGTATATACTAAATCGAAGAGAAATATAAGGGGACCTTTCACTAATCCAAGAATTTTGTGCCCAAAGTGGAAACACGGATGCCCGGATATAACTCAAAACACGGCGAATATCTAAATAAATATATTGAATAGTTTATTTCATTTTCGCTTAGAAAAAAGAACTTCCATTATGATCTTCAATGATTACATCGACTAAATGAGCTGTAGTTCAAGGGTGTGTTTGGTTGCTTTCCTTCACTTTCCAATCCCCACTTTCCTTCACTTTCTTGTCTTTCCTTCACTTTCATGTATAGTGTTTTCTTGTGTTTGTTTCGCCAAAAAACATGAGGTGAAAGTACTTTCCACCACTTTCCTTAGTTTGGTTCAACTTGAAAAAAGAAGAAAACATTTGATGTGTGAATATATTCCCTCACTTTCTAGTGTTTGGTTCAAATAAAAAAAATGAAAAATCATAACTATGGTCACCATGGTATGCTTACCACCCATGTAGAATAATATTATTTTAAATATATTATATGATGTTGAACTATTTACAATGTAGTAATTTTTAATAATATATGGCAATAACACAATAATAATCATAATAATATTAATAATAATAATATAATTTTATATTAATAATAAAATAATATTATTTTAAAAATAATATATAATATATTATAGTAACAAATTGATATGCCAAAATGACTAGATATTTTTATTTGATAATAACATGTAATAATTATAATGTACGAGAATATATTAAAGTACAATATAACATTGTAATACATTGTACAGTATTATATTGTGTTATATTTATAATTATCATATATTTAATACTAATATTATAATAGGTCAAACAAGTGTTGATGAAAACACTGAACACAGTGTTTTGAGAACATGTGGGGAAAACACAATATCATTGTGTTTTACAAAAGTATGGCATGTTAAGCAACATGGTATCCGAACGAAGCCCTAATTTTAGTTGTTTGTGCTAATCTTACTAATATATATATATATATATATATATATATATATATATATATATATATATATATATATATATATATATATATATATATATATATATATATATATATATATATATATATATATATATATATAAGCAATTTGACGTCAATATTTGCTTGTTAATTTGAAGGAACTTTCAACAAACCAAAAGCAATGGCTAGTCTCTCACTATGACTACATAGAAATTTTTCTTATCATCTTCCTCCATATCTAGCAACATATGTAGCAAATTTTTCACGTCTTCCTCCATATCAAGCAACACAAAATTAGTAGAAGGAACATGACCTTCCTTAACTATAAGTTCATCTAAGCTCACCAACATCTCATACATCTCATTAATCTCCAAATGCAACATATCATGAGCGCAACTATCATGATCATTCTCAAGACCCAATTAAACGAGCAAAACCAAAAAAATGGCAACAACAATTTTGGGGATAAATACACCCAAATGGACCCAACAATTTTGAGGATAAATACACCAAAATTGACACCAAAAATTCAAGAAGAAACACCAAATTAAATCGCCATCACTTACCTGTCAGATTTGCCTGGACAAGCCCGGAGGGGGCGGAGAAGAGGGCCACGGGGTGCGGGAGAAGAGAGCCGGAGAGTCACATGAGAATGAGGCTGTGGTGATGAGCTCGAGACCGGCATGAGAGCGAGGCCGACTTCTCCGTGAGAACGAGACCGAGAGGAGCCGGGCAGATCGATTATTTTAGGTTTTTCGCCTTTTCATGCGAATCGCTTTTGAGGCTGGAAAATTTTCCAACCTCCAGTCCTACATGGCACATAAATTTTTCTTCATTTTCGTTGGTTTGAGGACAAGTCTAAAGTAATATAAACAAATTACAACGTGACAGTTTAATAGTATGAAAGATAAGGGAATATTCTGGGAAAGTAAGAGACATATGCGTATTGATAAAACTTGCCATGAGGTCAGCTGCACATGGGTTTTTGAGACATAAAGCATATTTTGTATATACTAAATCGAAGAGAAATATAAGGGGACCTTTCACTAATCCAAGAATTTTGTGCCCAAAGTGGAAACACGGATGCCCGGATATAACTCAAAACACGGCGAATATCTAAATAAATATATTGAATAGTTTATTTCATTTTCGCTTAGAAAAAAGAACTTCCATTATGATCTTCAATGATTACATCGACTAAATGAGCTGTAGTTCAAGGGTGTGTTTGGTTGCTTTCCTTCACTTTCCAATCCCCACTTTCCTTCACTTTCTTGTCTTTCCTTCACTTTCATGTATAGTGTTTTCTTGTGTTTGTTTCAGCCAAAAACATGAGGTGAAAGTACTTTCCACCACTTTCCTTAGTTTGGTTCAACTTGAAAAAGAAGAAAACATTTGATGTGTGAATATATTCCCTCACTTTCTAGTGTTTGGTTCAAATAAAAAATGAAAAATCATAACTATGGTCACCATGGTATGCTTACCACCCATGTAGAATAATATTATTTTAAATATATTATATGATGTTGAACTATTTACAATGTAGTAATTTTTAATAATATATCGGCAATAACACAATAATAATCATAATAATATTAATAATAATAATATAATTTTATATTAATAATAAAATAATATTATTTTAAAAATAATATATAATATATTATAGTAACAAATTGATATGCCAAAATGACTAGATATTTTTATTTGATAATAACATGTAATAATTATAATGTACGAGAATATATTAAAGTACAATATAACATTGTAATACATTGTACAGTATTATATTGTGTTATATTTATAATTATCATATATTTAATACTAATATTATAATAGGTCAAACAAGTGTTGATGAAAACACTGAACACGTGTTTTGAGAACATGTGGGGAAAACACAATATCATTGTGTTTTACAAAAGTATGGCATGTTAAGCAACATGGTATCCGAACGGCCCTAATTTTAGTTGTTTGTGCTAATCTTACTAATATATATATATATATATATATATATATATATATATATATATATATATATATATATATATATATATATATATATATATATATATATATATATATATATATATATATATATATATAAGCAATTTGACGTCAATATTTGCTTGTTAATTTGAAGGAACTTTCAACAAACCAAAAGCAATGGCTAGTCTCTCACTATGACTACATAGAAATTTTTCTTATCATCTTCCTCCATATCTAGCAACATATGTAGCAAATTTTTCACGTCTTCCTCCATATCAAGCAACACAAAATTAGTAGAAGGAACATGACCTTCCTTAACTATAAGTTCATCTAAGCTCACCAACATCTCATACATCTCATTAATCTCCAAATGCAACATATCATGAGCGCAACTATCATGATCATTCTCAAGACCCAATTAAACGAGCAAAACCAAAAAAATGGCAACAACAATTTTGGGGATAAATACACCCAAATGGACCCAACAATTTTGAGGATAAATACACCAAAATTGACACCAAAAATTCAAGAAGAAACACCAAATTAAATCGCCATCACTTACCTGTCGTATTTGGCGCGTCGGACAAGCGGTCGGAGGGGGGCGGGAGAAGAGGGCCGGCGGGGGTGCGGGAGAAGAGAGCCGGAGAGTCACATGAGAATGAGGCTGTGGTGATGAGCTCGAGACCGGCATGAGAGCGAGGCCGACTTCTCCGTGAGAACGAGACCGAGAGGAGCTGCGGTGACGAGATCGATGTTAGGGTTTTCGGCTGTCAGTTTTTTCGGCCTTTTCATGCGAAATCGCTCTTTTGAGGCTGGAAAATTTTCCAACCTCCAGTCCTACATGGCACATAAATTTTTCTTCATTTTCTGGGTTGGTTTGAGGAACCAAACACACTGTTTTGGGGGGAAATGGGGTAACAGTATGCTGTCAGTTTTCTTTTCCCCCATTTTCTTCACTTTTTTACCCAACCAAACAGCAACAGAAAAAGTGTTAGGAAAAATGCATGTGCTATCTTAAATATTTAAGCTTCTAGTTCGGAGAAAACTACGCAATTAATACTTTCGGTGCTTGCATTAATTGCGTTAAAAAAAACTATCTTTGATTAGAAGACTTGAAATTAGACTATTTAGGCTTTTAGAAGCATCTGCAGTTTTTGTATCATTTAGTACTTTGGAATTTTCGCAGTACTTTAGGTTTGTTTGTACGTAAGTAGGTGTCCATTTCGGGGCTACTTACAAATTTTATACCTTTTTACTCTATTTATGTAATTTCTACATCTTTTATAAGCTATTTTGTAATTTCTGTAACTTTTGGGGTTATTTTGTACTTTCTCCAACCTTTTGGCCCTTCCGGAGGCGATTTGTTATTTCTTCAAAACAGTTTGGTTAAATGCAATTTCTGCCAAGGTTTGATATTTTAAAATTTGTTTTCTCAGATCCATTTGCATTTTGGACCTGTTTCATACTTTTTCGGGCCCGTTGACAGTTTTGATATCCGTTTTAATTTTCTATTTTTAATGGGGTTGTTCGGATTAATTTCTTTGATTTTTGGACGATGAGAGAGCTAAATGATAAAATAAGTTGGCTAACAAGGTTTTTATTGCTAGCTAGCCAAATAGGTTTTTCAAAAAAATGATTAGCACCGTTCATTTTGATTTTCACACCGCATTGTCTATGTTTGTGTTGATGTATATAATCACAGTCACTAACCTCGGGTGAGTTTAGCTTTTAAGAGAGCGGAGTCCGCCTTCTCTCCTAATGCCCAGGACGCCGGTTTCTAAGTATGGGATGCCTACAGCAGGGAGAAAGGGACCTGTGGAAGGGGCGGAGTTGGGATCTCCGGTGGTTCCTCCGACGGTCAAGTTAGTAGAGAAGGAGATAATCTAATAGAGCAGGAATTCACTCAAAAGAGATCACTTACTTTGTTCGCTGTCCTCGTTGCTCTTTATATCTAGGGTTGGGGGTATTTCCGCTTTCCATCGGTTGAGGAACCATCGATGAGTCACTCTTTCCTCCACGTGTGAGCCCGTGATTGGCCGAGCATTTTATTTGTCCGCTACGGGCCGTGGCCTTTACAGTGTCAAATTGGGTAGTTTGAGGGTTAGTGTGGTCCATTCGCCATTAATGGGATGGGATTGATCGGCTAGAGTGCATGGGTCCGAGGTGCCTTAAATACCGTGAGAGATGGGGAGTTAAGGGGCCGGCCGCATTTAATGCCGATGGGCTCGAAAATCGTGAGGATAAATACACCAAAATTGACACCAAAATTCAAGAAGAAACACCAAATTAAATCGCCATCACTTACATGGTATTTGGTCGGACAAGCGGTCGGTGGGAGAAAGAGGCGTGAAGTGCGGAGAAGAGAGCCGGAGAGTCACATGAGAATGAGGCGTGGTGATGAGCTCGAGACCGGCATGAGAGCGAGGCCGACTTCTCCGTGAGCGAGGCAGAAGGCTCAGCGGTGAATCGATGTTAGGGTTTTAATTTGTCGGTTTTCGGCCTTTTCATGCGAAATCGCTCTTTTGAGGCTGGAAAATTTTCCAACCTCCAGTCCTACATGGCACATAAATTTTTCTTCATTTTCTGGGTTGGTTTGAGGAACCAAACACTGTTTTGGGGGGAAATGGGGTAGCGATATCTTTGTCGGTTTTCTTTTCCCCCATTTTCTTCACTTTTTTACCCAACCAAACAGCAACAGAAAAAGTGTTAGGAAAAATGCATGTGCTATCTTAAATATTTAAGCTTCTAGTTCGGAGAAAACTACGCAATTAATACTTTCGGTGCTTGCATTAATTGCGTTAAAAAAAACTATCTTTGATTAGAAGACTTGAAATTAGACTATTTAGGCTTTTAGAAGCATCTGCAGTTTTTGTATCATTTAGTACTTTGGAATTTTCGCAGTACTTTAGGTTTGTTTGTACGTAAGTAGGTGTCCATTTCGGGGCTACTTACAAATTTTATACCTTTTTACTCTATTTATGTAATTTCTACATCTTTTATAAGCTATTTTGTAATTTCTGTAACTTTTGGGGTTATTTTGTACTTTCTCCAACCTTTTGGCCCTTCCGGAGGCGATTTGTTATTTCTTCAAAACAGTTTGGTTAAATGCAATTTCTGCCAAGGTTTGATATTTTAAAATTTGTTTTCTCAGATCCATTTGCATTTTGGACCTGTTTCATACTTTTTCGGGCCCGTTGACAGTTTTGATATCCGTTTTTAATTTTCTATTTTTTAATGGGGTTGTTCGGATTAATTTCTTTGATTTTTGGACGATGAGAGAGCTAAATGATAAAATAAGTTGGCTAACAAGGTTTTTATTGCTAGCTAGCCAAATAGGTTTTTCAAAAAAATGATTAGCACCGTTCATTTTGATTTTCACACCGCATTGTCTATGTTTGTGTTGATGTATATAATCACAGTCACTAACCTCGGGTGAGTTTAGCTTTTAAGAGAGCGGAGTCCGCCTTCTCTCCTAATGCCCAGTGACGCTGGTTTCGGTTAAGGGATGCGCCTACAGCAGGGAGAAAGGGACCTGTGGAAGGGGCGGAGTTGGGATCTCCGGTGGTTCCTCCGACGGTCAAGTTAGTAGAGAAGGAGATAATCTAATAGAGCAGAATTCACTCAAAGAGATCACTTACTTTGTTGTCCTCGTTGCTCTTTATATCTAGGGTTGGGGGTATTTCCGTCTTTCCATCGGTTGAGGAACCATCGATGAGTCACCCTTTCCCTCCCGTGTGAGCCCGTGATTGGCCGAGCATTTTATTTGTCCGCTACGGGCCGGCCTTTACAGTGTCAAATTGCGGTAGTTTGAGGGTTAGTGTGGTCCATTCGCCATTAATGGGATGGGATTGGCCTTTGTAGGCTGCATGGGTCGAGGTGCCTTAAATACCGTGAGAGATGGGGAGTTAAAGAGTGTCGGCGCATTTAATGCGATGCTGATGGGCTCGAGTACCGTATAACCGTCGTTTGAGTGGAGGAAGCCACGCAGGATGAAGTAGGTGGGAGCTGAGGCCGGGTGGCCGACTTGCTCGGCCCCTCGGGACGTTTTGTTGAGGTAGTCAACTAGAATTGACGACCAGGGTCGCTTCTCGCGTCGTCCCTGAGGACGGGTGGCTAAGAAGAGGACCTAAATTTGTTTCGCAGTTGGGAAAGGGCCGACAACTGGTAGGACGGGCTGCAGCAATACGGGTCGGAGGACTACTCAGCACCTTTGTGGTCGTCCGCCGGACTTGCTGAATGTGATAGCCGGTCGTCTCTATGCCGTCCGATGGGACGGGCGACGTGAAGCGGCTCCGAAGCAGTTAATCAGCAGGGCGGACGACCATCACCGCCTTTCGCGTCGTCCAAGGGAAGGAGTTACTGATGGGCCGACTTGCACCGCCTCTCGCGTCGGCTATGGTGATAGTCGTTCATTGGGTCATGGCGGGGTCGGTGAATGCAGGCCGCCCTGTGGGTCGGGTGCGGAGGCTCGTGTCTGTTCTTGCTGTTAAGCAAGCGTTTATCCACGTCTGCACTTTGTTTTTCTCTTTAATCACTGGTTAGTGGTTATGACCATAACAGTTTGTAAAATATTAATTCTGATCATTATATTCAAGTGCTACTTGAAAATTGATGGGTTTTAAGCTATTTTTAAAATAAACACGTCAAACTAATTATATTTATACTTTTTTTATGGCGTCTTTGACGCAGACCTTTGACGCAGACGAGAATCGAACCCCAAGCCTCTCATGAGGGAGGGATATGATTTTACCATGTGACCTATTGGGCCGGCCCAATTTCATTTATACTTTAGATTGCTAAAAAATATCTAAATTTACCTATATATAGATTTGACGACGTTTAGAGAAAGATGAACAATACCTGTCATGAAATTAAGCACACCGATTACATCATCACATTGTCTCGCTCACATTGTGCAACACAAGATCAATTGCACCAAATGCATTAGTCACTGCTTAAAGATAGACGTTCAAATATTACATCTTTAAGCCCAGCCCATGCATGCTCTTGGATTTCAGCAGCGTGCACTTGGATTTCGCATGTTATCTGTAATTATGTTAATGGCTAATTAGCTCAGAGCATAATGCTATCTTTTTTCTTCAGTCAAAGCACAATTAAAATGTCAGTTGTAATCAGTGATTCAGTGAAGGTCACTTGTCAGTGAAGGGCACATTGGTTCTCATTATTTAAGTCAAATTGTAGTTCATTGTTGTTGTCTACACTTGGCATTGGATAGTGAGTGATTCAGTAGTTGGACGTTGCTTCTATTTTCAAGAATTTGTGGTGAAAGAGGAGAGGTATTATTGGGTTTGCACCAAGTGCGGGTATATGAATATTAATTTGGAAAGGCTCCATGAATCTTCGCTATAAAGAATTCCTCAACAGCAAAGCAACCCTTGCGGAGAGAGTTGCGTGGGGTTTATTCACAATTGGCGATAGTACAGGGGTCTATTTGCAATTTATACTTTCCCCTATAAGGGACTGTTTTGTTGGATGGAAATGGATTTGCAATTGTAAATAATGCAGCTAGATTTTATAAATACATTATTTGGTTTACAACTTTGTAACTAAAAAAGGTAAATAGATTTACATTTTGCAGAAAAAATTTGTAACAAATGCTACTGTTAATTTGGTAGGAGGAAAATCTGTAGAGTTGAAAAAAGAGAATTAAAAAGTAAAAAAAAAATCTACCTTATCAAAAAAATCTTTTCAAGTCCAAACAGAATAACATTCCAGACCAAAGTTTTCTCATATGGCATAATTTTTTAGCCTTTGCCTAATTGTTTTGCAACCAAACACTAAAATTACATTTGGAAATACATCTCCTACAACATAATTGCAAATATCCAAATATCAAATTTAAAGTTGAATTCCTGCAATAAACGCCGCATGCAACATTTGCTGCAAGTTATTTTTGCAGTAAATCAAACAGCCCCTAAAATACATCTTGTTAAATTATATTGCTGTTGTTAAAAGGTCAAGAAATATGTAACTTCAATTCGTACGTGAGAAGACCTTTGTCATATGTTTGAATAATTATATCCATGTCTCTTAAGTAACTCTCTTAATTAATAAAATGCCAAGACACCCATTTTGTCAAAAAGAAAGAGGAAAGATCAAGCCACTGTTTTTTCCTCTCAAAATTAAGGCTTGAAACAAAAGAAAGATAAATATATAACCGTCGCAGGCTACAACAACATATACAGCAAAAAAGATAAAAGGCATAATTCAGGGATATATTGTTTTCTGTAGAACATGCACAAAAACATGCACAAGCAGTTTTCGGGCTTAGTAGTCGACTAATCTGCAGTAGTAGTCGACTAATCTGATGAGTAGTCGACTAATCTGATGAGTAGTCGACTAATCTGATGAGTAGTCGACTAATCTGATGAGTAGTCGACTAATCAAGTAGTAGTCGACTAATCTGGCAGATTCAAAACGGGTTTTGGTTTTAAACCCGTTCGTTTAGAGTTTATATATAACCCTAAACCTGATTATTTGGAAGAAAATCAAGCACGATTTGGAGCGACTTTTGAGAGGGTTTTGTGCATCTTTGGAGAGGAGATCTTTTGAGAGATTGAGAGGTTTGTTTTAGGGTTTCTTTGTGAGAACTTGTAATCCTAATTTGTATTCTCTCTTTCTATTAGTGAAAATCCCCCCTCCTTACCCCGTGGACGTAGGCAACTTGCGAACCACGTAAATCTCGTGTCTTTACTCCTTTATTGTGTTTTTGCTATCGTTTGTGGTGGTTTCTCTCGACGGTTCAGCGGTCCGCTACCAACAATTGGTATCGAGCTATTGTTGATTGGAAGTGGTGTAATTTCTAATTTGAGGGGTGTTCGGTGATTCACGAGAAGCGGATTCACGAAGACAAACAGAGGATGGCGTCAACCAAGAATCATCAAAGTGGGAAAATTCGAGATTGAAAAGTTCAATGGGAAGAACGATTTTTCCTATTGGAGGATGCGATGAAAAACTTTCTAATTTCGCAAAAATTGCACAAGACTTTGGATGGAAAGGAGAAGAAGAACAAGGATATGTCGATGAGGATTGGGAGGAGTTGGATCTGGAAACACAGTCGATTATCCTATGCCTTGAGAGGGATGTAGCTTTCTTGGTAGATGGAGAGGAAACGGTCAGCGTGTGGAAGAAGTTAGAGGGTACCTTCATGACGAAGAGTCTAACTAACCGGATCTACTTAAAATCCAAATTGTATACTTGCAAGATGGAGGAGGGCTCATCAATCCGGTAACACATCAACAAGTTTGATAGGATCATATCAGATTTGAAAGACATAGATGTTAAAGTAGGAGACGAGGATCAGGCGCTTCTACTACTTCTGTCTCTGCCGAAGTCTTATGAGAACCTGGTGCAAACACTGAGGCTTGTGGGAGAAAATCTGAAGATGGATGAGACTAGAACGGCACTTCTAGCGGACGATCTTCGGAAGACTGCAACTAGTGACATGGCCACTGGCGGTAACAGGGAACAAGCGCAGGGATTGTTTGCAAGAGGAAGGAGCAATGAGCGAGGAAAAGGCAAGGGAGGAAAGTCTAGATCTAAATCAAGACCTCTTGCGGGAAAAGGATGTTTCAAGTGCGGTGAAGCTGGACATTTCAAAGTCGACTGTCCAAATAAGAGAGTAGGTGGAAAGAAGAACAACAACAAGACTGAGAGGAGAGAGGGCAAGGAAGAAGCGAGCTACGTTTGAGGAAGGAGCGATAAGGAATGCTATGTCGCCACGGGTGGCGAGGAGATCTCCGGAAGTGGATACTTGATTCGGTTGCTCTTACCATATGTGTCCAAATAGGAAGTGGTTTACTACCTACGAGGCATTGATGGTGGAACTGTATTGATGGGGAATAACCATGCTTGTAAAACAAGGGCTAGGTAATATCAAAATCAAGATGCATGATGGAGTGGTTCGAACCTTGACGGATGTGAGGCATGTTCCCGACTTGCGGAAGAATCTTATCTCAGTTGGTGCTTTGGACTCCGGTGGTTGCAGGATTGTGACGGAAAACGGAGTGAAGAAGGTTGTTCGTGGTTCCTTAGTAGTGATGAAGGGTGTTCGTCACGGTAATCTATATACTCTCTCGTGCACGGTGCGAGTGAGATGCAGCCGGTTGAACTGAAGGAAGTGGTGGAGACCCATGTGAGCACACACGGTTATGGCATAGGCGGCTTGGGCATATGTCAGAGAAGGGTCTAGTTCTGCTTGGTAAAGAGGGTCTGCTGAAGAATCTGAAGGAACCTAGCATGGATTTTTGCGAGGATTGTGTGTATGGAAAGTCACACAGGGTTCAGTTTCTGAGAAGCAAGTCTAAGAGCAGAGGGATACTAGATTATGTGCACACGGATGTTTGGGGTCCGGCTGCACAACTTCAAGGGTGGTTCCAGGTATTATGTCTCGTTTATAGATGATTATTCTAGGTATGCTTGGATTTACTTTCTGAAGCACAAGAATGAGGTGTTCGAGACATTCAAGAAGTGGAGAACAATGGTTGAGAACAGGACAGGAAAGAAATTGAAGACGCTGAGATCTGATAACGCATGCAGTATACGATGGTGCTTTCAAGGAGTTCGTGATCGAGGGAATTGTTCGACACCGACACCGTCTACACCACGCCAGAATGGGGTCGCGAGAGATCGAACCAACACCGCGGAAAAGACGTGAGTATGCGATCTTATGCGGATTGGGCAACGAATGGTGGGCGAAGCGGTGGCTCTGACTTGTTACATTGTGAACCGTTCACCACATTCGACATTGATGGTGATACACCCTATAGGGTGTGGTCAGGGGAGCATGCAGATTATGATAGGCTCAGAATTTTCGGATGTACCGCCTACTATCACGTCAACGAGGGAAAGCTTGACGCGAGGGCCAAGAAGGCAATATTCTTGGGATATGCAAAGGGCGTAAAAGGCTATCGCCTTTGGTGTACGGAAGATTCAAAGTTCGTGGTCAGCAGGGATGTTACCTTTGATGAGAAATCCATGATTGCTAGGGGGTCCAAGGATGATGGTGTTATGACTGGTGAGACTTCTAAGTCTCAGGTTATTGAAATAGAACCTAAAGACCAACTAGGTTCTAATCGTGCTCAAGTGGGAAGTCAGGTAGATGATGAGCTTGAGCAGGAGGAGGTTCAGCAGGAAAATACACAGGCACTACAACAACAGCAGCTCGAGGATAATTTGGCTTCCACTAGGCCAAAGCGAGCATACAAGCAGGTTTTGAAGCTGGGGGCTGATCAACCCCTGAAGCACTATGGGCAGGCTAATATGGTTGAATACGCACTCGGTGGAGGAGGACGAGCCGGTCTCCTTCAAGGAAGCTATTCGGGACAAGGATAGTGAGAGTTGGTTGGCTGCGATGGAGGAAGAGATGGAATCTCTTCGGAAGAATCATACATGGGAGGTGGTCCCATTGCCCGTAGGAAGAAAAGCTATTGGTTGTAAGTGGGTGTATAAAAGAAAGGAAGATCTTTCAGAGCTCGGTGGTGTAAGATACAAGGCGAGGCTAGTGGCTAAGGGTTTTGCACAGAAAGAGGGTGTGGATTACAATGAGATATTTTCTCCGGTGGTGAAACATACTTCTATTCAGGTGCTATTGAGTATTGTTGCTCATGGTGATTTTGAGCTGGATCAACTCGATGTTAAAACAGCCTTCTTGCACGGAGACTTGGATGAAGAGATCTACATGCATCAACCCGAGGGCTACAAGGTTGAGGATAAGGAGAATCATGTGTGTCGTTTGAGGAAGTCACGTATGGATTAAAGCAATCTCCCGCAGTGGTACAAGCGATTTGACTCCTTCATGTGAAGCATGGGTTTTCCGGCGATCATGATTGTTGTGTTTACATTCGAAGCTTCGCGGAGGTAATTTTATCTATCTTCTTTTGTATGTGGATGACATGCTTATTGCTTCTAAGAGCGAGTGGAGATAGATAGGTTGAAATCTCAACTTGGTGAAGAGTTCGAGATGAAGGACATGGGTGCCGCTAGGAAAATACGGGTATGGAGATTAGAAGAGAGCCGCGAATCGACGATTGTTCTTGAGTCGGAAGGGCTACATAGAGCGGGTGATCGAGGTTCGGGATGCAAAGTGCTAAGTCGGTGGTGACTCCATTGGCTCCACACTTTAGGCTTTCGGTAATCAATCTCCCACTACAATGAAGAGAAGGCGACATGGAGCGTGTTCCTATGCTAGTGCGGTTGGCGGTTTAATGTATGCAATGGTGTGTACACGCATATTTCACAGCGGTTAGTATGGTCGGTAGATTCATGGCGAATCCGGAAAGGCGAGGGAAGCGGTGAAGTGGGTCCTCAAGTACTTAAAGGGTACAGCTTGATACAGTGCGTGTTTTGGTGGAGAAACATGTCGAGGCTAGTGGCTAAGGGTTTTGCACAGAAAGAGGGTGTGGATTACAATGAGATATTTTCTCCGGTGGTGAAACATACTTCTATTCGGGTGCTATTGAGTATTGTTGCTCATGGTGATTTTGAGCTGGATCAACTCGATGTTAAAACAGCCTTCTTGCACGGAGACTTGGATGAAGAGATCTACATGCATCAACCTGAGGGCTACAAGGTTGAGGATAAGGAGAATCATGTGTGTCGTTTGAGGAAGTCACTGTATGGATTAAAGCAATCTCCCCGGCAGTGGTACAAGCGATTTGACTCCTTCATGCTGAAGCATGGGTTTTCCCGAAGCGATCATGATTGTTGTGTTTACATTCGGAAGCTTCGCGGAGGTAATTTTATCTATCTTCTTTTGTATGTGGATGACATGCTTATTGCTTCTAAGAGCAGGGTGGAGATAGATAGGTTGAAATCTCAACTTGGTGAAGAGTTCGAGATGAAGGACATGGGTGCTGCTAGGAAAATACGGGTATGGAGATTAGAAGAGAGCCGCGAATCGACGATTGTTCTTGAGTCAGAAGGGCTACATAGAGCGGGTGATCGCGAGGTTCGGGATGCAAAGTGCTAAGTCGGTGGTGACTCCATTGGCTCCACACTTTAGGCTTTCTGGTAATCAATCTCCCACTACAATGAAGAGAAGGCACATGGAGCGTGTTCCTATGCTAGTGCAGTTGGCGGTTTAATGTATGCAATGGTGTGTACACGCATATTTCACAGCGGTTAGTATGGTCGATGGATTCATGGCGAATCCGGAAAGGCGACCGGGAAGCGGTGAAGTGGGTCCTCAAGTACTTAAAGGGTACAGCTTGATACAGTGCGTGTTTTGGTGGAGAAACATGTCGATTGCGGGTTTGTGGACTCGATTATGCGGGCGATCTAGATAGACGGCGATCTACTACTGGTTATGTATTTAAGATACATGGAGCTCCGGTTAGTTGGCGATCGATGTTACAGGCTACAGTGACACTTTCTACTACAGAGGCCGAGTACATGGCCATGGCAGAGGGAGTGAAGGAAGCATTGTGGTTGTGGGGTCTTCTAGACGATTTGGGGATTGAGCAGGAAAACGTGAACTTGTGGTGTGACAGTCAGAGTGCAATTCACTTGGCGAAGAATCAGGTTCATCATGCTCGTACCAAGCATATCGATGTCAGGTATCATTTTGTGCGGGATGTCATAGAGGAAGGTGATATTTCTCTCATGAAGGTGCACACGAATGAGAATCCCGCGGACATGTTAACCAAGGTGGTCACAGGTAGTAAGTTTAAGCATTGCTTAGACTTGCTTCATATCAGCTCGTGTTGATCTGCCCAAGAGGGCATGGCCCTTGAGTGTGGGTAAGGTGGAGATGATTTGAGGTGAACTACGGTGAGCTTGATCCCGGTGGAGGAAATGCGTGGCGATGCGGTGTAGTGGCATTTGGATTGGCTGGATTGGCTAATGGTGATCTCTAGATGTTCTTGGTGTTCTTCGTGTTCGTCCAAAATTTGAGGTAAATCAAATGATGTACGAGGTGGAGAATTGTAGAACATGCACAAAAACATGCACAAGCAGTTTTCGGGCTTAGTAGTCGACTAATCTGCAGTAGTAGTCGACTAATCTGCAGAAGACAGAAAGGTGTGTTTCTGCGTTGAGTCTGAGTAGTCGACTAATCTGTGTTGTAGTCGACTAATCTACAGTGAGTAGTCGACTAATCTGAAGTAGTAGTCGACTAATCTGGGCAGATTCGAAAACGGGTTTTGGTTTTAAACCCGGTTCGTTTAGAGTTTATATATAACCCTAAACCTGATTATTTGGAAGAAAATCAAGCACGATTTGGAGTAGCTTTTCAGAGGGTTTTGTGCATCTTTGGAGAGGAGATCTTTTGAGAGATTGAGAGGTTTGTTTTTAGGGTTTCTTTGTGAGAACTTGTAATCCTAATTTGTATTCTCTCTTTCTATTAGTGAAAATCCCCCCTCCTTACCCCGTGGACGTAGGCAACTTGCCGAACCACGTAAATCTCGTGTCTTTACTCCTTTATTGTGTTTTTGCTATCGTTTGTGGTGGTTTCTCTCGACGGTTCCGCGGTCCGCGCGCCCAACATTTTCTTTTACGCAACTAGGCATTTATATATTTAAAAACACTTTACAATGTTATTAAATTCTATAATTTCCTTGAAGACCTGCCTTTTTCTCTTTAATCATTTCTTTTGACTGATGAGACTGTATTAAACATATATACTACACCAAACTTTGATTCCATCTGATCTGTACCAAGATTTAACTAATTACACCACTTGTTCACATAATAGAACCAAGGACGAGGAATAACCTGCTAACGCCTTCTAAAATAATCAAACTGCTGCCATCAATAGTTCTATAAGAAGAGTCGCTGCTAGTGCTCAAAGACCGTACACAACACAAGTGTAGAGAGATCTAATGGCTTCATCTTCAGCCATCTCGCTCCTTTTCTTCTCTTGCCTCCTCTCATTTCTCTCCGCCTCTTTGGCCGCCAAACCCCACGCTCTACTCCTCCCCGTCAAAAAAGACCGATATACTCGCCAATACATAGCCCGTATAAATACCCGGACCCCTCTCGTCCCTCTCAGCTTGGTCGTAGACCTCGGCGGCCGATACACCTGGGTCGACTGCGACACGAAATACGTATCCTCCTCTTACCGCCCCGTACACTGCAACACTCCCGAATGCGGCCTCGTCCAGACCCCCTTCGGCTGCGGCGAATGCGGGCCTCCTTATCGTCCGGGCTGCAGCAACCAATCCTGCAGCGTCATGCCCGAGAGCCCAACTGTCAGCAGCCCCGGTGAGCTGGGCCAAGATCTTTTCGCCTTCAGATCCACTGACGGTTACAATCCCGGCCCAGTTGTTAGCACGAAAAACTTCATTTTCTCCTGCGCGCCTGCTTCCCTACTCCAAGGCCTGGCCCGCAGCGCCGGCGGCATGGCTGGCTTGGGCCGCAACCGAGTCGCATTGCCGATTCAGCTGGCGGTCGAGTTCGGTCTGCGCCCCAAGTTTGCGATTTGTCTCTCGTCCTACACGGCTTCTGACGGCGTCATTTTCTTCGGGGACGGGCCTTATAACTTACTCCCTAATTTTGATGCCTCGAAGGCTCTGATCTACACCCCACTGATTATCAACAACGTGAGCACCGCAGGAACGTATGTTGGAGGAGAGAGATCGGTCGAGCACTTCATCGGACTGAAGGCCGTCAAGGTCAACGATAAGGTCGTGCCGCTTAACACCGCGCTGCTAGCTATTGACAAGGACGGCGTTGGGGGGACAAAGATTAGTACTGTTGCTCCCTTTACCGTACTGGAGACGTCTATTTACAATGCAGTGACCGACGCATTTGATGCTGTTGTGAGCAAGAGTAAGAAGGTGGCGCCCGTTGCTCCTTTTAAGCTGTGTTACGATGCCAATGCCATCGGTAGCACGCGGGTTGGGCCTGCGGTGCCTGCGATCGATCTGGTGTTGCAGGGTGAGAATTATTGGAGAATCATGGGAGCGAATTCGATGGTGGAGGCCAAGCCCGGGGTTTTGTGCCTCGGATTTGTGGACGGAGGAGTGAATCCGAGGACTTCGATTGTTATCGGAGGGCATCAAATTGAGGACAACCTGCTTCAGTTTGATCTCTCAAACGGCAGGTTGGGTTTCAGCTCTTCTCTGCTCTTTCATCAGACAACCTGCGGTAACTTCAATTTTACTGCTAGTACTATGATGATGGGAGGCTCTGAGAATTTTGGTTTGATCAAAGAGATGTGAGATGGCTTGTGATCTTTTTAATAAAAGTGCATGTTGAACTGTAATGGTATGTTGGAGCAATAATAAGGGAAACTTTTTTCAACTCGTGTAACTTATTCGTGACCTCCAAAATCACATCTTATTACTAGTACATGGAGTACATGAAATTAGAAAAAGAAAACTTCTCTAATCCAAAATTACACTAAACCTTCTAAACGAACAATGCAGCAAGAGTTAATTTGGGGCAACAAAATATGCAATTACAGCAAAAAAGTAGCACCACGTCTTCAAATTAGTTGATTTCAACCCAAAAAAATGTAGATCATTTTGCAATTACAGCAAAACAAACACTTGAATTGCAATAAAAATTAATTTGGGGCAACAAAATATGCAAATCTTACAACCTTTGTAACTAACTAAACAATAGATTTGAATTTGAAAATATATTGCCTACAATAATATTCTAGACATCCAAATGACAAATTTGAGGTTGAAAATACATTTCCTACATGCAACATTTGTTGCATTTACAGTTGTAGTGTAACAACCAACCTACTATAGGAGTAGAAAAAAAAAAATCTCAACTACCTCTTTGAACTTTTTACCTATCCTGACAGAAAAGAGGTTATGTGAGAGTTATTCTTGGTAAATGGGAGATACAAAAATTAGGACAGTTTAAGTAACTGAGGTAAGTAGATACTTATGTGAGACAATTTCAAGGAGGTTTTCCATATACATATAGTAAATATAAAGTTCAGGTAGGTTATCTCAAAACGCTCCAAAGTACAAGAGGTTTTGTGAAATATATCCTAATATAAACCCAATCTGGCTACCTTATAAGATAGAAATCTATTACCCAGACGAATATACATGTATTGTCCTCAAACATGCCATTGCAATGCTCGTAATTTGTATCCATGATTAAATTAATAAAATCCACGCGATGAGAAGCTCACAATATGGTTCCATTTGTTCACTTGCATTTGTATATATACAGAAACTAATCAAAATCTAACTTGAAGCTTGTATGGTTCCATTTGAACAATTGCATTGTATATGCATAAATTAATCAAAATCTTACCTTGAAAGCTCTCTGGTACGTTCTTTTCAAACTCCAGAGAGTCTCAAATAACCCCCAAATCTTTTAACTTTCCCACAAAATTCCCAAAAAGCAAAAGGAAAAGGAGACAATGAACCCTAAGGAGAACAAGGAAAGAGTAGAATTATACAGATAATAAGGTCTTCCAAATGCTAGAGACACTTTTGGGGGTATTATGGTAAAAGTTAAAAAGTTTTGGGGGTTATTTGAGGCATTTTGGAGGTTTAGGAGTTTTATGTTTTGAGAGTTAGTAGGGAAAACAAAGTTCAGGAGTTCCATTGTAAAAGATCCAAAGTTTTGGGGGGTATTGTGAAATTTACCCATTTGTATAGCCATTTGATAGCTTTAAACAAATCCCATAAAAACCCCTAATCTCCTTTAATTGGTACATGTGCATTTGAAATGAAAATATTCCTCAATTTTATTTTTGGAGTTGGGTTCCACGTATATTAACTATGGTTTGACAAAGCGGAATCATTTCTCATGTTAAATCAATTCTAAACATTTATCACCATTAGCTGAACGTGGTCAAATTGATCTTTAAATTTTTTGCTTTCTTTTCTATAATTAGTTATTTGACTGATGGTACTATATATTTTAGCATACTAAATCACACTTGTTTATTTTTAATCCCTGATCTGTATCAAGTTTTAAATAAATAATGACAACATGTTCACACAACGGTCAAAATAACCAGCTAGCTCCCTCGAAAACAACCGACCTGCTTCCGGGAACAAGCAAGTAGCGTACTAGTATAAGAATAGTGCTGCTTGCTACTCAAAAACACACAAATCTAAATCTCATGGCCTCATCATCATCATCATCATCATCATCATCATCATCATCATCATCATCATCATCATCATCATCATCATCATCATCATCATCATCATCATCATCATCATCATCATCATCATCATCATCATCATCATCATCATCATCATCATCATCATCATCATCATCATCATCATCATCATCATCATCATCATCATCATCATCATCATCATCATCATCATCATCATCATCATCATCATCATCATCATCATCATCATCATCATCATCATCATCATCATCATCATCATCATCATCATCATCATCATCATCATCATCATCATCATCATCATCATCATCATCATCATCATCATCATCATCATCATCATCATCATCATCATCATCATCATCATCATCATCATCATCATCATCATCATCATCATCATCATCATCATCATCATCATCATCATCATCATCATCATCATCATCATCATCATCATCATCATCATCATCATCATCATCATCATCATCATCATCATCATCATCATCATCATCATCATCATCATCATCATCATCATCATCATCATCATCATCATCATCATCATCATCATCATCATCATCATCATCATCATCATCATCATCATCATCATCATCATCATCATCATCATCATCATCATCATCATCATCATCATCATCATCATCATCATCATCATCATCATCATCATCATCATCATCATCATCATCATCATCATCATCATCATCATCATCATCATCATCATCATCATCATCATCATCATCATCATCATCATCATCATCATCATCATCATCATCATCATCATCATCATCATCATCATCATCATCATCATCATCATCATCATCATCATCATCATCATCATCATCATCATCATCATCATCATCATCATCATCATCATCATCATCATCATCATCATCATCATCATCATCATCATCATCATCATCATCATCATCATCATCATCATCATCATCATCATCATCATCATCATCATCATCATCATCATCATCATCATCATCATCATCATCATCATCATCATCATCATCATCATCATCATCATCATCATCATCATCATCATCATCATCATCATCATCATCATCATCATCATCATCATCATCATCATCATCATCATCATCATCATCATCATCATCATCATCATCATCATCATCATCATCATCATCATCATCATCATCATCATCATCATCATCATCATCATCATCATCATCATCATCATCATCATCATCATCATCATCATCATCATCATCATCATCATCATCATCATCATCATCATCATCATCATCATCATCATCATCATCATCATCATCATCATCATCATCATCATCATCATCATCATCATCATCATCATCATCATCATCATCATCATCATCATCATCATCATCATCATCATCATCATCATCATCATCATCATCATCATCATCATCATCATCATCATCATCATCATCATCATCATCATCATCATCATCATCATCATCATCATCATCATCATCATCATCATCATCATCATCATCATCATCATCATCATCATCATCATCATCATCATCATCATCATCATCATCATCATCATTTGCCTCGCGTCCTCTTCGGCCTCGGACGGTGTCATTTTCTTCGGCGACGGGCCTTATAGCTTTCTACCTAATTTGGACGCCTCGCAGGGTCTGATATACACGCCACTGATCACCAACAACGTGAGCACGGCGACATGGAACGTTGTCGGGGAGAGATCGGTGGAGCACTTCATCGGAGTGAAATCCATCAAGATCAATGACAAGGTCGTGCCTCTGAATGCTACGCTGCTATCCATCAATAAGCAGGGCTTTGGGGGAACAAAGATTAGTACTGTGGCTCCTTATACTGTATTGGAGACGTCTATTTACAATGCAGTGACCGATGCATTTGCTGCTGCATTGAGCGAGGTGAAGAGGGTTGCGGCTGTTGCTCCTTTTAAGTTGTGTTATGATGCTAAGGATCTCTGGAGCACGAGGGTCGGGCCTGGGGTGCCTGCAATCGATCTTGTGCTGCAGAGTGAGAGTGTTTACTGGAGGATATTCAGAGCGAATTCGATGGTGGAAGCGATGGCTGGGGTTTTGTGCCTCGGGTTTGTAGACGGAGGAATGAATCCGATGACTGGACTGTTTCCGATGACTTCGATTGTTATCGGAGGACATCAGATTGAGAACAACCTGCTTCAGTTTGATCTCAAGAAGAGGATGTTGGGATTTAGTTCTTCTCTACTCTTTAGGCAGACGACCTGTGGTAACTTCAATTTTACCGCCAGTCCTTAAAGGGATTAGGATTCTGGGAGGTGCTTGTGAGGATTGTGGTTTGATTAATGAGATGTGAGATGATTTGGTGATGTTTTAACAAAGTTGTAAAATTGTTGATGGCATTGCTTCAGCAAGTAATAATAAATGGAACTTTTTCTATGAGTGTTTTCTTCTTCTTTTTTTTTTTTTTTTTTTTTTTTTTTTTTTTTTTTTTTTTTTTTTTTTTTTTTTTTTTTTTTTTTTTTTTTTTTTTTTTTTTTTTTTTTTTTTTTTTTTTTTTTTTTTTTTTTTTTTTTTTTTTTTTTTTTTTTTTTTTTTTTTTTTTTTTTTTTTTTTTTTTTTTTTTTTTTTTTTTTTTTTTTTTTTTTTTTTTTTTTTTTTTTTTTTTTTTTTTTTTTTTTTTTTTTTTTTTTTTTTTTTTTTTTTTTTTTTTTTTTTTTTTTTTTTTTTTTTTTTTTTTTTTTTTTTTTTTTTTTTTTTTTTTTTTTTTTTTTTTTTTTTTTTTTTTTTTTTTTTTTTTTTTTTTTTTTTTTTTTTTTTTTTTTTTTTTTTTTTTTTTTTTTTTTTTTTTTTTTTTTTTTTTTTTTTTTTTTTTTTTTTTTTTTTTTTTTTTTTTTTTTTTTTTTTTTTTTTTTTTTTTTTTTTTTTTTTTTTTTTTTTTTTTTTTTTTTTTTTTTTTTTTTTTTTTTTTTTTTTTTTTTTTTTTTTTTTTTTTTTTTTTTTTTTTTTTTTTTTTTTTTTTTTTTTTTTTTTTTTTTTTTTTTTTTTTTTTTTTTTTTTTTTTTTTTTTTTTTTTTTTTTTTTTTTTTTTTTTTTTTTTTTTTTTTTTTTTTTTTTTTTTTTTTTTTTTTTTTTTTTTTTTTTTTTTTTTTTTTTTTTTTTTTTTTTTTTTTTTTTTTTTTTTTTTTTTTTTTTTTTTTTTTTTTTTTTTTTTTTTTTTTTTTTTTTTTTTTTTTTTTTTTTTTTTTTTTTTTTTTTTTTTTTTTTTTTTTTTTTTTTTTTTTTTTTTTTTTTTTTTTTTTTTTTTTTTTTTTTTTTTTTTTTTTTTTTTTTTTTTTTTTTTTTTTTTTTTTTTTTTTTTTTTTTTTTTTTTTTTTTTTTTTTTTTTTTTTTTTTTTTTTTTTTTTTTTTTTTTTTTTTTTTTTTTTTTTTTTTTTTTTTTTTTTTTTTTTTTTTTTTTTTTTTTTTTTTTTTTTTTTTTTTTTTTTTTTTTTTTTTTTTTTTTTTTTTTTTTTTTTTTTTTTTTTTTTTTTTTTTTTTTTTTTTTTTTTTTTTTTTTTTTTTTTACAGTCGCAGGATGTTACAATTAATTATGGTACCATTAGAAAAGATTTCAGTCAAAGACATATGGCCCAAAAGAATTTAGTGCCATGAATAAAAGACAAGAAAAAACTCAAAGTAAATGCCCATGAAATATTGACCCACCAAATAAAGACCACAAATAAAAGGCAGAGAAAAAAATAAAAAATAAAATTTTAAAAAATAAAAATTGATGGAAGATAAGAAAAACATATATTGCACCTAAATCAATAATATTAACAAATTAAAAACTAGCCCGTGTTAATAACTAGTTTCATCAATATGAATTCAGTGAAATATCTGTGTCAGCAGCTTGAAACGAGTTTAGCTTCAGACTAGGAAGAGGGTGGAACAATATTGGCCTGGTTTAAGGCCTAAAATTAGCATAATAAAATGAATTTAAATCGTGGTTTTATTTCTCAAACTTGTTAGCACTAAATGTAGAGCCACAACGTAAAATATGAGACTAATGTAATTTGCTCAAGCATGGGTTAGATCACTTTAGTGCACATTTTATTATTGCTCCAACCTGGCATCACAATGGCACATTTTATGGCACATTTTAAAGATCACAAAACATCAAAATTTAGCAATTTTATTAAGAGCCACAAACCATCTCACATCTCATTAATCAAACCACAATCCTCACAAGCACCTCTCTGTACCCTGATCCCTTCAAGGATTGGCAGTAAAATTGAAGTTGCCACAGGTCGTCTGCCTGAATAGCAGAGAAGAACTAAATCCCAAAATCTTCTTCTTCAGATCAAACTGAAGCAGGTTGTTCTCAATCTGATGTCCTCCGATGACGATCGAAGTCCTCGGATTCACTCCTCCATCTACAAATCCGAGGCATATAACACCGGGCTTCGCTTCCACCATCGAATTCCCTCCGAATATCCTCCAATAAACACTCTCACTCTGCAGCACAAGATCGATTGCAGGAACAGCAGGCCCGACCCGACTACCGATGGCATTGTCGGGAGAGATCGGTGGAGCACTTCATCGGAGTGAAATCCATCAAGATCAATGACAAGGTCGTGCCTCTGAATGCTACGCTGCTATCCATCAATAAGCAGGGCTTTGGGGGAACAAAGATTAGTACTGTGGCTCCTTATACTGTATTGGAGACGTCTATTTACAATGCAGTGACCGATGCATTTGCTGCTGCATTGAGCGAGGTGAAGAGGGTTGCGGCTGTTGCTCCTTTTAAGTTGTGTTATGATGCTAAGGATCTCTGGAGCACGAGGGTCGGGCCTGGGGTGCCTGTCGATCTTGTGCTGCAGAGTGAGAGTGTTTACTGGAGGATATTCAGAGCGAATTGATGGTGGAAGCGATGGCTGGGGTTTTGTGCCTCGGGTTTGTAGGCGGAGGAATGAATCCGATGACTGGACTGTTTCCGATGACTTGATTGTTATCGGAGGACATCAGATTGAGAACAACCTGCTTCAGTTTGATCTCAAGAAGAGGATGTTGGGATTTAGTTCTTCTCTACTCTTTAGGCAGACGACCTGTGGTAACTTCAATTTTACCGCCAGTCCTTAAAGGGATTAGGATTCTGGGAGGTGCTTGTGAGGATTGTGGTTTGATTAATGAGATGTGAGATGATTTGGTGATGTTTTAACAAAGTTGTAAAATTGTTGATGGCATTGCTTCAGCAAGTAATAATAAATGGAACTTTTCTATGAGTGTTTTCTTCTTCTTTTTTTTTTTTTTTTTTTTTTTTTTTTTTTTTTTTTTTTTTTTTTTTTTTTTTTTTTTTTTTTTTTTTTTTTTTTTTTTTTTTTTTTTTTTTTTTTTTTTTTTTTTTTTTTTTTTTTTTTTTTTTTTTTTTTTTTTTTTTTTTTTTTTTTTTTTTTTTTTTTTTTTTTTTTTTTTTTTTTTTTTTTTTTTTTTTTTTTTTTTTTTTTTTTTTTTTTTTTTTTTTTTTTTTTTTTTTTTTTTTTTTTTTTTTTTTTTTTTTTTTTTTTTTTTTTTTTTTTTTTTTTTTTTTTTTTTTTTTTTTTTTTTTTTTTTTTTTTTTTTTTTTTTTTTTTTTTTTTTTTTTTTTTTTTTTTTTTTTTTTTTTTTTTTTTTTTTTTTTTTTTTTTTTTTTTTTTTTTTTTTTTTTTTTTTTTTTTTTTTTTTTTTTTTTTTTTTTTTTTTTTTTTTTTTTTTTTTTTTTTTTTTTTTTTTTTTTTTTTTTTTTTTTTTTTTTTTTTTTTTTTTTTTTTTTTTTTTTTTTTTTTTTTTTTTTTTTTTTTTTTTTTTTTTTTTTTTTTTTTTTTTTTTTTTTTTTTTTTTTTTTTTTTTTTTTTTTTTTTTTTTTTTTTTTTTTTTTTTTTTTTTTTTTTTTTTTTTTTTTTTTTTTTTTTTTTTTTTTTTTTTTTTTTTTTTTTTTTTTTTTTTTTTTTTTTTTTTTTTTTTTTTTTTTTTTTTTTTTTTTTTTTTTTTTTTTTTTTTTTTTTTTTTTTTTTTTTTTTTTTTTTTTTTTTTTTTTTTTTTTTTTTTTTTTTTTTTTTTTTTTTTTTTTTTTTTTTTTTTTTTTTTTTTTTTTTTTTTTTTTTTTTTTTTTTTTTTTTTTTTTTTTTTTTTTTTTTTTTTTTTTTTTTTTTTTTTTTTTTTTTTTTTTTTTTTTTTTTTTTTTTTTTTTTTTTTTTTTTTTTTTTTTTTTTTTTTTTTTTTTTTTTTTTTTTTTTTTTTTTTTTTTTTTTTTTTTTTTTTTTTTTTTTTTTTTTTTTTTTTTTTTTTTTTTTTTTTTTTTTTTTTTTTTTTTTTTTTTTTTTTTTTTTTTTTTTTTTTTTTTTTTTTTTTTTTTTTTTTTTTTTTTTTTTTTTTTTTTTTTTTTTTTTTTTTTTTTTTTTTTTTTTTTTTTTTTTTTTTTTTTTTTTTTTTTTTTTTTTTTTTTTTTTTTTTTTTTTTTTTTTTTTTTTTTTTTTTTTTTTTTTTTTTTTTTTTTTTTTTTTTTTTTTTTTTTTTTTTTTTTTTTTTTTTTTTTTTTTAAAAATAAAAAATAAAATTTTAAAAATAAAAATTGATGGAAGATAAGAAAAACATATATTGCACCTAAATCAATAATATTAACAAATTAAAACTAGCCCGTGTTAATAACTAGTTTCATCAATATGAATTCAGTGAAATATCTGTGTCAGCAGCTTGAAACGAGTTTAGCTTCAGACTAGGAAGAGGGTGGAACAATATTGGCCTGGTTTAAGGCCTAAAATTAGCATAATAAAATGAATTTAAATCGTGGTTTTATTTCTCAAACTTGTTAGCACTAAATGTAGAGCCACAACGTAAAATATGAGACTAATGTAATTTGCTCAAGCATGGGTTAGATCACTTTAGTGCACATTTTATTATTGCTCCAACCTGGCATCACAATGGCACATTTTATGGCACATTTTAAAAGATCACAAAACATCAAAATTTAGCAATTTTTATTAAGAGCCACAAACCATCTCACATCTCATTAATCAAACCACAATCCTCACAAGCACCTCTCTGTACCCTGATCCCTTCAAGGATTGGCAGTAAAATTGAAGTTGCCACAGGTCGTCTGCCTGAATAGCAGAGAAGAACTAAATCCCAAAATCTTCTTCTTCAGATCAAACTGAAGCAGGTTGTTCTCAATCTGATGTCCTCCGATGACGATCGAAGTCCTCGGATTCACTCCTCCATCTACAAATCCGAGGCATATAACACCGGGCTTCGCTTCCACCATCGAATTCCCTCCGAATATCCTCCAATAAACACTCTCACTCTGCAGCACAAGATCGATTGCAGGAACAGCAGGCCCGACCCGATTGCTACCGATGGCATTGGCATCATAACACAGCTTAAAAGGCGCAACAGGCGCAACCTTCTTGCTCTTGCTCACAACAGCATCAAACGCATCGGTCACCGCATTGTAAATAGACGTCTCCAGTACAGTGTAGGGGGCGATAGTACTAATCTTCGTCCCCCCAACGCCGTGCTTGTCAATAGCCAGCAGCGACGTGTTCAGCTTCACGACCTCTTCGTTGATCTTGATCGACTTCACTCCGATGAAGTGCTCGACCGATCTCTCCCGAAACGTACGCTCCTGCCGTGCTAACTTTGTTGATAAGCAGTGGCGTGTAGATCAGACCCTTGGAGGCGTCCAAATTCGGGAGGAAGTTGTAAGGCCCGTCGCCGAAGAAAATGACGCCGTCAGAAGCCGTGGAGGACGCGAGGCAAATCGCAAACGTCGGACGCGTCCTGAATTCGACCGCCAGCTGAATGGGCATCCCGACTCGGTTCCGGCCCAAGCCCGCCATGCCGCTGGCGCTGCGGGCCAGGCCCTTCAGCAGGTCAGCGGAACCGCAGGAGAAAATGAAGTCCCTCGTTTTAACTAAAGGGCCGGGATTGGATCCGTCGGTGGATGTGAAGGCGAAAACATCTCGGCCCAGCTCGGCGGGGGTGCTGACTGATGGGCTATCGAGTATGACGCTGCAGGAGTGGTTGCTGCAGCCTGGACGATAAGGAGGCCCGCATTCGCCGCAGCCGAAGGGGGTCTGGACAAGGCCGCATTCGGGAGTGTTGCAGCGTACGGGGCGGTAAGAGGGAGATACGTATTTGGCGTCGCAGTCGACCCAGGTGTATCGACCGCCGAGGTCTACCACCAAACTGAGAGGGACGAGAGGGGTACGGGTATTTATACGGGTTACGTATTGGCTTGTAGATCTGTCCTTTTTCACAGGGAGGAGTAGAGCGTGGGGCTTGGCGAAAGAGACCGAGAGAGCAGAAAGGAAACAAGAGAAGAAAATAAGCCAGCTGAGGGAAAATGATGAAGCCATGAGATCTGAGTACTTGATACTCGACTTTGTGTGGTTTTCAGTACTGACAGTAGCTCCTCTTATAGCAGTTCCGTTTGATTGTTTTGGAGGGCCTTAGCTGGTTAATTTTGACCATTAATGTGAAACATGTTGCCTTACTTAAAACTTGGTATAGCTCACATGGAATAATAAGTTTCATATATTATATCTTGATTGACTAGATATAGTCTCATCAGTCAAAAAATAATTTGAGGAGAAAGAAAGCAAGTCAGCATAATTTGGCAGGGCCACGTGATCATCACACCAGCAAAATTTAACGAAAAAATTTATAGAAAAAACCTAGGTTTATGACGGAAGTAATATTAGGGAACCGTACTGATTTTTTAAAAAATTTGAGGATCAAAATGATATTGAGCTGATATATAAGTGATCCTCCTTTATATAGTAAAGAAATTGGTAAACTATCCCTAGATGCACCATAAAATGTCATGTGTACAAAAACGTGCCAAGTGTTAAATCCCTAATAAAAATATTATGTATCCCTCTATCCTATTAGAAAATGACATATGTACAACTAATTTCATCTTCCGATGAATTCTTATCAAATTAAAACTATTCATGTCATAATTAGAAAAACCTAGGTTTATGACGGAAGTAATATTAGGGAACCGTACTGATTTTTAAAAAATTTGAGGATCAAAATGATATTGAGCTGATATATAAGTGATCCTCCTTTATATAGTAAAGAGAAATTGGTAAACTATCCCTAGATGCACCATAAAATGTCATGTGTACAAAAACGTGCCAAGTGTTAAATCCCTAATAAAAATATTATGTATCCCTCTATCCTATTAGAAAATGACATATGTACAACTAATTTCATCTTCCGATGAATTCTTATCAAATTAAAAACTAGCCCGTGTTAATAACTAGTTTCATCAATATGAATTCAGTGAAATATCTGTGTCAGCAGCTTGAAACGAGTTTAGCTTCAGACTAGGAAGAGGGTGGAACAATATTGGCCTGGTTTAAGGCCTAAAATTAGCATAATAAAATGAATTTAAATCGTGGTTTTATTTCTCAAACTTGTTAGCACTAAATGTAGAGCCACAACGTAAAATATGAGACTAATGTAATTTGCTCAAGCATGGGTTAGATCACTTTAGTGCACATTTTATTATTGCTCCAACCTGGCATCACAATGGCACATTTTATGGCACATTTTATGGCACATTTTATGGCACATTTTATGGCACATTTTAAAAGATCACAAAACATCAAAATTTAGCAATTTTTATTAAGAGCCACAAACCATCTCACATCTCATTAATCAAACCACAATCCTCACAAGCACCTCTCTGTACCCTGATCCCTTCAAGGATTGGCAGTAAAATTGAAGTTGCCACAGGTCGTCTGCCTGAATAGCAGAGAAGAACTAAATCCCAAAATCTTCTTCTTCAGATCAAACTGAAGCAGGTTGTTCTCAATCTGATGTCCTCCGATGACGATCGAAGTCCTCGGATTCACTCCTCCATCTACAAATCCGAGGCATATAACACCGGGCTTCGCTTCCACCATCGAATTCCCTCCGAATATCCTCCAATAAACACTCTCACTCTGCAGCACAAGATCGATTGCAGGAACAGCAGGCCCGACCCGATTGCTACCGATGGCATTGGCATCATAACACAGCTTAAAAGGCGCAACAGGCGCAACCTTCTTGCTCTTGCTCACAACAGCATCAAACGCATCGGTCACCGCATTGTAAATAGACGTCTCCAGTACAGTGTAGGGGGCGATAGTACTAATCTTCGTCCCCCCAACGCCGTGCTTGTCAATAGCCAGCAGCGACGTGTTCAGCTTCACGACCTCTTCGTTGATCTTGATCGACTTCACTCCGATGAAGTGCTCGACCGATCTCTCTCCCGAAACGTACGCTCCTGCCGTGCTAACTTTGTTGATAAGCAGTGGCGTGTAGATCAGACCCTTGGAGGCGTCCAAATTCGGGAGGAAGTTGTAAGGCCCGTCGCCGAAGAAAATGACGCCGTCAGAAGCCGTGGAGGACGCGAGGCAAATCGCAAACGTCGGACGCGTCCTGAATTCGACCGCCAGCTGAATGGGCATCCCGACTCGGTTCCGGCCCAAGCCCGCCATGCCGCTGGCGCTGCGGGCCAGGCCCTTCAGCAGGTCAGCGGAACCGCAGGAGAAAATGAAGTCCCTCGTTTTAACTAAAGGGCCGGGATTGGATCCGTCGGTGGATGTGAAGGCGAAAACATCTCGGCCCAGCTCGGCGGGGGTGCTGACTGATGGGCTATCGAGTATGACGCTGCAGGAGTGGTTGCTGCAGCCTGGACGATAAGGAGGCCCGCATTCGCCGCAGCCGAAGGGGGTCTGGACAAGGCCGCATTCGGGAGTGTTGCAGCGTACGGGGCGGTAAGAGGAGATACGTATTTGGCGTCGCAGTCGACCCAGGTGTATCGACCGCCGAGGTCTACCAAACTGAGAGGGACGAGAGGGTACGGGTATTTATACGGGTTACGTATTGGCTTGTAGATCTGTCCTTTTTCACAGGGAGGAGTAGAGCGTGGGGCTTGGCGAAAGAGACCGAGAGAGCAGAAAGGAAACAAGAGAAGAAAATAAGCCAGCTGAGGGAAAATGATGAAGCCATGAGATCTGAGTACTTGATACTCGACTTTGTGTGGTTTTCAGTACTGACAGTAGCTCCTCTTATAGCAGTTCCGTTTGATTGTTTTGGAGGGCCTTAGCTGGTTAATTTTGACCATTAATGTGAAACATGTTGCCTTACTTAAAACTTGGTATAGCTCACATGGAATAATAAGTTTCATATATTATATCTTGATTGACTAGATATAGTCTCATCAGTCAAAAAATAATTTGAGGAGAAAGAAAGCAAGTCAGCATAATTTGGCAGGGCCACGTGATCATCACACCAGCAAAATTTAACGAAAAAATTTATAGAAAAAACCTAGGTTTATGACGGAAGTAATATTAGGGAACCGTACTGATTTTTTTTAAAAAAAATTTGAGGATCAAAATGATATTGAGCTGATATATAAGTGATCCTCCTTTATATAGTAAAGAGAAATTGGTAAACTATCCCTAGATGCACCATAAAATGTCATGTGTACAAAAACGTGCCAAGTGTTAAATCCCTAATAAAAAATATTATGTATCCCTCTATCCTATTAGAAAATGACATATGTACAACTAATTTCATCTTCCGATGAATTCTTATCAAATTAAAACTATTCATGTCATAATTAGAAAAACCTAGGTTTATGACGGAGTAATATTAGGGAACCGTACTGATTTTTAAAAAGATTTGAGGATCAAAATGATATTGAGCTGATATATAAGTGATCTCTACTAAAATAAATAGGGAATGTAGTTTTCCATTTTCCTAAGGAAAAATAATAATACCTAACATGAGCAAAGCCTTTTGCAAGAAATAAATTATTTTTTGCAAGTGAGAAAGTGGATCAACATTCTCTTGAAGATATAGTTTTGGTTGTATAAAGAAATTATTCTTTAAACCATAAAAATAAATATGATGTGAGAATATAATTTTGTTTTATTTTACTTGTTTATTTAAAGTCATATTACCTTTTCTTTAATATATTCACAAATTGAAGTTTTTAGTTTAACAGTGCCCTCTGTATGGCTGGCACCTTATTACTTGACTTCTCATCCTTTCTTCTAGAAAAAAAAAAAAAGGGTGTCCTCCACGGCTCCACACACAAACACCCCTCCCATCCAACCAAACAAATTAACGACTCCTTACTAATCGCTAGTTGTGCTTCGATTGAAGATGAAGATAAGGTTTAAGTGCGTATATACCTCGAAGTGTCATTTTAAATTTTCACTTTCTACTCTTCTTGTTTTATTTTTTCAGATAGAACAACTATTTTTTTTTCCTTTTTTTTTGTGACGATTTTATCCTTAGGGGTATATATATCAATTTTCCTTTCTTCGAGGGTAAAATAGCAACAACAAAAATCACCTAGAGGGTCTATATGCAAAGTAGAACTAGAGGGATAGTATAAGGGATCTATCGGCAATTAACCCTTTCTATAATATCAGATGTAGGGGTGCTAAACCGTATCCGTATCCGAGGAAATATCCGTAACCGATAGGATATGGTTGCTCAAATCTATAACCGATAGGATATGGTTACGGATATGGTTTTGCAGTGAAATATCTGGAACTGTATTCGAAATATCCGAATACATATTAGTCATATTGTTACAATCGTTTTAGTCTTTAGATTATGAATATGAGGTTAATTTTAACGATCAAGATATCTAATCTTAGCTTTTCAAATATAATGAACATATTAATGAACTCTTTTGTATTACATGAACTATATTTTTTTCAATAGTATCTAGTTTTCTCATATCCGTTTTATATCCGCATGCATATCCGCTTATATATCCGCATGTATATCCGTATCCGTATCCGATTTTAGCGGATATGGATATGAATTTTCTTTACCGAAGTATATCCGTATCCGTATCCGTATCCGAAATGAGTAAGCGAATACGAATATGATAAGCATCATATCCGAGCCGTATCCGGACCGAATGCACCCCTAATCAGATGACATGTGGACACGATACCAAATGAGTTCGCATCCACACTTTTCCACTTTCACGCAAACAAAAACGGCCCACACAATACAACTTACCCCATTAATAACAAATTCGGATCTCCTTCACCATTAAAAGATAATGGAGAGATTACTACTAAATCATAATTATAACTAGTGATTATCTGGTTAGTGGTTATGATTTTTTCTTTGAATGCAAATTAGAATTTAGTGTAACACACGAGTATGGTGAATGTTAGATTTACAATGGCAAAATTATCAAATTGGTGTATTTTGTTGATCATATATAACAGATTGGTACATTTTCTTACTACAGGGAAAATATAGTATATTTTGTGGATCACGATGACAATACCTTCATCTTCTTACTTAGGGGGTTTACTCAAATTAGGGCTAAAAAAAGTAGGCTTCAATTGGACGTGTTCTTCTTCCTCCTATAGTTAATTTGGTTAGGGCAACTAAGATTAGGTTGAAGAATCCATCTCCAATTTCAATTGCCCTAATCAAATTAGCCTTAGGAGGAAGAAGAACACCCCCAATTGAACCCTAATTTTTTTAGCCCTAATTTGAGGGAGAAAAAACACCCCTTTTAGCTCATTTTAATGATTACAACTACTATCCATGTTGGCATGGTTAGGGCAACTAAGATTAGGTTGAAGAATCCATCTCCAATTTCAATTGCCCTAATCAAATTAGCCTTACAAGGAAGAAGAACACCCCAAATTGAACCCTAAATTTTTTAGCCCTAATTTGAGGGAGAAAAAACACCCCTTTTAGCTCATTTTAATGATTACAACTACTATCCATGTTGGCAGGCACATCGAACACACGTGACCACATGCCTCTATTAGGCCGGAATTTTAGCTCAGGTTAAAAGATGTGGGTATTCAGCACCGTGGTCCATGAAATATACAATATCGTTGCCGGAGTAAGAAAATATATTAACCTGTCACATATGGTTAACAGAAATAGCAATCTGATAATTGTACCAATTTACAATATATTATAATTATAAACTAAATTAACAATTGTGATTAAAATTAGTAATCTCTCCACTAATTTTTAGTAACGGAATGGATCCAAATTCATTAATAATTAACTGTACTTACATTCTAGGAAAATATAACTTATTCTCTGAACTTATCATCCATTGCAATAACAACTGACAACACGTGCACGCGACTGTAATCCAAGCCCACGCGCTCTCTTAAATATCCACTCCCTCACCCAGTAGTAGATTACGAATGATCAACGGATCTTTACCTCGATTGAAGAAAAAGATAGCAAACATATTCATTGAAAATGGTACAAGGTGACATGCACACTTGCGGTACAAGTGGATAACTTCTCCTTAAACATTCAAGTTCTTCACTGCCTTTGTGATGTATAAAGGAGGTTGAAGATTCTATAACACCCCTATAAAATAGGATATAGGATGTGTATGTTATTTACGGATGGTTAGAGGATTAATTTGAGAATCGAAATTATTTTATCTATAGTAGAAATCACCTTGTTCATATAATGGTAATTCTGAAAGGTTCTATCCCCCATAGAATATAGTGATCTATATATGTCATTCAATAGTACTTAAGAGGAGAATCCAACACAATTTTTTCCATCGGTGAGCTGGGCCAAGATGATTTTGCCCTTGCCCAATCCCCAACCCGCGTTAAGTTTATCGTGCTCGGCCTATTTTTGCTCAAAGGCCTGGTCTAGAGTGCCACCAGCATGCTGGGCTTGGGCCACAACCAAATCGTGGCACCATCGGCTGGCAGCCAATATTGATCCTGTTTACAAATAAAGTTTGGGCTTCTAGCATTTGATTAAACTCTTCTGGTACAATGCAAGTGGCGTCCAGCTAGCAAAATATTATAAATCATAAGCGCCTTATTTCACTCCTATAATTCTGATAGGTTATTCAGTCCGAAAGGAATTTTGAGTTTCGTGAGTTTTCAAAAAGAATTTTATCAGTTTATATAGAACACAATTGAAAAAATAAATGTAATATGGAATCCTCTTTGATTCTAGTTTACAGTGAAAATTCACTTTTCAAATTACAATTGTTTGTTTATATCTAAGACATTCATGATTCATCTCTAATCAAATTGTCACCATGATTTTTGTGAAGTATGCATTTTTCTCAAGATTAATATGATAAAGTTAATGTGAAATAACAATTTATTTTTGCAAACTAATATTATATTTCGCTTGCGTAATAACGTGAATGCAAATCTGAGTAAAATCATTGCAAGACGATGCATCTTTGACAACAATGTTTAGCAATGGCAAGAAAAATTATTGTGAAAACTGAGTATATAATAACAATTAAAATCGGTTGTTGCACTAGTTTGTTGCCTCTAAACAATTTTCACTTTCCTCCTCAAATATTATTGGGCGCTTTTTGTTGCGGAAACTAGCTTTTGCAATGACTTTTATTGTTGCTACATAATAAATTTTTATGTCAACAACGTATTTTGTTGTCTTAAATCTTATTTATTTTACAACAATGTTAATGGCTGCATAAAAAATATTAAACTATATTTTTAAAAGGCTAAACTTTAAAGAGTCCTAAACTTTGAAAAATATCAGAAACCCTCCCTAAGTTTATGGTTTATCATCAAACACCATTCAACTTTAAGATTTTTTTCATAAAAACCTCTAATGATGTTAAGTATAATTCTCACACAGGTGCATAAAATTAAGCAGGAACATATTTGAGATGTCGTTCACGCTTTTAAGGGGGGATTTTTGGAAAGCATTGAAAGTTGAAGGGAGTTTCCTGATAACCCCTATACTTAAGGGGGCACTTTTGATATTTTGAAAATTATCGGGGTTTATATGATAAATCATTCAAAGGTAAAGGTTTTTTTTTTCTTTTGTTTTTTTTTTTTTTTGCCCTCTCTCTCTTCTGAAATTTAGCTTAAAAAGTGACAAAATTTAAAACCCAAAACCCCTAGCCCAGACCCGTTAGAACCCGTTAATTAAAACCAAAAAACTTAGTTTTTCTTGCCAAATGCTTGATTATGAGCAAACCTTGAAAGAAAGGAAAAAAAGCTCGTCCGCGCGTCTAGAGCTCCGGTGCATTAAATTATCAGTGGCTTGATTGAATCCTAATCAAAATCACCCTTTAATTTTTAAATAATTTGTATGCTTGTGTGAAAGATTATCATTGATGTAATCAATAAGATTATTTGGGTTTAGGAAGAAGCTAAGTAGATCGCCCAGAGTTCAGCTTTCATAATTGAACAAATACCAATGACACCTACAAAGCCTCCTCTACATAGACTATTGTAATCTCTTATAATTCCCCCATTAGTAGCAATACCATTACTATTGCAGTGAGCTCCATCTGTGTTGATTTTAACCCATCCGGTTGGGGGTTTTTGCCAAGCAATCCACTCTACAATCCTCTCCTTGCGAATAAAGTTAGTATTAGTGGTAATAAACGGTTTAGTGATCTCATGCACTAAATTCATAATTATCAAAATTGGAGCCCCTTGTCCCAATTATGTTGTAGGTTCGAGTTGATCCAATCTACGAGATTAAGGTTAAAGAAGGAGCCTCTCTTAAGAGTTATGAACTAAGAAATTCCAAATAAACTTTGCATGTTTACAATCTCGCAGCACATGTAAGCATGATTCTTCCATAGTTGGGCACCATTTGCAAACTTTCGTTTGAGAACACAATGAAGCACAACATGCTTGTGGGGAGACTATCTTGGGAAGCAAGCCAAAAGAAATGTTGGATTCTTATTAATCCAAAACAACGGACATAATCTAAGTAAGCTAAACCCAATAGTCCCACTAAAAGCTGAATACCTGAGACTTAAACTCAGAAAGAGGAGTTCTTTTTTTTTTTAAATAATTCAGAAAGAGGAGTCTAATTAGCTTAAGTAAGCATCTAAACATCTAAAAAGAACCCTGCATGTCACTATCATGCACAATATTATTTCACACCATGTTTCACTTCCTCCGAGTTACCATCTCGATGAACTTGAACACCTACAAAATCAATGAGGAGCATGCTTAATATCTAGAATAAAATACAGGCGACTCAGTATCAATAAATAGTTTAAAAATCATATATAAGATATAAAAATTCAATCACCTTTCTAATCAAAGAAGACTTATTTTTTTCTGAGGAAAAAGAAGGCTCCTTCTTGGCAAAAGCCTGAGTCCAAATCCTAGCCTTCTCAACATACCCAGTGTAGTCATCCATGAACTAAAAACAGTAAAATTGAGAGAAGAAATTATGGTATATGTAATTACTTAATTTCTGAACTTCTGGGCTCTGAAAGAGGGGGGAAAAAACCTGTTCAGTAAGTGAATCATCGAGATAATAAGCGGGTTCCGGGTCTGAGAGAAGAGCTTGAATACAGAGAAGCAACTTTTCCAATGTGATACCCGGTTCCCACACATTCGGAGGATTCGGGCAAGTTTCACCCGTTATGCTGTTAACGTTAGGATGCCTTTGGACAAAATATACAGTAGAGAGCGAATTCTCTGTTTAGATATAGAAATTGCTGATTAATTATTTACACGAGAATTTACTTACCAAATGTTTGTTATGAACTTCACTTTAGGAGGCCTAAAAGGATAGTCATCTGTGGATCAGTGCATAAAAATCACAATTAACCAAATCCACAATCAGATATTGATGTCAATTACTAATTAATAAAAGATTAATTAATTAATTAATTATACATTATTAACAAAAACAGTTGATTTAGTATCTTAGACAGAATCATTTTGTACAGATAGACAGACTACTGTGATGAATAAATGAGACTCGTCATATAATAAAGCTCATAGAAAATTACCGCTGAAACTTTACTAAAATAAAAGTTTCCTCGAAGAAACTACTAATCAATTTAAAAACACTAATCCAAAGAGGTGGAGCCTTTACATGTGAGGTTATGGTAAAAAATTATAACTCTCTGTAACTTTAATTCAGTGTAACTTGAGACTTTAAGATCACGAAACTTACAAGGAACCAGAATGTCGAGCTCAAAGATTCCTCCCTCGTACGGGGAGCCGGTGGGGCCGACAACGGTGCCAATGAGGTGGTCAAGATGATCATCGTCTCTGCCGGTGAGGTGGCCGAGATGATCATCGTCTCTGCTGCAAGTCCGGAACCTGATCGTTAGAGTTTTTTCATTCTGGTGATTCTTTAATTCGTTTCTAATCCTCCGCAGCCCAAAGCTTGCATGCTCCCTCTCTCTCTGTCTCTCGCATCTTTTTCCTGACATTTTCTAACTTCTTAATTAATTTGTTCAAGAAGATGGTTTGATGTATTTGTCCTGATATTTTAATCTCATTCGTTCTTGGTGCATGTGAGAGGCACTATTAACTCTATGATAATTGCCATTGCCATTTAAGGTAGCAGGCTGCATATAGCAATGCCTACAGATGGAAGCATGATTCATGAGTGCAGCCTCGGTTAATTTGCACTATCCACTGTTTGCTATCATGGCTAAGAAATATCACTACATACATAGTGCACCATTTGTCTAGAAATTAATGAGATAAATAGAATTACTTGTTGATGAAGAAACAGTCGTAAACTATAAGAATCTTTGTATAACACCCTTAAAACAAAGAAAGAAATAGTTATGAAACGGCTTCTATGAATCTATATAGTTCCTCCAATCTTTAATATTTGAAATTAGTCCCTCAAATCATCTATATTTCTATTAGATCCCTAATTCATAAGTTATTTCAAAATTAGTTTGTCAAATCCTTGAAATTGATATTAGCTCCTAAATTCTCATAAATTGTTTGAGACGATCCCTCCAATTTTACTTTTAATTGGAGGGACTAATTTGATAGGGGACCTAATAGCAATTTCAATGATTTGAGGGACTAATTTTAAAATAATTCAAAGAATGACTAGTCCTATATTGGAAAGTTAGATGGAGGTTTGAATAGGGTTGCACAAATATTTTGAGAAATTAAAACAATGCAGCGAAAAATATGAAATAATTAGCAATAACCACAGAAAAATTCAACACAGAACACAAGAGAATTTTTATAGTGGTTCAAAATAAATCCTATATCCACTCTTCCTTCTCTCAAAGGGGTTTCCACACTATGATAATTATTCTCCTGGATTACAACCCAAATCCAGTAGTCTTTGCATGACTGCTCCTTAGATCAAACCCTAATCCAGTTGTCTCCCTAAACAATCATATCTCTAGTATGTACCCTAGCTCTCAGCTAGTAAAACCAACCCTCAATTAACACCAGCTTGAGTACCCCGTAAAATCGATCAATCGATCATAGAAAAGTATTGCTTAGAATCAATAAATATCAAACAAGCACAATTGAAAATATCTTAAAGCCCTTAACAATCAAACCGTTCTTTCTTTAAAGTCTATGAAATTCGGATATAGAAGAATGGAGGCAGATGCAATGATCCAAGGGTAGCACTCATCGAAGGATATCGATCTAATGATAAAGAACGCAATGACTGTGAGACCCCCAATTTAGTCTCACATCAGGAAAAGTGTGAAAAGTCGTGTGGCTTAAATAGGTAAGCCCAAGACTCAAGTGTAATATCGGCTAGTCGATTTTGACAGTGGATTGAGCCAAACAACGCATTACACTTGGTGGGTCCCATGACTTGTACCGTGCTAACTGGTCCGCGGACTCGGAGCGTGACAAATGGTACCAGAGAAGTTTGTCAGCTGGAAGTGTGGAACTAAGTGCTATACCGCGTGAAAGCGGTGGGAGCCACCTCTAGAGCCCGTAGAAGCCACCTCTAGAGTCCACATCGCCTGACGATACTGGGATGTGTCAATTGTCATGTCGCGACGAGGATGTCACCTTTGTAAGGTGGGGTGATTGTGAGACTCTCAATTTAGTCCCACATCGGGAAAAATGTGAAAAGTCTTGTGGTTTAAATAGGTAAGCCCAAGACTCAAGTATAACATCGGCTAGTCGATTTTGACAGTGGATTGAGCCAAACAACGTGTTACACTCGGTGGGTCTCATAGCTTGTACCGGGCCAACGGGCTCATGGGCTCGGGACGTGACAAGGACGACGTGATCGAGAATGCTAGAGGATGATCCTGACGATGAAGGAAACTCTAATATTTAAATCTTAGCTCCTCTCTCTCTCTCTCTCTCTCTCTCTCTCTCTCTCTCTCTCTGAAATTAGGTCAATGTCAATCTATCTCAAACATGATAGGAGAGAGGGTACAACAGCTGCAACGAACGGCTAAGATTAGATCTCAGAAAGCTGCTAAATCAATCCAGGCTCATTGATGAGCAACTTGCTCATCGATGGGCAATGTGCTCATCGATGGTTAACATGCTTCTATAATTTTTGGATCAATGGGAGGTGTTTCAAATTGATGAGCATCTCCTTTGCTCATCGATAGGCAATATGCTCATTAATGGGTTTACAGTTTCTGTCGTCGATGGTAGATTAAGAAATCGACGACTGAGCAGCAGCTTCATCAATGAGAAACATCGCTCATCAATGACCTCTTTCTCATCGATGGGCAAAATGCTCATCGATGGGCAATGTGCTCATCGATGGGCAATGTGCTCATCGATGGGCAATGTGCTCATCGATGGTTAACATGCTTCTATAATTTTGGATCAATGGGAGGTGTTTCAAATTGATGAGCATCTCCTTTGCTCATCGATGGGCAAAATGCTCATCGATGGTTAACATGCTTCTATAATTTTGGATCAATGGGAGGTGTTTCAAATTGATGAGCATCTCCTTTGCTCATCGATGGGCAATGTGCTCATCGATGGTTAACATGCTTCTATAATTTTGGATCAATGGGAGGTGTTTCAAATTGATGAGCATCTCCTTTGCTCATCGATGGGCAATGTGCTCATCGATGGGCAAAATGCTCATCGATGGGCAATGTGCTCATCGATGGGCAATGTGCTCATCGATGGTTAACATGCTTCTATAATTTTGGATCAATGGGAGGTGTTTCAAATTGATGAGCATCTCCTTTGCTCATCGATGGTTAACATGCTTCTATAATTTTGGATCAATGGGAGGTGTTTCAAATTGATGAGCATCTCCTTTGCTCATCGATGGTTAACATGCTTCTATAATTTTGGATCAATGGGAGGTGTTTCAAATTGATGAGCATCTCCTTTGCTCATCGATGGGCAAAATGCTCATCGATGGTTAACATGCTTCTATAATTTTGGATCAATGGGAGGTGTTTCAAATTGATGAGCATCTCCTTTGCTCATCGATGGGCAATGTGCTCATCGATGGGCAATGTGCTCATCGATGGGCAAAATGCTCATCGATGGTTAACATGCTTCTATAATTTTGGATCAATGGGAGGTGTTTCAAATTGATGAGCATCTCCTTTGCTCATCGATGGGCAAAATGCTCATCGATGGGCAATGTGCTCATCGATGGGCAATGTGCTCATCGATGGGCAAAATGCTCATCGATGGTTAACATGCTTCTATAATTTTGGATCAATGGGAGGTGTTTCAAATTGATGAGCATCTCCTTTGCTCATCGATGGGCAATGTGCTCATCGATGGGCAAAATGCTCATCGATGGTTAACATGCTTCTATAATTTTGGATCAATGGGAGGTGTTTCAAATTGATGAGCATCTCCTTTGCTCATCGATGGGCAAAATGCTCATCGATGGGCAAAATGCTCATCGATGGGCAATGTGCTCATCGATGGTTAACATGCTTCTATAATTTTGGATCAATGGGAGGTGTTTCAAATTGATGAGCATCTCCTTTGCTCATCGATGGTTAACATGCTTCTATAATTTTGGATCAATGGGAGGTGTTTCAAATTGATGAGCATCTCCTTTGCTCATCGATGGGCAAAATGCTCATCGATGGGCAATGTGCTCATCGATGGGCAATGTGCTCATCGATGGTTAACATGCTTCTATAATTTTGGATCAATGGGAGGTGTTTCAAATTGATGAGCATCTCCTTTGCTCATCGATGGTTAACATGCTTCTATAATTTTGGATCAATGGGAGGTGTTTCAAATTGATGAGCATCTCCTTTGCTCATCGATGGTTAACATGCTTCTATAATTTTGGATCAATGGGAGGTGTTTCAAATTGATGAGCATCTCCTTTGCTCATCGATGGGCAATGTGCTCATCGATGGGCAATGTGCTCATCGATGGTTAACATGCTTCTATAATTTTGGATCAATGGGAGGTGTTTCAAATTGATGAGCATCTCCTTTGCTCATCGATGGTTAACATGCTTCTATAATTTTGGATCAATGGGAGGTGTTTCAAATTGATGAGCATCTCCTTTGCTCATCGATGGGCAATGTGCTCATCGATGGGCAATGTGCTCATCGATGGGCAAAATGCTCATCGATGGGCAATGTGCTCATCGATGGGCAATGTGCTCATCGATGGTTAACATGCTTCTATAATTTTGGATCAATGGGAGGTGTTTCAAATTGATGAGCATCTCCTTTGCTCATCGATGGGCAAAATGCTCATCGATGGGCAATGTGCTCATCGATGGGCAATGTGCTCATCGATGGGCAATGTGCTCATCGATGGTTAACATGCTTCTATAATTTTGGATCAATGGGAGGTGTTTCAAATTGATGAGCATCTCCTTTGCTCATCGATGGGCAATGTGCTCATCGATGGGCAATGTGCTCATCGATGGGCAAAATGCTCATCGATGGGCAATGTGCTCATCGATGGGCAATGTGCTCATCGATGGTTAACATGCTTCTATAATTTTGGATCAATGGGAGGTGTTTCAAATTGATGAGCATCTCCTTTGCTCATCGATGGGCAATGTGCTCATCGATGGGCAATGTGCTCATCGATGGGCAATGTGCTCATCGATGGGCAATGTGCTCATCGATGGGCAAAATGCTCATCGATGGTTAACATGCTTCTATAATTTTGGATCAATGGGAGGTGTTTCAAATTGATGAGCATCTCCTTTGCTCATCGATGGGCAAAATGCTCATCGATGGTTAACATGCTTCTATAATTTTGGATCAATGGGAGGTGTTTCAAATTGATGAGCATCTCCTTTGCTCATCGATGGGCAATGTGCTCATCGATGGTTAACATGCTTCTATAATTTTGGATCAATGGGAGGTGTTTCAAATTGATGAGCATCTCCTTTGCTCATCGATGGTTAACATGCTTCTATAATTTTGGATCAATGGGAGGTGTTTCAAATTGATGAGCATCTCCTTTGCTCATCGATGGGCAAAATGCTCATCGATGGGCAAAATGCTCATCGATGGGCAATGTGCTCATCGATGGGCAATGTGCTCATCGATGGGCAATGTGCTCATCGATGGGCAATGTGCTCATCGATGGGCAATGTGCTCATCGATGGGCAATGTGCTCATCGATGGTTAACATGCTTCTATAATTTTGGATCAATGGGAGGTGTTTCAAATTGATGAGCATCTCCTTTGCTCATCGATGGGCAATGTGCTCATCGATGGGCAATGTGCTCATCGATGGGCAATGTGCTCATCGATGGGCAATGTGCTCATCGATGGGCAATGTGCTCATCGATGGGCAATGTGCTCATCGATGGGCAATGTGCTCATCGATGGGCAAAATGCTCATCGATGGGCAATGTGCTCATCGATGGGCAATGTGCTCATCGATGGGCAATGTGCTCATCGATGGGCAATGTCTTCACCTTTCAATAAATTAACAGCCCATATTGGTCCATTATTATTTCACAATAGCTGCGTTGTGGGCTTGGTCCGGAACTAAATCGTGATGCTCATTAGGTTACGTTTTGATTGATCCATGATTAGCATTATTTGGCCTTCAGAGAGATTGGACTAGTTTCCACTTGTACAAAGCAGTGAACTACTGGCACTAAAGCAGGAGATAAATTTCCTAAAAGGAAATAATAAGGATCTTAGCCAAATTTGTTGATGAAGGATGTTAAAAAGAGACAAAAGTAAGGAAATTCAGTACGGTGTTGAATGTGTAAGGAATTACATCATGATCTAGGAGGTATGATACTATGTCATGATACTGTTAAAAGTCAATGAGTCGTGTCAATTTCGTCAAAGGACCTTGCCACTCCACAAAATCTCTAAAGTTAAAGTTAGAATTAAGGGTTATAGTTTTGTGTTGGAGTTACTATCCATTAAAAATTCTTTGATTTGAGATAGGTTCTTTTGCAAGCCGCATATGATACGTATCTCATGTGCTCAGTACTGGCTTTGAGTCTAATTGTTCTGTGACTTCTTGAAAAAGTTAAAAGAATAGTTGGCTTGCTATATTATTTTCCAATTGGAAAAATGATAACATTTCCTCCAAAATTAGCGGGGAAAAAAGATCATACAGAGACCTCCCTAAAGAAAATTTCGTAGAGATGGAATCTTACGGAGTTCAATCACAAACGTCATAGTTATTGATTGTAATCCCTAATGAAAATGTTCTTTTAAAGAAGTGTTGATTGTATTATCTCTTGTTTGTAGTGATCTCATATTTTATTTGTCCATGAGGTCAACCCCTCGTCAACCGCCTCGACTGCTCCGCCAATGTCCCCGGCTGCAGCAACAATGCTTGCACCGTCACGCCCAAGGCCCCAACCTACGGCGCCTACCGCGAGCTGGCCCAGGATGTCTTCGCCTTTCAATCAACCGATGGCTCCAACTCCAAGCCATTTCCTACTCGCTAGCCTGGCTCAAGGCGCCAGCGGTATGGCTGGCTTGGGCCACAACCTGATCGCCATGCCCATTCAGCTGGAGGTCGAATTCAGGCTGCGTGCAAAATTTGCGATCTGCCTCTCATCAGCGACGACTTCTGACACTGTCATTTTCTTCAGCGGTGGACCATATAATTTCCTTCCCAATGTTGATGCTAACAAGTCTCTCGTCTACACTCTTGCTTATAGACAACATATGAGGGATCGGTCGAGCACTTCATCTGAGTGATGGCCATCAAGGCCAATGAGAATGATTAGTACTCTTGCTCCCTATGCTGTTTCAGAGACGTCTATTTACAACGCAGTGACTGATGCCTGCAATGACCAAGAATGTTACGAGGGTTGCCTCCGTTGCTCCTTTTAAGCTGTGTCATAGTGCAAGGGACATTGGTAGCACGAAGAGCGTGCCTGCAGTGCCTCTGATCGATCTTGTGCTGCAGCGTTCAGAGAATACTAGTTGGAGGTTTTGGGCAATGAATTTGATGGTGGAGGCAAAGCCGGAGTTTTGTGTCTCGGGTTTGTGGATGGAGGAGTGAAGCCGAGGACTTCCATTGGCATTGGAGGGCATCAAATTGAGGACACCCTGATTCAGTTTGATCTCAAGAATAAGAGGTTGGGATTTAATAATCTGCGTGTTTGGGGAACAAGCTGATGATTTGGTAGTATCTTTTATGATCCGAATAAATTTTACTCTACTTGTTTGAAAGTTGTAACCATTATATTGAGAAAAGATGATGTTAAAGAGCTTTTTAGAAAAGGTCTTGTACACTGAGCACTCTTTTAAAGAAGCAAAACTCAATTTTCACAATGGTATTTGTAAAAATCAATTTTCAGAAATGGTATTGATACTAACGAAAAATGAGTCAAAAGAAATTACAGATCAACAATGGGCTATGGCCTGGGCATTAGACGGTACTTCTTCAAATCATGCTTTTGCAACTGTCCTCCAAATCTCAATATTCGCAAAGTTACCCTACAAATCATCAACCTCAGGAAAAATACTCGTCATGATGGATTACGATAGGTGATCTAGAAATGTGCAAGGTACAAGTTATGCACTACACAACATAGCTTATAAACAACCGGGGTTTCAAGATTGAAAAGAGTGACATAGATGATTTGGGAGTATTTTTTGCCAAAGGTGATCATTTGAGGTAGTTTGCGAATACTATGATTTGAAAGGTGCAAATATGCATAACTTAAGGTGTATACATTAAAAAGCCTATTCATACATTATTATGTACTCTATGCTCCACGTTGAACCAATCTATATCACCCAAGAGGATCTACGTGGGTTAGTAAGCTGCCTATGAGTAGTATTCAAAGGTCTTATGTTTGACTCTCTTGGGAAACACCAACAAGAATTTAATGTCCCGGAATATTCGAGGTCGTGCGTTAGGGGATGCCTCTTAACCATGCCCGGGGATATGATACCATTATCTAAAGGATCTTGGGAATAAATAAAATCTGTATATCCCTTTACTAGATTACCGGTCGACTCATCAAAGGAGACAACGTACATGTGCTCATGAAAGTCAAAGTCTATACCCAATATAGTCAAAGTTATAAGCTCTCTCTCTAAAATAATAACCCTCTTGTCTAGAGATAGCAACTAGCGCGCCCACGTTACTCAAAAAAGCAACTAGCCTTCCTTAATAGATAATTATAACAAACCTACACTATCTAAACTACTCTTCCTTAATCCTTACTCAAAACTTGCAACTAGCCTTTCACCTAGCATCTTCTATACATAGAGCTGCTCATAACACAAATTTCAATAGCACCATGGCTTCTTCATCCATTTGCCTCTTCTTCTTCTCCTTTCTTTTCTCAATCCTCTCCCTCTCTTCAGCCAAACCCCATGCTCTCCTCCTCCCCGTCAAAAAAGACCAAGCTACCCTCCAATATGTAACCCGTATAAATACCCGTACCCCTCTTGTCCCTCTCAAATTAGTAGTAGACCTCGGCGGCCGATACCTCTGGGTCGACTGCGACTCAGACTACGTATCCTCCTCCTACCGTCCTGTAAACTGCCACACTCCAGAGTGCAACTTGCAGCAGCCCGTCGAGGGCTGCACCGACTGCAATATGGCTCATCGCCCTGGCTGCAACAAAAATGCCTGCAATGGCATGCCAGAGTCCCCAACGTTCGGCACCTTCGGCGAGCTCGCCCAAGATGTCTTCGCCTTTCAATCAACCGACGGCTACAACCCCGGTCCTGTTGTCAATACTTCAAACTTCATTTTCTCCTGTGCACCACGTCACCTACTCAAAGGCCTTGCCCAAGGCGCCAGTGGCATGGCCGGCTTGGCACGGAACCGAATCGCATTGCCGATTCAGCTGGCGGTCGAATTCAGGCTGCGACCGAAGTTCGCGATTTGCCTCTCGCCCTCGACGTCATCTGACGGCGTCATTTTCTTGGGTGAGAATCCTTATAGCTTTATCCCCGGTGTGGAAGGCTCCCCGTTTATGGTCACCACTCCACTTATTACCAACAACTATAGCACCGCGAAATCCTATACGCTTGGAGAGAGATCAGTCGACCACTTCATCAGAGTGACGTCCATCAAAGTCAATGGGAGAGTTGTGCCGGTGAACAAGGAGCTGCTGAAAATCGACAGGCTAGGCATTGGTGGGACAAAGATTAGTACTACGGCTCCCTATACTTTATTGGAAGCATCAATTTATAAAGCAGTGACTGTTGCATTTGATGCTGCAATGAACAAGAGCAATATTGAGAGAGTAGCCTCAGTTGCTCCTTTTAAGCTGTGTTATAGTGCTGTGGGTATCCGTAGCACCCTCACTGGACCTGCGGTGCCTACAATCGATTTTGTGTTGCAAAGTGATAATGTTCGATGGAGGATTTGGGGAGCGAATTCGATGGTGGAGGCAAAGGCAGGAGTAATGTGCCTCGGATTTGTAAATGGAGGAGTAAAAATGAGGACACCGTTTGATGGAGGAGTGAAATCGAGGACATCCATTGTTATCGGAGGGCATCAAATTGAGGACACCCTGGTTCAGTTTGATCTCAAACAAAGGATGTTGGGATTTAATAATCTGCGTGTTTGGGGGTCAACCTGTGCAAATTTTAGCTTTACAGCCAACCCATGAAGGGCTGATCAAAATTCACAGATTGTTGTGTGAAATATTTCACTTAAAATTGTAAGTTAATTAAAAAATCTAATGCAATCAATAAAGTAATATGGGTATGGGGTGTTGGGATCAACAGAGATCTTCTCTTAGGGTGTCGATCTCATGCGATCAACAAAGATGTATTTTTGTGCACTCACAAGGGAAACCTGTTTGTCTTTATATCTTTATCAAGATGAAAAACAGTAAAAAAAAATTATTGGAAGAAGAATCTTGGATGGAGCAGGTGAAAGATTCAATCACATTGGCTTTATCTCCACATCACATGAAAACCCATAAGAATCTACAAGCATGAATTCTCATATACTCTTTTGAGGTGATGGCATGTATAATTATATTGCATTTGTAAGGAAAAGGATAACGTAAAAATTGTTTCACTATAAGGATGAGTAATGCAGACTTCATTTAATTTCTAGAGATATATTTAATTTAACAGTCTCATATAAACCACAAGCTTCAACAATCCTGAGAATAAGCAGGCAAAAAGAAGAACAATCAAATTATAAACAAGCATGACAAGGAATTAACTTTCCTGTGTTCATGATATTGTTTGGATCCAGGACAGTCTTTATTCTTTCTTAGTCCTCGATGCCTCGATGATGAACTCTTCTTCAAGATAGTAAAAGTGAGAAGAAAAACAATAGTGAGAGGTTGGAGTTGAACTTATTATAATGCACCAACAAAAAGAAAAAAGAAAAAAGAAGAAACAAAAGCGCCATGCATGGGGTTTTACATGAATTAATATGCTTTAAAAAATTTCCTGCGTGCTGTCAAAAGGAGTGATGCCATGCACACATGTTTTGTGGAGCAATTGATCTACATCAATTCTGGAATCAATTATCACTAAAGTGATTTTGCATCACAAAAACAAAAAAATAAATTATGAGGTGCTAAGTTGTCTTCATCAAGCCTAAGTTGTCTTCATGAAGCTCTTACCACGGCCACTTGGAATGCGCAATGTATGTGAATTAATGAGTACACAAAGTGATACAGGAGATTAAGAGACGAAGGGCAACTAGGATAGGATTGTTATTTTGGTTATTTTCTTTTTAGAATTGGAATTGTATTTTGATTAGGATTTATCTTTTATTAGGAATAGGTTTAGTTGGCTATAAATTAGCTCTTTTGTAATTCAAGAATTAATAAAACTTTTCTATTACTCAATCTGAGAAACTTTTCTCCATTGTTTTCTTCCCTAAACTTGGGAAAATCTAGGGCTTGTGGATTCAAGCTTGTTTCTACCTACTGTTGTCAGGGCTCGTCGGCATCGGAACGATATCCGATCAGCCTCCTCGTTTCTACGTCTGCGTCACAAAGATACACACTTTTCATTTCATTCAGGTTCCCATGGTTACCAAATGCATCATGCATTATTTTTTGTACCTAATCTTTTATTTACAGTAGTAGCGGATACATTTAATTGGGTGCAAATATCTCAAATTGGTATATCCATACTGTCAACATCAACCGATTAGGGAATAGGTTTGAGTGAACATTTGGTGTAATATATTACCCTATCGCTTTGAGTAGCATTTGACTTGTTTTCCAATGCAAGGACATCCCAGGGGATTAGAGGATACCTGGCAAGACACCCCTTAGCCAAATTCAATTATCGAAAAATATTATTGTTCATCCAACTAAAAGACTACAATTTTAAAAGATGTATTATAAATCTTGTGCATGTTAGAAGATAGGGCACATGAATGGCCTATAGTCTTTTTAGTTATTGTGATTATTATATTCATTCGCTATGCACATAATCCTATCAAATGGCAATACTTTAATGCTTGGGAAAATATGGCTAATACAGTGTGTGCCCCGCAAACATAACTACTCCTCTGATCAATGAGAGAAAATTATATAAACATATATAGATAGGAAGTCATCACCTTAATTTTTCAGTATCAAAGCCATGCTCTCCAGTACATGTTCCTGCAAAGGGAAAGACAACCTAAATTACATATATAATAAGTGGAAATACAAGTATAATGACGGATTTCAAGCTGCGGGAAAACATGGATTAAAATTTTGAATTTTGGAACATCAAATAAAATATACACTTGTTTCTTGGTGCACCTGGTTCTATTTACAAAGGCACATCACTACATCCTTTATAGCTTCCCAAACAGTGAGTACCGTCCACAGATAGTACAGTATGAAACATAAAATGATTTAATCTCTCTGCTTCTCGTTTTGGTCTTTCCGATCTGCATCACATAGTTATAATTGGAAACTTCCATCAACGGCATTAGCAATAACAATTCCGAGACAAAACAAGTAAACAATATGTTATCCGATAAGCTGCCATCTTGGAAACTCGTTAAGAATACAACTAGTTCCTATATTGAGCATTTCAGTAAAGCTAATTTTGAAGTGTAAATATACAGTCTATTTGATAAGGCTTAAAAGGATATACCAAATGATGAGGATGCATCAAGCTCTTCTTTGGATCTTGCTAAGCAGTCTGCAAGTCTTGGATAAACGAACGCACAAACCCTGCAATTAAAGGGAATTCGTGGACAGGACCTAGACAGAAATCAGAGTGATTGAGAAGTTTCATCGGTGTGTAACTAATCATGCTATTGCTCTATGATGTACATATTGACAAATGACATATATAGCAGCAAGAACAGGGAGAGATTAGGAGAAACCCAGTATAAGCAAACAGACAGGCTTTAAACACGTAGTGAACATGGATCATATCGTGCTGCCGTTTATGGCAGAATTGGGGGTTTGACATATTTGAAATGGCTACGAGTTAAGAGAGTTATAAAAGAATATGATTCATTCCTAAAGTTTTTCAGCAAATAAACCTTTCTTCCTTTTTTTTTTAAAAAAAAAAGACAGAAAGTGCGTCCTATCTTACCTGTTTTCATATTTAACAAGATGACCTTGCACTCTATTACTCTTTCTTTTTTAACTATACTACAGAATACTTTTGCAATAAAGATTAAAAATTGGTAAAACTACAAACTAATTCTAAATGCAAATCCAACAGTTGTGTACACCTTCTGAAGAATAATAGGATTGAATAGTAGTATGCTTACAGCAACAGATGGTGATGGCCAATGTTGACAATAATGTTCTTAAATAAAATAAAATTGTCAAAACCATGGTTCTTAACTTGGCGTCTAATTAGGTTAATTACTTGGTGCTAATAAATGTGAATCTTCTGACAGTATTCTTGGTTTAAGATTGCCAATCCTATGTAAAATTAATAGCTAAATTTGACAAAGCTAATAGCTTAAGAGAACAAAACCGATCTGAAGGTATCAAATAAAAAAATTTGTTTAAACAGCATTATAATAAAAAAAATTGTTAAAGGCAACAATTAAAACCTAAAGGTCAACAAAGCTCAAAAAATTGCAACAATTAATAGCTAAAGGTGAAAAACTTGAGACAAAGATATCAAATTAAAAACTCTTTTGCTAAAGACAAAAAATAATGCTAAAGGTAACAAGTTAGATACAAATTTAACAATTAATAGCTAGAGATGAAAAACCGTGATGCAAAAGTTTGAAATAAAAACTCTTTATTTTGCTAAAGGTAACTAAGTTAGAGGCAAAGACAAAGTTCAAAACAAATGTAACATTTGATAGCTAAAGGTGATAAAACTCAATACAAATGTATCAAATAAAAACTCTTTATTTTGCTAAGATGACAAAGTTATGCTAAAGATAACAAGTTAAACACAAAGGTAATATTTAGTAGCTAAATGTGACAGAGTTCACAACAAATGTAACAATTAATAACTAAATGCGACAAAACTCGACACAAGTTGGTAACAGATTATGCTAAAGGTAGCAAATTAGACACAAATGTAACAATTAATAGCTAAAAGATGATGAACTCTCTATTTGCAAAAGATAACACGTTAAATAAAAGGTAACAATTAATAGCCAATAGTGAAAAAATTCAAAACTAATGTAACGATTAATTAGTTAAAGGTGAGAAAACTTCGGCTTAAAGGTATCAACAATAAATTCTTTGTTTTGCTAAAGGTAACAAATTTATGTTAAAGATAATAAGTTTGACACAAAGGTAACAATAAATAACTAAAAGTGACAAAGTCCAAAACATATGTAACAACTAATAGTTAAAGGTGACAAACTCGACACAAAGGTACAAAATTAAAAACTCTATATTTTGCTAGAGATAAAAAGTTATGCCAAAGGTAACAAGTTAGACATAAATATAATAATTAATAGTTAAAGGTGGCAAAGTTCAAAAGCAAATGGAACATCTAATATCTGAAGATGACAAAGCTCCATATAAAGGTATTAAAAAACTCTTCATTCTACTAAAGGTAACAAAATTTTGCTAAAGGTAAGAGTTAGACAAAAAGCTAACGATTAATGGTTAAAGGTATCAAAGATTAAAACAAATGTAGCAATTAGTATATAAATGTGAAGAACTTCGAAACAAACATGTCAAATAAAAAAATAAAAAGAAACTCAAAGGGTAAAGTAAATTATCACTGTAAAACTTGAAATACAAAGCTTTCATAGAACTTTAGAATAAAATAGAAAGAAAAAGTACTTACTTTCAGAAGATGCCAGAAACAAGCTTGATAGAATGCCTCATTAAGGAAAATAACAAAATTATTGTGCAATTCAACGTGAATAAGGAGTAAATAAATCAAATTAAACCGCCATCAGTCATACAAAAACTAAAAGGGGAACAAATTACCAATCCTCATCAAACACTAGGGTTTCCCTCGCTAGGGTTTGGGCTCCTTCGCCTGTGATCCTACAAGGATTCCTAATGAAGAGATGATTTATTTTCCTAAACAAATGCTAGAACCTCTAAGACTTGCATGAAGAAGAAAAATGCCAGGTGCTCGATAAAATGCCTCAATGATCAAACTAAAATCTTAACCCATGCGTCACAAACAAAAAATCCCTGAGATCGATACATATAGCTACCATCATATAAACTACTAGACAACCTCGAGATTTAAAGAAGGCAACTTCGATTTGCGAAAAGAGTAAACAAATCAAGTAAAGGATATGCATATTATACAAAAAACTAAAAGGGAAAAAGGAATTATTACCATACAATATCAAGGTTAGGGTTTCGCTCCCTAGGGTTTTGGGCTCCATCGCCTCTGCCCTCTTTCTTTCCCCCCTCCCTTCGATATTTGAGACGTAGAGTGATCGGGGGATCGACCCCCCGAGGAGTACACGCGCCCGCGTATAAATTACGCATCGGTGTATAAATTACTCCTCCGCGTATAAGCTACGCGTACGCGTAGAATTTACGCGTCAGAAATCACGCGTATAATTAACGGGTGCGGAACCCACCCACCTATACCGACCCGGATTTAATGATCCGTAAGTATACCATAATGTAGGCCCACTTAGTGCATCCATTATATCGGTGTTGGTCCCAAGGCCCAAAACAAGAAATATGGGTTTTTCCGAAATTAGTCCCGTGTAAATCTGCGAGATGCATTATATGAGACAATACACAGGTTAGTGGACTTTCGGAACATTTAAAGCCAATGCACATACTAAATATACGTGGGCTTCGCAAACACTGAAAGAAACGACCACGTTGGGTCGGAATAAACTATGGCTAGATATCAGAAAACCCCCTTCTTAACATTGGGTCATTATCAGATAACTTCTCATAAAAATACTTAAAACCCCTCTTAAGTTTAGTGGTTATCAGAAAATCCTCTTCAACTTTAAAAAAAATTTAGAAAACCCCTCTAAAAACGTGAACCATAATTTTATCAACAACGTGAGCACCGCGAACTCCTATGTTAAAGGAGAGAGATCGGTCGAGCACTTTATTCAGGTGATGTACATCAAGGTCAATTGGGATGTCGTGCCGGTGAAAGCATCGCTGCTGGAGATCGACAGAAAAGGGAGAGGGGGGACGAAGATCAGTACTGTTGCTCCATCTACTGTACTGAAGTCGTCTATTTTCAAAGCCGTGACCGATGCATTTGCTGCTGGAATGAGCAAGGATAAGGTCAAGAGTCTTAACCCCGTTGCTCCTTTTAAGCTGTGTTATAATGCTATGGACATCATTGTAGTTTTTAGAGGAGAAAGATTGGATTGGGATTATTTTTGGGGCTCCGGTAAGAAGGTCTTCTTTCTCCTTTGCTGTGTTTTTTCAGAGAGAAATCGTTTCAATTTATATAGGCTTTCACCCAATCACCTCTACCCCAAAAATCAGCCTCCAAATAAATACAATTAAAGGCTATTTATCAGCCCTAATTAAATTCTGATAATGACCCATTAATTCTCTATTAATGGCCAATTATCACCTATTAAACACATTGATTATTTGGTTGATTTGGTCAACCATTTCTAATATCTCCCACTTGACCAAATTAACCAAATGATATATCTCCCACTATCCGTGAGGTTAGATATTTATTCTTATCATTACTCCCACTATTCATGAAGAGTAATTCACATTTCATTATTCATGAAATTTACTTGGACTTATTTATTCCTAAGTCCCATCAAACTCACGTGTTTGATAAAATTTTTTGCTGGTATTCCTTTTGTCAAAGGATCAGCAATCATATCTGTAATAGGGATGTAAGTCACTTTAACTTCTACCTTTTCTATAATATCTCGAATATAGTGATATTGGATCTCAATGTGTTTTCTTTGGAACTATTAGCTCCACAATTGATCAAGCTAATCGCTGTCTGGTTATCACAACAAATATCAATAGGTCCTTCTAACAAATTAAGATATAGATCAATCAAAAACCATCTTATCCAGCTAGCATGTGTAGTTACCATACTGCAAGCTACATATTTAGCTTCTTGTGTATATCTAGCAACACACCCTTCTTTCTTCCTACTACAAGAAACAACTCCTCCGAAGATAAATAAGTGTCCCGAAATGGACTTTCCATCATCTTTATCACCTCCAAAATCAGCATCGGAGTAACCGAGGACTCCAAGCGAACTTGCTTGATAAACCAATCGATGAGTCAATGTGCCTCTGATATATTTCATAATCCTTTTAACAGCTGCCCAGTGTGCTGGTCCTGAATTACTTTGATATCGGCTAACCAGACTTACAGCATAAGCTAAATAAGGTCTGCTGCATAACATTGCATACATCAAGCTTCCAACTGCTTGAGCATAAGGAACATCTAATGGTTTCTGCCCCTCTCCAGGGCTTTGTTCTATACATAATCTCTTTCCTATAACCAACGGAGTTGGTGCAGGATTGGAATTCTCCATTCCAAACCTTTTAAGAACTGATCTTAAATACTTTTCTTGATTTAAACTTAACGTTCTAAACTGTCTATCTCGAATTATTTAAATTCTAAGAATATATGATGCATCACCCATGTCTTTCATCTCAAACTTTTTATTGAGATCTGACTTGATTTTGTTCAACATTTCTTTGTCATTTTCGGTGAGCAATATATCATCCACATACAAAGATAATATAGTAAACTTGCTCCCACTTTTCAAGACATATACACAAATATATAATTTATTTTGAACAAAATCAAGTTTGGTGACCGCATCATGAAGCTTTAGATACCATTATCTGGAAGATTGTTTTAAACTATATAGAGATTTTATTAACTTGTAAAATTTATGTTCTGTTCTTTTACCTGAAAACCTTCAGGTTATTGCATATATATCACTTCCTTCAACTCTCCATTGAGGAATATTATTTTAACATCCATTTGGAATAACTCTAAATTAAGATATACAACAATAGCCAAATTGATTCTAATTGATGCAAATTTAGCTACAGGAGAATACGTCTCCTGAAAATCTATACCTGCCTTCTGGTTGTAACCCTTGGCAACTAACCATATTTTGAATTTATCAATAGACCCATTAACACGGTATTTCTTTTTGAGCACCCATTTGCATCCTATGGCCTTTCTGTTTTCTGGTAGATCACTTAGCTCCCAAACTTTGTTCTTTTCTATAGAATCAAGTTCTTCTCTCTTGGCTTCCAGCCATAGATCTAATTCATGCGATTTCATCGCTTCAGAGAAGTTTAAGGGATCTTGTTCTTCTATATTTGCATCTACCGAAAAATAAGATGGTTTACATGAATACAAACAGTAATCATCCATCTATGCAGGTTGTGTTCTAGGTCTTTTACCTAAAATACCTATATGCCGAGTTTCATCATTTTTCGTAGGTATTTCATCATTTTCAAGGTTAGGTTCATTCACAATATCAGGATCATTAGTGGGAACATTACTGTAATAATCATCATTTATTACAGTTAGAGGTTCTGTTTCCTCTTGAACTTGTTCCTCTTCCTCTAGATTTTCTAGAAATGTAGCATCGCTGCTTTCAATAACCCTTTTTTCTTTATTATAGAACTTATAATATTTTGATTTTTCTGAATACCTTATGAATCTACACTTTAATATTTTAAAGTCTAACTTATCTCTAAGTTGACTTGAAATGAGAACATGGGCTATACATTCCCATTTCCTGAGATGACTCAGATCTGATTTTCGCCCATTCCATAACTCATAAGGTGTAGATGCAACTGATTTGGTAGGAATTCTATTTAAAATATAGTTTGCAGTTAATAATGCTTCTCCCCAAAATTTCTTGGAGAGACCTGAATGAGACAACATGCATCTAATTACATTTAACAATGTTCTATTCTTTCTTTCAGCTACACTATTTTATTGTGGTGTGTACGGCATTGTTGTATGCCTTTTAATTCCATGCTGAACACTATAACTCTCAAATTCTTTAGAGTTATATTCCCCACATCTATCGGTTCTTAATATTTTGATATTCCTTCCAAGTTGATTTTCAACTTCTGTCTTATATCTCTTAAAGCATTTAAAAGCTTCTAATTTTCTAGTGATAAGATAGACATGTGTAAACCTGGAATAATCATCTATAAAGGTAATAAAATATTCTTTATTACTATAAGTTTAGACACTTAGGGGACCACAAATATCCGAGTGTATCAACCCTAAAAGTTCTTTGGCTCTTTGTCAGCTAATAAAAGGTTTCCTGATCATTTTACCAGTTAGACAATGTTCACATGGTGGCAACTGAACATTAGACAGTCCAGGCAATAAGTTCATTCTGGTAATTTGATTTATTTATGAAATACTAGCATGTCCTAGTCTAGAATGCCACAATTCAGACTCAGAAATATAACAGGACAAATAGTTCAAATCAGAATTTTCATTAGTAGAATTATTACAAACTACTGGAAAGATACACAATTCATGCTCAGTCACATATTTTCCCATAGCATACACTTTATTATTTTTCTCTATAGAACCCCGGTTATTATAGAACCTAATTTCCAGTCCTTTCTTCATCAAGATGGGAACAGAGATCAGATTGTGCCGAATTCCTGACGCATAGAACACATCTTTGAGGATAAGAACGATGTCCCCAAGATCCAATATATACGAACTAATACCTTCTACATCGAGATATGTATTATTTTCCATATAGATTCGCTGTTCTCCTTTCTTCAGCTCGGTGAATTCTATGACTCTATTCTTGTCCTTTACGATATGTCTAGTCGCACCGGAGTCGATCCACCAACCGCTGATATCCGTCATCACAGCATTGCACTCCATCACACCGATGAATTCTCTCTTGCTGGTACTTCCTGGCTTATAGCCTCCCTTATTCTCCTACTTTTCTCCTTGTGGACAGTTGGATCTGAAATGTCCAAACTTTTTACAGGTGTAGTAGACTCTACGGGGTACCTTCTTCTTAAATTGTTATGATTTTAGACCTCTAAATTGTGGTTTATTAGGGCCGTGGTTTCGATTTCTTCTAGTTTGTTGCCTCTAGTGCACATAGTTCATTTTTCTGTTGCACCATGTTTAGTTCTGGTTCCTTCTTACTAGCGATTAAATTTTAATTCTATAGCTAAGTGTATTGGCAAATCCGTAACAGATTTAATGGCAGGATTCATTCTTAATGTAGTGGCAACTATGGAAAGAGAAGGTGAAAGACTGTTCAATATAGTTGTCACTTGCATTCTTTCTGGGATTTTAGTCCCGGCAGTAGATAAATCTTTAGCCATGAAAATCATTTTGTTTATATGTTCTACGACATTGTCTCCCTTTTACATACGAGAAGAATTATACTTATGTAAGAGGAGTTGAATATTAACTTTCGAGGCAGTATCATATTTATCTTTTATTGATTGCCACATGTCCATGGAGGTTTTACAAGTTTTAAACACTTTAATCAAATTATCTTCCATGAACATTAGCATAAGACTTTTCGCCTTTTTGTCTCTTGACTTTCACTGCTTGAACCATTTCTTTTCCTCAACAATAGAGGTATCAGTTAAAATAGGAGCACTAGTTCCAATGACATCATCTATATTGTCATGTATAAGGCCATATCTAATTTTTCTATGCCACATATCATAATTACTACCATTAAATTTTTCGATCTTTGCCAATTCACTTAGAACCAATTTACTAGCCATTTGGAAGATAACTAAAACTAAAACTGTGATGTTACAAAATATATTAAGATAAAATATATCTAATAATACTAGCAGAGGATATATATATATATATATATATATATATATATATATATATATATATATATATAATAAACTGAAATAAATAAACCTGAGAACTTTGGTTTCAGTTAGGATTGGATAGGATTCAGATTAGCAGAGTGACACCAATCTTCAGTTCTGATCAGACAATGTTAGATTGAGCAGCAGCCGGTTCAGATCTGGTGGTTGAGGCACGATTGAATTTGATACAATGTGGCAGTGGACAATTCTCGATTTGCTAGGTGGAGGATTTGTGGCAGTGGACAATTCTCGGTTTTCAAGGTGGAGGATTTGTGGCAGTGTACTTCTCTCTTAAAAAATCTTGTAACTAGCTTGTAAAAGATGTCTTGTTTTTTTGATAAGACTTGGTTTTGGATTAAAAAAAAATTTGTTGTCCAAGAGAAGAAGCAGAGTCACATGGGTTGCTTTGTTACTTCCTAGTGGGTGAAAAAAAAATAGTGCAAAGTGGACCTAGAGAACCATGTCTAGGCAAAGGACAGAGAAGTAATAGAGGTTGTAGCTGTCAAATAAAGTGAGAGGAACAGAGCTTGAGGAACAGAGCTCAAGTTACTGACTCTTGGGTAAAGTTTGATAGGACTGGACTTTATTTTGTGAAGAGAGTAGAGTGTACTATCTTCTATTCTAATGGCTAGAAGAGGAACGTATCTCTATGGAAGGCTACCAGTGTAGTTTTTAGAGGAGAAAGATTGGGTTGGGATTAATTTTGGGGCTCCGGTAAGAGGGTCTTCTTTCTCCTTTGTTGTTTTTTTTCAAAGAGAAATCATTTTAATTTATAGAGGTTTTTCACCCAGTCACCTCTGCCCAAAAATCAGCCTCCAAATAAATATAATTAAAGGCTATTTATCAGTCCTAATTAAATTCTGATAATGACCCATTAATTCTCCACTAATGGCCAATTATTACCCATTAAACACATTGATTATTTTGTTGATTTGGTCAACCATTTCTAACAATCGTAAGCTCCGGCACTGGGCCTTCAGTGCCTCCGATCGACCTCGTGTTGCATAATCAGTACGTTGTTTGGAGGATTTATGGAGCGAATTCGATGGTGGAAGCGAAGAAGGGAGTTTTGTGCCTCGAGGACGTCGATTGTCATCGGAGGGCATCAGATTGAGGACCACCTACTTCAGTTTGATCTCAAGAGTAGGAGGTTGGGATTTACTTCTTCTCTGCTCCTTAAGCGGACAAGCTGTGCAAAATTCAACTTTACGGGAAAGCTCTGAAGGTTTTATCTTGATTAGTTCAAGAGATTGTTGTGATGAAATGCTGTTAGTAAAAATTGTGATGTTTTATGGTTAATTTGGATAATATTACTACTTTGGAAACATCTGTATTCAGCAAATAAATTTGTAATCCAATATAATAATTATCTCATTCATGATTATTAACAAACTAGGTAATCGGTTTTCTTGACGATGATATGATAAAAAGACATGTGAAAAGAAAAACATCTCACAACATATGACATTAATCTCTTTCTCAAGGGAAAAAGGGTTAGTTGCATTAATGCAAATAGAACCGAAGTTAAATGTTTTTTACCCTCAAAGAAACTCACTAATTTCATCCAGAGCAATATTTCCCAAAATTTCACCCAGAATAAATAGTCAAAAAGTCAGAGGAATTTTTGCAACAATGAAACTATAAGGACAGTACAGTAAGTTCATAACAGAGATACTGCAGGGATCTAATCTAACACAAAGAAACACGTAACAATCTAACATGCGCTAACATCGAAAAGAAAAAAAGAATGTCGCAGGATGTCCCAAATGCTCTTAGATTTTTTTTATTTTTTATTTTTTATTTTTTTCATTGCAAGAGTACATCAATGGAGGTGGACAAAATAATAGGTTCATCTGATAAAGTTGACTTCAACCTTTCAAGTCTGGTAGAAAAAAAATAAAAAAACGGAATCCAGATAAGCTCTTAGGTGAATTCAGTTGTTAATATCTAGTAGAAAACTAAGAAAATGTAATTTAATTAATAAGTTCTCTGGTTGACTTCATTGTTCAAGTCTAGTCAAAAATAAGAAAAAAATGAAATTACGATATGGGAAAATAATAAATGGGGAATCATATAATTTCTTGGGCAACTGATTAACCTTATTCTTAGTTATGGGTTTCCATTTAAGCTTGGGCCTTTAGCGCTTATTTGAAACTCTCAATAAACCCCAAATAAGCCTGAGAATTTTAGAAAATCCCCCCAAATCAATTTCATGTTTTTTTTCACTTTACTCCCTCAAGAAGTACTTTATGATGTTTATGTGACATTCCCTGTTTGGGAACTCAAAATATATCGGCTTACGCTAATATGGGGTTTCAAGTGAAAAAAATCAAGTCAAATTTATGTTTATGTGATATTCACTTACCCTTTAATAACTACTTCATGATGTTTCGGCCGAAATTATTTTACTATCTTTTAGTTGAAGATAGAAACGGACAAATAATAATAAATATGGCGACGACAAGTCAAATGCAACGTGTTCACGGAAAAAGAGAAAGAAATCCAATCAAGATCCTGAGCAAATCAACAAGCAGAGGATTCTTTTCACAAGCATACAGGCTTCAAGCGCAACACTCCAAAGCTATCCACGTCACTACGCAATCAATGAACTATCTTAATGTCAACTTGCTCATAATAATAATAATATAATACACTAAACGTGAAATCTTTAAGAAGGGAGGAAATCATCGTGCCGCTTCCAATTTAACCTTGAGACAAATTCTAAAAGAGATGGAAAGGCCTCACATTGTGGTGCTTTCAGCTCCTGGCCAAGGCCACATAAATCCCATGCTAAAACTAGCTCAAATCCTCCACTCCAATGGCTTCTTCATCACATTCATCGCCACCGAGCGCACCCATCGGAACATTCTTGCATCTCAGGGCCCCGATGCCCTTCAAGGCTTCGAAGACTTTCGATTCGAGACTATCCCCGACGGAGTCTCGTTGCCCAGTTCAGGAAGCCAAGAGCATGTTGTCAAGTGGTGCCTGGTGACGTACGAGAACTGTGTTGCGCCCTTTAAGGATCTCTTGATGAGGCTCAACAACTCAACAGATGGGCCTAAAATTACCTGCGTTGTGTATAACTGGCTAATGACCTTCGCTCTAGATGCTGCCGAGGAGTTGAGAATTCCTGCGTTTGTGTTCATGACGATGAGCGCTTGTGGTTTCATTGGCTCGCTCTACTTGGACGATCTCATTCAAAGAGGTTACACACCCTTAAAAGGTACTCTTTCAACCATCTCTAGTTCATTTTTTGTAAGGGAAATGTCTAGTTCAAATTGGCTTTGCAAATTTGTATTTTCTCCAATGCAAAATGGACTAGTGATCAACCATCTATTAATACTTAGTCCGTCATAATTCGTTCTAAATCTACCATTTACCACATTTTCTATGATTTGCACTCATTTTCAAGACAGATTACAAGTAAACAAAAATAGTTGTTTTCCTATTGGTTTTTTTTTTTAAGTTAATTGTAGAGATCCTCTGTACTATCGCCCCTATTATGGATAGACTCCCTGTAGCTCTATTGTTGTAGATAGACCCCAAGTGATCCTTTCGGCTCTTTTACACTTAGAGAAAGAAAAATATTTGTTTGGCAAATAGACCTCATGAGGGTATGTAAAATTGTCCAAAAATTCACTTAGGGGATCAATCCGCAATTGGGTGGTAGTACGAGAGATCTATCCGCAACTACCTAGGGTCTATTCGCAATTGGGGGATAGTAAATCAGTCTATTTGCAATTAATGAGTATAATTTCAACCTTTGGCGCTTATTAGTTCCAATTACATGTCATGGTTAATAAGGATTTCTTGTTTAAATACAGATGAGAGCTACTTAACAAATGGATATCTGGACACACCTATTGATTTCCTTCCGGGACTGAAAGACATCCGACTAAGAGACCTCCCTAGCTTCATCAGAACAGTTGACGCCGACGATCTCATTTTCAAATTCGGCAAGATTGCATCAGAAAAATGTCGAGGAGCTAAAGGCTTGATACTCAACACCTTTGATTTATTGGAGACTGATGTCTTAAATGTCCTAAATTCTATGTTTCCAAAGGTATACACTATAGGTCCTTTGCTTTGCCATATTGTAACAAGTCCTACTAAATCTCTGTGCTTAAACCTTTGGAGAGAAGAAGATCATGGTTACATGGAATGGCTAGATCAACAAAGACCAAGTTCAGTGATCTATGTCAACTTTGGGAGTATTATTACAATTACAACCGAAGAATTGATCGAGTTTGCTTGGGGCCTTGCAAATAGCAACCATCCATTTCTGTGGGTAATTAGGCCTGACCTTGTGGATGGACATTGTGACATATTGCCTAAAGATTTCATTGACAAAACCAAGGATAGGAGCTACATATTGAGTTGGTGCGCACAGGAAGAAGTTATCTCACATAATTCTATTGGTGGCTTCTTAACACATTGTGGATGGAATTCGACTCTGGAGAGCATCGATAGTGGTGTACCAATGATTTGTTGGCCAAGGTTTGATGATCAATGCACGAATGCTCGATACACTTGTAAGCAATGGGGAATTGGCATGGAGATTGATGAAGATGTGCAGAGAGAGCAAGTTACTGGCAAATTGAAGGAACTGATGGAAGGAGATAAAGGGAAGGAAATGAGAAAGAATGTTAAACATTGGAATCAGAGAGCTAAAATTGCAACTATACAAGGGGGGTCATCTTATGAGAACATTGTTAGATTGACTATGGACATCACCAGGATCTTTTTCTAAAAATGCCATTATGCAAATATATGAGCCTGGCCATTCTTGTAGTTCTTGAATTTAATGAATGTTAATTTCACATGGTTTTCCTTATTCCATATAAATTGCAAAATTGTTCAATTTAGCATGGAACTTGGACTTAGAGTCTAATGTATAGGGTACATGAAGAAAATTAAAAAGATTGAGAGAGAGGAACACTATGATCAATATCCAGAATTTCTACACTAATCTTGCAGTCCAACTAGGTTATAGCATTGAGCATTCCATATAAACTACTTTCGCATCACTGGTTGCAGATTCTTTTTATAAATTGGAAAGTGAGAATTTTTTTTGTAGCGATACTTTTAACTTGCGTTAAAACGTGCCCGGTGTGAATTGCATTTGTATTGCTTTGATATTATTTGAAAATTTCTTTCCCCGTTTCAGAACTTTGGAATTGTTGAGGATATTGCGAAGTGTAACTTAAACTCTATCCATTGAATAAGATGCTCCTTCAATAGTTAGAGTACACATGTTAACAAAATCTTCTTCAATGAACGAGAAGTTCATATATTATTCCTGATTCTCAAATATAAATTGTGAAAATCATTATTCAAAATGGTTGTCAATTAAATATAGGATTTAGGGATAATGTGCATTACATAAATGGATCCGTTTAAAATGATAATAATAAAAGAATTCAATAAAAGAAAGGAAGAAGGAAAAAACAGTTTTAGAGGTTGATCGATGTCCTTGAGTTCTGGAATATTTCTTCAATTTCCATATCAAGTTATCTTCAACATGAATCTTTTCACGTGCCATAACCCCTTCAATGTCTTGTTGATCTTCAGTGTCCATAGATTACGGCTGTCTTCATATGAAATTGCTTTTGCTTTATCCATCTGGGCTCTCATTATTTGCTCCAGTTGAGGATTGCTGAGGTGCTTGTGGATCTGGAGATTCATAAACTAGAAATTATTACTAAAAAATAAAAAAAACCATGATTAATAACCGGCGCTATTTGGAAATTCATGGCCTTTTCTATAATCATATCAAATATGAAAATTGTGTTTAAAAACTAATAAACAAAATAATTACAAAAGAGAATCCACTGCATGAGCTTGAGATTATTCCAGCACAATGTAATTCTCTAAAAAATAAACCCCCTCTACGACCAAAGTTAAATATCAATGCAAATTTGAGTGAAATGGTGGGAAACTACCCCGTGTTTCATTAATTAATAAGTAACGAAACAAACCCGCCTCAATAAAACTAGATCTCCGGGTCTAGTTCGGAGTGATAAAAATGCAAATTATAGCAAGACGATAAGGATGTTTTCAATATGTTAAGTTTCTTAGAATGAAACACCAAAAGTAATTCAATAAAATCATTCACAAAGCATAATGGACTTCTATAATATGAAATACTATAAAGCTCGCTTATGTGTTTAACAACTAGCTAACAAAATAACTGTACAATTAAACTTTAATCAAACAATATTCATATTTAATATATATAGAGTGAAGAGGAGTCACCTGTTGTGTTAGGATCTTGTCTTGCACTAGGTGGAGCCTGCAATTGGAAGCCATAAGGCAGTGACGGTGTAAATGATCCTTCGATCTGAGCTGTAGGATATTGAATGTACGGTGGACGATGAGCTTGATAGGGCAAAGGAAAGCCTGGTCTCGGACTGTAGCCCATATTATAAGGGTAAGGATATGGGTGAGGAGTACCGGTTGAAGATGAAGAAGTTGTTCCATACATTTGATGGTAAAATTGTGATGCCACTTGAGAATTATACAACCCCTGATCAATCAAAAATGTGTTATAAAAATGAACTATATGTGAGTTAAGATAATTTACTTCAGCGCGCGGCATAATAACTAGAAATATTAATTATCTTTACATTCATAAGCATCATATATCAACAATAGTCTCACAGTAAATGATTATATAAGAACGCAAGCGTTCTGGGAAATTTTAATATTTTTATGAAGAATATGACACACTTAGTTTTCATTCTGAAATTTACATCATGAATATTAGCATGTAAAATTAAAATATAAAAGTAATTAGATTTGTTTTAGTTAACATATGATGTATTTAGTGCATAGAAGACCATTTTCTTTTTGTCAAAAGAAGTATTAACATAAAACATAGTAGCATCTTTTTATCTTTCTGTCTACAATACTGGTGATAAGAATACATGAAAAACAAGACGATGTAGGGAAAAGCACTAACTTGTTGGTATGCATATTCACTTGGGTATGTCACGTACCTGCAAAATTAAGACAAATCATGACATTATCTGAGACGAACATAAAGATACAAAAATCATGACATGAGATACAATCACACAAGTGAACCCTTAGCCCAAAAAAGCCCAAACCATAAATAAAACCAGCTCATTCGATCGGGCGGTCTAGATCAACCTATCTTAGACGATGTAGGGCCTAGATTAATTGAAAGGCATTTGTGAATTTTAGTAATTAGGAAAAAAAACAAAAGAGTTGGGAATATGCAGGACCTATTTTATTTGTTGCACTATGATGAAGCAGTGAAGGGGACCATTGACTGAGTGCTGTACCACTCAGTCTTTTGGTATGGCCCAGTCACCAGCATGGGCCCACTGCTCTTGGGGCTAGTGGCTCGTTCGTGTTCTTTAGTTTCTTTCAATTTTGGTCACAAGCTAATAAAGGATGTCATAAATAAAAGATCATTTTCTTTATAAAGTGCTTATTAGGGAGCTTACCCATAGGGAGTGGGATAATAGATTTGATGGGGATGAGCCATCTGAGCTGGCACTCTGGTATATTGTGGGCCTACAGCTTGTGGGGGCACCTGCTGACTATTTCCTGCCTGATTCCTGCCTACAATAGGGAGAAAATATCTCAAATAAATTTAAAAAAAATTCTTTGTAAGAGACAGCTAAATATATTGTTAGCTTATTATAATTTTCAGTTATTGACATGGTTATATATATATATATGGAACATGGGATTGATTTATCATGTTCAAAAAATTTTGATTAAGTATTCTTTTTGACATGTAAGTCAAAATAAATTGGATGCAAGTATCTATCAAGAGGGCTGTCACAGACTTCATAAAAATTTGCATAATATCAAAATGAAAAGTTAGGTGAAATATTCAAAAAAACAATGTTAATTTGAGAAGGAAGTTTGGTATCAATCCGAGTAAACTTGGGTTGGACTTGGTTACGTTTGTTGCTCACCATTGACCTGTCTTAAGTCAAATTCATAGATAGTAGGTTTTATTTTCCACTAGTCTATTAGCTCAATGATATCATAATAATTCCCTGTTGCATTGAAATAATTTTTATTACCTAACCGAATCTTAAACCGTCATCTAATCCAACCTAATACATGATTCTCCAATTAAAATATGTATGTATGACCTTAATTAGAATATCAACTCATGACATTGTCAAAAAGGGGCTTGCCAGCCTGTCCCCACATGAGTCCTGATCAAACTGAGCTGGCACCCTGCTTTACAATTAAGCCTCTTTAGGATAAGAACAAATTGTCATAAATAATCATTTCTCCACGGTCGTTTGCCGTTGGAGAGTTTACATCTTTTAATTCTAATCATCTATCACATATTGAACTGGTATCATAAGTATTTAGGGGGGAAAAATGGAAATGAGTACAAATTACAGAGATATTATGAGTATTTATTTTGAAATGAATTAAAAGCCCCTGTGGGGCTGTTTTTGGTTCCCTGACATGGGCACCGTGGAAACCAGAAGATATTTTAGGATGTAGAATGAAAGTCACCACAAAATTAGGAGAAATTATAAGATTACAGTTAATGAAATAAAAAGAATTAAAGATAGGCATAAAAATAGTAGATTGTAGGCACTTTAGCACAGCACGGTAATAGAAAATCTAATAGGGAGATGACACACATAATTGAAATGAATGGAAGAATAAGATTCATGCAGTCGATGCAAGAATTTTGGGACAAAGAATGTTGCAATTGTTATCTAAAACTTATTTTGTATTTTTAGAAATAGAGTTATTACTCTCAAAAAGAGTCTTTATGTAATTAGGAACGGAGTTGCATGTTATCCAAATAGGACAAAATATATGTCTACTTGGAACTTTAAGTGAATACTAGCACATTGGCTTGTGCAAAATGTTAATTTGTTATCCAAATAATTTTCTATTATACATATTAATCATTCGATAATAATTTAATTTATGTAATGTTATTATAGAGTTCGTGTAGAAAATGTATTCCAAACTATTATTTAGTAATAAAATCAACAAAAATTCTCAAACATAACATTGCGAAGAATTTGCTTATTGAGGATAACATAATTGGGGTAAGTGATTAAAATAAAAAGAAAAATAGATAGTACTGCAATTTATTTATGTGAGCTTAATTCCTATTCTCCAGTAATGATTTAGAATGCTCTTGAAATAAGAAAGGAAAAAAAGGAAAAGAAAGTAAAGGATGAAAATCTCTCTTGAAAAGTTATAACTTTAATTATGTGAGTTCAAATCATATTCTCATGTCATGATTTTAGAATGCTCTAGAAATAATAAATAAAAAGAAAAAAGGAAAAAATCTCGTGTACAACATTATAATTTTACCCTCATTAAGTTCATTATATATTAGCATAGATATCATTTTGCATCTAATGAAAGGAAATTCCATCCTTACCCTTGTACGGAGCTAAGTGTGCATAATATATATTTAAAAAATAAATTATGTTGGTCGTATTAAATCAAAATAGTCATAATTTTGGAATTTATAAATTAGGAATACCTCTTGGAGGTGATCGCCGTGGGCGGCCCATAGAAGCAATGTTACAATTGGCTCGCCTTCCATCAATTATCGGGTTCGGATCCGACACGGACCGTCTCGCTGACTCCGGGTCCCGAAACGTCACCTGGTCATTATAATAATATAATTTTTTTAAAATTACAATGTAATCTTTCTTTGATAAAAGATGCTGGCAAGTAGGTAAAAGTTATCATATTCCAGTATAAACCAATGGCAAGAGTCATCATACAACGGACATTGGACAAAAAAAAAAAGTTATCCAAACAAAAATCTCCATATCTTTCTAAGTTTCTTCACACTTTCCAAAGTGTAGGTCCAAAATTTGTAACATTAATCAATAATTGACATATTTCACCTCTCTGCCACTTTTGCTCTTTCTTGCACGCAATTTATTTGTATGTATATACAAACACAAAGAGGGTATAATTATAGTAGGATAGTTGCCCACAATACAAGACAATTTTGGAAAAGTAGACAAAAGACCATTTCAGCACTTATCCAGATCATCAAAATCCAAGTATGAAAAGGAAACAGATTGGTTTGAGGTGTAAATTTTAATTTTCAGCAGGCTAATCTATATTAAGAAAGAAAATATTAGTAAAATTGTCAAAGATAAACAAAATGGAATACCATGTCAATTGATCTTTGAATAAATGATATATCAAATTTGATCATGAGGAAATGTTATTACAATATACATGGGTTAATTTTGGTTATGGTTGATCCTAGATTCAAGATCAGGCATCATGAGAGGCAGAGAAATGAATAGATGAATCAAATAATAAGAATGGAAAGAATTTATACTTACAAAGCCATAGCCCTTTGATCTCCCAGTGTTCTTATCAGTGATGATGACAGCCTCAAGAATCTCTCCAAACTGCTCAAAATACCTCCTCATCTCCTCTGTGGGGGTCTCCCAAGCCAAACCCCCTACAAAAACCTTGGTCAAGGTTGTATCTCCAAACCTTGATCTATGTTGTTGTGGGCTCAAACTAGCCATCTCTCTTTTTCTCTCTCTACAAACTAACTTGTATGTGTATATATATATATATCTTATACAATTGATCCTAGCTTAGTTTTGATCTCTGGGTCTTCTTCTATGGTAGCTTGATCATCTGCTTCCATATCAGAGAGAGAGAGAGAGAGAGAGATTAGGATTATGAAGGAGGAGGATTGGAATCTAAAATTAGAGAGGCTAGGCTAGCAAAGGGGAGTTTGATCCGACAAGTGCAAAGGGTTTCTTCGCTGTATCAAAGAGAGGGGGTTGAGATATAAGAATGACAGCTTGCTCTCTGGCCCTCTCTCCCTCTCTCTCTAAACTCTCTCCCACTTGTGTCTCTCCTCTGTCCTCACTGTCTCTTGCTCATTGATATTAATAATATACATCACCCCCCCTCTTTATAACCTAAATAAACTTAAGGGCTCAATATGAGCCGAGGGTTAAGAACTAGGAAGGTCTCTTTTTGGTATTTTGTGGGGTATGTTATTTTCATACCCATTCTTTGAATTATTTTGTTTTCATGTCCATAAATTTTAGAGTTTTTTTTATGAATCTCGTAAATTACATATGATATGTATTTAATATTGATAAAAAATTTGGATAAAAAGAACAAAAGGCCAATTAATTGTCTTTTCTTTCTGAAAGGTTAACTACATATGTATTAGACAAACTTAAGAAAACTATAGATTTTTGTGAATAATATACAATCCATAAGAATACAAACCTACAAGGATATGTTAATAATACAGATAGATACGACAAATTTATAAATAATATAAAAGCATTATATTGCAAAAGTAACAAGATTATATCATATCTAACTAAGGCTGTCAATGTGCTTGATGTAATTTTCAGGATCATGAGAAAATAGGTTTTTTTAAATATTAGTCCCTGGAATCTCTTTAGTATTTTGAAACTAGTCTCTCAAATCTCAGAAATTGCTATAATTAGGTCGCTAATTTGGAAAACCCCAAACTAATATTATGGCTTTAAAAGTAACCAACATAAACATCGGCGCTTAAGTACAAGATAACTTTTTGATGAGGACTATATATTAATTTTATCTGTAATGGTAATTAATATTTTCTTTATTTGCCAAATTACCTACCTGGCCAGCAAGTGAGCCAGATAGGAAGGGGATTAAGATATGAGTCATTCACTGCAAACCCAACCTGGGTGTGATTCATAGTGTGGGGTCCACTTGCTTGTGTCAACCATTTTCCAGTTTCATTTGTTTGGCTTTGTCCTGGTCGCCGTCATGGACTTGGAACTAATCAAAAGACTTCTTCACCTCACCCGATGTATTGCTTCATTAACAAGCAACTAATATGGAAGGAAAAAGTCATCCGCTCCAAGCATTATCCATTTGCAATGTGCATATGTACACATTTTTTGGCGTTTATGCATCAAATTTAGAAATACCTTTTCTACTCAGCATCTCGTCATTTGTTTGTTCCTATCGCCAACCAAAGAGAAGCAAAATGGAGCTAAATTTTAGAGTGTAAAATTATCTCTTGGCTTTCATCTTGCTTTCATTGTTTGGCGAAAACTATTTTAACATGGTACCGAAGTAACTTATATTCAAATCTTAAACACACATTAAAAATGGATTTTTAAAATATAGCAATATATAAATTAGCTCGGATTGCAGCCCATAAACGAACACGGTCTACATAAAGCATGTTAAGTATAAAATTATAATCCTTAACTCTTAGTAGAATATATATTAATATCAATATCACAATTAATAAACTTTAGAGTAAAATTTCAAACTAGAACATCATTGACAGTTTATGAATTTTCAATTAGAAACAGCTGGATTCTAAATGAGAAATTATTGATCAACTATCAACTATATCAAACTGCTAACTTGTGTAGGTCGACAGCCTTGAGCTTGAAACAGAGTTTTTTTAAACTAACTTTTGAAGCAATGATTTTAATTTGGAACCATCGCTTGGGACGCGGCGACAGCTTGGATGAAACGTTTGGACTCTTTTCTTCAGAGGTTTTGTCATGACAGCCTGCCACGTGGTTCTCGCTCAATGTTATTTATGGGCTAATTTCGTGATTGTAGGACCTAATGTTCACATTTTGCGCATTCTATTTTCTGAGCAGTAATCTCTCTGCCCTCTCGTTTTCAATTGATGTATGGTTAATATCTTCACACGCCAACATATTCAGATCGCAGTCAACAATTTGAATATACGGTACTTGGAGCGACAGATGATCCCCTGCTTTCTCAAAATTTTTATCCAAATATTTAAAAGAACTGTGAAACAAATCACAATATTTTCTATTCATTTAATTTTTTTTATTTAAAGCCCATCTTAAATTGAAGATTAATAAATAACATTTTACACGTTAAAATTGGGAGTTGGAGCCTATATAGTTCCCGTAGTCTCAGTCAAGATGTTTTTAACCGTGTTTTCTTCCTAAGATAAAAGTCATTTTCCATTTCGAAGAAACTCCCATCAATGGTCACTGAAGGAGATTTGAAAGTGCTAGCAGAAGAAGGGTTATGAATAATTTTGAATCAGTATAAAACATAGAGATTTAACAATAAACAGAGATAATGGTAGATAGATCTATCTGTACAATCTCATTGTATCGCTTATTATTCCTCAAATTTGAAAGACCCACGATCTTCATGAATTATGCTCATTTCTAATTTGCACTTACAAATAAATCACAATTATCTACTAAATAGAAATTAATGCATGTCATAAAAAAGTGATTACGAGTTGTACCATCCATTAATGGAGCCGAAATTTTCCGTTCAATATAGGAGACGGAGGCCTCACGAGTTCTGACATTTTGATGATTAGCCGTTCTCATTTCCCACCGTACTGTTTAATACTCTTTCTTGTGGGACCCATAGAAAGAAGCCAATGGGAGACAGTCTATCTCTCTCTCCCTCTCCATGTAAAAGAGCCAACAGCAAAGCTGCTGGCCTGCTGCTCTTCTTCTGACTCCGCTCACGTGACCACGTGCAGTTGTAACGTGGTCGAGGTCCTCCCATCAGCTGAGCAATTCACACACAGAACAGGGTTTTCGGCCATCAGATATTGCCCAAAAGAAAGGAAAGGAGGAGCTCCACGTGGCGCGTGGAGTTCCCTAATGGGTTTCGGATCCTCTACACCTCAGGCTGTATCGGGCCCCGTATTCAATTCTCAAGCAATCCCACATGGACACGTGGATGGCTAAAGCTCCTTAAAGATTAGTCGCTGCAATTAAGGGGTAGTTAGAGGCTACAATTAACCGGCAATGCTAACGGCACTTGCCAGCAACCTGAGTTCCTTTTTAATTTATTTTTCTTTTTCTAGGAGAACAAATTTGAGGGTCGCAATTTTATTTTCTACCCGATGCCTCCTCGTTGCTTCATAAATATATTCATTGTAACAAAAAAACGCTCTTATTTATGAAAATGAGAAGCAATACTAATGCAAATTTCACGCATAAACACCTCAAATTCACTGTAAAATATAATTAAAAAAAAGTGGATGCTTTGATTCTGAAGGATTAGATATATATGCATTTCCAGCAGAAGACAAAGAAAAACAAGCTAAAACTCACATTTCTAAATCTGAGTTTCAAAGAAGATTACACATTTACAAAGCTCTAAGGTTACATTTGAGAAAGTAGATTTGTATTTGAGATGTAGATTTCAAATCAAAGGATTTCTATTTACAATTAGAACTCCATATATTTTGTAAATCACTCTTTTGGGCACTTTTAGTTAATGAGAGGATTTAAATCTTTGTTAAAATCTGTTTTTTCCCCATAATCTCTCAATATATAATGTGAGGGTTCTTTTCCTCTGAATGGCTTCTCGAAACTAGAATTAACCCTAAATAGTAAATACTAATTGCAACTAAAAGTTGTAAAAATGAAGAAAACGGAAAATATAAAGAACAAAAAGGGGAAAAAGAAGGAATAATCCAACCATGATTTATAAAGTTAATTGAAAAAACTAACATAGCACCAAAAATAAATAAATAAATAAATAAATAATTAATTAATTAAAAAACCTAACATAGGCATCAAATTGCAATACCCTTTAAATTGAGAAACCTATTGGCAACTTCAATGATTTGAGGGACTTCAATCAAATTATGAAAGATTTAAGGGATCAATATCTAAAAAAAAGATTCTTTTGTTGAACTCATACTTTTTCTTATTGATGTTCAGGCACTTCATCAGATCTTATCACTTACTTTAAATAGAACCAATATGTTTATGTCAATTGTTACTGCCAAACCCTTCATCAAGTCATAAACTTCAAATTTGGACTTAGAATTGAATTGAATTTACAATAGGGAGTAAGGAGAAAATGTAAAATCTTGATCTTTAAGCTCCCTTCTTCCTCTTTCTGGCAATGCCTGTTTTCAAAGCTCTGCAACAACTTAGCTTGATAGGTTTAGAATTGAGAGAGACTCTCACGGGAGGCTAAGAGGGTTATCGACAACGAGCAGGTGGCCTTCAGGGAAACATTCGGGGACTTAGTGACGTGGATATAGATGCACTTCCTCAATGTCACTACAGCGCAAGTCGCCTTACCGACCACGTATGCGCTATCTGTAGGAAACACTTTGTCCCGAACAACCATCTTCTAATCTTGGAGCCCTGTCATCACCCCGTCCACATCCACTACGGGCGCACCTACCTTCTCATGTGCGGTATTTGCCCCACCTGCAAAACAGTGATTCTTCCGATTCAGTCTTAGTATTTAGGTTTATGTTAACATGTTAGTTAGAATATTATGTATTGTATGTTTGAGATACTGATATGGTTTAGAAGTTGAGTTCGAAGGTTAGTTTGTAATATACAATAACTGTTGTGTGATCTTAGTGTGCTTTGGTGGGCTGTTTATTGAAGATGCATCATGTATTATTCATAATTTATTGTAATCATGATTTTAATGGATGTGCCTTTTTGTTTTGTTTTGATTACTGTCTTCGAAATGTATGCATAGAACTAATCATATAAACAAAATGATAAGAACTAAAAGGAATAATCGAAACAGGACCAATTCATTAAGCACATAAGTATTCTAGGACATTACAATATAATGACTTGAATAAAAGAAGCATACTGTGAAATTTCCTCAAATTCTCATTGAACAGAAAAGTGCGTGGAGTTGAAAGTACAAGGATGACACATCAAGGAAATTCAACAAAAAGAAACAAGAGAAATAATAAACAGGAAAACTTGTTATGGCACCATTGTTCGAATACTAATGATCCACGGAAGATACCACCCTTTTTTTCCCCCTTCTAATTAACCAGATCAAGAACCAAATCTGGAACCAACTCTCCCTGCATTCCCAGCAATAGAATTGGTCAAAACGTAACCCACATTATTCATTGTGGGCTGGGGCTTTTGGGCTTGCGCGACTCATAGGGCATGATGGATATTTATATGACACAGGCTTTTCAAGTAAACTAGCATGTAAGGCCGTTTGAAAGAATTCTTCATTATTAAAAACGTAACAAGTTAACAATATCGTGCAATACACAAACTCTTTACTAAGAAAAAGTAAAACAACAAAGATTACAATTGCATTTCAGCTTCACAATGAAAGTAACACGCCCTTGTAGAAATATCATTGCAGCCAAAAGAGACTTGAAAATATGATGTAGCACGTTCCATTCTCATATATGGCTCAGAGAATTCCTTTACACTCGGTACCTTTGAAGCAATGTACTGACAAATATTCATGTGTTGGTGGCTGGTCTGTTCATTAAAAGAGATCACTATGAGTCCTAGCAAGCAATATTGAAATAACATCCATTTAAACTTGCACCCAGATAGTGCCTCAATATTGAAATATTATCTTGTCTTTTTTTATGTTTTGTAAATATTCTCTTTGTTTGTTGATAAGTTTAGTTTGATGAGATTTGATTTGAAATTTACATGTAATCTTTTTGGTTGGAGCCTTGGAGGATTTTCTACAAGGAAGTGGCGCAACCAGAAATAATTAGTTCTGTTGATTCGATGCAATTGTTAGTTGAGAATTTGATTAATTGTTGTTGAAATGGTGAGTTACCTTCTTCCCATAAAAGTTCTCTTTGTTCAAAATTCTCCATTATCTCCTTTCAAAATCCGCATAATAAAATTTAAAATATTATTCGATGTTACATTTCACTTTTCATGAAATCAATTTTAAACAAATTATTCACATATATAATGAGATGCATCATCTATAATATCCTTGCTGACTTTGTATCATATGACAAGTGACACAGGAGGTGACAAACACACAATACTACTATAGATACATATCAATTTTGAAAAACTAAATGAATGTATTACATAACAAATACTGAAATACATCCTTCATAGCATCCAAATATTGATTTGCTTGCCATTAGTCCAGTGAAGGAAAATTGATTTGTTTCCACTTTTCAGCCTTACGTATACCACCAACTCAATTAATTCAAGGAGAAGTATTTTATATAAATAATAAAAATTCGAAGAAGACAAACTCTTAGTGAACATCACGTATAGCTACATTGACCTATTTTAACATATAAAAGCAACCTAGGCGAAATTCAAAATTCGTCTAGGTTGCTTCCTACATGGAATTTCGTCTAGAATGCAACCTAGACGAAATTCAAAATTCGTCTAGGTTGCTTCCTACATGGAATTTCCGTCTAGAATGCAACCTAGACGAAATTCAAAATTCCGTCTAGGTTGACTTCGGTCTAGTTAGACCAACTTAGACGGAATTATCCTAGACAAACTTTTCTAGATGGATTTTCATTTAGGTTGGTCTAGCTAGATGGAACTCTGGGCAACCTAGACGGTTTTTTCCGTCTAGCTAGGTTAAGTGTTTTTCTACTAGTGCTAGGTCAGAAATATAAAAGGGTTAATTTCACTTAAATACCTAGATTTTAAATTTTTCTCACCAAGCCCCCTAGCTAAATGTAAATGTAAATAACTGAAATTTTCTTCGTGAGGAAATTTACAGGCAACATGTTCTCTATCCTAATTTGGATTTTTTATCTCAAGATCTCCAAGAACTTAATTATTTGGAGTTCAGTGTGAAAAGTTTAAAAAAAGTTCATGGGTATTTTGTAAGACGCCCCAAAGTTCCTAATAGTTATGATACCCCCTAAAATTTAGAGGGTTTTTATAAAATTTATCCAATATAAAAGTATGCTTAAAAGACCAGAACATTTAAGGCGGGTTTGGACTGTTGACTCGACCCATACCAAATGAGAAAAAGTGGACATATGGGCTTGATAAAGGCGCGGATGACCTTTGGCAGTAGCATTTCCTAATAAGAAAGAATCTCTTCAGCCAGAGAAAAAAAAAGTGAGATTGCAAGCCTCGCACGGTACATATTAAGTAAATCTTTACAGCATTTCTCAATGTGATGGTGATAATAGGAAAGATTAATGTTTTCATCCAGAGAAAAAACAAGTTAAATTGCAATTTGCAGGTCTCGCGGGGTACATATTATGTAAGCTCATACACAATTGCAACTAAAATTGTTAGTTAATGACACTCCCAACCATAATTACTCTATGTACTTCTCCATCTCTACGATTTAAGCTTTCCAGCTAGCTAATTCTATATACTCCCTTCCTCCTTCAACTTATTCCTTCAACATCTGCGGAGCTAAGTTCGGGTCTCACTAAACAAGCTCCTATTCTCTTCTCCTTGACAACTTCGTTGATGCTGGTGAGTTCTCCCTTTACATTCTTCAATTTTCGCTTTCATGTCATTAGAAACCCTAAAATAGACAAGATGAATAGGAAAACCAATTTCTGTTGTTTGATTAGAATCAAAAAGTAAAACGAAAAGAAAAATGAGAGAAGCTAAATGAAAAATAAGTTTGAAATTTTTATCTCGCTCTTATTCGCTAGAAGTTTTGGATTTTTATCTCAAGATCTCCAAGAACTTAATTATTTGGAGTTCGGTGTGAAAAGTTCAAAAAAAAAATCATGTGTATTTTGAAAGACACACCAAAGTTCATAATAGTTGTGTAAGATAAATAAAATTAAGGGGGTTATGTACAACACCCCCTAAAATTCAGAGGGTTTCTGCAAAATTTACCCAATATAAAAGTATGCTTACAAGACCAGAACATTTAAGGCAGGTTTGGACGATTGACTCAGCCCATACCAAATGAGAAAACTTGGACACATGGGCTTGATAAAGGCGCGGATGACCTTTGACAGTAGCATTTCGATAATAAGAAAGAATCTCTTCAGCCAGAGAAAAAAAAACAAGTGCGATTGCAAGCCTCGTAAGGTACATATTAAGTAAATCTTTACAGCATTTCTCAATGTGATGATGATAATAAGAAAGATTAATGTTTTCATCCAGAGAAAAAACAAGTTAAATTGCAATTTGCAGGTCTCGCGGGGTACATATTATCAGTTGCGGAGCCAGGATTCCAAGTTCGAGGGGGCCAAAATACATATAAGCATCAAAATAAAATAAAATACTATATCAAATAGTAACTACTAGAAAAAAAACTAAATACATAGAATTCATAACAATTACATAAATTCAATTCTAAAACTGTGAACAATGCTCTTTTATAGATATAAAATCATTAAGTAGTGAATCTAAATCAAATGTCTTTCGATTTCTCTTTCAATATATAAAACTAAATTATCGACAAGAAATTCATCCTCTATTTTTTGACGAAAAATAAAGCACTACTATTAAAAAGAGAAAAAAAATAAAGAAATACAAGAACAAGTTAGATTTAAAAGATTTAACAAGCCAACAACAAATTATCAAATTAGCTCCTCTACTACAACTGTTGATGTATGTAATCATAGTCACTAACCTCGGGTGAGTTTAACTTTTAAGAGAGCGGAGTCCGCCTTTTCTTCTAATGCCCGTGTATTTGCTCGGTCGGGGGTTCGCTTCTGACAAAGGGGACACGTGGAAGAGGCGGAGTTGGGATCTCCGGTGGTTCCTCCGACGGTCAAGTTAGGAATGGGGGGAGAAAATTCAATGGAGTAGGAATTCACTCAGAAAAATCACTTACTTGGTTTGCTGTTTACGTTGCTACTTATACCTAGGGTTGTGGGGGTATTTTCATCTTTCCATCGGCTAAGGAACTACTGATGAGTCAGCCCTCTCTTCCACGTGTGAGCCAGTGATTGGCTGAGCATCTCTTTGTCTGCTATGGTGGCTAGTCTTTACAGGTGTCAAATTGTGGGTAATTTGAGGGTTAGTGTGATCTATTCACCATTAAGGGGATGGGATTGACGGCGCCTGTAGCTGCATGGGTCCGAGGTGCCTTAAATACCGTGAGAGACAGGGGAGTTAAGGGGCTGTCAGTGTATTTAATGCGATGTTGATGGGCTCGAGTACTGTATAACCATCGTTCGAGGGGAGGGAACCACGTAGGATGAGAGAGGGAGGAGCTGAGGCCGGGTGGCCGACTCGCATGGCCTCTTGAGGCATCCCTTAGCATAGTCAGTTGGAGGGGACGACTAGTACCGCCTTTTGTGTCGTCCCAGAGGATGGGTGGCTAAGAAGAGGGGGTCTAGATTCGCCTCGCATCGTCTGGAGAGGCAGACGACTGGTTGGAAGGGGTTATGATGGGTAACGGGTTGGAAGGACGACTAGCACCGCCTTTCGCGTCGTCCGGGCGGGCTAGTGGTTGGAGGGTGGCAGCCGGTCGCGTCCCATGTCGTCCGGGGGGACGAGCGACTTAGGATAGCTCGAAGCGGTCGATTGGTAGGCGACGGCGTATACTTCAGCTCGTCCGCGGGAGAGAGTTATCGATGGGCCGACCTACCCCGCCTTTTGCGTCGGCTATGGTGATAGTCATTTAACAGACCGTGGTGAGGTCGGTAAGTGCAGGCCACCCCGTGGGTTGGGTGTGGAGGTTCGTGGCGCTCCTCGTTGGCAAGCAAGCGTTTATCCATGTCAGCACTTGGTTTTTCTCCTTAATCACTGATTAGTGGTTATGACCATAACAACAACAAATAACAATAAAAGCTAAGGTTTTGCACTAAATAAGGGCTTTGTTTTTCTCAATATTGACAAAAATTAAATGCAATGCCACTAAATAATAACTAATATTAAAAAGAGAAAACAAGTGAAGGAGAAAGCTTGTTCTTCCTCATGCCTAAATATTTTAATTTTAATTTTTAATCATTATTAATTGTGACTTGACTTGGGTAATTAAGAGTTGAGGGTGTTTAAATTTCAAAACTAGTTGTGGGGGGCCAAAATAAAAAGTCAATGGGAATGATTCTAAAAAACACCTACCCTCAGCACAATTATCAATTAAAAAATATTTTTTTTGGGGTTGGGGGTGGCCCCCTCTTGCCATTGAATGGCTCCGCCCCTACATATTATGTAAGCTTATACATAATTTGTCACGCCCCGGTTCCAAAACATAATAATTTGGAGCGTGACTCGGCCGACAATGCAACCATACGGTCACATTCACGCCTCTAGACCATCCTGTATACCAATATATTGCAAAAAAGAAGTACAACATAGAGCATGTAACTAAGATGACAAAGAAAATAGATAGATAAAGAACTCTATGAGAGGAAAAAGTTCTACTACAAGTCCACAACTATCCAAAATGGAAGAGAGAAAAAATAAATCATAGTCTGGAGAACCACATGTGGCTAAAGAAAAAGCCTAAAATAAATAACTACCTAAACAAACTGAACCTGAGAAATTAATAGGACAGAAGGTGATCACTGTCGCTGGGCCTGATCCTCAAAGTACTCTCGATCATGCGGGGAAAATACAGTTCCCGAGTCTGGGGTGCGCAAACTCCAGGGGAGTCAGAAAACTCCCAACAAGCATGTAAAATAAAGAAATTATGCGCGTGTAAGTGTATGTGGCAGGTATAAAGAAAGAATGAAATCTCCATTAAAGGTGATAAAAGAAAAAAGCTAATTATAGATATCAAGACAAAGTTTATCACAAGGCATACAAGCACATTATCATTATTTTAGATGTTATTTGAATTACAGGAGAATATGTTGGTGTATATAAATCGATTTTCTGTAAACCGTCCCGGGAACACGGCTCCAAGTCAAGTATTGGCCTTTGGCCCTTATATATATAACTCAGGATATCAAGAATTCACATGAGACCGTTTATATACACTTTATATTCTTCGTCCAATTCCCCTTTATTTAACCCCGTATTTAGCAATTTATTTTAAGTGATTGTGCATGAAATGTTATTCACTAACCACAGAGTTATAGTGAAAACGGCTTCCGTAAAAATATGAAAATAACCGTGAGCCAGAACATGTCCAATCAAGATGGGTGCATCATCTAGTCAATGCTATTATAATAATAGTAAATAATCAAGAGAACTCACATCGAGATATCGATGCCGAGGGTATAGCCATGCTATGATAACACGTTTATAAATCATATTTTTTACGGAAGTTGTCTTCATGCACAATCGACTCTATTTAAATATCACTAGGTGATCAAACATAACATCAAGTGATCCAACAAGCATCAAGAAATCCATCAATATTATTATTCATCTTAACGAAAAGAAAATAAATAATTAGCATGATTGTTTAATGTCAAAGCGGGACAAAAGGTGTTGATTTGACAGCATATATAACTGAAAAAACTGATTTTTAGTGAGCAAAAGGGACAAACAGGTCTGAAATATGATATTGGGTCCTAACTGGGTCAAACGGGTCTGTAATTTGAGTTATAAACCCCAAACGGGTTTGAAATAGATATAACGGGTCTGAAATAGATATAACGGATCTGAAATTTGATATCAGACCTGAACCGGGTCGGGTTTGAGTTCAAAAACCGACCCAAAAGAAATTTTGTGTAAAAATAAAGGGTTTGGGGATCAAACCCATGACTAAAGACACAAAGAGTCAACCACTAACCAATATGCCAAAGATGTCTTCATGAAATATAGCCTCAAAGATACTTATATGCCAATATATCACAGAAACCTTCAATCAAACAAAAATACGTTATTATTTAGAAGTAAAATAAAATGCCTTTAAATCCGTAAAGATATTTTATATATTAATATAATTTTCTTTAAAAGCCAAGATATAGAGGTATATATGATACGCTAGCTTATAGGTCAAATAAATTTATATTTTGCCTTTTGTGTAAAATTTCATGTACCTAGCTAAGATTTGAAATAAAAAAATATTTAGAAAAAAAACATTTAAGAAAGTATGAGATTGGCTTTATCTTCTATTTACAAATATAAAATTTATGTATGTGAAGATTTTCAGTAAGACCCACTACCCAATGCTGTACTAACAAGGGACCTCAATACAGATCACTTCTACTAATGTATCTATATAATAAATAACAACCCAACTTCATGGATGATATTTAAATGCAAAGAGGAAGACCAAGTTCTACATAAACATTCCAAACCAATGCACATATGTGATTCCATTGTCCCATTAATTCGCATGAATACAAAGTGTGTAACTGCAAATAGGACACATGCATGATTTGTGTTTATTATTATTTTTTACTATGCACGGGAAGAAAATGTCAAACAACCCCAATATCTAGAACATGCAATATAAATAAATGATCATGTATCAACTACTAAATTTTTAGAAGCATCTTATTTTCATTGAAGGATACAGATCACAATGTCATATTTCTAAACTAAAATTTATCAACCACTATACATATAACTATACAGATCCAATATACACAAACCACAAGTTTTTTATTTCTAAACTCTAATCATACTATGGATATTCATGTTAAGGAAATAAATGAAAGATAAGGTAGAAAGATGATATCTTCAAAATATTTCATAAAGGATCTCAGATTGTCCGTTCCATATTAAGATAATAAAAGAAAAAAAATGGGAAGGGAAATATTATGCTTGCATGAGGGGAAAAATAATAATAATAATTTTTAGGAAAGAAGTGAGGGAAGATATGCTTGCCGATTAACACCGAAATGTAAACACCAAGCAAACTTCTTCTCCACCCCTCCTCAAGCTCTGGATGTCGGCTTTTTTTTTTTTTTTTTAAGATGAGGTTTTAGATGGCAGAGAAAAGAAAAGCATTTAAAGAGATATGCTTGTTGAGGGTAGTTAGAGATTTTGTAGGATATGGGGGAGGTGTTTGTTAAAAAATCCTATCCATTTAGTTACACGTGAGATCATGGTTGCAAAGATTCTAAGGATAAAGTAGCTCTAAGAACCTTGGGCTTTAAGGCTAAATGGGCCTTCCCAACGAAAAAAACAATAAGTCAAGAAAAATAAAGTGGCTTAAGATAAAACCTTCATGCATGATATATAATTATATCTAATAAAATATTGGGTATTACATTACAACTGAAATTGTTATTTAATCACACTCCCAACCTTAACTACTCTATATATATACTTCTCCATCTCCGCGATTTAAGCTTCCAAGCTAGCTAATTATATACTCCCTTCCTACTTCAACTTCTTCCTTCAATATCTGCAGAGTTAAGTCTGGGTCTCACTAAACAAGCTCCTATTCTCTTCTCCTTGACAACTTCGTTGGTGCTGGTGAGTTCTCCCTTTACATTCTTCAATTTTAGCTTTCTTGTCATTAGAAACCCTAAAATAGACAAGATGAATAGGAAAACCGATTTATGTTGTTTGATTAGAATGAAAAAATAAAAGGAAAAAGAAAAATGAGAGAACCAAAACGAAAATTAAGTTTGAAATTTTTATCTCGCTTTTATTCCACGAAACCTAGTGAAAGAGGAAATTTTGTCTTTTCAGGGAAGAAGTCGAAGACAATGAAATATGTACAAATTTATCAGATAAAGTAGGGATTTCACACCACGTGATAAAAACATTAAAAAATGGTTTAACATATTAATCTGATTTCTTGCATAAAACTAAAAAAAAATTAGTTTAACACATAAATCAGATTTCTTGCAGAAAACCCTCCCATTGAAAAACCTTACTTGGGGGTATTTTTGTCCATTAGAAATTTAGGATAAGGAGGGATAACGTTGTTAGGGGTTTTATGATAAAGCCTTAAAATTAAAGGGGTTTTCTGATAACCCGTAAATTTAAGAAGAATTTTCTGATATTTTAAAAATTAAGGGTGTTTTCTAATAATCGTCCAAAGTCATTATTTCTTTGGGTTGTTAAGCCTATTTTTATTATAGAGAAACTATAGGGTAGTTAAGTGTTAGCCATATTTCTATGCATAACATGATCTGATAGATAATATGATTATGACATGATCTAATCTATATACTTAAAGAACCCCTTCGAAACTTTTTGTTCTTTCTCAAACATTTAATTTCATTACTACTTATATAGTTAATCTTCATTTTAGCACATGCATTAAGTCATTTATGTTTTGTATAAAAATATGGTTGTTTTAAGAATTGTAATTACATTAAATGTATCGTAACTACTCTGTGTGGTAATAAGATTGCATAGTTCTACCGGAATACTTTAGATATGTAATAGGTTTTGTTTATTTTATATTGAAAATAAATATTTTATTAGCCACAACTAAAAATTAAAGAATTGCAAATATGGGAACATATAATGAATATTATTTATATCCAACAGCCTGTCTTTTTCCCTTAGAATCAAGGGGTTCAGACAAAACATGGAGTCTATACAACATTTTTCTAGTATATATTAATTGACTGTCAAGTTTTCACTTATGTATACTTGTTAGTTAGAGCAGATTCATTTAGTTGATACCTTCTTACAATGTAGGCCTCTGCGCTCTTGACATCCTCTTTTCTACGTTAGCCTTAGCCATATCATTGTAGGCATCAAAAATTGCCTATGGAACTCTAATTTACTTCATACTAGAGAAAAGATGATGGTTGTAATGGATTCAAAAGCAACGAAACCAATTTCCGACGCGAACAATCATCACCACTCATTCCCTCATACTATAACCCACCAACTCCCACCTTTCCTGCATACCATGCGCCCCTGTCTCCTCCCAAACCACCAAAAGATCATCGTCATTCCGGATCACTGACAGGTGTCCTCATAGGACTTTTTTGTTTCTTTGCCATAGCCATTGGTGTCGCCAGTAGCGGTGCTAGGATTTCAAGTTGGGGAGGGCAAAATATATATAAATATCAGAATAATATCTTCCATCATTAGCAAATAATGATAGTTTCCCATACATAAATCATAATAATTTATGCATCTCAACAATCATTTAAAAAAAAGCATTACTATCAAAAGAGAAATATGAAATAAAATAAAATTAAAAATAAAATTAAAAAAATAAAAGAAGAAAATAAAAGAAAAAAAGAAAACTTAAATTGACAAAGTTAATAGAACGAGGGGCCAAATTGACAAAGCCAATAGTATACCAACATAGCCTCATGAATTTTTTAGTAAAATTTTTTTTTGGGGGGGCCATGCCCCCCTCCTAGCCATTGAATGACTCCGCCACTGGGTGTAGCACTCTTCCTTGTTTGTCGCCATCGCCACCGTCGTGAGCACATAGAGGAGCAGCGAGAGACATAGCTCTCTTCCAAGGCTAGGAGCAGCAGACCGGCTATCATCCCTAGCAACAGTGGACCCGCAGCCGTCCCTAGCAGCATCCAACCTGCAGTTGTGCCTAACAGCAAAGGACTAGGCCCAATAGATGAGGGTCGGACGGATGAGATCACTGAAGACCGTTCGAGCTTTGTGAACAACATTCAGGGACTCAGAGAGCCAGATATAAATGCACTTTCTCAGTACTACTACAGCGCAGGTGACCTTACCGACCACCTATGCGATATCTGTAGGAAGCACTTTGTACCGAACAACCATCTTCTAATCTCGGAGCCATGTCATCACCCTGTCCACATCCAGTGTGGGCGCACCTACCTTCTTATGTGTCGTATTTGTCCCACCTGCAGAATGGTAGTTCTTCAGATTCAGTCTTAATATTTAGGTTTACGTGAACATGTTAGTTAGAATATTATGTATTGTATATTTGAGATATTGATATGGTTTAAAAGTTAAGAGTTCAAAAGTTAATTTGTAATATACAATAACTTTCGTGTGATCTTAGTGTGATTTGGTGATGCATCTTGTATTATTCATAATTTAATATAATCATGATTTAGTGGATTTGCCTTTTGTTTTGTTAGAAAATAAATATGAGAAATCTAGAATTGAATCCACTAGTCAATTTCACTTAGAAATTATGAACTACTATCTTTTATCGCATTTTTCTTTAGATTTATTAAGCATAGACTATCAAACCACTTAAGAAAAGTATAACCTATCAAATTATCATCCAAGTAAAAATTATATTCATGAAAAAATAATAACTAGATATTAATTCTAGAATTTATAAGTACAACCTATCAAATCACTCAAGATAAGCATAGATTATTAAAATTTTCTTCTACCAATTAGTTCTCTAATTGATTATCCTAACATGATCATTTTAAGCACAAGAGAGTAATCCACAAATTATAAAAGAAATCAAACTAGTTTCATACAACTCTAGAATTCCTACTAGATTTTAGTTTCACATTATTGAAAACAAAAATAAAATATAAACTAGATAGTATGAAAGAAAGAAAAAGAAAAACTAATTACAAAAAGAAAAATAAGAACAAATAAATAAAGATCTAAACTATGAACATAAAAATGAATCTAAATTATAAAAATAAAAGAAAATCTTAACTATGCAAGAAAATAAATCTATACTACAAAATAAAAATAAAAGAACATGAAAGTAAATCTACTCTATAAGGCATCAAAATAAATCTAATCTACTAAAATAAAATTAAATTAAATTAAATTAAAAAATAAAATAAGAAAATAAAAGAAAAAAGAAAACTTAACTTGACAAAGTTAATAAAACGAGGGACCAAATTGACAAAGTCAATAGTATACCAACATAGCCTCATGAATTTTTTAGTAAAAAAAATAAAAAATTTTGGGGGGCCGTGCCCCCCTCCCCGGCCATTGAATGGCCCCGCCACTGGGTGTAGCACTCTTCCTTGTCTATAGCCATCGCCGCCGTCGTGAGGACATAGAGGAGCAGCGAGAGACAAAGCTCTCTTCCCAGGCTAGGAGCAGCAGACCGGTCGTCGTCCCTAACAGCAGTGGACCTTCAACCGTCCCTAGCAGCATCCAACCTGCAGCCGTGCCTAACAGCAGCGGACTAGGCCCAATTGATGAGGGTCGGATGGATGAGATCACTGAAGACCGCTCGAGGTTTGTGCACAACATTCAAGGACTCAGAGAGTCGGATATAATGCACTTCCTTAATACTACTGCAGCGCAGGTGACCTTACCGACCACCTATGCGGTATCTATAGGAAGTACTTTGTACCGAACAACCATCTTCTTATATAGGAGCCCTGTCATCACCCCATCCACATCCAGTGTTGGCGCACCTACCTTCTTATGTGTCGTATTTGTCCCACCTGCAGATGGTAGTTTTTCCGATTCAGTCTTAATATTTAGGTTTATGTGAACATGTTAGTTAGAATGTTACGTATTGTATATTTGAGATATTGATATGGTTTAAAAGTTAGAGTTCAAAAGTTAATTTGTAATATACAATAACTTTCGTGTGATCTTAGTGTGATTTGGTGATGCATCTTGTATTATTCATAATTTACTATAATCATGATTTAGTGGATTTGCCTTTTGTTTTGTTGGAAAATAAATATGAGTAATCTAGAATTGAATCTACTAGTCAATTTCACTTAGAAATATAAACTACTCCCTTTTATCATATTTTTCTTTAGATTTATTAAGCATAGACTATCAAACCACTTAAGAAAAGTATAACCTATCAAATTATCATCCAAGTAAAAATAATATTCATGAAAAGAACAATAAGTAGATATTAATTTTAAAATTCATAAGTATCACCTATCAAATCACTCAAGATAAGCATAGATTTCAAATTCTTATTCTACCAATTAATTCTCTAATTGATTATCCTAACATGATCATTTTAAGCACAAGAGAGTAATCCACAAATTACAAAAAGAAATCAAACTAGTTTCATACAACTCTAGAATTCCTACTAGATTTTGGTTTCACATTATTGAAAACAAAAATAAAATATAAACTAGAGAGTATGAAAGAAAGAAAAATAAAACTAATTACAAAAAGAAAAATAAGAATAAATAATTAAAGATCTAAACTATGAACATAAAAAATGAATCTAAATTACAAAAATAAAAAAATTAAACTATGCAAGAAAATAAATCTATACTACAAAATAAAAATAAAAGAACATGAAAGTAAATCTACTCTATAAGGTATCAAAATAAATCTAATCTACTAAAATAAAAATAAAAATAAAAATAAAAATAAAAATAAAAGAAGAAAATTAAAGAAAAAGAAAACTTAAATTGACAAAGTTAATAGAGCGAGGGACCAAATTGACAAAGCCAATAATATACCAACATAGCCTCATGAATTTTTTAGTAAAATAAATAAATTTTTTGAAGTGTATATGCTAATTAATTAATAAGTTCTTAGCATATTCTTAAAATTTAATGGTAGATGTATGGTAAATGTTGTCTTATATTTGCTTTCAATGAAGTTTCTTTTGGTAATATTCACTCCTAGGCCATTAATCTCACAATGTTGGGTTTTGATCGTCTATCTAGCAGACGTCAACTCTTACATGCAGGCTCAAACAAACTTTTTTGAATTAGTTGTTATCCAAACTCTTAGACCCATGATGAGTTTGAAGGAGATGTTGAATTGGTAATATTCATTCTCTTTTCTCATTCTCAATTCAAAATCATTGCTATTTTAGGTTTCTTTCAAATTTGTGAGTAATGGAGCTCTTAAACATAGTAAAACATCACCCACCACCCATTGGTTGTTACTTTTCACATGTCCCCTCTCTCTAGTCTTATGTTCACTTGATTGCAATAACTATGCTATACTTTTTTTTTCCATTTTCACAGCAAGTTGAGTTATTGAAACTAAGACCAATTTATTATTGGAAAGATAAACAGTACACTACATAATTTGTTGCTTTTATTCACGTGCATTGCAATATCACAGGACAAAAGGTCAAAACCTATACTAAGAACGAAATGTTTTGTGAGGTTCAATTGTTTGTTTCCATTTTTCGTTGATAAGACATAATAAATGTGAACCATAAATATAGTCACCATCCTCAAATAAAAAACAAAGCAAGGAATTCAAATCACCTCTAGTCCGTATACACCCTACAAATACTTGAATTAACGCATGATATGCACGTGATGAAAAAATTAAAATTCAAATATATTCATGTACACATATATGTATTATGTGTGTCCATACATACGCATACTCACGTGTGAGCACGTTGTCAGATTTAATGTACACGTCAAGAAAACCCAAAATTGAGTGTATTAATTGTGGGGATTAATTAGTAAAAAACACTTAGTAGAGTTTCATCAATTATTACTAGTACTTTCAACAGAAGTACTGAACTTAAACCGATAAAACTGTCTCATTGGAAATTTTGTTGGAATTTAGATCTGCCAAGTTTTGACCCATTTATTTTTATCTGTTTCAAAAATTGAAAGAAAAGTATTGCCTAATACACACTTCATGTAGCTTATTTTTAGGCGGACCAGATAATGATGCATACTAACAAAATCGATCTATGCCGTATGTATGAATCTATGAGGATATGCTCACATAGAAAAGCAATAAATAATTTGGTAGGTTTTATTTGTAGAGTTAAGTAGAATCACCAATTCGCGAATAAGAATTAGTGGGTAGGACATATAATATCATAACTCATACTCATTCACCCATGAGGTAATGTTGTTAGGGGTTTTATAATAAAACTTAAATTTAAAGGGGTTTTCTGATAACTCCTAAATTTAAGGGGAACTTTTTGATTTTTCTGGTAATCGTCCAAAGTTATTATTTTATTTTATTTTATTTTATTTTATTTGGGTTGGGGTGGTGGGGTTGGTGGTGGTGGTTTTTGTTCTTTCTCAAACATTTAATTTCATTACTACTTATATAGTTAAGCTTCATTTTAGCACATGCATTTAAGTCATTTTTGTTTTATATAAATGTCGTTGTTTTAAAATTGCAATTACATTAAATATATAAGTAACTAATCTACTTGGTAATAAGATTACATAGATCTACTAGAATACTTTAGATATGAAATAGTTTTTGTTTATGTTATATTGAAAATAAATATTTTATCAGCCACAACTAAAAATTAAAGAATTGCAAACATGGGAACATATAATTAATATTATTTATATCCAACGGCTTGTCTTTTGCCCTTAGAATTAAGGGGTTCAGACAAAACATGGAGTCTGGAAATTAACTCAAATACAACATTTTTCTAGTATATATTAATTGACTGTCAAGATTTTACTTATGTATACTTGTCAGTTAGAGCATATTCATTTAGTTGTATTTTCTTTTTTTATTTCTTCGATAACTTACATTTTGCTAATACCTTCTTACAATGTAGGCCCCTGCGCTCTTGACCTCCTCTTTTCTACATTAGCCTCAGCCATGTCATCACCCCTCATTCCCAAATACTATAACCCACCAACTCCCACCTTTCATGTACCCGCGTACCACTCTCCCCCATCTCCTCCCTAACCTCCAAAAAATCATCATTCTGGATCACTGACAGGTGTCCTCATAGGACTTTTCTCTTTCTTTGCCATAGTCATTGGTGTAGCACTCTTCCTTGTCTGTCGCCGTCGCCGCCGTCGGAGGACGTAGAGGAGCAGCGAGCGACATAGCTCTCTTCCCAGGCTAGGAGCAACAAAGCGTCCCAGCGGCCCGATGGACCGTAGTCCGGCATGACAGCGGCCGTCCCTAGCAGCAGCGTGTAGGCAATAAAAATTGCCTTAATCCCTACACAGCAACTCGGAATGAGCAAAAGAGCTTAAGAGCCCATCTAAGTGGAGGCAGGCCCGCCTAAAGGTTAAGTTTACCTGGATGTTCGACTTTACAAAATAGACCGAAAGGCTTATATCTCTCAAATCAAAAGGAACTGGGCAAAATGGCAGGGGCAATTGGCTCCGTCTCGTCGAAATGGTCGATTTCCATATATAATTCGTCTAATTCCGACGTACGGTTTGAAAGTTCGACTGTTCTTCGTAGCGGTGGCTTCGACATTCAACCGAGGTTCGCCAAGCGTGGCTTCGACATTCGACGAGGCTCGCCAAGCAGCGAGCTCGACATTCGACGAGGCTCGCCAAGCAAATGGCTCGACATTCGAGCGAGGTTCGCCAAGCAAATGGCTCGACATTCAGCGAGGCTCGCCAAGCAGCGAGCTCGACATTCGACGAGGCTCGCCAAGCAGCGAGCTCGACATTCAGCGAGGCTCGCCAAGCAAATGGCTCGACATTCAGCGAGGTTCGCCAAGCGTAGCTCTTCACTCGACGAGGTTCGCCAAGCGTGGCTTCGACATTCAACCGAGGTTCGCCAAGCGTGGCTTCGACATTGACGAGGCTCGCCAAGCAGCGAGCTCGACATTGACGAGGCTCGCCAAGCAGCGAGCTCGACATTGACGAGGCTCGCCAAGCAGCGAGCTCGACATTGAGCGAGGTTCGCCAGCGTGGCTTCGACATTCGAGCGAGGTTCGCCAAGCGTGGCTTCGACATTGGCGAGGTTCGCCAAGCAAATGGCTCGACATTCAACCGAGGTTCGCCAAGCGTAGCTCTTCACTCGAGCGAGGTTCGCCAAGCAAATGGCTCGACATTCAACCGAGGTTCGCCAGCGTGGCTTCGACATTCGAGCGAGGTTCGCCAGCGTGGCTTCGACATTCAGCGAGGTTCGCCAAGCGTAGCTCTTCACTCGAGCGAGGTTCGCCAAGCGTGGCTTCGACATTCAACCGAGGTTCGCCAAGCGTGGCTTCGACATTGACGAGGCTCGCCAAGCAAATGGCTCGACATTCGACGAGGCTCGCCAAGCAAATGGCTCGACATTCGACGAGGCTCGCCCACAACGGTGGTTTGACGAGGCTCGCCAAGCAAATGGCTCGACATTCAGCGAGGTTCGCCAAGCAAATGGCTCGACATTCAGCGAGGTTCGCCAAGCGTGGCTTCGACATTCGAGCGAGGTTCGCCAAGCGTGGCTTCGACATTCGAGCGAGGTTCGCCAAGCGTGGCTTCGACATTCAACCGAGGTTCGCCAAGCAAATGGCTCGACATTCAACCGAGGCTCGCCCACAACGGTGGTTTGACGAGGCTCGCCAAGCAGCGAGGCTCGACATTCAGCGAGGTTCGCCAAGCGTGGCTTCGACATTCAGCGAGGTTCGCCAAGCGTGGCTTCGACATTCAGCGAGGTTCGCCAAGCAAATGGCTCGACATTCAGCGAGGCTCGCCAAGCAGCGAGGCTCGACATTCGACGAGGTTCGCCAGCGTGGCTTCGACATTCAGCGAGGTTCGCCAAGCAAATGGCTCGACATTCAGCGAGGTTCGCCAAGCGTGGCTTCGACATTCAACCGAGGTTCGCCAAGCGTGGCTTCGACATTCAGCGAGGTTCGCCAAGCGTGGCTTCGACATTCAGCGAGGTTCGCCAAGCAAATGGCTCGACATTCAGCGAGGTTCGCCAAGCAAATGGCTCGACATTCAGCGAGGTTCGCCAAGCAAATGGCTCGACATTCAGCGAGGTTCGCCAAGCGTGGCTTCGACATTCAACCGAGGTTCGCCAAGCGTGAAGCTCTTCACTCGAGCGAGGTTCGCCAGCGTGGCTTCGACATTCAGCGAGGTTCGCCAAGCAAATGGCTCGACATTCAGCGAGGTTCGCCAAGCGTGAAGCTCTTCACTCGACGAGGTTCGCCAGCGTGGCTTCGACATTCAACCGAGGTTCGCCAAGCAGCGAGCTCGACATTCGACGAGGTTCGCCAGCGTGGCTTCGACATTCAGCGAGGCTCGCCAAGCAGCGAGGCTCGACATTCAGCGAGGTTCGCCAAGCAATGGCTTCGACATTCAACCGAGGTTCGCCAAGCAATGGCTTCGACATTCAGCGAGGCTCGCCAAGCAGCGAGCTCGACATTCGACGAGGCTCGCCAAGCAGCGAGCTCGACATTCGACGAGGTTCGCCAAGCGTGAAGCTCTTCACTCGACGAGGTTCGCCAAGCAATGGCTTCGACATTCAGCGAGGTTCGCCAAGCGGCTTCGACATTCAACCGAGGTTCGCCAAGCAATGGCTTCGACATTCAGCGAGGTTCGCCAAGCAATGGCTTCGACATTCAGCGAGGCTCGCCAAGCAGCGAGGCTCGACATTCGACGAGGTTCGCCAAGCAATGGCTTCGACATTCAACCGAGGTTCGCCAAGCAATGGCTTCGACATTCAACCGAGGTTCGCCAAGCAATGGCTTCGACATTCAGCGAGGTTCGCCAAGCAAATGGCTCGACATTCAGCGAGGTTCGCCAAGCGTGAAGCTCTTCACTCGAGCGAGGTTCGCCAGCGTGGCTTCGACATTCGAGCGAGGTTCGCCAAGCAAATGGCTCGACATTCAGCGAGGTTCGCCAAGCGTGAAGCTCTTCACTCGACCGAGGTTCGCCAAGCGTGAAGCTCTTCACTCGAGCGAGGTTCGCCAAGCGGCTTCGACATTCAACCGAGGTTCGCCAAGCAATGGCTTCGACATTCAACCGAGGTTCGCCAAGCGTGAAGCTCTTCACTCGACGAGGTTCGCCAAGCGTGAAGCTCTTCACTCGACGAGGTTCGCCAAGCAATGGCTTCGACATTCAGCGAGGTTCGCCAAGCGGCTTCGACATTCAACCGAGGTTCGCCAAGCAATGGCTTCGACATTCAGCGAGGTTCGCCAAGCGGCTTCGACATTCAACCGAGGTTCGCCAAGCGTAGCTCTTCACTCGACGAGGTTCGCCAAGCAATGGCTTCGACATTCAACCGAGGTTCGCCAAGCAATGGCTTCGACATTCAACCGAGGTTCGCCAAGCAAATGGCTCGACATTCAACCGAGGTTCGCCAAGCAATGGCTTCGACATTCAGCGAGGTTCGCCAAGCGTGGCTTCGACATTCAACCGAGGCTCGCCCACAGCGGTGAACCTCGACATTTAACCGAGGTTCGCCAAGCGTGGCTTCGACATTCAACCGAGGTTCGCCTACAGCGGTGAACCTCGACATTTAACCGAGGTTCGCCAAGCGTGGCTTCGACATTCAACCGAGGTTCGCCTACAGCGGTGAACCTCGCCATTCAACCGAGGTTCGCCTACAGCGGTGAACCTCGCCATTCAACCGAGGTTCGCCAAGCGTGGCTTCGACATTCAACCGAGGTTCGCCTACAGCGGTGAACCTCGACATTTAACCGAGGTTCGCCTACAGCGGTGAACCTCGACATTTAACCGAGGTTCGCCTACAGCGGTGAACCTCGACATTTAACCGAGGTTCGCCTACAGCGGTGAACCTCGACATTTAACCGAGGTTCGCCTACAGCGGTGAACCTCGACATTTAACCGAGGTTCGCCAAGCGTGGCTTCGACATTCAACCGAGGTTCGCCAAGCGTGGCTTCGACATTCAACCGAGGTTCGCCAAGCGTGGCTTCGACATTCAACCGAGGTTCGCCTACAGCGGTGAACCTCGACATTTAACCGAGGTTCGCCTACAGCGGTGAACCTCGCCATTCAACCGAGGTTCGCCAAGCGTGGCTTCGACATTCAACCGAGGTTCGCCAAGCGTGGCTTCGACATTCAACCGAGGTTCGCCTACAGCGGTGAACCTCGCCATTCAACCGAGGTTCGCCAAGCGTGGCTTCGACATTCAACCGAGGTTCGCCAAGCGTGGCTTCGACATTCAACCGAGGTTCGCCAAGCGTGGCTTCGACATTCAACCGAGGTTCGCCAAGCGTGGCTTCGACATTCAACCGAGGTTCGCCAAGCGGCGAGGCTCGACCTCAATACGAGGTTTGCAATGAGGAGCGGAGTTCAATCGTAACACGAGGCTCGCACGAGAAATGAAGCTCAACAGTTATATGATGAGGTTCGTCCCCAACACTTAAAATTGACGAGGCTCGCCCACAACATCAAAGTTTGGCGAGACTCGCCCACACTATCAAAGTTTGGCGAAGTTCTCCATTCAGACTAAGTCCGCCAAGCAGCAAAGCCCTCTTGTCAGACGAGGTTCGCCCAAGTAGCGAACCTCGCCATTCAACCGAGGTTCGCCTACAGCAGTGAACCTCGCCATTCAACCGAGGTTCGCCTACAGCAGTGAACCTCGCCATTCAACCGAGGTTCGCCTACAGCAGTGAACCTCGCCATTCAACCGAGGTTCGCGTACAGCAGTGAACCTCGCCATTCAACCGAGGTTCGCCTACAGCAGTGAACCTCGCCATTCAACCGAGGTTCGCCTACAGCAGTGAACCTCGACATTTAACCGAGGTTCGCCTACAGTAGTGAGCCTCGACATTCAACCGAGGTTCGCCTACAGCGGTGAACCTCGACATTTAACCGAGGTTCGCCTACAGCGGTGAACCTCGCCATTCAACCGAGGTTCGCCAAGCAAATGGCTCGACATTCAACCGAGGTTCGCCAAGCAAATGGCTCGACATTCAACCGAGGTTCGCCAAGCAAATGGCTCGACATTCAACCGAGGTTCGCCAAGCAAATGGCTCGACATTCAACCGAGGTTCGCCAAGCAAATGGCTCGACATTCAACCGAGGTTCGCCTACAGCGGTGAACCTCGACATTTAACCGAGGTTCGCCTACAGCGGTGAACCTCGCCATTCAACCGAGGTTCGCCTACAGCGGTGAACCTCGCCATTCAACCGAGGTTCGCCTACAGCGGTGAACCTCGCCATTCAACCGAGGTTCGCCTACAGCGGTGAACCTCGCCATTCAACCGAGGCTCGCCCACAACATCAAAGTTTGGCGAGACTCGCCCACACTATCAAAGTTTGGCGAAGTTCTCCATTCAGACTAAGTCCGCCAAGCAGCAAAGCCCTCTTGTCAGACGAGGTTCGCCCAAGTAGCGAACCTCGCCATTCAACCGAGGTTCGCCTACAGCAGTGAACCTCGCCATTCAACCGAGGTTCGCCTACAGCAGTGAACCTCGCCATTCAACCGAGGTTCGCCTACAGCAGTGAACCTCGCCATTCAACCGAGGTTCGCCTACAGCAGTGAACCTCGCCATTCAACCGAGGTTCGCCTACAGCAGTGAACCTCGCCATTCAACCGAGGTTCGCCTACAGTAGTGAGCCTCGACATTCAACTGAGATTCGTCAACGCAGCGAAGCTTAAAACCCAACCATTTCATCCGAGGTTCGTCTACAACAGCGAAGCTCGCTATCCTACCAAAATGCATAAATGAATCTAGCCGAGGTTCGCCAAGCAGCGAAGCTCGTCGGCAAACCGAAGTTCATCCAAGCAGCGAACCTCGTCATTCAATCAAGGTTCAGCGCCAGAGCGAAGCTCGTCATCTAACGAAGCTCGAGGCTCGCCATAACAGCAAAGGCCACGAAGGCCACGACAGCCACGTGGGTATCAGTTATACCCACGACCACAGTAACTAATCCACGTTCCCACGATTATAGCACACCAGTTATGTGCTTAATTGTGATAAATAGTCTTGGACGACTATGGAAAAGGGACTTTGGAAAATTCAGCACTTGTGCGTAAGAGAGATTGAGTTCTTCATCAATCATCAACAACTTTGTTCTGATCGTCAACGGAAAGCGGATCTCTACGTGAGCATTGAGTGAAGTCTTCTTCGCCACCAAGAACCCATATAAAGAGAAGTCAAATCAACCTTCTCTTCCTCATGCTTAGAGAGTGTGATTGTAATTCTTCTTCAAATTCAATCAATACAAAACTTTTTCGACTCTACAGAAGATGGCGACCACAGCATATCGAGTTGTACCAGACCCGGATTTCTAAAGCATTTGACAAGAAAGTCCGAGGTCGTATTTTCAAGGAAGGCGACCTTGTGCTCGCTGTCCGACGCCCGATGATCCTCAATTCTAAGAAGAAGGGGAAATTCGAACCAAAATGGGAAGGACCATTCGTAGTGGAGTCTGTTTACTCGAATGGAGCGTACCGCCTAATCAATCAAGAAGGCGACAAAATCATGATGCCTATCAACGGTAAATTTCTGAAGAAATATTACCCCTAATTAATTATCTTATTACTTCTAGGTATTGGCTTACCAAGTAATATTCCAATATTTTATATTCACAATATTCGCGTTTCTTACAAATGACGATTATTGTCCAATATTGGCCTACCAAGTGATGTGTCAATATTCTTACAATGTCCACCATTTCCCATAAGTGATGTTCATTATCCTATATTGGCCTACCAAGTGATGCCAATGTTCTAATTTCACCCTATCGGTTCTTTCATCGAATAGCGGTCTACCATGCGAGGTGCCTCTATTTCAACCATAGTCGTTATACTCTCATGTCAATGAGCGACTTGACTACTCCCACATGATCATTCCTTTAAATGATTACGTTTGTAATCCTTGTTGTTATACTTTCATGTCGAACAACATGATTACTTTCGATCACGATCGTTATACTTTTATGTCATGAGCGATTCGATCACAACTTTCACACTATCTTATTCACGGTAATAGCCTACCATGCAATTTACCTTTATTCCAATCATAGTCGTTATACTCTCATGTCAATGAGCGACTTGACTACTCCCACATGATCATTCCTTTAAATGATTACGTTTGTAATCCTTGTTGTTATACTTTCCGTCCTTTGAACAACTTCGGTTACTCTTTGATCACAATCATTATACTTTTATGTCACTGAATGATTCGATCATCCTCATATGATTTTATTCCTATTAAAGACCTACTAGGCAATTTGCCTTTATCTTTTAATCCAACGTCTTGAACGGCTAAGGATAGAGGAGATTTTAGCATTAAGCCTAAAAGAACCTCCTCGAAAACTCATCATCTTGAGGGAAAAGTATGGCTAGTCCAGTTCAAACGGCAACTGGTAAAGACATACCAAGTCCGTTGATAGCTGGGAGTTGGCTAAAAATTCCAGGTTGCAAATGCAAATTGCACAAGAAAACATTAAATGGACACCAAAGACGAAATTTTATAACAAAGTCAAGGGTACATAGATTACAAGTTCTCAAGGGTTTGGCGGATTTCGGTAGCAATCTTGACCATAGTTTCCTTGTGAGCGACCTTAACCTCCTCCGTCGCCTGCTTATGAAGATCGTCGTCAGAAAGTACAGGCATCTGGCTCACAGCAGCGCTTAGCCCATCCAGGTCATTGGATTCGACACGCTGCGGCCTCGTGCTCCGCGCATTGAGCTATCAGAGTTTGATGTTTCTCAGTAGCAGCTGCTAGCCCACTCTCTGCCTCGGCCAATTTTGCTTGAATATCGACGAGTGCAGCCTTATAGGAGTCAACCAGGAGTTGTTGGTTACGCTCGACGCCAGCAACCCTTTTCTTTTCATCATACAGAGATGTGGCCTTTTCAAAGAGCTGGCCAATAGACTGCTTCTTCTCGAGTAGTTGGCGTTGGAGCTCAAATTGGGTATCATCTCTTATTCTCCTAAGCTGCATAGCACGGTCCTCAATCATGGAACGAAGGGACTGGTCACGCTGTCTTTGCCATCTGTTGAAAAGGGTCTCTGCCTGTACCAGATAAGTTCGGTAAGGCAGCGTAGCTGTAGCGTTGGTCAGGCTTTGCATCACATCCAGGAGAGGTTCCAATACAGCCTTGATCCCGGCAAAGTCACCACCACGCTCTAACACTTGAACAGGAGACTCTTTTAGGATGGTGAGGAAATTATGGCGAATCATAGATACCCCGTATTCTTTTGACAAATCAAAAGAAGAGGGGGTACCAGCAGAAGGATTTGAACCCGACGGACAAGCCGAGAACGGGATTGGCGGGACTTCAATCGAAGGAGTGGTGGCGACAGTCAAAGCCAGTGAGGTCTCAGGCACAATCGCGGCAGGGATCGCCGAATCATCATCTCGCGTCCTGGGTTCTGACTCAGAAACAACAGCGACCGCCGGAGACTCTTCAGCATCAACAGGCATACTCTTGGCAGCATCAGGAGGGCCTTCAGTAATGGGGCTCAAACTGGTGGCAGCTTCAATCAAGCCTTCTCTCCTTACACGCTTGACTACACGCTTGGTCCGAGGAGGCCCTGGTCTTTTAGATCCTTGAGTGGTTGGCACCAAAGCTTGGCGTCCTCCAGGCTCCGAAGTGGGGGTGGCTTCTTGGGGCACAGCTCCAACAGGCTGGCTGGGCGAGGTAGAACTTTCAAGAGGATCCTCTGGAATATGTTCCGATGGTTCTCCAAAAGGAGCGAAATCTCCAGGTGTCTCTGATACAGGTTCAGCCCCGGGAGTTTCTTCAAAACCAGCAGAAGAAGAGATGTTGCTACCGTACTCATCTAGAGCCTCATCTATATCCGCCTGGGTCTCATGTGGGCTGGATTGACGTGATGGCTCTTGAGTCCCATGAGGGCTGGATTGGCGTGAGGGCTCCATATCGACTTGGGGTTTAGCAGTCCCAGCATCCGTTTCGGCGTGCAAATACTCCTTTAGTCCCGGAATGCGGCTCCTCGTTGAAGTCTGGCCTTCCCTATAACGGCCCCGAATCAATCGTAGCCCAGAAGAGTTGATGTTAAAGCCTGGAATTTCGGCGTTTGCCATGCAATGCCACTTGCAGTACGCGAACGTCGTCCGGGATTGAGGGTCTCGTTGCGGAAGAGAAAAACGAGCACCCGTGCCGCCAGCGACGGTCCAATACCAAGCCCTGGCTCCCACAACTAAGCCGCAGCCGTCGGATTGTAATTGAGGATTGGGATTACCGACATACAGTTGGTCATACCCGAACTGACGAGCAAAGCGGCAAGGTAGATAAGGCTCCGCTACGCATATAGGACCGAAACGGCATACAAAATACCCCGGTCGGATGCTCATGAGCCATAAGAAGCAGCCAAGTGATAGAGTGGTATAACCCTGAGCATTGGGTTCATCCACTAAAGCTTGTCCATAGCTGACCCCAGGAAAATGAGGGAGGCACCGGTTAAAAGAATAACTCTTATAGTCCCGGAGAGCGCGCCGCACTGAAGCCATGTAATGCTTGGTCCAATCGACGTTCTCTAGCCTCTGGATGAAAGGAGTAACTTGTCCCTCCACATGTGCAGAAGGTGTACCCATAAGAGTAGGGCAATGCATGACGAACCACGCCATAAGATAGGCGTATGGTAATTCTACCCTTGGGTTCTCAGCACCATGGCAGAAGGCATAGCAAAGACGCCGCAACCCGCAGTGAATACGGGCAATCATGGCAGGAAGAAGTGCATATTGACGCCCGTGCGCTAAGCAGACAGCAGGGAAAATCACCTCAGATGCCAGTAGGTCAAAGCTGCCGGCAGGGATGACGATGTGTTTGAGCCACAACATGAGGTAGCCTGCTAGCACAGCCTTCGAAGAAATCGGCTCCCCGCTCTGGTAAAGATAAGTGTCAAATGTCGTCCCTTCCGGGAAGCCATGCTCGTCTGTGTTAGTCACATAGGACATTGGAAGGTTACCGAGCACAAGCCGTGACAAAGCACCCGCCTCAAGAGGACCCAGGGGCACCACTGTACCTTTCTTATCATCTAGCCCCTCAAAGAGGTAGTGAGCCCAAATGCTGTGACTAATGGACTTCTCCCCCTTCTTATCGGCGCGGCCGTGCCTACATGTGCAAATATGATAATGGCACATCACTTCCCAATAGGTCTCCACTACTTGGGGGTGATCTCTTTCCAAATCTGCCAGTTCTTTATACCCCGGGATGTACTCCTCATACGGATACCTCCCATGAGGTAGTCCAGAAATCTCGGCCATCTCATGCAAAGCAATCCCCAACTCGCCATCTGGGGTGAAGAAAGTGTGAGTATCAGGATTATACAACTCCAAGATTCCAAGGAACTGTTGAGAATTGTTCCTCAAACCCAGTTGAGTTGCCCTGATAGGAGCCCTAAGGCCAAACCTCTCCAACTCGTCACGATACTCTTCTAGAATGTATTCAGTGATGCGAGGCCACCATTGCGAAGGACCCCATCGAGACCAACCAGAGTCCGGAAATCCTTGGCGGGGAATTGCCCTTCCGCCTTATGGAAAGCACGACCAAAGGTGTTGGCGCGACGGTGATTCACCAACAGAAGCTCCCTTTGGAAAAGTCGGGTTGTAGACCAGTTACATGATGACCATGGCGGTCCACTTGTGCACCATCTGGGAAAAACGACCACACATTACTCCGTCTTGAGTGGGAGTTAGATCCCAATTCATCTTCCTAGGAGTAGAAACAGCCCTTAGCGAAGTGAGTGAACAGTCACGTTCCATTGCGGGCAAGAACATGTAGCGTGAGTTCACCACCCTGAGCCACTTGTATGAACCCAAGTCCAATAGATCTGGATCCTCAGCATCATCGCCAAACAAGAAGACAGGCTTTATAATCGGTCGGTTGGCGATTCGAGAGGGCATCGTAATCCAACGCCTAAATGTGGGTGTCGAGGGTTCAGAGAGCAGTTTCAATTCTTCTTCATTCCTATCCACAAATGCAGGAACGTTCATGAGAGGGGAGAGAAAGTCAGGTTCTGCCTCTTGAGCACCATTTGCTCCGAAAGCACCCCGTTGAGGGATGGGGGTAGAGGGATGCTCAACTACACAAAAGAAGAAGAAGTTAATCTTAGAGGCTTAAATCGCCACTTCAAAAAGACAAAGTCACTCCGAAGAGCGAACCTCGTCAAACAGACGAACTTCGTCATCAATGGGCGAACTTCGCCAGACAAACGAACCTCGTCAAGCTAGGCTCATCCAACAAGAAAGCAAGCCTCGACGAACGAGACTCATCTTCCCAGAAAACGAGCCTCGCCAAACGAGACTCGTCTCTCCAGACAAACGAGCCTCGCCAAACGAGACCCATCCCACAAGAAGACGAGCCTCGCTAAACAAGACTCACCATTCAAAGAGACGAGACTCGCCGAAACGAGCTTCATCTAAGATAATCAAACCTCGCCAAACAGACGAGTTTCAAAACAGAGACCCTATGGGGATCTGGAAAATCAAGAACCTCGCTGAGGTTTATCAAGCCAAACGAGGCAAGCCTCGTTAAAACCGCTGGTGCAGTTAGAAAGTTACGATCTTTGAGATCGATCTCGTCTCCAGAGTGAAAATTATGTCACGAAATCAACTCTACGGCAGATTATAAAGGTCATGTCTTGGCGAGCGATGCTCTTCGCCTTTACGTGGCGGGCGGTGGAAGCGAGCGAAGTCCCAACGGGCCTTTTGCCTTTGCCAGTAGCGGTTTTGGGGGCCATTGCTTCGAGCGTCAAGGAGGATTTCGGTGATCTAAATTTGTGGCTTGAGGAAGATGAGCAGTGGGGGAACTTTCTGCGGCCTTTCGCTGTCATATATAGGGTCTCGAAGAACCCAACTGACGGCCGAGATATACGGCCCAGATCTCTCACGTGATCATCGATGCGAGATCTGCGGACGAGATCTGGGGATATGACAAGTCACTCGAAAGGGGGCTAATCCCTAATTTGCCACGTGGATGCGGATTTAAAGAGAAATCGGAAACGAAACGCCAAGGGTCAGTGAGTGCGAGGTTCGTGGCCTTGCCCTCATACCTGAACTCCTGGCGAGGTTGGAGTGCGAAGTTCGCCAATAGCTATTAGAAAAATTCAAAGTATTCCAGACCCCACACAATCTGATTCAAGTCTGAAAACTTTGAAGGGGGTCTTGTAGACAGTCAAAAAATCCTCTAGGCGAGGGTCACAAGCATCCTAGTTGTTAAAGCTTCAAAACGAGACTCGTTAAGGCGAGGCTCGACCTCAATACGAGGTTTGCAATGAGGAGCGGAGTTCAATCGTAACACGAGGCTCGCACGAGAAATGAAGCTCAACAGTTATATGATGAGGTTCGTCCCCAACACTTAAAATTGACGAGGCTCGCCCACAACATCAAAGTTTGGCGAGACTCGCCCACACTATCAAAGTTTGGCGAAGTTCTCCATTCAGACTAAGTCCGCCAAGCAGCAAAGCCCTCTTGTCAGACGAGGTTCGCCCAAGTAGCGAACCTCGCCATTCAACCGAGGTTCGCCTACAGCAGTGAACCTCGCCATTCAACCGAGGTTAGCCTACGGCGGTGAACCTCGCCATTCAACCGAGGTTCGCGTACAGCAGTGAACCTCGCCATTCAACCGAGGTTCGCCTACAGCAGTGAACCTCGCCATTCAACCGAGGTTCGCCTACAGCAGTGAACCTCGACATTTAACCGAGGTTCGCCTACAGTAGTGAGCCTCGACATTCAACTGAGATTCGTCAACGCAGCGAAGCTTAAAACCCAACCATTTCATCCGAGGTTCGTCTACAACAGCGAAGCTCGCTATCCTACCAAAATGCATAAATGAATCTAGCCGAGGTTCGCCAAGCAGCGAAGCTCGTCGGCAAACCGAAGTTCATCCAAGCAGCGAACCTCGTCATTCAATCAAGGTTCAGCGCCAGAGCGAAGCTCGTCATCTAACGAAGCTCGAGGCTCGCCATAACAGCAAAGGCCACGAAGGCCACGGCGATACGTGGGTATCGGTTATACCCGACCCGCATAACTAATCCACGTTCCCACGATTATAGCACACCAGTTATGTGCTTAATTGTGATAAATAGTCTTGGACGACTATGGAAAAGGGACTTTTGGAAAATTCAAAGACTTGCGCAAGAGATTGAGTTCTTCATCAATCATCAACAACTTTGTTACGATCGTCAGCGAGCGGATCTCTACGTGAGCATTGAGTGAAGTCTTCTTCGCCACCAAGAACCCATATAAAAGAAGTCAAATCAACCTTCTCTTCCTCATGTAGAGAGAGTGTGATTGTAATTCTTCTTCAAATTCAATCAATACAAAACTTTTCGACTCTACTGGCGAGCTCGAAATCTGACGAAGTTCCCAATTCGGCGAACCGCAAATCTGGCGAACTCGTAGTCGGCGGGTTTCATAAAGCAGTGATTGTACCAAGCTTCGCCCTATGACTAACCGTCGCAAAGTGACCTTCGCCAAAAGGCAAAGCATCGGCTCGCCCGGGCGGCGCCGACACCAAGCTTCATGGCGAGCCTCACCAGGCTGAACCTCGCCAACACACTCGCACTCAGACGGGGGTGGCTTTTCCGTCTGGTTACACGCGCTCAGTGCCCGTCTCTGACGACGATGACGGCTATTGCTCGGCAGTGGCAACATCTCAGGCCTCAAGCTCTATTCAGGGCAGAAGCGTGGAGGTGCACATGGCCGACATCTCGGATGAAACATCCAGGAGACTCAACGAGCAACAAGCAACCATCAACTCTATGAAAGAGATGTTGGAGCAGCTTCTGAGCGAGAAGAAGAAGAAGAAAAGGAGCACTTCGCGGACTTTGCGGAAATCCTCAAAGCGCAAAGAGCGGATGCCTACTCCTCCTCACACATCTTCTGATTCCTCATCCGAGTCATCTGGAGGAACGTCATCTTCGGGTCATAATCCAAGAGACGAAAGGCTTGACGAGCTCCAAAGTCAACTCAACGCCTTGAAGCTCCAGAAGAGCATGAACAAGCTGGGGGTGGCCAGACCATATCCAATTGAATGGGATACGGTCTCCTACCCGGCAAAGTTCGAGCCACTGGACCTCCTGCAGTTCGATGGCAAGGGTTCTCCTACCCAACACATTTACTACTTCCAGGCGCAAACTGGACACATAATGGGAAACGATCCCATTATGACTCGGTTATTCATTGGCACCCTCAAGGGGGTTGCTTTTGAATGGTTTCGCAGATTGGAACCTGGGTCCATCACTTCTTTGGAAGGACATGGAAAGGCTCTTCATGGCCGATTCTTCGACGATGACACAGAGTATCTATGGCAACCCCGCTAGTCAGAAGCGAGGAAGAAAGAATCCGTCGACAACTTTGTCAAGAGATTCAGAACCGATCATTGCGTGCGTGATCGATTTCGAGGCCACTCTCATCGAGATGTGCCGGAATAATCTCTCCATCAATATTTTGTCTAATATGGGCGCTGTCATAGCTCGCTCGTGGAAAGACTTAACCCGCCAAGGAGAACAAGTCGAGAGCGTGCTCAAGCGTATGGAGGTTGAAGAGCTATTTGAGTTTCGAGAAGGTGACGACCAAGATACCTTGGTGGTGGTGACCGCTTCCTCATCAAACCTCTTTTCAAGTAAGCCCCTGATGGCGTCTGCGGAGCTCGCCGACTCGGAACCAAGCTATGGGACCGACTGCGAAGACTTGGCTACCATCGGCCAAAGATGATCGTTGATGCTTATATGCGTCAATCGCCGGAGGGCCAGCATCCGACGGCAAATTCTTAAAGAAGTACTACCCGTAGTCTTCTTTCAAACTCCCACTAAGTTATCATGTTAACAGTCACATCTGATAACTAATTTCCTCCAAATTTCCTCGCCAATCCTCCTCAACAGGATGGCGGGTCCCCAAAACTATCATGTTAACAATCACCTCTGATAGTTCCCTCCAAATTTCCTCGCCAATCCTCCTCAACAGGATGGCGGGTCCCCAAAACTATCATGTTAACAATCACCTCTGATAGTTCCCTCCAGATTTCCTTCGTCAATCCTCTCCAATAGGACGACGGGACCACTCCCACTGTCACGTTAACATGGCACCTCTGACAAATCAACTTACCAACCCTCTTCAATGGGATGGTAAGTCCTCAAAGTCGCTCCGTCGCGACAATCTTGTCATGTTAACATTTTACCTCTGGCAAATTAACTTACTAATCCTCTTCAATGGGATGGTGAGTCCTCAAAGTTGCCCCAATCACAACAAATTCTTGTCGGGTTAACAATCACCTTTGACAAACTCCCCTTCCAATCCTCGTCAATAGGTTGGTGGGTCCACATAACTGTCATGTTAACAATCACCTCTGATAGTCCGCACCGTCATTCCCGCAAACGACGTTATCCAATCAAGTCGTCGTGCCCTATTCCCATCATAGTTGTTATACTTAGAGTCAGCGAACAACTAGATTCTTCTTGGTCATATGTCGTCATACCCTGTGTCCTTTGAGCGATCGATCATTTCCGTATCGTCACTTGCGAGTGACTTTGGTTTAGATAGTGGTTAACCAAGCAATATGCCCCTATCAACTCCCTCATCGAATAGCGGCCTACCATGCGATGTGCCTCTATTTCAACCATAGTCGTTATACTCCCATGTCACCGAGCGACTCGGCTACCCACGAGTCATTTCCTAAATGACTTTGTTCGTAATCACTTGTTGTTATACTCTCACGCCATCAACAACTTGATTGCTTTTGATCACGATCGTTATACTTTTATGTCAGCGAGCGATTCGATCATTTCGAATAGTGGCCTACCATGCGATGTGCCACTATTCGGGTTCGTTTTAGCCCCAAGAGAAGACACAACGGGTTCGTTTTCGCCCCAAGAGAAGACACAACGGGTTCGTTTTCGCCCCAAGAGAAGACACAACGGGTTCGTTTTCGCCCCAAGAGAGAACACAAAGGGTTCGTCTTCGCCCCAAGAGAAGACAAAGTCTATACGCGCGGCCATTCCACGTGTAGCCAGTTGTTGTTAAACAACAAGCTGAATCTATGCCTCTCGGCATAGGGACTTTATCTCGATCCCTTATTAGAGATAAGTCTACGTCTAACACACGTAGCCGGGTAGTCTATTCCCGTAAGAAGGACAAAGTCTACGTATTCAATATCGTAACGCTAAGAGAGTTAACTCTTTAGCATAACGTTACATGTAGAACGGACTTAGATAATCTACATGCTAGCCCGATTCAAACGGTAATCGGTAAAGGCACACCAAATCCGTTGATAGCTGGGGGTTTGCTAAAAATCTCAGAGGGCGATCATTAGCTGCAAATGAAGAATTCAAATTTACCGTGTTCGTTAGAAGGTTCCTCGCTCCGTCTGCGCAGGCGACCATCTTACAAGTCTTCATATCCAAAGTGTTCCAGACTCCATTCAACCGCATTCAAGTCTGAAAACTTTGGAGGGGGTTTTGTAGGCAATAAAAATTGCCTTAATCCCTACACAGCAACTCGGAATGAGCAAAAGAGCTTAAGAGCCCATCTAAGTGGAGGCAGGCCCGCCTAAAGGTTAAGTTTACCTGGATGTTCGACTTTACAAAATAGACCGAAAGGCTGATATCTCTCAAACCAAAAGGAACTGGGCAAAATGGCCGGGGCAATTGGCTCCGTCTCGTCGAAATGGTCAATTTCCATATATAATTTGTCTAATTCCGACGTACGGTTTGAAAGTTACGACTGCTCTTCGTGCACGGCTCGCCAAGCAATGGCTTCGACATTCAGCGAGGCTCGCCAAGCGCCGAGGCTCGACATTCAGCGAGGCTCGCCAAGCAGCGAGGCTCGACATTCGACGAGGCTCGCCAAGCAGCGAGGCTCGACATTCAGCGAGGTTCGCCAAGCGTGGCTTCGACATTCAGCGAGGCTCGCCAAGCAGCAGCTTCGGCCTCGACATTGGCGAGGTTCGCCAAGCGTGGCTTCGACATTGGCGAGGTTCGCCAGCGTGGCTTCGACATTGGCGAGGTTCGCCAAGCGTGAAGCTCTTCACTCGACGAGGTTCGCCAGCGTGGCTTCGACATTCAACCGAGGTTCGCCAAGCGTGGCTTCGACATTCGACGAGGTTCGCCAAGCGTGGCTTCGACATTCAACCGAGGTTCGCCAAGCGTGAAGCTCTTCACTCGAGCGAGGTTCGCCAAGCGTGGCTTCGACATTCAACCGAGGCTCGCCCACAGCGGTGGTTTGACGAGGCTCGCCAAGCAGCGAGGCTCGACATTCAGCGAGGTTCGCCAAGCGTGGCTTCGACATTCAGCGAGGCTCGCCAAGCAGCGAGGCTCGACATTCGACGAGGCTCGCCAAGCAGCGAGGCTCGACATTCGACGAGGTTCGCCAAGCGTGGCTTCGACATTGACGAGGTTCGCCAAGCGTGGCTTCGACATTCAGCGAGGTTCGCCAAGCGTGGCTTCGACATTCAGCGAGGTTCGCCAAGCAATGGCTCGACATTCAGCGAGGTTCGCCAAGCGTGGCTTCGACATTCAGCGAGGTTCGCCAAGCGTGGCTTCGACATTCAACCGAGGTTCGCCAAGCGTGGCTTCGACATTCAACCGAGGTTCGCCAAGCGTGGCTTCGACATTCAGCGAGGTTCGCCAAGCGTGGCTTCGACATTCAGCGAGGTTCGCCAAGCGTGGCTTCGACATTGACGAGGTTCGCCAGCGTGGCTTCGACATTCAGCGAGGCTCGCCAAGCAGCGAGGCTCGACATTCGACGAGGTTCGCCAAGCGTGGCTTCGACATTGGCGAGGTTCGCCAAGCGTGGCTTCGACATTCAGCGAGGTTCGCCAAGCGTGGCTTCGACATTCAGCGAGGTTCGCCAAGCGTGGCTTCGACATTCAACCGAGGTTCGCCAAGCGTGGCTTCGACATTCAACCGAGGTTCGCCAAGCGTGGCTTCGACATTCAACCGAGGTTCGCCAAGCGTGGCTTCGACATTCAACCGAGGTTCGCCAAGCGTGGCTTCGACATTCAACCGAGGTTCGCCAAGCGTGGCTTCGACATTCAACCGAGGTTCGCCAAGCGTGGCTTCGACATTGACGAGGTTCGCCAGCGTGGCTTCGACATTGACGAGGTTCGCCAAGCGTGGCTTCGACATTGACGAGGTTCGCCAGCGGCAGCTCTTCACTCGACGAGGTTCGCCAGCGTGGCTTCGACATTCAACCGAGGTTCGCCAAGCGTGGCTTCGACATTGACGAGGTTCGCCAAGCGTGAAGCTCTTCACTCAACCGAGGTTCGCCAAGCGTGGCTTCGACATTCAACCGAGGTTCGCCAAGCGTGGCTTCGACATTCAACCGAGGCTCGCCCACAGCGGTGGTTTGACGAGGCTCGCCCACAGCGGTGGTTTGACGAGGCTCGCCCACAGCGGTGGTTTGACGAGGTTCGCCAAGCGTGGCTTCGACATTCAACCGAGGTTCGCCAAGCGTGGCTTCGACATTCAACCGAGGTTCGCCAAGCGTGGCTTCGACATTGACGAGGTTCGCCAAGCGTGGCTTCGACATTCAACCGAGGTTCGCCAAGCGTGGCTTCGACATTCAACCGAGGTTCGCCAAGCGTGGCTTCGACATTGACGAGGTTCGCCAAGCGTGGCTTCGACATTCAACCGAGGTTCGCCAAGCGTGGCTTCGACATTCAACCGAGGTTCGCCAAGCGTGGCTTCGACATTCAACCGAGGTTCGCCAAGCGTGGCTTCGACATTCAACCGAGGTTCGCCAAGCGTGGCTTCGACATTCAACCGAGGTTCGCCAAGCGTGGCTTCGACATTGACGAGGTTCGCCAAGCGTGGCTTCGACATTGACGAGGTTCGCCAAGCGTGGCTTCGACATTCAACCGAGGTTCGCCAAGCGTGGCTTCGACATTCAACCGAGGTTCGCCAAGCGTGGCTTCGACATTGACGAGGTTCGCCAAGCGTGGCTTCGACATTCAACCGAGGTTCGCCAAGCGTGGCTTCGACATTCAACCGAGGTTCGCCAAGCGTGGCTTCGACATTCAACCGAGGTTCGCCAAGCGTGGCTTCGACATTCAACCGAGGTTCGCCAAGCGTGGCTTCGACATTCAACCGAGGTTCGCCAAGCGTGGCTTCGACATTCAACCGAGGTTCGCCAAGCGTGGCTTCGACATTCAACCGAGGTTCGCCAAGCGTGGCTTCGACATTGACGAGGTTCGCCAAGCGTGGCTTCGACATTCAGCGAGGTCTTAATCTGAATTCTCAGATCTGGAGGCTCTTGAGCTCTTTGCAAACTCTTGCATCGTAGCCCTATCCGAACTCAACCACGCCGGAGCTTCTACTGCGTACTGAAGCTCGGCCGCAACGTCGATCGGATCGTCCAAGGGAAGCAAACTCGATTCGAGCATCGAGGGAGGCGTCCTACCGCTACCGACGAACCCACGTTAAACAAGAAGGGCCTTCCCTTCGCTTCTGTTGTAAAAAGACCTATTCTTGATTTGTAAGCAACCATTCAAAACAATACAAATCCGAGAGGAGATTTTTATACCAAACACAGCGGACTAGGCCCGATAGAGGAGGGTCAGACGGATGAGATCACTGAAGACCACTTGAGCTTTGCGCACAACATTCGGGGACTCAGTGAGGGACTCAGTGAGGCGGATATAAATGCACTTCCTCAATCCTACTATAGCGCAGGTGACCTTACCGACCACCTATGTGGTATCTGTAGGAAGCACTTTGACCCGAACAACCATCTTCTAATCTTGGAGCCATGTCATCACCCCGTCCACATCTAGTGTGGGCGCACCTACCTTCGTATGTGTCGTATTTGTCCCACCTCTAGAGTGGTAGTTCCTCCTATTCAGTCTTAGTATTTAGGTTTATGTGAACATGTTAGTTAGGATATTATCCATTGTATGTTTGAGATATAGATATGGTTTTAAATTTTAGTTCAAAAGTCAATTTGTAATATACAATTAACTTTCATGTGATCTTAGTGTGATTTGGTGATGCATCATGTATTATTCATAATTTAATATAATCATGATTTAGTGGATGTGTCTTTTTGTTTTGTTTTCATTACTGTCTTCGAAATGTATGCATAGAACTAATCATATAAACTATTTACTCTTGGGTTTACAGAAGAAAAATCAATACAAATAGTTTAATAAATAAAGGCTTAAAAAGAAAAAGAAACACTCACCAGAGAAGGGAAAATATTGTACCTAAGTTTAATTCCTTTCTCAGCACCCCCCACCTAGCTTATCCCTTTCAAAAGTTTGTCAAGGTGGACCATTGTGTTATTTTACTCTTATTTAAGAAAATATAATGAAAATCATGATTTGATGACATTTTATTAATGATGCATATTATAAAAATAGTTTGACATAAACTGAACATTTCCTGGTGGTTTCTCAAAACCACTTTGTTTTATGATGAATTCGTATAAAAGACTCTCTGCTTCTTCGTCTTTTGGTTATCTCGAGTCATTGTATAAATTCTGAATAAATCTAACAAAAATAAATTGATAAGACTTAAAAGAATAGAAACCTTTTCTTTTATGAAATAATATAATTAAAGATATCTTTTTGTATGATTTTTTTGGGGTGGGGGTCTGTATGAGGTAGGACATATAATATCATAACTCATACTCATTCACCCATGAGGGGTAATGTTGTTAGGGGATTTTATGATAAAACCTTAAATTTAAAGGGTTTTCTGATAACTCCTAAATTTAAGGGGAATGTTTTGATTTTTCTGATAATCGTCCAAAGTTATTTATTTTATTTTATTTTATTTTATTTTTGGGTTAGGGTGGTGGGGTTGGTGGTGGTGGTTTTTGTTCTTTCTCAAATATTTAATTTCATTACTACTTATATAGTTAAGCTTCATTTTAGCACATGCATTTAAATCATTTTTGTTTTATATAAATGTCGTTGTTTTAAGAATTGTAATTACATTAAATATATCGTAACTAATCTGTGTGGTAATAAGATTACATAGATCTACTGGAATACTTTAGATATGAAATAGTTTTTGTTTATGTTATATTGAAAATAAATATTTTATCAGCCACAACTAAAAATTAAATAATTGCAAACATGGGAACATATAATTAATATTATTTATATCCAACGGCCTGTCTTTTGCCCTTGGAATTAAGGGGTTCAGACAAAACATGGAGTCTGGAAATTAAATCAAATACAACATTTTTCTAGTATATATTTATTGACTGTCAAGTTTTTACTTATGTATACTTGTCAATCAGAGCATATTCATTTAGTTGTATTTACTTTTTTTATTTCTTCGATAACTTACATTTTGCTAATACCTTCTTACAATGTAGGCCCCTGCGCTCTTGACCTCCTCTTTTCTACATTAGCCTCAGCCATGTCATCACCACTCATTCCCAAATACTATAACCCACCAACTCCCACCTTTCCTGTACCCGCGTATTACTCTCCCCCGTTTCCTCCCTAATCTCTAAAAAATCATCATCATTCCGGATCACTGACAGGTGTCCTCATAGGACTTTTCTCTTTCTTTGCCATAGTCATTGGTGTAGCACTCTTCCTTGTCTGTCACCGTCGCCGCCGTCGTGAGGACGTAGAGGAGCAGCGAGAGACATAGCTCTCTTCCCAGGCTAGGAGCAACAAACCGACGTCCCTAGCAGCAGTGGACCAGCGGCCGTCCCTAACAGCACCCAACCCGCGGCCGTCCCTAGCAGCAGCGGACTAGGCCCGATAGAGGAGGGTCAGACGGATGAGATCACTGAAGACTGCTCGAGCTTTGCGCACAACATTCGGGGACTCAGTGAGGGACTCAGTGAGGCGGATATAAATGCACTTCCTCAATCCTACTATAGCGCAGGTGACTTTACCGACCACCTATGTGGTATCTGTAGGAAGCACTTTGACCCGAACAACCATCTTCTAATCTTGGAGCCATGTCATCACCCCGTCCACATCTAGTGTGGGCGCACCTACCTTCGTATGTGTCGTATTTGTCCCACCTCTAGAGTGGTGGTTCCTCCTATTCAGTCTTAGTATTTAGGTTTATGTGAACATGTTAGTTAGAATATTATCCATTGTATGTTTGAGATATAGATATGGTTTTAAATTTTAGTTCAAAAGTCAATTTGTAATATACAATTAACTTTCGTGTGATCTTAGTGTGATTTGGTGATGCATCATGTATTATTCATAATTTAATGTAATCATGATTTAGTGGATGTGCCTTTTTGTTTTGTTTTCATTACTGCCTTCGAAATGTATGCATAGAACTAATCATATAAATTATTTACTCTTTGGTTTACAGAAGAAAAATCAATACAAATAGTTTAATAAATAAAGGCTTAAAAAAGAAAAAGAAACACTCACCAGAGAAGGGAAAATATTGTACTTAAGTTTAATTCATTTCTCAGCACCCCCCACCCAGCTTACCCCTTTCAAAAAATTTTCAAGGTGGACCATTGTGTTATTTTACTCTTATTTAAGAAAATATAATGAAAATCATGATTTGATGACATTTTATTAATGATGCATATTATAAAAATAGTTTGACATAAACTGAACATTACCTGGTGGTTTCTCAAAAACCACTTTGTTTTATGATGAATTCGTATAAAAGACCCTCTGCTTCTTCGTCTTTTGGTTATCTCGAGTCATTGCATAAATTTTGAATAAGTCTAAACTAAATAAATTGATAAGACTTAAAAGAATAGAAACCTTTTCTTTTATGAAATAAGATAATTAAAGATATCTTTTTGTAAGGGATTTTTTTTTTCTTTTTTGTGTCTGTATGAGGTATCGCTGCATGATAGCCAAAAATTAACCCTCAAAAGTTTCCATGGGCCAAAGGCCTATAGTCCCGTCATTCAAATAGATAATAAATCCGATACCCAACTGATGCAATATGTTTTTTCCAGGCCCACTGTTAGAAATGGTTCTGCTTCAATTGGGTTCCTGTCAATTCCAAAAGCCCAAACTCAAAGATCTTTCATGTTTTAAAATTAGTCCCTAAAGCCATTGAAATTCCTACCAGGTCTGTCAAATCTTAGGTTATTTTGAAATTAGTTCCTCAAATCATGGAAATTTCTATTAAATCCTCCAATTTGCAGAGTATTTTGAAATTAATCCCTCTCATAAAGCGAGAGGGAAATTACTTCCCCAAATCATTCTCATAAGGCGTACCCAATAATAATTTTACTTATTTTAGGGGTTAATATTTCAAATAACTTAAGATTTGAGGGATCTGGTAGCAATTTCAGTGATTTAAGGGACTAATTTACGATAGAATATGAAATATGAAAATGACTAATCTTATACTATCATCATCATCTTAAAAGTGTGTTGTCATGTTAAAAACATTTCTTTCAAAATTGCCCTCAAACAGACATACATACATTATAAACATACATAGATATACATACTAATTATCACTTAGTAAATATCATATGTACATTAATGCATACATACATTCTCAATATTAATAAGGACTTTTAGGAATAAATATGCTTATATATAATATATATACGCACAAAAATGCATACCTCGCATCAAAAGATTTGATAATTGTTGTTTCTTCATATATTCAGAAAGGCATGACCGTTTAATTTCCTTCAAATTAACAGTTACTTAGTAATTAACATAATTACACACCTAACATAAATAGTGCATTCTCTTAGAATTAATTATATTGCTTCAAAAAAAAAAATTGTCAGTCATATTGCTTCATTTCACACCTCACACAAACAACCGTAAATTTTCAAATTAGTTGTCATTATACTAATGCTCGTAAATTTTCTTGTAATAACCCACCCATAAGCTATTCACTACGCACTTGGTTCACTATTCCTTGATCCGTTACTTTTCTATTCTCTATTAAAGCAGCAAAAAGTTCATCCTAGGATGAAGGTGAGGGTTTGGAGGAGATTGAGAATATCTAACGCTATGATAAAATTAAAATATTAATATGACTTTTAGTTATATAGGTTATGAATCTCTTTTGCCTGATACAGGCTCCAGCATAGGGCGGAGTATATTTTAATTGAGTTTCATCAATAGAGTTTTATTATTGGAATGCGAAAATGTCATATGAGAAAATATGGTAGTGTGTTATGTAAAGTGCAGATACGTACTCAGCTTCAAACTCTAAAACATTAATATTAATGAATAAACCAATTCAGAAATTAAAAGATTAAATATCAAATATTAGCTTGAATTATACAAAACCTTAAAAATATTAATTAAATATTGTTTTAAAAGTAATATTCTTAATCTTAAAATATGGACTATAACATGTGTATCAAATTGCAAATTCAATGTTAAATAAATTGTGGCGAACACAAATATTTATTAATGAATAAACTCATTCGCAAACTTTCTAAGAAAACCTAATTAAATATTAAATATTTGTTTGAAGTATTTGAAAGTAATAAATTAAATATTTAAATTCCTATAATAAATTAAATATTTTAAAAAATTCATAAAATAAATAAAACCGAAGATAATATGTATCAAATTGCAAACATAATTGTAGTGAAAAATTTAATGACATAAATTTATTCATCAATTGTTTAATAAAACATAATTAAATATTAATTTAATAAATAATAAATTTTATAATGGTTTTCATAAAACTAATGACCACGTGCAGGTGCGATATACTAGTCTAATACTATTATAAAGGGTGTAGCATGTTAAAACATTTTCTTCCAAAAATACCCTCCAAATGCATCCCTACATACATAAACACATACATATATACATAAATTCACATACATACATATATAAATTCACATACATATTTATTCATTCAATATGATAAAAATATAAAAGTTTAATATGACATAACCCCTATTAATTATCCATGATGAGTAATAACTTCTATTTTTAGAACCCCAATATTAAACCTATATTAATTCCATCAAACCATTCATATCCCTAATCATTACCTCTTTCTCATTTATAGACTATCATCTATATATTTTATATATTTGTAATGCACGTCAAAAAGTCAATAATATAAGCAATGGCATATCATAGTTTATTAATTAATCATTCTTATATAAACCACCATTTCCTAATTCATTCCTTACAACCCCAGCCATTACAAAACTTATAGCATTTTCTTATATTTGGCCTCTCCTCTACCTCTATTTCATTTTTCTCAATATGGTATATCATCATTTCTCTTCAAACGCCTCCCGGTTTTTGGCAAGCACATGCATTGCCGCTAAGAGGAACTAAGTTGATCACTTCGATGTGCAACTCGAGAGGCTCAACATATACTACAATATGGCCGATGGAGAACAATACATTGAGGTGCAGTGAAATTCAACTAGATGATCATCATTTAAAGACAGAGATTGTAAGATTTTAAGTCAACTTACGGTGTAATTTTGTGAATTTAGTAGTTGTTGTAAGGGGTTTTCTTTGTGTATGTGTGAAGGTTCATAATCAATCACTTGGGTTTTGCATGAAAGAGAGATTATTCTTGTGTGAGGAGGAATTGCCGATTTAGTATTTAGGAAATAGGTATGCCCTAAATTTGCTCATTTATGTGTTTATCTTTTAATCTTATGGTCATTCAATTTATTTTGCTTTACATGTTCGACAGATCACTTTGAAAAGGTTTTTGCCTTATAATTTATTTATTAATATTAGATAAATAGTATTGAATTATATATTATTCTAAATTAAATTAAATTATTAAAAATATTAATATATAATTAAAATATATTTAAATATTAGTGCTTCAACGGCCATGGACGCTGCTGCAGCGACATCTCGGGATGAAATGACTACAATATCATGGTAAATTTCTTGGGTGGGTTTTTATGTTGTATTCTTTTAGAGATTAATGATTAATGTTTATTTCTAATCCAGTTACATCTATTATCATCAAGGAGCCAAGAGTATCGGTTACTTTTAGGTTTCCTAAAGATAAAGTGAGAGGAGTTTTATTATTTCTAATAAAACTAATATTTGTAATATAATAAAACTTATTGAATATTAGTTTTAGTTTAACAATTAATTATTATTATTAAATAAAACTATTATTAAATATTAGTTTTATTAATATTAATTTTCATTAAATTATTTCTTTAATTAAGTTTAATCATTAGTTTTATTAAATATTATTTCTAATGAACATTAGCAATTAATTTTCAGTCGACATAAAATGACCATGAACTATTTCATTAGTATAGTCATGTTAGTATACTAATAAATACTACTTCTTTGTCGATCAATAAATATTTTTATTTCACTAAACCAAAATTTCAAAGCACATCGGGGCCAAATATAACAAAAGTCCCTATAATAACTAAAATAGTAGAATCATAAACACTGAACCTAGAAAGAGTATGAATCTAGGATTGTACAATGATATAGAGCAATAAAGACTAGAGTTTTGATATTTTTCAACAACCCGCCGAGCTCTTCTTTTTCTCTGGTGCATCCTTGAGTTCCTTCCAATCCACTAATAAATATATACTACTTCATTACTATAGTTACATATAACATTAGTTTAATAAATTTAATCATTAATTTTTATTAAATATTACTTCTAATGAACATTAGCAATTAATTTTCAGTCGACATAAAATGACCATGAACTATTTCATTAGTATAGTCATGTTAGTATACTAATAAATACTACTTCTTTGTCGATCAATAAATATTTTTATTTCACTAAACCAAAATTTCAAAGCACATCGGGGCCAAATATAACAAAAGTCCCTATAATAACTAAAATAGTAGAATCATAAACACTGAACCTAGAAAGAGTATGAATCTAGGATTGTACAATGATATAGAGCAATAAAGACTAGAGTTTTGATATTTTTCAACAACCCGCCGAGCTCTTCTTTTTCTCCTGGTGCATCCTTGAGTTCCTTCCAATCCACTAATAAATATATACTACTTCATTACTATAGTTACATATAACATTAGTTTAATAAATTTAATCATTAATTTTTATTAAATATTACTTCTAATGAACATTACTATACTAATTTAAGTAGTGTCATTAGTATTGCAACGTTATAGCAATTGAAACAATCAAGAAGGTGACGGTAACATTACTATATTCTTGAACATTACTTCATTAGTAATATGGATAATTACTATAACAACGTGGATATAAATTTAAGGAACTATGTTACTTATAAGTTGCATGCTTATAAAAGTTCATGCCATGTGTTACATCTAATTAATCGATAGAAGGGTATATACATATAAGGCAAATAACACAAGTATATACAAAATCATAGAAGAATACATGCAAAATAGAAAGACAAGTAATCGATGTTAGAAGGCTATATATGACAAATAATATAAGTAGATACAAAAGCATGGAAAAATACATACAAAATACAAGGATGAAAAAGTAGGGTAAATTTCACAAAACAAGTTTGGTCATGTTTTAGATAAATTCTGTAAATCTTAGATAGAGATAAACGCACATCACAAACATCTTAAAGTGCAAAGGCAACCCACGAGAAAATGAAGATGAGAGAAAGCTTTGACCCTGTGTATTAATGTTACTAAAATTGTATTTATTTATCTTGTGAAGTAGAGCAAAAGGATCGGTTAACCTTTCATCATAACATTTATTTAAGGGATTATGAGGAACTAATAATCAATTTAACACATAGTTGAGAAGGCAACAAATTTTATATTTATTGAAGATTAATATTTAGATATGAAACTTTCATAAAATATGAATATGATTTTTGTTCTTATTTATCATGCGGTTTTCTCCTTCCATTTAGTACATATTTCAAATCCATTTTAGAGGCATGTTTAAGAATCAAGTCCATACTTTCTTATCTATATGATTTCTAATGATAAGGTTTTGTTCTTGATGACGTGGATTGTAGTGTAGGGCCAAAAGGAAAAGAAAAAAATGCTAAGGTTCTCTCATGCAGTGTTTTAATTGTAAATTAAGGATCTCTTATGCATTAATTTTATAAAACATACTATTATTTTGTATTAAGATTTGACAATAAATGCATATGAGTGAACTCTCACATCTAATCTTAATCTTATACTATTATAAAAGTGTGTTGGATGTTAAAATATTTCTCCCAAAACTACCCTCCAAAACACATACATACATCCATAAAACACATACATGTATACATATAAACACATACATATATAGACACAACATACATGCATACATTCTTAATAATGGCATAACTCTCCTATTAATTGTCCATGGATATTAACTTCTATTTTTATAACCCTCCACTAATCCAATATTAATGTCATCAAACCATTCATATCCCAAATAATTTATGTTCCTCATTTGTATAGTCTAATCTAATAATTTGGGTATATTTGTGAGTTAACATTGAAAATTTCAATCTACAATTTTGATTGTGTATGTATAAGAATAAAAGATACTAAAATTAAGATTGTAAGTTATATTTGACATGATAAATAAGAATTGAATGCATGCATAAAAAAATAAAAGAAAAGTTGAATGGTTGGGAGTTATCTTTGAAAGAGTAAATGAGAGTTGAATAGGCATGAAAAAAATTAAAGAGAGGTTTGAATGTTATATGAATAAATTAGAAGCTATATAAACAATCACCCTCATCTCCCAACATGACATTCTCCATGGCCTTCTATAGGAAAATCATAGCAATTCGCCTCTTCATCATGGCCAAACCTTCATTCTCCTCCTTTTGCACCACAGTTTATTTTTCATTCATTATCAATAAGAACTAACAACAAAAGAGTCCACCGATTATTCTTCCAGTTTGCGATGTCTTTCTCTTTATAATTTTTCATTAATATTATAGTCATACATTTCTCTACCTCCAAAGAACGATGGTCATTTGATATCGACCGAAAAGGCAAGGAAGGTGTTGAGGGCAATGAGGATGGAGGCGATGAGGACGAGGCTGAGGGCGACAGAGAAGAGCATAGTGTCATATTTGGAGCTTGTATAGATATCCATGACCATTTCCAATGATTTGAATGAACTATTCGAAGAAGCTTTGATACTAATTATATATTTATGGAGTTACGTGTAGGTTAGTTTTGATAACTTTATTTTTTATGTAAAGGTTGGAGAGTTGTTGCTCTTATGATGGATGTAGTTTTTTTAAGCTATTGAATTATTAGATGTAATCCTCCATGATGTTAAATTTTATATTTTTAAGCTATTGTACATGTTTTTTAAGCTATTGCATCAGATATAGTTTGCCACAAAAGAAATTATTAAAATGGTGACTCAGAGAATCTATGCTAGGTTGAGTATGGAATGAATAACAGTTCAACCAATTTAATTGGTTTAGATACTTCATATCTGGATTTTGCATCTGGCACCAAGATTATGATAGGTTGTCGGGGTTTGGAAGTCGGTGCATTTGTGTTATTATTGCCTCAAAGTGATAGGACTTGGTGTATCTTGTAAATTTAAGTAAGTATTTATATCACATCAATTTGAAGCAAGTATTTATATCACAATCAATTTGAAGCAAGTATTTATATCACACCGAAGTTTCATAATTTGAGTTTGCTATTAAAAATGTAATAATAGATAATTTTCCAATCTTTACATAAGTCCTTAATAGTTTATGGTATAACTTGCTTAAACTTAGTATAAATTATAGGATATTTATTTTTAGTCCAAAATGACAAAATCTAGAAAATTCTATAAATCAAATAATTTAATAAAAATTAATTTCTAATATGTAAGAAGTGATTACAAATAGTTATTCATTTTTTCAATTAGAAAATCTGTATGTGTTATATGATTATAGAATTGTTTGAGAATTAAGATATTGACAGTATTATTTTCTACTAACTTTTTAAAACTTCTACTAATTTTTTACTTATTTTAAATTTTAACATAAAATATATTTTATAATAAATAAATTTGATATAACTAAATTAACAAACTATTATCAAATCAAGGCATGCTCATTCATTAGTCGACCAAAACTTTTGGATTGTTTTCACTTTGCACTTAAATGCATACAAAAATTATCATTATAATTTACACTTATCGCCTATATATATAAATGAAAATGAGTACACGCTGCATAAGACGTGCACCATACTAGTTTACAAAGAAATATGGGCTACACCCATTTATAAATTAAAGAGAAAAAAATTCTAGGTTAGCTCCCTTAATTTTACAAAATTTATTTTGAAGTCCAATTTAAGAAAAATGAAAAAATTCTAGGTTAGCTCCTTAATTTTACAAAATTTATTTTGAAGTCCAATTTAAGAAAAAAGATTTTCAAGAAATTTTAGGTTAACCCTCTAAATCCCACAAAATTTAAATTGAAGTTTGAAAAGTGGAGTTTAAGAAAAATAATTTTTGAGAAATTTATTATGAAAATGGCCTCACGTGCAACGCACGTGCATATCTAAAAAAGCCGCTCTGAAAACTTCCATCACCACCAAAACCCCTAAAAACTCCCTCGTCGGAACCAACGCCCCCCCGCATTCCACCGCCCATGGAAATCGATTCCCAATCTACCCCTCCTCCTCCGCCAGACCCTTCCCAATCTACCCCTACCCCTTCCCAAAATGCCCCCGACGCCGACGCCGACGCCGACGCCGACCCCACCCCTTCCCTCTCCAAAAAGCGCCGCCGCCGGAAAAAGCAATTCCCCGAAATGATCCCCTCCTCCCAATCCCTCCGATCTCTCCGCCCTAACTCCGGCCGCCCTTCGATCATCTACAACGAGAAAGCCCTAGATCGCCTCATCCGCCGCCAAATCAACCGCTCCATCTCCTCCCGCCGCCGCCGATCTCAGCTCAACGACCTCAACACCGAATCCCTTATCGCCCACGCCGTCGGTTTCCCCATCGACTCCCTCACCGAGGAGGAGATCGAGGCCGCCGTCATCCCGGTGATCGAACCCCTCGCTCAGTCTAACTACATCACGGTGAGAAATCACATCGTCTCCCTCTTTCGAAGCAACCCGTCGAGTTTCCTGACCGAGGATCAGGCCGCTGCTTCGATTCGATCCGAGCATCGGCGTCTCGTCACCGCCGCTTACTCTTTCCTTCACTCTCACGCTTACATCAACTTTGGCGTGCTCAACAACGTCCCTCTTTCGCTCCCCTCGATCTCTCCCAACGGCGTTGTGATCATAATCGGCGCGGGGCTCGCTGGCCTCGCTGCCGCTCGGCAACTGCAAGCTCTGAACTTTAAAGTTGTCGTCTTGGAAGGCCGCGGCCGCCCTGGTGGCCGCGTTCTCACCAAGAAGATGACCGGTGGCGACCAGTACGCCGCTGCTGATCTGGGTGGTAGCGTACTCACCGGAATCAACGGTAACCCTTTAGGAGTTCTTGCAAGACAATTAGGGTTTCCATTACATAAAGTTAGGGATAAATGCCCGCTGTATTTACCTAATGGGAGGCCTGTGGATCCTGTGGTGGACTCGAAGGTGGAGGTTGCATTCAATCAGTTGCTCGAGAAGGTTTGTAAGCTGAGACATGCGATCTTGGAGGAGATGAAGGATGTGGATGTTTCTTTGGGGAAGGCGTTGGAGGCTTTTAGGAAGGTTCATGGAGTGGCAGAGACGGAGGAGGAGAGGATGCTGTTGAATTGGCACCTGGCGAATTTGGAGTACGCGAATGCTACGTGGTTATCGAGCCTTTCGATGGCGTATTGGGATCAGGATGATCCGTATGAGATGGGAGGGGATCACTGTTTTATTCCCGGAGGCAATGGGAGGTTTGTGAAGGCGATGGCGGAGAATGTGCCTATTTTGTATGGTCGGACCGTTAGTAGAGTGCATTATGGCAGTGACGGTGTGATGGTTTGCGCTAATGGGCAGGTTTGTCGAAAGCTTGATTTGTTTCGTATAGCATTTGTGGTTCAATATAGCATGGTTTTTGTTCTAGGTGTTTAGAAATACATTTAGTTTAGATTATAATGGTAGGATATGAATGTTTTAGTTATCATCTATGAAGATGAAACTTTTCACACCGAACTGATGTTTGTGGTCCTGCGGACCTGAAGTTGTTGCCTACAATGCCATACTTAGAAGATTTCATTAGGCAAGGTTAAAAATACATGGACTCTAATATTTCCAGTATAATGCAACTTCAAGTCCTAAATTTTATGTTCTTACATAAAGCAGGACATTAACCCCTAACCTGGAATTAGATTCATTCTCCAAAATGGACCTCTGTATCCCGAAAATGAATATCCATGTAGAGAGCCTTTGTATTTTACTATTTTTCAAATATACAATCTCAATATTCAACCACCAAATCCCTAAACTTGAATACTTCCTGTGTTCAGTTATGCACTGCAGAACTTAAAATTTCAATGTCATCCCAAATGAGGAAATGAAGTGAGTTCCAAGCTCGAGAGTGGACCACCAATTCTTTAAAATAAAACCAAAAATAAAGTTTCAGTCTCATGGTAGACCGAGGAAAGTATTCCTAACACTGATTTCTTCGGAATAACCATAATATTTTCAATACTATCTTGGCTGATTCCATTTCTCTGGTTTGACAGAATACGATCCCATCTTCACAGCCAGATCCTCTTGGTGCGCAAAGTATCTCTTGTTACATACTTACCCATGTCCCCTTGGGCAGAATAATGCAAATCTGCACCAACACTTGGCCTATTTGTTGGGCTGGCAAATATATTTCAACTCCCTACTTGGTTGATTTCTTCGGACTGACTAAAGTGACTAGAAAATTAATCTCGAAACAAACCATTAAGGTCATAAGCTTGAATCCAAGTCTGAACCTTATTCCATATATTGACCCTATAATCAAGGATTCCTTCGACTAAATTCAAAATTTCAAGGATGGACACCTAAACCCGTAAAGTGGAAGCAACCCGAACTTTAGAATGTTTCATATAATCTGGCCACTGATGTTATTAAATGCCTACGGTCAGACATCACATAATGAAATCCGTTTATATGCCTATGGTCATACATCACATAGTGAAATCAGTTTACACATGTTCCCCAATCAAATTATCTGGAACTTTGGGAAAATAATTTTAATTGTTATATATGTTTTAAGATAGAAAATTCTCAAGCAACTAGATAAAAAGAAAAATATGGGAAGTTTTCTAAATAATGCAATTATGCAACACCTAGTAGAGTATGTTTGTGAGTTGTATAGCTTACCATATAATGCAAACTTGTAAGTTGTAAATAACTAATGTTTCATTGTAGTAAAAATCACTAACCAATGTCTATCAACAAATCGAAACGAAAATGTTAGTATGATATCATCATTTGTTTTACCATTTGTGGTTAAATGTTAAGCACTAGTTATTTGATTGTTCACTAACTTGAGGACTCAAAGAGAACAACAGAAGCCTTTTCAGATATGATATAGAAAAGCGAAGAAGGTTGGGAAATATATGAAATGAAGAAGGTTGAAAACAAGACAAATGTATGCACCTTGTCACGTTGTTGGACCATTGGATTAGGACACAGAAGGCTGAAAACAAGACAAATTTATCTTTTTTTTTTCTTTTTTCTTTTTTTCCTTTTTTTTTAATGCTTCCACTAAACCTTTTCCCTTGACTAGCTGTCTAGAAGATTTGGAGGATGCCAACTGATCTTTTATTGAGTGTCCTCTTGTTCACAATTGTCTTTTCCAAGAGTTCGACACTAATTAATAGAGGGTAGATGCTGTTAGGTAACTCAGTATTGAGTGATCCACTGCAGTTCCATTTATTTAGACATTAATCTACGACATTCTGCATAGTAAAATCATGATTACTCCTTCTAACTGCAGTTCTTTTTTTTAAACTATGGCTAGGTTTTTCGTGGTGATATGGCTCTGGTAACTGTTCCCCTCGGTGTCCTGAAGAAGGGTTCAATTAAATTCAAACCTGAGCTCCCACCGCAAAAGCAAGATGCAATCAAGCGATTGGGTTTTGGATTGCTTAATAAGGTCGCGATGCTATTTTCTCATGATTTTTGGGGTGGGGAAATTGATACCTTTGGCCATTTGACAGAGGATATGAGCCAAAGAGGGGAATTCTTTCTGTTCTACAGTTACTCATCAGTCTCTGGAGGACCACTTCTAGTTGCTCTTGTTGCTGGGGAATCTGCCATTAACTTTGAAAAGACCTCTCCAGTGGATAATGTTGAAAGGGTGTTGAATGTACTGCGAGGGATATTTTCCCCTAAGGGAATTGATGTCCCCAACCCTCTTCAAGTGATCTGTACTCAATGGGGAAGTGATAAGTTTACGTATGGGTCATACTCATATGTAGCTATTGGGTCTTCAGGGGATGATTATGATGTTCTTGCCGAAAGTGTTGGCGATGGAAGGGTATTCTTCGCTGGAGAGGCAACTAATAGAAGGTACCCAGCAACAATGCACGGGGCTTTACTGAGTGGATTCAGAGAGGCTGCAAACATATCAAGAGCAGCTCGGAGAAGGTCCATGGCGCCAAAAACAGAGAAAACCAATATCCAGGTGGAAACCCGGGATTTGGGTGATTTATTTCAGAGTCCTGACATGCTCTTTGGCAACTTCTCTGTGCTTCATGATCCGGTTTCATTTGGTCCAGAATCCACTTCGTTGGTTCGCGTGAGGGTTAGCGAGACAAAATTAGAGTCAGGTTCTATTTTTCTTTATGGATTGATCTCAAGGATTCATGTGAAGGAGCTTCACGAGATATCTGGAGATGAAAATAGATTGAGTATGTTGTATCATAGCTATGGTACAAAATTAGTTGCAAGGAATGAGTTGGAAAGCCATGGAGAGGCTCTTATAGCCCGTATAAAGGCTGCAAGGGAAGTTAATAACACAAGAGGGGTCATGAATGGAAGCCATTTATAACAGAGTTGTATATCTGATTTAATTTATCCTGGGCTACCTACAAGCCTAGGCAATCATGAACATTTTTTATTGTGGATTTGGCTTATATTTTTCGCCTTAGATCTACAAGAAGAGATCATAATTACCACAGCCTGTCTCACAAGGTTAGGCTATCAATTGACAGCAAGGCGGTAGCATCAACATTTCTTTCGATTGGTAGGTAAGTCAACTGTCCTAGAACTTGATGGCTTATAATAATCTTCTCTATTCTCTGGTTAGTAGGCATGCATTATGATTAGAGGGCATCCTTGTGTCACTTGCATCGTTGCCCACCATCTGCTTGGGATAGTCAACTGTCTATTTTGAATAACATATTTAGAAATGTAAATTGACACGCAATGATAAGTTCTTTAAATGATTGTGCCCTCGATTTTGAGTTCATTTTTTCTATCGCATCAAAATGCAGATGTCTGCAATTTGTATTTTACCAAATAAAAACTTTTCCCCCCTCTTTTCTAAAGTTCCAAAAGTAGTTTGTCATGATATCTGCTGGTAGTTTTGTCCTGATGTACTCTATGGTATTCTTAATGCCCAATCATTTCCTCGTGTGTATGTTGCTTCAAGTTATAGCTGGTGCAGTTCAAGTGGTTTACAAAAGTGACTACACATACTTTTGTTTCTCTTAAGGACTTTCATAAACTTAATTTCTTTGCAGTGGAATTCCATTAGACAATTTTCTAGAACTCTGGACCTGTATGCAGCTTGAATTTATTCTAAAATGTTAAACTCTGGGGAAAAGAAAAACTGCTTTTACGGAATTGATTATTTAAACAAATTCAATATATTTATCTTTTGCTCATCTTGCGGAGATATCATTAGTATCTGTATCAATGCATGGTCCTGAAATACAATTTTTATGAGATGTAGGAAATTTTAGTGGGACAATAAGAGAACTTACAGGCTTTGGAATTGTAGGACTTCTATTTCAAGAAAAGGGAAGGAGATGAATTCTAGGAAACTTAGATGAGAATATTAGAATTTGCATAAAATTGAGGTCCCTTCAAATGCAAAAGTAAGAAATGTACAATTTCAAAATTAAAAATTTATGAGAAATTGTAGGACAATGATCGATACTAGAAGCCGCTCATCAGAGCTTTTATATTCCCTGCTTCCCACCCAAATAAAAAGGACAAATGTGACAAGTCAGAATTTGCCTCCCTACACGACAAGTAATTTTGGCTATGACATCCTTTTGACATGTTGTTCTGGTTTAAGGTTTTCCCCAATTTCTTCTTGCTTTTATTAGGTCATATTCTTTAATAGTAACTGTTACTAAACATAAAGTTGGTTTTCCACTGTAAAATTTGAGTTAATTAAATGTGTATGGGTCATGTAAATTAGCTGCACTGTTACAAGGGTTACTCAAAATTTGGAATTAGTTAAATGCATCTGGGTCATGTCAGGTAGTTATGTTATATTGAGCCTGCACTGTATTTGATTCAGCGATGAAACCCAACTTATCTTTGATAGCGTTGTATCCAATTTAAAACTTTCGTTCGACCAGCCCACTTACCCTCATTTGCAACCCATCCAATCTTACCTGAATTTAACCCATGTAATTGCCTTATGATCGAGTTATATTTCCTCAGATATGAATTCGCCTCATTTCTTTCTTGCATCCCTTTCTACTCTCTTGGAACCTGGCAACATTTGAGATCGATGACTTGGCAACCTAAAGACCATGACAATAAGTTCCATGACAATAAGCTCAATGCTTATGACGAAACTACTGCTGGCGGTAAATGTATGATGGTTCAGGTTCTCCTTCTCTCTCATATCTTATTGAATCTAGACACCCGTGTTTTGGAATGTTCTGAGCCATGTCCAGGTGACATTCCCCTTCTGCTTTTTTATCAATCTTGACAAAAATTCCAAACTACATTTTAATTGTCATCAAGTGATGAAATTTCATAAAAATTCATTCAAAACCTAAAAATTTGGAAAGGTTTAAATGGAATCCCACAAAATAGTGAGAAAATGGAGGATACTGATATAGTGATATGTGACTTTGAAAGGTCAAATGTGATGTCAAAGTAGGAAATTTTTTGAATTTAGCTTCCTCAATTGCAGTAGAGTGCATGCTTGAGATCCTTGCATTTTGTCTCAGTGAACAAATTTATGATTTCTTTTCAATGCTTGATTTGCTCATTCTTTGTAAAATATATCATTGTTATTTGTCTATTGACAAGTCAATAAATAGCAAAATCTCCTTTTTTTTTTCTCAAGCATTCAAATCCTTACACTTGCAAATGTAGTCCCCCTAAAAAAGCATTTACTTAGCCACTAGGCTTCAGTTTTGCTTAGCAACTTACTAGAAGTGCAATTAGAGTTTTCTTTCTTTTTTCTTTTTTTTTTTAATCGTCAAGTGGATCATCTTTGCTCCATTTCTTATGACCATATTTGCTAGAGTAAAGATGTATAAAAGAGACTTGGTTCTTATTTCAAGTGTGTTATTGTTGATATCTTGGCAGTCGAGAGATTGACATAGTAGAAACCCCATAGGTAGGGAAGAGGTTTAGGCTGTGGAATTAGGCAACCTGCTGAACCCTTGTGTCTTGTGCCCTGGTTGTGTTTGTTCTCATAATCTAAATTGCTGCTTATGATTTATTCTAATTATTGAGCTATATTTTGCTATTTAGGTGCCATTATTGAATTTAAATCTCTTGTACGAAATTTATTATTAATCTTGGGCGTTTCATACTTGCATCATTTCTAGAATTATATTCTTAATCTTGTTTTAATATTGGGTTAATTTTCAATTTTCTTTCCATCTTGACTTGCGAGATTATGATACTTTTGACTCATTGTCCTATGATTCTTAAAAGTAAAGAATGGGTGTGACTACCAAGAAAAGACTAGTTACCGAGTCCACCCTGCTAATCATATTGGTGTACATAGACCTCCCACTTTTATCATGTGAGAGGACTGTGATGTTGTGACAAATGGGCTATCCAATATGCCTTCAGCTGTAAGTGTGTTCTTATAGAAAATTTTTGGAAGTGCGAGTTCCAGAATAGTCCAACTAGGTTCTAATGTTTGGAGTTTGGAAAAAAATTCAGAAATCAAGAAATTATTTGGGAATAGTTTGTCAGTGTGCTGGTAAGAGCAGAGCAGATGTATTTTCTCTCCATATAGAAAAGGTAAACCACAAGGTTAATGCAAAAAAGGAAGTGGTTTGATGGTTGATAGTGATGGACTAATATCCGTGGCTGGTATTTGAATATCTGAGAACTGAATTTCTGTATTTTACAATTAATTCACATATAATAGTAATTAATTCAGTAAAGTTTTGTTTGATCATAAAAGTAATAGCACATTGATTAATTTCTTACCAAATTCATGAATTGCTTGTGACTTCTTTGTATTTCACGAATACATTTGTTTACTGGAAAACGGTCTGCTGAGCTATTCTCCGTCAGTTATCTTCCTGAAGACATGTTTTCAGACCTGTAAGAGTACTTAACCTGGTATGAAATATTTAATTATTATATATATATATATATATATATATATATATATATATATATATATATATATATATATATATATATATATATATATATATATATGAGAATAATGTGTATGTTTAGTACCAAGCACCATATTTGGTGTTTGGTAGTGAGTGGTCACTTTTCATCCCTCATTCAATGGGTGTGGGGACCATTTTCAAGTGGTCACCTTTAAATGTGTGGATGAGAATAAGTCAACTCACTACCAATCATCAAATTTATATATATATATATATATATATATATATATATATATATATATATATATATATATATATATATATATAGAAGCGAGAATTTCATGAACTTAAGTTCATATGAATAGTGGTGCAAATTTTTTTATCCTCATCTTGTCTTGAGATTTGTGATGCACAAATCTCAAAGTGAGCTTTATATCTTTCACGGATCCCAAAGAAGATGAGTGGTTAGAAGATGGTGCCTTGCTATTCACTTTTAAGTTAATAGAGGCACTTCTTATATATATATATATATATATATATATATATATATATATATATATAGAGAGAGAGAGAGAGAGAGAGAGAGAGAGATAATTATTATGACTAATGACTCACGTTCCTTGTGGATCATGCAGTCTTTAATTTAAAGTTGAGTGCATGAGACACCAATGACCGGCAAGTTTTAGAGGCTCAGTCTTATGAAATTATTTGCTGTAAACAGTAGGAATAGCTTTTGCTTTAGGTATGTTGAGTTCCAGTTGATGATGATGTTGTAGTATATGGGAAATGTGATACAGGCACAAAGACAATAGTTTAATGTTTGGAGGTGAAATTGAGTTGATATTAAGTACATGTTTTTCTTTCTTTTTAATTCTGATGCGTAAGCGTAGAGAAATAAATGCAAATACCTTTTACTTTCAGTTCTTTTCGTGAGCGCATGCCTTTGCTATGAGAATTGCAGCTCAAATATCACGTTGGCGATCTTCTGGTGACCAAAAGTAAATATTCCTTCAGTTCAGAAAATTTCCACAGGTCTGGGAAGCATTAATCAAGTTATCAGAAGAGAAGATTAATTATTTCTTCTACCAATTATATGTTATCGTTCATGCAATTTGTTGTTCTTGGCCCTGATTCATCTTGTTTACAATTTGAACAAAAAAGTAATACCTGCATAAGTTCCTCAGTAGATGTTGACATATCTGACAGATAAAATTCTGTATATTTTCTGATTGCAGGTTGAATTACTTAGGACAAATTTTCATTTTAGACCACTTAAGAAATTTATTTTTAAAATTAGACATATTTCATATTTATTTGTAAATTTCGATCCAGTTTCAGCCAGGTGGCTGAAACTGGGTCGAAACTGATGAAAAAACTTCCAAAATTTCACGGGAATTCATTTCATGTGAAGTTTTTGAGCTTAAAAAACTTCACGGGAATTCATTTCCTGTGAAGTTTTCGTAGTTCCTTTACAAATTTCGAAATTTGTAAATAAATATGAAACAGGTCGAAATTTAAAAATAAATTCTTAAAAGAGTCTAAAATGAAAATTTGTCCAAATACTTATCTTCTGCATCAGTTACACCAGATGAAATGGTCAATAAAGATGCTGATCAGTGAGTGAAACTGCTGTGTTTTGGGGGCACAATGCTGTTCTCCTTGAGTTTGTTGTGTTACCTTAACAAAATAAATATCTTCAGAAAATATTTTTTCTTCTTTTATTATTCGCGGAACTTTGTCAGAGACAGAGATCAATCACAGGAATATGTTTCTAAAGTCTGTTGCAGGATTTGACGCCTAGAGCTCTATAGCAGTTACTAAGATAGTTAGCATGCCCATTTCTGTCCACGTGCAGTGTTCATGTGCTAATTCTCATACAACGAAAAACCCTCATAAAGTCTTGGTTTTATTAGTACATTGGCCATGAACATGCCCCCATAACCTTGCTCACATGAGCGCCCATAAACAATAATAATACTGTAGCCTGTAGCAATTCATTGTCTCTCAACTTAGCACCTCTTAAATTGATGACAAGTTCTCATTTACTTGATTTCTTATGTGCTTCACGGTCAAAATGTTCTTCCCATTTGCTTGCTAAGCAGTCTTTCACTCATTTATTGAACCATGTGTTTTCTTCTTGGGATGGCAATAATATGGGCTTCACCATTTTGCTTTCTTGCCTGTAAAATCAAATAAAGAATGGTTCACTATAAATGCTACACAGAGATAAAATTAGCAAAGCCTCTTGCAATTGTTGCAATGGATTTAATGTTCAGACTCTGCTTGTACAGGCTCAACCATTTTCTCAGAAAAGGATAAAAAAATAGAGAGGGAAAGCTTTGGCTTGTGATGTATATTTAATACTCCCATAAAATTTGGCGGTGCCCAAAATTGATCTCCATGTGCATCAATCTAGGACAATGAAGATTTATTTGGTTCTGGATTTTGATCAAAGTGGGGTTTGCTAATTCTTGTTTAATTGGTGACAAGGGTCCATTTATGAGATCAATAATTTGAACTTTTAATATAATATTTATGCAATCTTTTAGGACTGATTTACTCTTTGGACCTCACTTGGGCTGTGATTAGGTTAATGAGGTCACATACCAAATCCCAAAGATTAGTTATCCTGAGTGGGAATAGTGGATGCTGACATTGGAACTAATTGCTCCATAACAGCCTGTGTCGGTGTGACAAAGGACTCTCTTCATTAGAAGGGACCCTCATTTGTTCTCTTTAAACTAATCCATTAGCAAATTAGACTAACTTGTTAAGTAAAAGTTATATATGCCTTTCTGTGGATCTTTACCCTCTTTTTTGAATGATGAGCTAGTCCATTTGGTTCCATCCCATCAAATAATAAGCAAATATCAATTAAGCCCATTTTTAAGCCACCCATCCAAAGGCATTAATAGTCAAGGGGTCATAATCGACATTGACAAGAGATTCATGGCTGAATTAGCCTAACAGCCTGTAATGGTGTGACATTAGGGTGGCTCTTGTCAAAAAAAAAAAAAATTCCCACTTGTCTCCTACTATTGAGAATTAATCATTGCAAAGTTTAGTTGGGTTAGTTATTTTGACCTACCATTCTTTAGAGAGAATCACCATGGTTTATCATTAAAAATATACTTATGGCCTATAATTAAGTAGGAAATTTTTACTCAAATTTCAGTTTTGTTTGCTTCATCCAACCTAAAAGAAAAAGAAAATTCTCTATACAGATGTGAGAATCTTTTGTCATTGAATGTATACAACTCACCATGTGCTATCTATGTGAGAAATATATTATTCCTCTTCTTTGTAAAGTTTTAAACACTTCATATGATCCTGGCTATTGCTTGAAGAAACATCCACTCGTACTTTGGTTAGTGAATCTAGGAGCAAATATTATAATCGGCTTAGTTTCAACAAATATTACAGTAACTTCGGGGGAGAAAACTAGTCATGCAAAACTAGCATTTTGGCATATTAACAAACTAGTTTCATAATTCACTGCCTCAAATGATGCACGGGAGATTAAATAATGAAAATGAATACCTTGCATGTAAACTGAGTACATTTCACTTGCAGCAAATCAAAATAAATGGAAGTGTTTGCACATTAGAGATCACATGGTTCCACCTCATAAAGCAACTTTTAGCTTTCAATCAAAACAAGAGAAGAAACCTACTTAAATCATTGAAACTTGCTCAGATCCACGAGCTTAGCTCATGACTTAAATAAATCAATGATACAAAAAATTTGTGAGTCAATCTTCTCCCACTTGCTAGCTCAAAGACTGTTGACATTGACCAAAGGAGTAAAGTCCAAAATTAAAAAACAGTTGCAATGGCCTCATTCATAAGCCCAATCATAGTCTACTTTCATTCACATTGGAAGGATGTTTTAGACACATCATCATTTTCCACAGAAAGACCTACCCTGGCCTCTGTTTGCTCTATCCAATCCTAGGGGTGCCCTAAAAATATATCCAAGTTTATCATTCTTTTATTCCATCATGTCATATCCCACATTTATTTGCACTTAGCATTGTTTGTTAGTCATAGATGCACACAGTAATAGGTCAAGTCCAACAGCAACAGGTTAGTTAGGAAATAAATAATGATAGAAGCTTACATCATTACATCAATCATCATCTCTCTACATAGTGCATTGGGACCCCATGAAAAAATTACAATTTCATAGGGTTCCAATGCATATAAGAAAATATTAATGGATGATAATCCTCTATCAAGACTCTTAGGAAATGCAGAGTACTCTTTTTTAAAATATTTGTGCACATTTCCATTTGATCAGGTTGCATGGGTTTTAACTGCAGTGTTATAATACTTTATTGATAGATAAAGTTTGCAAATAAAAAAGAAATTACATAATATTAAGGCTTATTGGATTTGAACATAAGCCCCTTGCAATCTTTTTTGAGTCTAGAAGATCTGATATTCCGAAACAAACACTAAAAAGTTACAAATAACTACATAGAACAACAGCTGCTCAGCTGCTGCTGCTGCTGCTGGAATTACATGCAACTGAAACTTTTATTACAATACGGTTTATTCGAACCAAACAACTCCGAAACTTGATTATGTTAGTTTTTCTACAAGATTGTGATTAGCATGAGTACAAATTCTACTTGAACAGGGAAACATACCTGAGCTTTTCGCTCAAGATCATGTTAAAAACATTGAGCCTATATATATATATATACACACTCATCAAGGTTGCTTAATTAAAAGTGTCGGTTAGTTTGATGAATGGAAATATAACTGTAGTGGGGCCAAATCAACAACCTGAGAGGGGAAATGTCACGTGTTTTTTAATGAAAAATGGGGGGGCTCATGCCATGAGCCATATATGCATGCTGAACTAATAAGAGATGAGATAAATTTGCTACCGTTGTTTAATTCTCATGAAACTCTCATGGTACAATGACATGATTATCTCCATTCTTTTCTTCCGTCGGTCATCATCGTCAACCATGGGGAGGACTAGATGTTGGAATTTAGTTGAGAAATGACACAGTTAATTGCATATGTATTTACTGTGTTATAGAGAATTAGTCATTAATGTATGGCTAATTTTTTAGTTAACCTTTAGACTCTGTGATGTCCAAATAAATAAAAAAAGTGACGAGTATTTAACTTTAAAAGTCTATGAACGGGCAATGATTTTTAATTCAGACATAAAAACATAATTAATAGGATAAATTTCACTAAACCCTCAATAAGTTTGGACATTTGACAGTTAACCCCCAAAAATTTTGAAACTATCACTAAACTCCCAAAACTTTAGGAATTTTAGAAAACCTCCAACATATTTTGTTTTGTCACTTGAGCCCCATAAAGACTCCATATTTTAAGTTTCCAAACAAAGAATATCACATAAACATCATAAAGTGGTTGTTGAGGGATAAGTGAAAAAAACCAAACCGTTTTGGGGATTTTCTTAGATTCCCAAAGTTATTGGGGGTTTAGTGAGAGCCAAATTCTTTGGGAGTTAAATGCCAAACACCAAAACTTATTTGGAGTTGTGTGAAATTTACCCAAAATAATATCTATGTCTACTCTTCCATGTAATGCACTTGAAATTGTGTATTAATCGACTTTTGAATCAAGTTAATTATCTACATAAAATGTGTTGCATGTAAAGAAAATTTGCATCTATGACGTATCCACATAAAATGTGTTACATATAAAAAGAATTTGCACCTATGATGTATCAGCACACCATGGATAGATTTTTTTCAGACTGACTTTTATGATTTTGTTTGCTTCCTGCAAAACAGAAATATTTCTGACCATCACAGACTGGAAAAATCTGTTAAAGGGCTTTTTTTCATGTAATGAGTAAAGTAATACATAAATTGTAATTTAAAAAAAAAAAATGCATTGACTACCCCATCTTCGGATTATTTATTTATTTATTTATTTATTTTGTGAGAAAATTCGGATAATTTATTTCTGAGCCTAGATTCCAATAATTATGCTTGCTTTCATTACCACACAATCAATCCAGCTATATTCTTAATTTTGAGAAGGATAAATTGAATAAAATCACACTCTCCAATAAATTGAGGGTGGATAAGGAGTGCGGTTTCTATCAGAACAGGTCGCATGCGACAACCGGTTCTGAGTCTTTCGATGGGCAAAATAGAGAGGCACAAATGTAACTTCGCCTCTCATTTGAGGGCTCAGAATCGGTTGCCACATGCGACCGATTCTGGTAGGATCGGTAGTCGCAGATAAGTACTAATAAACGAGTAATTGATTGCTCTGATTTTCTATCAAAATCTAAATATATTTGATATATACTCCAAGTTCATCATCTTCAATATTTTGATGGTAACGTGACTATTGAGAGAGAACAAGTGCTATCATCTTCTCAGTGTCCCCTTTTGTCTCTCTTTGGCGAACAAGCCATGAGTTCGATCTCTGAGCGTACTTTTCTCATTTATCACTCTCTTCACAATGCAAGATCGATTTGGCATTTTTAGCTAAGTCTTCTACTATATCCAAGCAAGCTAAAATCATCCAATGAGTCTGAGCGTCAGAATTTAAAAAAAAAAAAAAATAAAACTATGGTCACTGTTAAAATTTCTACAAAGAAAAAAAAACCAAATATATTTATAAAAGGATGCCTGCTGTATTTGAAAAGGTTGCAATGTAAAGTTAAACAGTTGTCGTTTATAATATGATAAATTTCATAGATTATTTTTATTTGAGAGATTGACACCATAAACTCTTAGTTAGCATTAAAATGTCACATACTATCCCGAAAGGATATATGATAGTTTATGATAATGCCTGAAAATCCATGACAATTATCTGAAAATACATAAAATTCATGATAGTTTAGTGACTCCATCTAAAATTTCACGGTAGTTTTAGAAATAAATAAAATAAAATTCATGATATTTAATTAATGCGTAGACTTTAGATATATGTCATATTTTTGTTGATTTGAAAATTTTCTCATTGTTTTCTCTAATAAAAATAGTTTATGGTTTTTTTTGTGGGCAAAACCCTAAAATGGTCCACGATAACTGTGTGAAAATCACTCTTTAACAATTAATAATGTATTAATTAACCTAATAAATATTTACTTTATGACACATCAGACAAGTCGCACATTAATTGCTTTTGGCTAACCTCGTTTTCAAACTGCAACAAAGGCGACCGGCTGTTTAATTTTGAACCATTTCTTTGAATAATACAGAGAATAATTCTCATGTTCTCCATTAATACCCCGACGGTGAAGCGAATGTGAGTGGGGGCTACTCAAATAAAACTTTAACGGTTCCACTCAAGGCCATGAGAGAGTGTTCTTAGATGCAAATAAATAATTTAATAAATAAATGAAAGTGACTTATATCATTATTTGCGCATAAATTCAGCTGTTACTGCCCAAACAATCTACCCTTCAAGCATGAAGCATGCCCCCTAAAAATCTATACAACTTGATCGTTGATTCATTAACTCCTCAATGGATCACATCATAACATAAACATGGCATAATAAATTTGAATTTATATGGTTGGAAGTACACATAACCTAGCTCAAACTGCATGACAATACCAAATACAATAAAGTGGTTTTTGTATACGTACCCCTCAAATCTTCTCAATTTACAAATTTATCCTATAAGTTTTGGTATTTGCAAACTTATCCCCCCTCCCCGAAAAAAAGAAGATATCTTACACGGAATTATTCTACCCCTCCAACTCAACAATGTTGGTTTCAAATCAATGTTAAAATTTTCCAATAAGTTTGCAGTATTTTACGTTAAATGATTAAATAAAAGGGATAGAAAAACTCAATGTGAAAGAATTTGGTAGCGGTTTTGTAAATACCAATATTTGAGAAAGAAATTTATAAATATGAAATATTTGAGGGGTGTATATGCAAAATGTCTTGGCCCGCACCCGTGAGCACAAGGGGGTGACGAATTGGTGAGTAGATGTAGTTGTCATGCTCCACTCAAGAATACGTACACGCATGTTGATCACATAAAAACGCATTATATCATTTATGCGATCTACCTCCCTCAATAAAAATGCATCCAATCATCGGAATCCCATCCATCTTTTGACTTCTGACACTTGCATTTGTAGCCTTGTAGTCCTACAACTACAAATATCAAATATCAAATATCATACAACATAACACTCAACTAGCTGAGTCAGGATTGTACGATAGTGGTGTCACGATATACATAAAAGATAATATTGTCAATTTTCTCTCAAATTCAATGTAATTAGAACTTTAGCAAGATATAAAAAATATAATTAAAAGACAACTTCTTTTTCTTTGATTAATTATGCAAAAATAAATTTATTTATAAATTAAATATTATATTATCCATAATTTAAACACACTTGATTTTGATAAACATATATACTTTCAAAATCGAACAAAATTCGGATCCTCTTTAATTAGATGGTACATGTAGATTATCCAATTTTTAATCTTCACCATCAATCATAATTTCAACGTTAAGATATCTCCATGTAGGATTTCCATAATATATTCGAACATGAATTATAGCTACAGAATTCAGACACATTTTTTTTTTTAATAACTTAGCTCGGAATCAAACCGAAGACCAGAAAAGCCACATTGAAATCTCCCAACCGTCTGGATCACACACAGTGGGTGAATTCAGACACATTTAAAAGCAACACTATCGATATTATTATTTAAGAGAAGCCAGGCTTTTGGACCTGTGAGCTTCATTTTCAAAAACTTGATAATGACCTCAAAGCTTATTTAGTATTTGAAAATTAATCTGAGGGCGTACTTGAAAAACACCAGCAATTATCTCATAACTAACCACTTAACTCTCACACATTAAAATAATTACATATAGCGAAGTCCAAGGTCCATTTAATACCACAAAACTCCTATGTAAATATTTGTTCTCCATTCAAGTTATCAGGGTGTCCATGAAATTTTTTATTTTACACAAGTAAATCGTGTCATGCACGTATCGCATCCACCTGGTACTAGTGAATATCTAACTAAGAAAACTGATTCGGTATATGGATCTGCTGTTGCTGCTCTTGTTCAGACCGAATCGGATGGGCACCGTCACGAGAAAAATCGACGGCTGAGGTTTATTGGCGGGAGATCACGTGAGCGACGCGCCCGCGGATCCCGATCGAACGCGGGAACACAGCTGGACGCTGCTGTGGTCCTCGTCAGCATGCGCGGTGGTCCGCCGACACGGTTCTACGCGGAATTGGCGATACCGTCACCTCCTGGGACCGCACCGCTGGTTATCCCCATCACTGAGACGGTGTGGTCACCGCCTGCACCATTTTATTAGTTTCGTGGCACTTTTAGTTATTCTCTGTCTTTTTTCTTCATTTTTTTAGTTATTCTCTATCTATTTAATTTCTTCTTTTTTTTTTCCCCTTATCTTATTTTACGATAAAGTACGTATAAATCATTGCTCCATGCTAGATCTCTCTACTTATTACGTAGCAAAGAAAGAACTATTAAACAAACACGGCGAATATTGATAAATTAATATTAAAGGGCGACGAATATTGTTAAGGTGAGTTGTTAAGGTTGCTAAAGTCAAGCTTTCAAGGTGTAAACCAAACATTTGATTATACAAACAAGTTATATCACAATGAGAGCGTAATAATGTCTCTAACTGTTTAGTTTCATATAAGTTTTTTTTAAAAACTGATTGTGGAAGGCTTCAACAATATAAAATGGTTAATTGAGAATAGACCTTTTGTACTATATATCACCTAATTGCTCAATTGCAGACACAGGGGGATTTATATAGCCTTCTAGGCAGTGACGGATCCAGAAAAATTTTCTTAGAGCGGCGAACAACAAACATCTGTTTAACTAAAATTAAAAATATAATATTAAAAACTATAGTGTTGTACTTTTGAGTATCTTGTATTGTAGTGTTCGGCTTTTAGTATTTAGGCCTAGACCAATTTGCGTTGATTGTTGAAAAGTTAATTGAGTTTTTATTTTCCAATGAGCTAATTCTATTTGCAACTAATTTATTACACACCATATTTCATATAACGGCATGGTAAATAGGTTGGTTAATTGGGTTGGGGTGCAATTTGAAAATTCGATAGGGGGCAAATTAAAAATATTACTTAAACCTATATGCAATTTCTAAATTTCTAGGGGTGCAACTGCACTCCTAGACATTACCTGAATCCACCCCTGCCTCTAGGGCATTTGCACCCCAAGAGATTTGTTTGCAAATTATCAATTTGCACCCTAACCTGAAAAGCTAAGCATGTCTATTATTTCACCGATCCAATTATACAGCAAAGACTCAAATGGTCAAACTGTAACTCTATTTTTTTTATCTTCGCACAATCCTTCACCCGCACCATCACTTCTCGGATCGCCATCGACACCCGCCGCAGATTAGACTGCGTCCCATAAAATGTATCGAGTGCATTTTCATAACGTACTATAGTTTTACAATATTATATTATTTTTAGGTAATTAATTAGATATTTGTGTCCGATCTCCCAATAATTCCTTTTGGATACGCCACTGATTGCAGGTGAACGCCTTACGGTCCTAATGTCACAGATACATCATTAATATATATTTTTTATTTTTTCATCCTTAGAGAAAAGGGAAAAAAATATTTTTTTGATAAATAAACCTCCTAAGAATAAAAGAGCCAGAAAAAAATTTCCACTCGGGGAATATATGTACAACAATAAAACTATAAGGACTCCATTTGCAGTTGAGTGTACTACAGTGGGTCTATCTGCAATTAACCCTATAAACTATGTCCAAGCACTAATATTTTTATTTATTAGATTTCGACATTTGTCTAAAGCCACGGCTCCTTAGACATGAATACGTTTTCATTGCTCGATGACATCGTTAATCCTAATTATACCAAACCCAATCCCCGGCAACATTAATTTTCAAATTTCACAATTTTATCTGTTTGTAATCGTTCATATATCCGGACTACTCTAAATTTTATTTTGCAACATGCATGATGCTTTTGTCGGTGTACAAAACCAACTATTATCCTAACCGTCAAGGACCTACTCGTACTTGTAATCTTTATTTTGGCCTAATATAACGGATTCGGTATAACACCCCAAAAACTTAACGGATTCAGTATAACACCCCAAAAACTAAGGATTGGGATCCTCTACTAATGCATAGTATTTCCTAATATTTGCTAATGCATCTCCACCTTTCACTTTGTGGGCTCCACCTTTCACTTTGTACTTATCCACAAAATCAAAGGTGGAGATGTATTAGCGTATATTAGGAAATACTATGCATTAGTAGAGGATCCCAATCCAAAAACTAATTGGACATGTTAACAAATACGACAAATAGGATATATTTAATAATATAAAAGGAGGGATCAATATTCAAATAGAGAAGACCATAGCAACAAACCAAGTTAGGCTCTTGGCAGAAGCAAGTGACAAGCGAGACAAAATCAAGGACCAAATAATAATAAATTAATAAATTAGGTCCTTAGCAACTCCTCAAAGGCTAGTGACTGATGAAACTAAATTTTATCCATAACTCACGCGTCTAAATTTTCCTTTGCAGTAAACAATTAATATGCTACAGTTGACCTACGACGAAGCTAGAAGAGGCCAATGATTTCGAGGTAACATAGAGCTTTCATATGAATTTACCTTTTATTAAGATTAGAGATAGTTATACCCACAAATTAGAGCCCATATTGCTTGATTAGCTCTAGTGTTACCCTTAATTTAAAGGTTTACAGTTGCATGCTTTAAGGATTAATCACTAATCCATAATTAGTCATGCCAATACTTCAGTTTCAAAGTTTTGTCGGCTGATAATGATATTTGGAATCTCAAACTAATGAAGGCGAATTATTGGAGGGGGGCCTAACATGGAAGACAAATGTTGAAGTCTAAATCACGCCTCCAAGCAATCGACAACAATTGACTAAAACTGATAGTAATTTGCCAATCAATTATATATCTTTTTGTAATCGTTCATATATCCGGACTACTCTAAATTTTATTTTGCAACATGCATGATGCTTTTGTCGGTGTACAAAACCAACTATTATCCTAACCGTCAAGGACCTACTCGTACTTGTAATCTTTATTTTGGCCTAATATAACGGATTCGTATAACACCCCAAAACTTAACGGATTCAAGATAACACCCCAAAACTTAACGGATTCAAGATAACACCCCAAAACTTAACGGATTCAAGATAACACCCCAAAACTTAACGGATTCAAGATAACACCCCAAAACTTAACGGATTCAAGATAACACCCCAAAACTTAACGGATTCAAGATAACACCCCAAAACTTAACGGATTCAAGATAACACCCCAAAACTTAACGGATTCAAGATAACACCCCAAAACTTAACGGATTCAAGATAACACCCCAAAACTTAACGGATTCAAGATAACACCCCAAAACTTAACGGATTCAAGATAACACCCCAAAACTTAACGGATTCAAGATAACACCCCAAAACTTAACGGATTCAAGATAACACCCCAAAACTTAACGGATTCAAGATAACACCCCAAAACTTAACGGATTCAAGATAACACCCCAAAACTTAACGGATTCAAGATAACACCCCAAAACTTAACGGATTCAAGATAACACCCCAAAACTTAACGGATTCAAGATAACACCCCAAAACTTAACGGATTCAAGATAACACCCCAAAACTTAACGGATTCAAGATAACACCCCAAAACTTAACGGATTCAAGATAACACCCCAAAACTTAACGGATTCAAGATAACACCCCAAAACTTAACGGATTCAAGATAACACCCCAAAACTTAACGGATTCAAGATAACACCCCAAAACTTAACGGATTCAAGATAACACCCCAAAACTTAACGGATTCAAGATAACACCCCAAAACTTAACGGATTCAAGATAACACCCCAAAACTTAACGGATTCAAGATAACACCCCAAAACTTAACGGATTCAAGATAACACCCCAAAACTTAACGGATTCAAGATAACACCCCAAAACTTAACGGATTCAAGATAACACCCCAAAACTTAACGGATTCAAGATAACACCCCAAAACTTAACGGATTCAAGATAACACCCCAAAACTTAACGGATTCAAGATAACACCCCAAAACTTAACGGATTCAAGATAACACCCCAAAACTTAACGGATTCAAGATAACACCCCAAAACTTAACGGATTCAAGATAACACCCCAAAACTTAACGGATTCAAGATAACACCCCAAAACTTAACGGATTCAAGATAACACCCCAAAACTTAACGGATTCAAGATAACACCCCAAAACTTAACGGATTCAAGATAACACCCCAAAACTTAACGGATTCAAGATAACACCCCAAAACTTAACGGATTCAAGATAACACCCCAAAACTTAACGGATTCAAGATAACACCCCAAAACTTAACGGATTCAAGATAACACCCCAAAACTTAACGGATTCAAGATAACACCCCAAAACTTAACGGATTCAAGATAACACCCCAAAACTTAACGGATTCAAGATAACACCCCAAAACTTAACGGATTCAAGATAACACCCCAAAACTTAACGGATTCAAGATAACACCCCAAAACTTAACGGATTCAAGATAACACCCCAAAACTTAACGGATTCAAGATAACACCCCAAAACTTAACGGATTCAAGATAACACCCCAAAACTTAACGGATTCAAGATAACACCCCAAAACTTAACGGATTCAAGATAACACCCCAAAACTTAACGGATTCAAGATAACACCCCAAAACTTAACGGATTCAAGATAACACCCCAAAACTTAACGGATTCAAGATAACACCCCAAAACTTAACGGATTCAAGATAACACCCCAAAACTTAACGGATTCAAGATAACACCCCAAAACTTAACGGATTCAAGATAACACCCCAAAACTTAACGGATTCAAGATAACACCCCAAAACTTAACGGATTCAAGATAACACCCCAAAACTTAACGGATTCAAGATAACACCCCAAAACTTAACGGATTCAAGATAACACCCCAAAACTTAACGGATTCAAGATAACACCCCAAAACTTAACGGATTCAAGATAACACCCCAAAACTTAACGGATTCAAGATAACACCCCAAAACTTAACGGATTCAAGATAACACCCCAAAACTTAACGGATTCAAGATAACACCCCAAAACTTAACGGATTCAAGATAACACCCCAAAACTTAACGGATTCAAGATAACACCCCAAAACTTAACGGATTCAAGATAACACCCCAAAACTTAACGGATTCAAGATAACACCCCAAAACTTAACGGATTCAAGATAACACCCCAAAACTTAACGGATTCAAGATAACACCCCAAAACTTAACGGATTCAAGATAACACCCCAAAACTTAACGGATTCAAGATAACACCCCAAAACTTAACGGATTCAAGATAACACCCCAAAACTTAACGGATTCAAGATAACACCCCAAAACTTAACGGATTCAAGATAACACCCCAAAACTTAACGGATTCAAGATAACACCCCAAAACTTAACGGATTCAAGATAACACCCCAAAACTTAACGGATTCAAGATAACACCCCAAAACTTAACGGATTCAAGATAACACCCCAAAACTTAACGGATTCAAGATAACACCCCAAAACTTAACGGATTCAAGATAACACCCCAAAACTTAACGGATTCAAGATAACACCCCAAAACTTAACGGATTCAAGATAACACCCCAAAACTTAACGGATTCAAGATAACACCCCAAAACTTAACGGATTCAAGATAAGGCGAATTATTGGAGGGCCTAACATGGAAGACAAATGTTGAAGTCTAAATCACGCCTCCAAGCAATCGACAACAATTGACTAAAACTGATAGTAATTTGCCAATCAATTATATATCTTTTTTGAATACCTCTTTTACTTTCACAAAATTGATAACTATCACCCTTTTTTCTATTAGAAAGAAAAATCATATAATATTTCCAAGAAAGTAATCTTTCAACTCTAAAACTACATTACCGCGAATGGGTGCCTTCAACTGACTCCTAGATTATCTATTTACTCTGCAATCTTTTTTTACTCGTTCTTCTTCCTGAATTTAATTATTTTTGTAGACTGTTGCACATCCCACACCATATAGGGTTGGTTTATTTTTATGTTTATTATTTTGACTTCAGTTCACAAAGATTTGGACTTATAGAGGAGACCAAACTATGCTCATTTACAAATCTTTGAAAATACAATTAGTGAAGATTTAACAAACTTGGTCATAAATGTGAAAAGGACCAGAACCCAACTATTGCTCATGATCGCATGTGGATCCCTCATTACTCACCTTAAACCTCCCCTCTCCTTGAAATCTGCCTCAATTCATGGTGAGATTAACGTAAATTTTTTTAGTTCTAGTAGCATCCGAAATCTCATTAATGTAGCTAACAACCTTGCCGCTTTATTTACTGCCCAAATCAAGGGCTCGTATATGTTTGTTGAATTTGGATCTTCTCCATTCATTGTTCTGTAACAACAATTAAAAAAAATTGAAATCAAACTAGTTACTTTTTTTATAAGTCAAACTAGTTACTTTAATCTAAAGTTATTATGATTTTTCTTTTCTAAATATCAACTAATAGTATGGTTCATAATTGTTAAAGGTTCTTTCAATGTACCAAATCTTTAAAGTCTTAACAAGATTAAGGGTAATAATTTATATTTTGACATGTTTTCACATGTGCAACGTCTTTTTCATGGGCTGAAATCTGAATCGTGCAACATTAAATATGTGTCCAGTAGATTTGAATCATTAAAATGCTACTTGAGCAGCCTAAATCCAGATATCACTGGTCGATACTATTGTGTGAGTCTAGATTTTAGCTCGTGAAAAAAGAGCTTAGCCTACAACGATATTTTAGAGGGTGAAAGCATAACCTTCAATCCATATTGCATTTATGAACTGTTGGTGCAATGGAAGAACTTTGACATTAATTTCGCTCATTTCCACTTTTCATTTTAGATGAATTATGATTGAGGTTAGAATGATGGAAAATTATAATTAAAGTAGACTTTTTACGGTCTATCAATCAAAGAAGAGAATGTGAAACAAATTTAGATCTCTAAATTCAGTTGACAATATCACATGGCATGCAGATCTATTAATAATAATAAAAAGACATGGAGAATAGGTATATTAATATCAGCGTTCAAATTCAAATATAGAATTTGGTTTTAACTCACAAGACAACATCAAAGTAAATATTGCCTCTCACAAGTCGTACTAGAACTCCGCTCTACAGATCTCAGACACTTGGGAAACTGTGAACCTCTGCCTCCCTACAAAATAATACCACAGTAAATATATTTTAATATTATCAACATTAAAATATCAAACATATTTTTTTTATTTACACCGCCAATTTATACTGTGAATATGTGATCACAATGGTTAATATTTTCTCCTTAACACTTCGGAACTGTGAAACTTCCTCCTTCCTAAAACATACTAAATGTTAGAATTAAAACTTATTTATTTAACAAGAAAATTAAGATCAACATGAATGTGATCACATAACTTCACACTGAATATAGATCTCAAAAACTATTGAGGGAGATGTAAAACAGTAAGGATTCTATGAGAACCATTTCGTAGGAGTGAGTTGATCTATATCATAAATATTAAAAATATAATTTTTAAATTAACTTTCTAACCATTCGTAAATTATATATATCACTTATTTTTGGATTCGGATCCTCTCCAATTAGGTGGTAATGGAGAGGGTCCAATCTCAATCCTCACCCTATATCTTTAAATCAAAAGACGAGATAATGCCACATATGATTACTATAATTAAACTAGTGGTTTTGAAAACCACGATGGTGAATTGGTAATATTATTTAATTTTTAATAAATTCAAATATTTCTACAAGCAACTTTCTAATTAACCTCTCTAATTAGATGTCAACTAAACAACTCTAACTTAAATTTAAATTATTTATAATTATTTTTATTTTATTTATAATTCTTATATTCATGTGTGCGATTTTTTTTTGTCAATGTGCATACGAGAACACTTGGGAACATGATTTGAACCATCTATTAATGTGTGTACAGAACACTTGTCGAAATTTTTAATTAATTTATTTATAATTATTTTTATGGCGTCAAATTTTAATTTCTTAAACTTTCTATTTGTTGGTTATTGACTTTACATGAATCGGATTGCTAAAAAATTATTCAATTAAAACAAACAATGCATATAATTAACTTATGATTAGAAATAAAGACACTTGGGAATATGATTTTGTTAAAAATTAAATAATATCTACCAAATCCACAATGGTAGGTTTCAAAACCACTAGTTTAATTGTCATAATCCTATGTGGCATTTATCTTGTTCATTAAATTAGAGATAAATGGTGGGGATTAGAGGAATTGGACCCTCTCCAATTACCACCTAATTGGAGAGGATCCGCCTCCCTTATTTTTATAGAGTGTTCTGAGAGAATGCTTGCTGGATGTGAAGCTTCACTCCCCATAATATACTCTTAACTAGTAGTTAATTCTTTTAAGTATTTCTTTGTTCCTTCGATTATTTTATTAGTATTATTAGAATTTTGGATTCTATTGTTGTACTAATTACTATTCTACTACTATAAAGAGAGTCTCGTGAGAGGGTGAGTTTCCCTCTTTTGTTCTCTTCTGCTCTTATTAGTTTGTTGCCATTTGCTCACCCTGTAGACAAAAATTTGCATCCCTTTCTTCCCTCAAAAAGAAAGAAATTGTGAAAGCGATGAACTTCTGCTTTGGGTTGGAGGAAACAGTGTCAATGCTGAGCTTCTGAGCTTTTGTTTGCAATAAAGTTGTGATTTTTCTGGTAATTTGTTAGATTTTGTTCAATACGCACTTGCATTTTTTTTTTCTCAACAGTAGAATTTAAGAACACAGAGCTCCGATTGCTTGGTAAAAGTTCCATTTTTAAAAAAAAAATTTCGATTTCACTTTTTCTTGAAGTGCATGATTTTGATGGGACCAGTCTCTATCTATTAAATGCAACTGTTTCTTCTTCTTCTTCTTCCCCTTTTCCTCTTGTCCTGACAACCAATCCCCATTCCGTGTGTTATGATCTCTCTTTGCGTAGTTTTAGCAATTCTTGAATTGGGTTTCTGTTCAATTCTCCATTAAAGGAGACCCTTTTCTCCATTCCCCTATCCTTCCCTGGTGTGCTGAAAGAATTGGGCTTTCCACATGAGTTGCTTTTAGGAGTTCTTGATTTGGGGTTTCTCTTGAACTCCACATTGAGATACCCAATTCTTTACTTGCGGTGAATTCTGCATTGAGTTAAGACGTTGAATTCCACAGTGAGATTTTTTCTAACTTGTGCAAGTTCATTTATAGGAATAGCTGATTTGGGCATCTCTTGAATCCCCAATTGAGCAAAGGCTATGTCGAGGCCACTGTACCGAGGGCTCTCTGGCGGTGGTCGGATCACTAGCCTCGCCGCCTACGACGTGTTCGATGAAGATTTCAAGCCAAAGGACCTCTCTGGTAATGGATTCGGGCACGATCTATCAAGCCCAATTGCCCCTGGTAGAACAAAACATAGCCTCACCCTTTCCCTTCTCAAACTTGGCCTAGCTATCATTATCCTTGCCGCGCTGTCAGTCTCCTTCTACTGGACATTATCCCTCTCCACAGCATCCCAAGTTACTATTCATCATAGCTACCGAAGACTTCAAGAACAGCTCATTACTGATCTCACTGATATAGGAGAGCTCTCTCTTGGTACTGCCAAATCTAAAGATTTGGAATTTTGCCCGCCCGAGTATGAGAATTATGTTCCTTGTTACTATAATGTTTCGGAGAGTTTAGATTCAGTGGAGCTGTCTGATGTCTCAGTGGAGTATGAAAGACAGTGTCTTCGAGGAGCAGAGAAGGAGAGAGCTTGTTTGGTTCTGCCACCAAGGAATTATAGGATTCCTTTGAGGTGGCCGACAGGGAGGGACTTTATTTGGAAGGAGAATGTAAAGATCAGTGGACAAGAGTTCTCATCTGGGAGCTTAACCAAGAGGTATAATTTTGATCCCTTGTTTGCTTCATTTGGCTGTGGTTTGTAGATTTATGTTGGTTTTCTTTTGAATATAGGATGATGGTGGAAGAAGAACAGATCTCGTTCAGGTCAGATTCGCTTATGGTTGATGGAGTAGAAGACTATTCACATCAGATAGCTGAGATGGTTGGGCTGAGAAATGAGTCAAACTTCAATGAGGCTGGGGTGAGTTCATAATTTAGTTTGACTAGATTTTAAGCTGGAGCAAGTATGGGTGAAGTTAGTGTATTACATACATCCATTTTGTTTCTATTTACACCATCAGAAGGTTGGAAGAAGAACAAGAAAGGAAAACAAGTCGACTCAACCCATCAAATGAAGCTTCTGCAAATGCAGTTTAAGTTCTAATGCCATCTTTAACTGTGGAATTGCTTAGTTTGCTAAATAATGTATACCTTGTTTTAGCTTCTTGTGTTGGAAACAGATCAGTGGTTGAGGGCTAACACTTCGAAAAACCTACATTTTGAATTGCTATGTGTCTCAAGTTATTACTTTGTTGTTATCTTGTTCGCTTTTCTTTTAGTTTTCTTAGCTAACTAAAAATTCTTAATCAGTTCAACACAAAGATTTTCTCCCTTTTATAGCATGGCTCAAGTTTTATCATTTTTCCCTTCTGATTCCTATTTAGTTTCTTTTCATCTATGTTAAGACATAAATGTGATTTAATATTTACCCCCAAAATGGTGCAGGTCAGAACTGTGTTAGATATTGGGTGTGGCTTCGGCAGCTTAGGAGCGCATCTTTTCTCAAAACAGCTTCTAACAATGTGCATCGCAAACTACGAGCCCTCAGGTAGTCAAGTTCAACTTACTCTTGAGAGAGGTCTACCTGCCATGGTTGGTTCATTTGCATCAAGACAGTTGCCATTCCCGTACCTCTCTTTTGATATGGTACACTGTGCAAGATGTGGAATCGACTGGGAGAAGAATGGTATGTTTTGTCTCTTATACTTTATTTCTTATTCAGACTTTGTGATAAACTCTTGATGATTGACTTCTTTTATAGTTCAGTTGAATGCAAAACTACTGATCGACCATTCTGCTAGTTGATTTGTGCATCTAACTTTTACTCAAAATGACTTGTTCTTTTAACTTAGAGATATACCGTGCCCATCATGTTATTAAAAGTTTCACTGTAATGGCCTCTTACGGTCTTACCTATTTTATCATAATGTACAATACTTTTCAATCTATCTATATTTGGGTGAGATGGATACAGTATCACAGGATTATCTGGGTATGTCAGACACAGGATTTTATCATAATTTAGGTATCAGTACAGCACAAAATGCTATATCCACTTGTATGTGCTATTATTTTTTGAAGTTGGCAAATTAACATTGATCAAACACAAAAATATTATGAGGATTTGGTACAAACACTTGGCTTGAATCTATTTTAGGTCAGGAAAGAGGGTGTTGAGGACAAATATACTATGTGGGAAATCTTGAGAAGGGATATTGAAGACCTCAAAATAGAAAAATAGATGTGTCTACATAAAAATTAGCAGCAGAGGATCATATATAGAACTGACTCGATATGAGATGTATGCATGCATGTATACAGGGCATGATTGCTTTATAGGCGTAGTTGGACCTACATGTGAATTGGTAAGCTATGCATTAAAAATATCACCATTAACATATCCCATATTGGTCAATAAGAGAGATTACATCAGCTTAAGACAAATGTTTAGATTCAATGAAGTAGGCTTATAATGCGAATATACCTCACCGAATTGGATACTAAATCATTTGCTTTGATCATGAAAATAGCTCATTAAGATACCAACAATTCTTATGTAACGGTGGATCCAGCATATTTTTTTGTTGGGAAATATTTATCTTGAATCTTGCATTAAGAAGTTGAATAAATAACATTTGAACTGACTGATGCAGATGGTATTTTCTTGGTCGAAGTGGACAGACTTTTAAGGCCTGGAGGTTATTTTGTATGGACTTCAGTTTCAAACACTCATAGATCTCTACGTAACAAAGAAAATCAAAAGAAGTGGACACAAATTCGCGACTTTGCTGAGAACCTCTGCTGGGATATGTTATCACAACAAGATGAAACCATTGTCTGGAAGAAAACAAGTAAAAAGAAATGCTACAGTTCTCGGTATGGAAACATAACCGAATATATTTGATAACAATTAATTGCTATTAGTTCATCTAACTTGTTTGTATCTTACAGGAAATCTGGCCCTTCAATATGTGGTAAGAGTCATGACACTGAATCCCCATACTATCAACTACTTAATCCCTGCATAGGAGGAACCAGAAGTCAGAGATGGATTCCTATCGAAGACGGAACACCTTGGCCTTCTCGGGTTAATCCAAACTCAACTGAACTTGCAATTCATGGTAATTCAAAATGATCATATTTTAAACTGTAATTTCTTTTTACACCGATTGCCAATTTTGTTTTTCGTTCATCAGATTTGCACTCAGAGGACTTAGCCGAGGACGCGTTAAATTGGAACTCTGCTGTTCGCAACTATTGGTCTCTTCTTTCACCTCTGATTTTCTCGGATCATCCAAAGAGGCCTGGCGATGAGGATCCCTCTCCACCTTTTAACATGCTCAGAAATGTGCTTGACATGAATGCTCGATTCGGCGGGTTCAATGCTGCACTGTTAAATGCAGGAAAATCCGTTTGGGTTATGAATGTTGTTCCCACGAGTGGTCCAAATTATCTCCCTCTCATCCTTGACAGGGGATTTATTGGCGTTCAGCACGACTGGTATGTATTTAAACCTTTTAAAGAAAATCTTCATATTTTGTGTTATTTGCAATATATTCACTAGGACCACGACGTTCTAAGTCAGGACAATCACTGATTTACATTTAGCTGTATCTGCTAAGATGTAAAGGCTTGGCCTAACACCAACTATCCCGGCCTGACAGTGGGTTATCATTGCTATGCCCATCAAGGAGCCACACTTGATTACCACATTTTAACTGGCTCGTCCTAAGCCTTTCTTCTTGTCTCTTTAATAATGCGATTAATATGGTTGAAACTCAACAATGATCGTGTATTATATTCATTTGAAAACTAAGAAAAATTTGGAGAACTCAGACATAAGTTGATGCTAAAATTATGTATAATGTACATTATCTAGGTTAGAGAGATGATATATAATTTGCAGAAATGCAGCATGCCTAGGTGTCTGAAGGAAAACTTTTTGAAACAGAAATAGAGCCTGAGACGGTATATGTGTATATTAAATATGGTGTAGGAGATGCAACACACAATTAAGCACAAGTCAATGATAACAGGCTTAGATATGCTTGGCATGTACAACAAAGAAGTGGAATACCATGGTGACTTATTTTCAGAATAAAGGGGTGTAGAAGAGGAGAGAAAGCCAAAATTAACCTCTGTAGAAGTCATATGAGTTTGAGTTCATTTCTATCTGATGAAGATATATGGTCTGTTCAGTAACATATCTAGTGAAGATGCATTATTCATGAGAGTGCTGATTATTCATGCATTTCCCCCCGACCCTTTTGGATAATTTGCTCAAATTGGCTGCTTCCCTAGTGTTTCTCACAAATTGGAATTAGTAATATTAGGAATTCTATTGAATTTCAAGTATGTATTCATAGATTTGTATATCACCTCTATCGTTGGGGTAAATAGATCTGTTTTACCATGCATCATGTACAGTACTTTATGTCAATGGTATTCTTTTTGTAGATACATTTTATGTTCGTCAAAGCAATAACTTTTGTCTTTGATTAGGTGTGAAGCATTTCCAACATATCCAAGAACTTATGATATGGTGCATGCTGAAGGATTACTATCACTTATGACTCCTCATCTCCATAGGTGTTCGACATTTGATATATTTATGGAGATTGATCGCATTCTGCGGCCAGAGGTACTGCAACGCTCCTTTTGGTATTTATCTTTGATATCGGCATGCTTCTTTTGGCATTTCTTCGTGGTAGCAAAATAATGCAAAATTTAGGGTCTTTTCACTGTTCAGTGCGAATAGCAATCCAAATGAAGTATGTAGTGTATAAACTTTATGCTATTTGGGTTAAATCTTGTATAGGCACCATCGATAAAATTAAGGACATCCTTGGACCATCTCACTTCAGGTCCTAAGTTATGCTTTCCAGTAGTTTGCCTATGGGCGAACTTGATTATATCTAAAAATTAACTTCTTGGAATTTACTGATTGTGGAGTAAGATGCTAAAGAAATAATGTTTATTCAAATTGATGCGAGTGTCAGCAGCCTAATAATGCCCAACCAGTTTATTAATTGATGATCCTTAAATCCATAGATCAAAGTGTAATTAGTATTACATAATGTGACTTGAAGATTTTATTTCCTTGTTACACACATTACAGTAGGAGTGTTGTTTATCCTAGCAAATTGATATTTAATAATATCTTGTGCCCAGATTTGTTTTAGTTAATATGAATACTAGGTTTAATATCTAGATAATTTTCGTATCTATGAGAATAAATCACATGCAGACACAACAATACGAATAAAACACTTACAGATACAATAAATCGCTGTCCTTCGTTAATGTACTGATACAACCAAATTTGTCTAACATTGGCATCATATGCAGGGATGGGTGATACTTCGTGATGAAGCTCCTCTTATTGAAAGCCTACGACCTCTAATAGCAAGATTAAAATGGGATTCTCGAGTGATGGGGCTCGAAGGGAACAGCGACGAGAAATTACTGGTTTGTCAAAAGCCCTTCTTCAGGAAACAACTGCAGTAAATCATCATTCATCATATAGTTCAATCAAGCAAGCAAGTATATTGAAGTTTACCAGAGAGTAGAGATAAAGTGAACTCTTCAGCACTTTCTATGGAGCCGTAAGGTCTCCATGGACCCTGTAATTATTCGAAATTTAGATTGAAGAATATTATAGGATAGGCATAGTTTTTTGAAATCAAAGATGGGTATCAAGGATACAGAGATGAGGCAGTCAAAGTGGTCATTACATTGTGAAGAAGGATATTGAATAAAGGAGTGATGCTGCAGTATATATATATAAGGGCAATGGGCAATGCAGTGCATTATATTTGGGTATATTCTTTTCTTTCATTATATTCTTCTCTGTATTCTATAACAGTGGATGTTCTTCATATTGTAGTTTTAGTTCGTATACTGCTCACATCAGGTCAAGATCTGATACAAAATACAATAAGCAAATAAGCATCTTATCCTCTACAAATTGTCTCAATTTATCTGAATAAGTGTGTGCAAATATGGCTTTGCACAATCAATTGCATACAACTATTTGGTAATCCATCTCAAACATGATTTGTTTTACCAAATGAATATTAGATTCATGTGTTACATACTCTCTTATCTTATTGAATATGATATAAAACAAAATCAAATTTCTATGGATAATAGTAGATCTCTTGCATGACATCCTTGAATCCGGATTTGCCCCTTTGGATGAGTGAATTCAGAACTTACAATCTCACTCTTTGTTAAGGAGGGTCTTTGTTCACATTTTACTAGAAATTTATTGAGTAAAGCTAGAATAAACGTAAATGGATAAGAGCTCTTGTCAATGAACATTTTTATTCTTGATTTTACATTGGGATTCATGCTTTTCATAAAGGCTACGAGACGTGTGTCTTGATGTGTAAAACTCGACATTTTAGCATGGATCTCAAAACAAATCAATAGATCACTAGTAGAAATATTTGCATCCTTGATAGGCATTCCCGTCAAGGATGCCCATTTTACTGTCAAAAATGCGTATCCTTGATTGGCCACCGTCAAGGGTACGCCGTCAGCAAATATCCTGTCAAAGATGTAGCATCCTTGACTAGAGCCCGTCAAGGATAGGAATCATTGACGGCGTATTCTTGACGGCAAATCCCATCAAGAATGTCTTTACATCCTTTACGGCAAAGCCATCAAGAATGAATGTAACATCCTTGACGACGGCAAGTCAAGGATGTTATTTACTTGTTTGCTGTCAAGAATGCTTATAATCTAGGGAAAAAACCCCCAGAAAATCCAAATATTTTCATGTATACAATCCATAATTTATTGAATACAAAATATAGAAATATTTTCCTATATACAATATTTCAATGAAAATATATACACACTCACATCAAAAACAATATTCTCATCATAATAGTCAAAATCAAACCACAATTTACATATACCAAAGACCCACTCAAGCACATCGATAAAAAATTGGTGAACAAGAGATACTATCCTTAAGTTTACAAGAACTTTACTCGAAATTTATTTCTAATCCTATTTAAACAGAGACCTGTTTAAAATTTCTTTATTTAATAGTCATAGATACTCATGTGATGGAGTCACATTCTATACTTTGGTTAACTTTTTTGTTCGGAAAAAATGAAAAATACATCAAAAGGAAGGCTAAAAATGTTATAATTCAGTTTTAAAAAAGCTCTCTGTAGTATGGAGAATATGTTTTTCTTTCCCTTTTCTTTTTTCACTCTCTCAATGGAGAGCTTTGTTCTCTTTTCTTAAAAGTTTTTGTTCTCTTCAAGAGTTTATTTCTCCCTTGTTTGGGAGATCAATAGTTCAGACGAATATTTTTCATGCACTTTGCTATTTTTTAAGAAATATGCTAATGATTATTCACTAGATTGTGTCAACAGAATGTGGTTGGTTTCTATTTTGGTGACATATACTATTGAAATTTCCACAAAGTATCTTCATCGACCTAAAAGTACTTTATTCATCATTCTCAAATCCTTATATATAACATTTAATAAAATATCAAGTTTCATGTTTTTCTAAAGTTTTAGATTTGATGTGTCAAAATTTCATTAAAAAAAAGTGTCAAACTATGAGCTGTTAACTCTTTCTGAAAACAAAAAACAAAAAATAAAAAAAATAAAAATAAAAAATAAAAAATAAAAATGAAACAAAAAGATTTTACATGTAATCTATTAAACTTCAGGGGCTTTTCTGCAATTTACCCAAACAAAAAAGTGTTCCAACCTAAAATTTCCAAACTCGAGCGCAAAAAAAATCCCTCCGCTGTTCCCCTTTCTCAAATCAAACCCAAACCCTCGACCGCCATGGCGACGACGACGGCGGACTCAATCCCGGTCATCGACCTCCGCCTCCTCACTCAGTCTGAAATCAACAACCTCGCTCTCTCCTCTCCAAACTCCTTCAACCTCGAAACCCTCTCCGACGTCGTCCCCAAGATCGACCGCTCCGTCTTCAACGAGTCCGCCGGCAGCCGAAAACAGACCTACTCTCGTCTCCCTCTCTTCCAGAATCCCCAATCTGAAACCCTAATTTCCCAATCTCAAACCCTAGATCCCCCATCCGAACCCCCAAATCCTCAATCTCAGCCCCTCCCTCGCCGACGTGGCCGCCCTCGCGTCCACCCTCTTCCGGCGACTCCCGCGGGCCCCGCTGAACCGTCTCTTGACCTGGATCGCCAGGAGAACCTCCAGATCGTCTCTTTCCTCAAGAAACTCTTCGAATCCCGCGGAAGTTGCAGCTACATCAAGAACAATAATGTCCGTGTCGTGAGCACTGCTTCTGTTTTGGATACGGACAAGGAGGTGATGAATGGGAAAGGGGAGACGGTGGACTTGCTGGTTTTGGCGGGAAAGGAGGATCTTTATGGGGAGGAGATCAGGAGACGGACGGATGGGCTGCAGACGGAGGAGCAGTTGCTGGGGTATATGACGGGGCTTGACGGGCAGTGGGGGAGTCGGAGGAGGAAGAGGAAGGTGGTGGATGCGGCGGTTTTTGGAGATGGGTTGCCGAAAGGATGGAAGATGCTGTTGGGGTTGAAGAGGAAGGATGGGATTGTGTACTTGAATTGCCGGAGATATGTTAGGTTGGCTTCTTCAATCTTTTTGTTTTTGACTTGGAATATGCTTCATTTGTTTCTTAACATTTGTATTTGATATAGAGTTGAGTACAATAGGTTACGAGAATCCTCTATTTTGCCCATAGTTCACTTTGTGAAATATGCAACTGCAATTTTGATGTTAGATTGGTAGTTGATCGCGCGTCATGACCCACGGTTGATGATGATTGTGTTGCCAGATTTGTGGTCACTATGATTAGACCTCATCATATTACACATGACGCCTTCCCAGTGGGACTGACGTATGAACTTAGGAGCATGACTTGCTATGAGATGTTGCGTCGTAAACTTTGATTGAAGCGGAGAAACTTAGTGATTGATCTTGATTCATATGCTGCAAGACATTGACCCCCTCTATCCTTGCTATCTTCCTCTTGGAAAGGTATGAAATAAATTGCTAGTATTGGTGAAGGATGAAGATAGAAGGTATAAGGAGAGTGGACGTTGATCTAATTGGACTGGGGTTGGAGGAGGATTCCTTTTGAGGAATGTGTTATATAACGAGGCAAAGTAGGACAACCTCAATATCAGTTGTTTATCCAGAATTTTAATTATAAGGAATCAAACTTCACATTTTCAGATGTAATTTGGGAAGCATGTGAATGCTTTTCTAAGAGTTAGTTTTTATCAATGTGTTTTGGTAATCGTCCAATAACCCAACAGTTGATATTTTTTAACGTTAAATCATATGTATGGTCAGATTTGCCAGTTATTTTTGCCTCATTTAAAGTCATTAGCTTGTTTCCTGAGTCAAATTTTGATCATATCTTAAGAACCAACGATGTTTACTGTCAACTGGTTTAATGCGTTTAATGCTGCACGATGGTTTTCTCTTTTTAGTGGTTTGGCTTACTGCTCTATTATGATAACTATCTATTTTGGTGTTCTCTATTGAGCTCATCCTCACTTAGCTGTTTTTCAATGTATAGCTTTTGAACAATTTATATTGGGCTACATAGTCTCGTTTCATTAGGTCATACAAAAGTTGGTATGTCCTTTCCATTCTAATGCTCTGCATCTTTTTTTGTTAACGCAGTATTGATTAGATTTCTTCAAACATATAGTTTCATTAACATTCTGTGCTTTACATACTTTATAGCATCCATACTATAAAACTGTTTTTTAATGCTGGTTATCTAGTTATACACTATTTTAGGCAATATTGAAAGTTGGCAGTGTTATAGAAGGGGGATTCATGCTTAACCGTCACTGCGTTTAACTGCCATGCTTGATAGATCATTTGTACTCATGATTCCCTGCTCTTTGCATATTTAACTGATACAGTCCAAGCGGAAAACAATTTATGTCCTGCAAAGAGGTTTCTTCATACATTCTCTCTCTTAATGGACAGCAAGATGCCGGGCAAACAGTTTCTGGTCAAATTGATGACTGTGCCCCTAGGATGGACAAACCAACTCCTGGAAGTGTAAGACTAACATAATATTGCTTTTTCAAAAATCCAATTCAGTGTTTAGTTTTAGCTTAATGGATATGCAACAGGTGTCAGGTCTTATCCATGCAGAGGACAGCACAAAAGAATTGGCAAATTGCTCTTTTGTTGCTCCTATTTCCTATGTTTCTGCTGAATGTGAGAAACAGGAGGGTCGATTATTTGGGGTCAAGCATCAGGCAGTGGCTGAACGTGATAACTCTTTAGAATGTCACAAACGCAGTATAACCTTTGGTGATAAGGATGCACATCTGCAACAGTTCTCGACCTTCCACCAGAGAACTGCAAAGAGGCGTAAACATGGACAGTCTCTTACAGACGGTGTGATAGTAAAAGATGGAAAATATGAATGCCAGTTTTGCCACAAAACTTTCATGGAGAGACGTCGCTATTATGGGCATATTGGAGCACATATAAGATATGAAGGTTTAGGTGTTGATGCAGCACCATACGATACGGCCGCAAGGACAAACAGTGATTCTTCTTACTTGGCTGTTGTACCGCTTGCTCCGTCGAAGATGAATATTTTGGCTAATAAACATGAAACTACCAAATCGGTTCACAGTCAAAAACATTTTGATTCTCCACAATGTATATCTGAAGCGAATACAAATGGAACTAACCATGATCCGAAATTACCTGAAATCGCTGAAGCTATCTCCAGTGACTCTAAGATGGAAATTGAACATAATAACTCAGCAGGTGCATTTGGAATTATTTCGCATGCCTCCAACGAGAACAAAATTGAATGTAGTCCAAAGGAAGATGCATTTGGCATTACTGAGGCTGCCTTCAGTGAGAACAAAATTGAATATGATCCAAAGGAAGGTGGAGCTGGAATTGCTAAAGTTATGTCTAATAGCAAATCTGTTGATAGACAGATTGAGGATGATAATATAACTCGCGACCAATGCCAAGGGAGTACCAAGGCTGAAGATTTTAGAAGTGACCTGAATGACGCGTCTCAGAGTTGCTCACCTGTTATAACTCAAGAACCCTCAAGAATAGAATCTGTTCAGAACCAAATAAATGATTGTGAAATGACTGGTGATGCATCTGGAATTATCGAGGATAGCAGTGTCCAAGATGGAAAACCTAATGTATGCCTGGATGCTAGAAGTCCCACTCTTGTGGAGGATGCTACAACCTGCAAGATCATTAGTAAAGCTGGTTTATCTTCCTCCAAGAGCAAAAATATCAAGGATGACAATAGTGATCACACTATAGGTGCTTATAAATCTGAGAAACCTGCTGATCCTAGGAACTCAACAAGTATTGAAATTGCTGAAGAGATCACCTCAAAGGAAAAAATTGTGGATGGACAGTTTAATGATTGTGACATCACAGATTACAAATCTGATGTGGTGGAAACTACAGATGCTATGAACATTCAATCTAATACATGCATGGATGCATTGACAATGACAACCTCACTTATCAATGTTGATAGCACTAGCTACAGTACTGTAGATCCTTCTCCTTGCTCTATGGCTTCTGTGATTGATGATTGTAATGGGCATCAGAAAGTATGTGAAGGCCATCTTTTTCTTTCTCCATCTGGCAATGGGCCAAGCTATGGTGTAGAAGCCTATTCAACTGATATATTTACATCTAAAGCAGAAGAACATGTGGGATGGGATACATCTAACCCTGAAAAAGGCAACACTGGAAGTGACCAGACTTTAACCAATAAAGATATTGGTATTGCAAGCACCACAAGTAATGAACTTAGTACCAGTTATATCTTTACCAATATTGCCAGTGAACCTACTTCTGGAATCGAGACAAATGCAGAATGTATGTTTTCTGGTGATCTGAACGAATCTTTGCTTGAAGGAATTGACACAGTTGATAATGAGCTGCAAGATTATTTTCATGACAGCAATATATGTGACGAGGAAGCTGCAGGTGACATCATGGGCAGTTGCCATGGAAGACAAGCTCTGCAGTTTACTGTGGCTGATCAGTCATCATCATGGATGCAATCATCTGATACCCTTCCTATCCTTGACATGATTCCGGATCAGGTGCGAACTCATTCTTTCTAAGAAAACCATATTCTAGTTATTCATTAGAAAATTAAATAGCATAGTTAAATGCTGAAAGCCAGCATCATTAGAGATTATACATTTCATATATCACCTTTTGATCTCACATTCAAAAGGGTGAAGTATTGCTTTGTTCTAGTTTCTCTGGTGTTTCTCCATCTTCCTTTGTTGTCTTGGTTTTTCTTCTTTCTCCTTCCTTTTTTTTAATTATTAAACTTACACTGATGTTGCTGTTACTGGTGGATTGTTTGTACTTTCATTATTTAATGCTTTACAAAGAAAAATGATGCTTTTTCCTTTCCATTTTTTGTGTTTGCAACATATCCATTTTGTGAGTAACATGCTAAATAATTTTACCTAAATAATTTTAACAAAGCCTTTCATTTGTAGATTCTGCTCTTCTGCTTCCATGAGCATTATTATGATCTATTCCCCTCTAGATTGACATTTGTAGTAAGACTTAGTGTGTTGCATCAGTATCTATTGTTATATGCAAAGTATTATAATTATTGTGTCATAGGCCAGACATAACAATGCCCATGTTACTCAGTACATGTTCACATACATTTTTTCTGAATTTTGTATAAAGATTAAACTTTTTTTTGATACAATTATCTATTTCAGCGTATTGTGATGTATGCATGTGTCAACAATTTAAGTAAAGGCTTTCCTCTGGTGGCCACAGTACATGACAACCCTCATATAATAGGTCACCTTCTTGGTAGACATTGGGCTTTGGTTTTACCTGGAAGATGACAATTAAACTTTGATGCATTTGCATGAATTTTTTGTGTAAGTAACATTAATCTATTATATCACAACCTTTGGCAGTTTCTAACATGTAGCCCAATATGTAACAGTTCCATAGTGCTTTAGTTCACCCGGATTACTTTCCATCCTGGAAATCTTTAATTGAATGGAATCATTTCTTTGTGTGGTCATATTTTTTTGCTAAGACAATAGCTTCTAGCTCCAATTCACATTGATATGCTCTTTGATCTGATTTGATCTTTATGAAGGTTTTGCGGTTGTTGAGAAATAAGTGGTTTTATTGTACAACCTACTGAACGTGAGATTATTCAAACTGAGAAACAAGTGCGCCATAACTTGCTGAAAAAGGAGGGGCATGTGATATAACAATTCCAGACCAAATCAAAGGATACTCGCGTAGGTTGATTCTGAAAAGGCAGCAAACTTAATGAGGTAGGAAGTGTGGTAGGGGACATGATGTTTCAATGAAGGAAGCAAGGGATATTAATGGGTATTGAGTAGTTACTAGATGGGGTTAAAATAGGCGTCGGACTTTGTGCCTCAGAAATTATACATCTATATACAAAAAAACTCTCATGATTGAAAGGGGAGAGAGAGATCTATGAAATTATAGCCCCGTGTTATATAGATTTTTTTAACATAGACTATCTCTAGACTTTGACATGACCATCCATCATTCCATTGTGATATGACCTAGTTCTGCTTAGTTATTCTCTGAGCTGCTATCGATGGTTTTCTAATAAATATGCTTGTTTCCATACTCTTAAGGAGAATACACCACCATTGTTGTTATAGGAAGGTATTCGACTGAAAATGAATGATGAACCGGGTGGGGATGTTTTTCTAGTGATGGAGCTAGGAGGATATACAACTATCATATTATACATCAATCAACGTCGCGATAAAATATGACATTGTAAATTTCATATATATAAGTAGGTGAAAAGAGAATCTGGAATAGAAGCTTTACCCAAAATAAATATGATATTGTATAAAATTTTTATTTGAAAGATAATAAAAATAAAGAAAGCAATATGTATGATATTTTTAGGAGTAGCAGTTGCAAGATAAAAGACTTAGGGAGCTTAATAGCAATTTTAATGATTTGAGGGATTATTTTCAAAGTATTAAAGATCTGAGGGACTAATATCGAACAAAAAAACCCTAAAATTTTTGTTATGAATCTAACATTCTATCGAGTGCAAGAAATTAAATAGTAGAGAGAGGTTGACAAATGCCAATTTGGTGGACAACACGATGATTGATGAGCTTAGGGCTTAGAAATCAAAATTCCTAACAATTAGATATCAATTAACAAATGAAGGTCACAATACTTGCACCAATCAACTGTGAATTAAACTGATAAGGAAAAAATAATAATAATAAGGCTTCAACTTTCTGACTTACCTTGTTGACGGTTGGTGGTAGGAAGATCTTGACTGCTTAGAGCAAGGTTACAGAAAGCGCTATGCGACCTAGGTGTTGAACCCGGTGCCTATAGCCTAGGCGCATAGACAGGGCCTAGACGTTTCTCTCTTTTTTAATATTTTTTAGTTACAATCAATGTCATCGAAAACGCTAGGCACCGTTAGGTGCAAACTGGCGCCTAGACACTAGACCTAGGAGGATTTCTTTTTTCGTTTAAGTGGTAGCAAAAGACGTTTTGCTGAAGGTCAGAGGAGTTAGGGAAAGTTCGTAATCGGTGGAAGAGGGCGGAGGAGTTCGGAGGAAGTTAGAGGACGTAGATACAGCAATAGAGAAAATCACGATCAAGACCTAGTAGTGCAGTCCGTATAAGCGGTCTCCGCTCCCATAGGAGCTTTCAAGCCCTAAGCGGGTGGAGCCTAGGCGGCCTACCGCCTAGGCCTAGGTGGGAAGGCGGGTGCTATTTAAAACACTGGCCCAGAGAATTGAGAAGATGAGGAGTTGGAAGAGGATGAGGTTATGGGGAGAAGATTAAAGCATAGGTGTATTTTGTGAATGGCGGAACGGGAATCTCACGGTCTCATTCATATGTGCGATTTCAATTTTCACTGAATGGTATTTGGGTTGGGTTCTTTTCGAGTTTAGATGGACATCATGGAACCTATAGACTGTAAAACTATAAAGGCATTATATAGGTTATGGGCTTGGAGATAAATGGACCTATAACCCATTTTCTCCCTAAACTAACTAGACTACAACTAAATGCATACACTATACTAAAATAAAAATCCGAAAGCCAGGCGGGGCCGTGGCCACCCCTAGCCTCCCGGCTCCGCCATTGCATGGTTTAGTTGAAATATCATAGGTTCATATGCAAGAAAAGGTAGAAGCCATATGTTTTCTACAAAAAGATGTATGCATATTTCAAAAGATATAGATAAAAAGTTATCTTTTACCTTTAGAATGTTTTGTCACATGACTTTGATTCTTCTTTTGTGGGAAGACATTTATTGGTAAATTCTGGATTCTGAAAATGCTTAGGTGCTGGATTTTCTCAAACATGTACTTTGGTGACTTGGACCTAGCCTGGAAATGTTTAATAATTCAAGTTCCTGAACAATTACATTGTTTCTAATATCTATACCCAATGTTGTTTAGACATAGTAGAATTGTAGAAGGAAATGCCCTTTTTATAATCTTTTTGATTGCAGAAGATATTGCAAGCATCTAAAAGTGTATTTTCTGCAGAAATGGTCCCTGTGTTTTTTCGTTAGGAACTCTTGCCCAAGATTTTAGACACTTCAACTACAATATATATTCACGTGACGTCTGTATGTGTCTTTCTCAAATGTCACCATCTTGTTATAAGCCTGCAAAATGAGTTGCAAATAGGAATGTTAGTGAATGCAAGTACTCCAATCCGATTCTGATTCCATATCCATATTCCATATCTGATGAATATGGATATCCATATCCACTCCATTTAAAATATGTGTGCTGGCTTTCTAAAATTTCCAATTAAATGTCTGAATACATATCTAGACATACAAGACCATGTACTACTTTATACGATGGAAATAGTTGAACTCTTGCAAATAAAACCCTGGAAGCATTTCATATGCAAATATCAATACATTTAGGACTATATTGCATAAGACACTATTTACACTGTACACCTCTAAAAGCTCGACCTTTTTCAACAGCGAACCCCCTAAAAAAATCGATGCCTTTAGATTATATCTATTTTGTGCTGCGTAATATAACACAAAAAATCTATCCACTGAAACACATTAAATTTGCAGGTTGAACTATTTTTCTTCAAATCTTAAGTAATAATCAATTATGTCCAGTTAGTATCTGGATCCTAGTTGGAATTTGTTTTTATCAAATTTGGTAAGAAACTTCAATTTTCAGACTGTTAGAATATAAAATTATAACCCTCAACCCTCACCACACTTTTAGAGTTTTGGTGTAGTGACAGGGATTAAAAGATGGTACCAGAGCAACCTAGGTTCGAATCCCACTATCCATGAATTTCTAGAGCGGATTAAAAAAATATACCACTCTGTGGGTCTAGTTTTTGGCCTATAACAAGGGCTGTCAACCTGCGAGGGCATGTTAGAGTATAAAATTATAACCCTCAATCCTCACAACAACATCGGAGTTTTGGTATAGTGACAACTTAAGACAGACAATATACATATCCATATCTGTGAAAGAAAAACAAGTACAGATACAACTATCCCCTGTACTTGCTTCGCTTATACCCCTAACTAGTTCATTATGCAGCAGAAAGGCAATACTTGCAGAGCTAGTAGACTATATTTTGCAGGCAAATGAACGGTCCCTATGCGACAATGTAGTTTTATACAGAAAGAAAATGCAGGCAACATCAACCTTTGTCAATAACTACATCTTTTCCATAATTTTATTGTGTAATACTATTATCAAATCTAAATTTATAACAACGATTGTAGACTATGGAGAGTTGAAAGCAAACATGATTTCTTTACATAAGTTTATACATGAAGTGAGAGAAATCTGTGCACTTTTTTTATTTTTCAGATAAAATGTTTGCCTTATGTAACAGGGTCAAGATGAGCTTTGTGGTACACTCCCGAGAAACGAGCGAGCAAACATATCGGGTTTTGAGGAACTGCGGCTAGGAAGTATAGAACCTTCAGACTTTGTTCTCTTCACCGATCAAGCATCAGAACCCTCAGAAGCAGCAACGAGGTCATCAATGGAATTGTTTCCAGATGACCAGCTAGATTGGGGCATGTCCTTAACAAAGATGGTGAACGCAAGTGTTTCAACTACTGTGTGTGTTTGGTGCAGCAGAGAGTTCAGCCTTGAAGGTATTGAACCTGAACCACAGTCAGAATCTCTGGGTTATATGTGTCCAGATTGCAAGGCTAAGATTTCAGGCCAATTGGGCTTGTTAAACAATGGATTTTCATAGCCAAGAAAATGACATGCTTCTCCCTTTAGGGAAAAATATGCCCCTCACTGAACATATATTAATCTCTAACTTTAGTTTGATTTTAGGTTGATTTTGATGCTTGTGATTGCTGTATTTTCAGGCTCCTTTTTTGTATTTATTAACGCTCGCTATGTAGCTAGTAACTCGAAGATGGTACATCTTGTGAGCTTGTTCTCCTGAATTTTGTAACATTGAGGTTTCTTGTACTTGATGTGGTCTCTGAAAAGAAATGGTGCTAATGCTGGAAATTTGGAAGATACAAGTCATTTGTATTGGAAAGCTGTTTGATGCCAATATATTAGGATCGAAGCACTATCTTTCCCCCCTATCTCTTTCCTTTTTATCTTTTTTTTTAATTTAATTTTTTGGGGTATGCTGAAAAAAGAGTGCGGTAGGCTCACGAACTTACTTCGAAACACACAAACATGTTGATTATGTCCAAGGACTTAGGAAATGTTGGTAAGGGTCAACAAATTTCAGCTACTCTCTGTTATTAACATATGAAATTATGGGTCAATCTTTTGTTGATGATATATCAATGATGCTTCCTTTTTTGTTTTTTTATGGGCTCATAGTCTAAGTTCGCCGTTCAGATTCTTGCCTAGTTTTGTTCGTTTACAGACTGATAGTGACGTGCGCATACATTTTTTTTTTTTGGCTGTTTGTCACGAATAACAGTAAAGTAAGGAGTTTTATGCTTGGGAGGACCTTGATTCCTCTGAGATTCAAATAATGTAGTGTCAAGATCACTACAAGTGATGAAAGTAATGTACCCTTAAAATAGTGATAAATTGTGAAGGTTCAATTAAGAAGTCAAACTACATTTAGCTTCTAAGATAGAATAGCATGGTGACTGGTGAGCACTTTATTCTACTAGTTTCTTTGGTCTGCTAGAATAAGAGAACAAAGAAAATTAAGCCAAAATGGATTCTTTTGTGTGAGCTCCTGAAATAGACTGTGTTCATATTGATTTTCTAGAGGGACCCGCTTCTTAGTAGCCTGTCCCCTTTCAGGCATCTGTTAACAGCTCACAATTACCTTTTTATATACTAATCTATTCACAAACAAATTCCCTGCTTTAATAATCTCACCGAATGCGCGTCGACGCATAGACACCCGCATAAATGCAGTATTCCCATATCTCCGTATGGAAATATCTATGCGTAAATGTCCAAACTTCAATAATTGTTTGGTTCGGTCGTCGCATCAGCGCGGCACCCACTTTAAAACCCAGCGACGTGGGCCCCGCCATTTCTTATGTTGCGAACCAGAATAAGAAAAGTGGGCCGTCCAATGATCCCGGCCTAAAACAAACGGCCCAGATTTCTTCTCACATGATCGGCACGTGACTATTCATCCTCCCATCCGTCGTTTATCATCTCTCTTCTCCCCCCCCCCCTCTCTCCTCTCCTATCCGTCGCCGCTTTGAAATCAGAGGAGAGAGAAAAGAAAGGGAGAATTTTAATTTCAAAACAATAAAGAAGGGGGAAAAAAAAGAAAAGGGGGAGAAAAAGGCGCTGAAAGAGATTCTCTCCCTCCTTTCTCTCTCATCGGCCGCCATGAATGGCGACAGGCTCTAAGATGCGCCGGGACCGTCCTCCCGCTATCGTGCGCCTAGGGTTAGGGTTTCTCTTTCGCTTTGTATAGAAATATCTTGTGCTCGGCTATGGACGCGAGATTCTGGAGGGGTTTCGCCCTATTAGTATTCTTCAGTCGGTTGGCTCTATCCGTTGGAATCTCCGGCGATACGGCGGTGTGCGCTAGGGTTTCGGCCGTGGATTCCATCCTGCCGCCGCCGCCTCGAGATTCGTGCTCGGCGACGGAATCGGAGTCCGATGGTTTTGAATCGGTTGGTGTGGTTGAGGTGCGCTGATCTGATCTTAGGGTTTAATATTTTTGTTCAATTCATTGGAAAAAAGATAGCTTTTTGATGAAAGGATAAAATGATTAAATGTCTTATGAAATTTCTGCTTACACGAATAATTTATTTATCTAGTTTGGTATGCAAATTTCGTTGCCAGTTCATTAGCAAATTAGAAAGGCAAAAACTTTACTGTGAGAGCGACAAAATTAGGTCATAAAGGCTAAGATTAGGCTACTATGTTGTGAATAATTCATGTAGGAATGCTTTCTGGGTTTCACCGTTTTAGTTCTCTATCAATAGTTTTTTGTTCCATCAAGTTGTCAATATTCTGTAGGTTGTTGACTTTTAAGAGCTGATTGAGTTGGAGTCTAGTCAGGAGAGAGCACTTGTCTTATTTATTGCAACTGTTTCTAGATTGGAGAAGGCAATAGCTGCAAGCCAGCAAATGGTTCCATAAACCTTTGTGATTTTTCGTCCTTAGAATATGCCGACGTAATCTGTTTAAATAAAGAAGTAATTAATCTGTTTCAATATTGTTAATCCTTATGGTGTTGTTTATTTTTACTTCAAAATAAAATAGTGATTGACAACTTACATTAGAATGTTTCCATGACAGATTATGAAATGGTATGGGTATCAGGTGTCAATTTCTAATTTGTTGTCCTCTCCTTGGGGGTCAATTTAGGATCTATAGGTTAACTGAAACCTTTATTCTCTACTCTCTAATTCTCTAGTGTGAATTTTCAATGTTAAGGAACTTGGAGATTTTGCATAGAAAAATGATGGAGTTCACTCTTGGGTATTTGCTAAATAAAAAATAGAAAACCTCCGCGTGCGCGGAGAGTTTGATATGTACTGTTACTTTAGCCTAACTAACAAATGCCTAAAGAGTAGAGGACAAAGAATACTATGTTTATTTAAAGACCGGTTATAATCAAGCAACAGCATAAACTTGAAAGTTTGAAAGACTAATGAGCACCCAAATTCACATGAACAAAAGTATTTTCTATTGTTCCTTTGCCATAAACTAGTTTACTCATCAAGCATCTGAAATCATTCATACGTCAAACAAGTTTAGTCGTTAATTTGTTTCGAGTTCTATTCATTGTGTTTTTTTTTTCAATTTTCAGTCATGGAATGATTTTTTTTAAAAGAAACCAGTTATCTTCTACCACCGAGGATGAGAGTTCAATCGTAGAGCTATTTCTTAAAAGAAACAGAGTGCCACCGGGTGTGAGAGTGACCTGTGAGCACAGCATAATTGTCAACACCACTACCACTACCTTCACAAATGGTGAATAACGTAGATGAGCAGGAACTTGCAACAGATATTGAATTAAGACCTAGAATTTATTTAGTTGCTAAGGATTCTAAGCAATTAGAAAATATTTGAAGAGCATATATATTCACCGACGGCTTCTTGCCTACTTGTACTAGCAAAGTATGTAACTCATGTTATAATAGAGGTTTCAAGAAATGAAGATAAAAAGCATGTTATCATAAACACTATAAACACTATATTCTAATTTGAAATTGATTTTGAAGTCTTATTATGGAATAATGTTTAGATACTAAGCAATTGTGCAAAAAAATATATTTTATTGCATTATTAATAATTTTTTGGACCTCACCTTCTCGAAATTCCTGGCTCCGCCACTGTTGCTTGGTACAATCAAATATAACTTTTCTCTCGTAGGAACTCAGGAAGACAGTAATAATATTGCATATTATCTATGCTTTCGTTAAAATATTTCAGATCCAAACATTGGCTCTTGAAGATAAATGTTATGAGATACTGAAGGTGCCTTCTTTTTTGTTGTACTGCAAATGTTATGAACTTACCGTCATACTCTTTACTGTGGCTACAAAGATTTTGTTTGTTGTCCAAGTTCAATAAGAGCGTATTCCATTGGAGACTTGATTTTGTGTTGAATTTAGTGGTGTATGAGATCAATTGCTAGTATTTGATCCTCTTCTTGGGATCAATTTAGGACCTATATATTAGGAGAGAACCTTATACTCCAGTAAGAAATTGGGGGGAAATATCATAAGAAATATGGAAGAACATCTGTCTTTAATATTGTGACATTGTGAATGTTGAGAATCTTTGTATGGCTGCTTTCTTCTAGAGGGAGTTAATGTCGTCTACTAGTGAAGGCCCTTAGTTATTGCACGCCAGGAGTTTGAAATGTAATGGTCCTTGCACCTAATAGGTTAATAGTAGGTGATAGTGACTATTCATTCTTTTGCATAAGTTATGATTTATTTTGATTTTATGATTTTCTCTGTGAATCCACTAAAATATCTCAGACGGTGTGACATGATGGAGCTACCATTTCTTTATTGTGTTTAGAATGTCACCCTCAAGACTTTTTTCAAAAAAAAAAAAAAGAAAAAAAAGAAAGAACTTTTTGCCAAATTCAAGAGGGGTATTGAAAGCTTGGGTTTATGGCGACTTGTCCCACAGTATTTTTTTGTTACTTTTTCAAGGGGGATGAAGCTGCACTGCAGAGAGCATTGAATCTCGTGTACAAAAACAAGGAACAATATGTAGCTGTGCTCTTTCATGCTTCTTGGTGTCCTTTCTCTAAAATTTGCCGACCGAACTTCAATGTTATGTCTTCCATGTTTCCTACCATCCGTCATTTTGCATTTGAAGAATCAGTTGTCAGGCCAAGGTATGGATGATCAAAGTTTTTATTTTACTATAGAAGTATGGAATATAAACCAGTAGCATGTCTGATGAATCTAACACTGATTATTATTTACAAATTGTAGCATCCTTTCACGGTATGGTGTTCATGGTTTCCCAACTCTCTTTCTCCTAAATTCTACCATGCGGGTGCGTTATCATGGCTCACGAACCATCAGTTCTCTTGTTGCTTTCTATAGTGATGTCACAGGTATGACGCATTGATCACTTACAGCAAAATTCATATGTTTTCTGTGCTTAAAAAGGTGGAAGATTTCAAATACTCGTTTGCACACCTATTCTATAACAGGGATCATTCCCACGTCTGTGTTTCAATTAAATGTTCCGCCGTCCTTATTGTCATTGTTGCTTACTTGGCCGCTTGTCCCACAAAGACAATTTGCCCACTTGTCCCACCATTCTGCCTGCTATGCTTGTGGGGTAAGCTTTAAAGACAACAGTGCACGTGCTAAATCTCATTTTTACCAAGGTTGTCTGGAAACTCCCTATGAATATGAACACGTAGCTTGCCAGAAACCAAGAGTGCACATGTGGTTGCTGCGTGTTGTTAAAAAAATAACATGCTACTACATTTTCACAACCAGTAAACTTCCAAACATAGTCTGGACATCATAACTTTACACTTAAATTGCAATACAATGACAATGCCACTTGAGCTACTTGTTGGCTCTTTATCTTTTTGTACCGAGCTAACTGCTGCAGGTACTTCTATTCTTAATTCTAGTATTTAAAGAACATAATTTTAAGATATTGAATCATCAGCTCTGTGAGTCCTAGAAGAAGTCATAACTTAGGATAACAATAGATAATGAAGAACCACCATATAAAGTTTTTCACATAGTTCTACAGGTCAAAGTGGAAAATTGAGTTAAAGACAGGTCACAACACTTGATGCCTATCCCACATCGTGAAGAAAATATATGCCTATCCCACATCGTGAAGAAAATATATGTAGGCAATATTCATGTGATTTTTTAATTCTCACATTATAATGACCATTTTGAGATATTTTTATTTGTCTCTGTGGATTATCTCATGCCTTTGAGATAACTGCAGTTCTTTGTACTAGACCTTAATGTCTTCTCCCATCATCTGGAATTTTTTGTTTTATGAGCTTATAATTGTGTGATTGAGTGGATCCGTTTACCTGCTAACCGCCCATCCAGGGTTAGCTACTCTCATGTCCTTGTAGTTGTTTGTTTTAGCAACATGTCTAGCAAAGAAGGCTTGATATTAGGTGTGCACCTTTAAAAGTTAAAAGTTGCCTTAGCTTGAAGATTAGAAGGTTTGAACAGTGAAGAAAATGTTTGCCTCAATAGGTGTACCGACAGTTTGTTTTTATGGTGACTGTCAAACAGCACAGACTAATGACGATCCTCCGATTTCTTTCGCGATGAAGAAATTCATAACCTAGCTAACAGTGATGCTTCTTGGATCGGACATGTGGGAAGCGACAGAGATGTGATAGCCTGATAGGGTTAGGACAAAGAGCTTGGCGTGTACTGGGAATTTGCATGTTGTATTGATTATAATGCTGCGTTTGGTGGAATCAAATTGATGGGTTTCTAGGGATAAGCAATTAAGAAGGACATGTTAGTGGTTATTTTAACAGAGGATATGTTCCTTAGCAAAATTGGATTGAAGAAAAACATAATAAAATAGAATAGAAGGATTCAGGTAATCCCAAAAAGGTTTTGTTGTTGCGTTCTTGTTGTTGGTGGGACTAGGTTTTTACTGGGAGCCCCTTGTTTACCAGTAGCTACCTTAATTGGGAATTTAGAAAGAACTCATAGAGTATGCAAATAATGCAGATATCATAGAGTTTATTTCCTCAAAACCTTTCTTGGAGAGTCGAACCACATTTTAGGAAAGAATTCCTGGACTCCTGGACACTCACAGATCACAATCTGAGAGCAGCTGAAGGATAAATTTGGATTCCACTTGTTTCTCCTCCTTTGTCTTCTTTTTGGAACTTTCTCAACTACATAGACATCCCTTTTTTGGGCTGATTGGAGAACAATGGGGGACTCTGAAGATGATAACATCCTATTCGATGATAACATCCTATTGCTTTTTCCATGCGCTCTCTTGTCTTTGAAGAATTTAATTTTCTAAACCTATCTATATCATATGAAATGTAGCTGCTGGCTGTCTGATCGAGTTGAAGACATAAAATTGAGCATTCAGAGGACTTTACTCAGAGAGAATTGATGATCAATCTCTTCTCCTTTCCTTTATTTATTCTTTAATTTAGGGAAATACCATATAGGAATCAAGGTGACTGCCAGCCACTGTTTGACTGTTTTCCTACTCCTGCTACCTTCTAGCTATTCTATTAATATGAATTTTTTTTAAAAAAAATTCCCTTAGCGCTTTTAATATATATGATATATTTGTAGGCACTAAACCTGCTTCGGTAGAGTCATCATCCATGGAGAAAGCATCAGATCCGCTAAACCTCCCTGAAATCGAAAAAACCACAGATCAGGAGAACTGCCCATTCTCATGGGCAAGGTCACCTGAGAAGTTGCTTCAACAAGATACCTATCTGGCACTGGCCAGCTTCTTTGTGCTACTAAGGTTACTTCACCTCTTTATTCCAAAGCTCAATGCATGTGTTGAAAGGGCTTGGAGGAGGCAAATGCAATATGCCAGCCTTTTGAGCTTCTGGGATCATTTTCAAGCAAATCTTCAGGAAGCCAGGCAGGGTCTAAACAGGCTCAATCCATGTAAGAGAAGCAATCTTCAAGAAGGGGCAATGAATGCAAAGGCATGGGCGTCGAAGTCGTTGGCGACAGTATCGATTGGCGAACCGAGCAGTTCAAGAGCACAATCAGCAAGTTAAGGGGTAAATATATACTCCCGTAACTACCATTTGCAGTGTTTTGTAACAGTTGTCTGTATAGAGATAAAAAAGTTTGTTAAACTTGTGATGGGTTAGTGGCTATAATTCTTTTGCTGCAGACTCATTTAGGAGAAAGATGATTTCAGTATTTCAACTATTGCTTACCCTTTCAGGAAGCTCTTCTTTGTAAGCTGTTGTTGTATTGTTCTGGTATTTATTAATATAAATCAATTGCCCTCCATAGAGAGTTCGAGAATAAGTATCCAGGGAGGGGATTCGACGAAAAGATAGTTGGAATAATCGGATGGCCAAACGTCTGGAGATGTATTTGACGTTTTTATGTACGCTCAATTCTCTTGGGGATTTATTGTATTGTATTGTACCATGTATTATGTTTTTCAACAAGTTAGGCATCTGTTTACCCTTTTAACATTGTGGAGCCCTTGCTAAACTTTAAGGCACTTGCTTCTTCATATACATATAGAGATATATGCAGTGTAAGCTTGCGGATCACTGTCTTCAATGCATTCTATGTCTATGATTATCCATGGATGTTTCAAGCATGCTTCTATTTGGTTCTGTTTGTGAATACCTCGCAATGTGATCGCTACGTTAGCTTGTTCAGTTTATAACCCTTGGGATTTATGCTGAAGTGCAGTTTCTAATTTAAGTTGTGAAGAAAAATCAATTTTCCATCATAGCATGGCAGTATGATTATGGTGCTGGTATTTCAGTATGATGCATGATTAATTTATCTTATATGTGATTGAGAGAACTGGCTCGAATATGTTCTACTTGCAAGCTTGCGGCCATAAGAATTATATTCGTGGAAGTGGAGGTACAATGTATTCATGATTTGCTTGTGAATCCTTTCCCTAGTTCAGTTGTTGACAAGAAATCACTTAAGATTGTCAAGGATATGGCTTTTTCTTTTTCTTTTTTTTTTCCTGTATTTGTACAGTATTCTTAAAGTTGAAATTTGTTAAAGATTCAGGGGATAATATAAATTTATCAGGGTATGATCTTTTCTATTATCAACAGTAGATTTACGCGCACGTGCATAGTGCATGTGCAAAAAAATAAAAAAAAAACGATTCGTCAAAACTAATTCAATGTTGATAAAGAATTTCTTTTGTGAGTAAATGGAAGGAAATTATTGTTTAAATTTTATACGTTGTTCATGAAAGTTAATTCAATTAAAGGAATAAATTTATAGTTAACAGATACAATTGAAATATTTTTAATGAAAATAGTAAGGAGATTTGAACTTCGTAACTATCTATAATCCACCTCAAACCATTTACCGTTTGAGTTTTATTTTATGAGCACTGTACTTCTTAAAATCTAGTTTGATTTGTTATTTTATATTCGTACTTTGACTTGATTAATTAAACTTTATATGGAATTTTAATTATATATGCATAAGGTCCCTGGTTTTTGGTAATTAGACATGATATTATATTTTAATAAAAGAAATTTCTCTTTCTCATATATATATATATATATATATATATATATATATATATATATATATATATATATATATATATATATATATATGTAATCTAAAATGAATATACAATTTTATAGACTCTATCTATGTTTATGGCAAATATTGCTTGGAATGTTCTAGAAAAAATAAAGATATAAAAAATATCTCTCATCAAATTACCGTTTTACATTTTCACCATAATAGGAAAGAGGACATGTCCACCATTCATCCATTTTTCAGATTGGCCTCACTTGGTTCATTACCTAGTAACTAGCATTATTGCACGTGCAAGAAGAATTAAAACTTAAATATTCTATTTTTACAATAAAAGGGCCACTTGATGTCCTAAAATATCATTAATTTTACAATATATTTTTATGATGTTTGTTCATTTGATATGCTATATCCTTTTTTATCTTATTTGGAATTGACTATGATAAATATTTCAACATGAGCGATGGCGTAATTTCCTTAAATAATTTTATTTAGAAGAGACAATTTTTTTTCATATTCTCTATACAAATTATTATTTTAATTATTTTTAGGCTAACTATCAGTTACTATCTAGCTATACACTTTAAGTAAATATTTACATTGAAACATATTGCAATTCTAATTGTTATTTTTATTGTATATTTATATTCATTTTTGAAAAGAACTTTATCATTTCATATTTAGATCTTTTATAATATGCAATGCTAAATATTTCAACATTTTAGAAAGTTCTAGAAAGAGAGAGAAAAGAAAAGAGATGAAAAAGTCCTTTTATAAAATTGTGATTCTACTCTTTCAAATGCAATAGAACTCATCTATTTTTGGCTTACCCCAACTATTTTCATTATATAATAGTATAGATATATAGACAAATAGCTTTTTTTTTTTTTTGGTGGGATCTGTTATGCATTTTTAATTTCCGGAACTTTCTTCTTTCCTCCTCTTCCTACTTGCTATAGTTGCTACTACTACTAGGCATGAGAGTGGGAATGTACTGGTGAGGGGAGATTACCAGAGGGGCCACTGGTAGCAGCACTCAATCCATACAAAGGGTGTGTTTGACAAGTTCTCCACTATCCAAATTAGTAAAGCTAACCTAGTTAATAAATTGAATTGTTGCTCGAGTAAAATTGGACCAACTCCAAACTTGATTTTCTTAATTCAAATTTAGGCCTTTGTCCGGATTACGATTGAACCACCCCACTACTTGGATCAAAACTAACCTGGTTAGTCTTAACCAAATTAGTGGAGAGTAGCCACACACGCCCAAGGAGAGGAAGTCACTTCCAAAGGAAAGCTAGAGATCCTCCACATCCTTCATTGTAAAGAAACTCTGCAACTTAGGTTATGTACACCAATAACGTCTCTTTATTCTATTGGCCCTATGAATGACATTGTTTAAACAAGATAAGAAACTCTTTTAGCTTATTGCCCGCTTAGTAAACTATTGTTATTGATACCCTTAACCGACTGTAGAATTTCTCTACAATAAAAGGTTGTAGAGAATCTCAAGCCCGCAAAGGAATCTTATAAAAGTAGCTCCTCAATAACTCGTAATTTGCAATCTAATGTCCAGCATCGTATAGTATTCATCCTAATGCAATGCTAACAATTTTATTTTCCATTTAACCATATAATTGATATTATCAGAATAATAGACATCATTACCAGGTAAGTTTCTGCAGAAAACTCTACATGTAAGGTTTGCAATCTATTCTTTTCAGCCATCAAATAAAATAGTCTGGAATAACAAAAAGGAGACAAAAGAGTTACCATATCATATACATACAACTAAAGTTAACTTTAAATGGTACTACTGATTAGATGATATCTGGGTTAAATTTCAGAATGTTTTGCAGTCGCCAATGCAAAGTGATAAGCTCTGTCCCTTTGTCCATGGTAAATATCAATCGGCTTCTGCTGTAGTGTCCTGGCTCACAATCTGACATCGCAATAGTTTTTTAGGAAGATGATAAAATCAAAAGTAACACATCATATAGCATATTAGGAGCATAATATCTTGTTTCTAAGAATGAAAATGTAAGACCAGAAGGCTAATAATGAGAGCGGCAAAAAGCATAATCAGCATGGAATAATAATTATGAAATTGATGTTAATGTACTTATACAAGCATAGTAATTTCCCGTGTCATACTTTCTCCTTAATCTATACCGATAATGTACATCTGCTTCAATCCACAACCGATGTTTTAGATCTGATATTTAAACCTTGACATCACCACAATCATCATCATAGCAGGACTGATTAGAATGATAATAGCGTAAGATAACTAAACTTTACATTGTACAAGTGTTGATTTCTAACCTCTCCGAATATTGGTACATTCAAAGATGTTCTCGATTCTTAGCATATCAATACATCATTAAAATGTCCACTGACACGTATATAGTCATTTTTTTCCCACGATAGGTAAGAAAGCTTCCCCAAACCCAAATTAGTGTGTTTCAACACACCTGAAGATAAACAAGCGTTCATCTATGTCCAACACGATTGTTAAATTAACTATTTTATTAAAGTTAATTCTTTCATATATTTAACAACCCAGGATAAAGTATTCATGAGTCAAATATACATTTAACCAGAAGAAATAGACAGAGATATGTATTTATATGCACAACTCTAAATCTCGTGCCTGGGTTTAGGCAATTACCATGTCCGATACCATGTGTTCATATCAGAATACAACATTTGTGTGTCATGCCCATATCTATAACGAAACAGTTATTTATTTATTTTTTTTGGTGGGGGTGGGGGTGGGGGTTGGGGAGGAGAGAGTTTTGGCATATACAAAAATTAAATCCTTTATAACTTCTGTTTCATGTAACTCAGGCATTCTAATAGAGGCAAATCATGTAGTTTAGCAAGTTCCATCCGGACTGTAATATCAAATAAGAACTTTTATCCCATAGATGAGTCTTTTAACATTTTCTGCATTCTGTATCCCATTATCACGTACAAATTGCAACAATAGAAAATGTTAACTGGTTGCCAACTATTGAGGAAAACCAAGATATCAGTCTTAATGATATACCTGAGCTATGTAATCCTTTAACTTATTGCTGATGGACTCATCTAATGCTCGTTCAGCAAGCTCATACATCACACTATTGCCATCTGGGCCACTAGTTTTCTCCTTCTGTAAATATCTGAAAGAAAAATTGATTTAAAGAACAGAATGAACTATAAGATGCAGTAAGAGACATCCTTACCTTTGCTGCACAAGTACCTCCAGTGTTTGCTTAGTGCTTCCAAAGAACGGATGGTCTTCATCACTGTCATTTACTCCCATTCGCTTTAACTGATGCCAGAGATTTTCTAAAAATACTTAAAAGTTAGCAAAACTTAATTTGCAAACAGTTGGATCAGAAAAGTGCAAAAAAAGAGAGATACCTTCAGATATTTTACCACCAGCCAGATGTACAATGCCAATCACAACAAAGGTGAAACCGGACACATGTGATGTCTCTTTGTTCTCAACATATTTGCTAAAAATATTAGATGGTAGCTGGCTCACAAGAACGTATGATTTTAATTCTGCACCGCCTGAATGAAATATATCTCTATGTCATCAGAACACAGTTTGTTGTTGCTCCAAATATTCATTAACTGTTTGAACAGATATGCTGAAAAAATATACGTGCCACATGTTTCCAAGGAGCTAAACACTTCACACAATGTGACTCTCATCAACTCTCCTCATACAAGAAAAAAAGGGAAAAAAGAAAACAAAAGAAAATGATCATCATCATTGTATGGTGGCCTTCCTGAATGGCAAGTCTGCAGTGATGAAATCGTTAGGTTTCCTTGTACGATAAAAATTTTCTTTCGGTGTTTAATGGTACTGATCACTATAAAATTCATTTTGAAGGATTAAGAGTCAGTACCAGAGTTCGTATCAGGACATGCCTTTAGTATTTTATAATTGTAATACTATTTCATTCATAAAGAAAACAAAAATGCATTAATTACATGGTCAATCATATTTGACAACCTAAATTCATTTGCATCCTCAAAACAAGATCAGGATAAAAAGCAGCAGGAGATAGTCCAAGGAAACAGCAATAACAATAAAGGCCAGCCTGAGTTTAAATGGCATCTTACTCTGCTGAGACATGCGGCCCTGCTTGTTTGAGGTAGGTCGAGAGCGCAGGAGCTCTTTCATCTCATACCCAAAAATATGAGAGAACTTTTCTCTGGCCTCATTTATCACCAGAGCTGGGAGGGATCGCTGAGAATAGTTCTTAGTTATTATTTGAGTCAGTTCCTCCCTCTTTATAGGACAACCAGAGGTTTGATGACTCTTGAATAATACATATCGAATTACTTCTCCTACTAATTTGTCCTTTTCCTGTAGAAAGGAGCATTTAATGAATTTCACTATTCATTCAACATAGGATAAATTGTGTCTAGAAAATGGGAGTGATTGAACTGCAGTACCTCTACAGACACATTCATTTGTGATAGGTCTTCATTGTAGTTGGACATCCTGCATTTATAGAAAATACATTAGCACCATTTCAACAACCATATAAACTGTCAAGCTTATGAAAGGACAACATAGTATCTTACCAGAATAGGAAACATCGATGCAATTAATTCTATCTCAGATCATACAAATCAATTTGTGTTATCCCAACAGACCAACATCAAGTGTATATTCAACTATTTGAGGGCTTCACATAAATCTCATCATTCAACTATATTAATACTTATTTCAGATTAAAGGACAGCCATGATGTTTTTATTTAGTGTAAAACCAAATAGCTTTAGTCAATAAATTTTGAGAAAGCATCTAGATCCATGAGAAGACAAAGATATGCTTCAGGAAAAAACATGGGAAGTTGGGTTGTAAAGGAACATACTTTAGGGATTGAATATAGAAACAATTAAGGATGCTTTGCCAAGATATGCCATCTGAAGTACTCAGATATTTCAAAAAATCATAAAGGTTGCAACTTTTCAATGTTTTCATATGCTATTGATATTCCTTAGAATGCAATTGTTTTCATATGATGTTGAGCAAGGCTACAATCGTTATGCACAAAGTATGCCACAGAAATAAATAAAAAAGAACAATAAAACCAAACAAACACAGATAATTTTTTTTTTGTAGTTTAATATGATTAATGTCAATAAACATGCAATTGGAACCTAATTCCGAGAAAGACAAGACCTTTCTTTTCTGAAAGTACAACCACAAAGGAAAAGCTTGCCAAAACTTGCTCAATTTCTTAATTCCTCAATAAATTCCCCCATATTTCTTCAAGGACACAGTCTAATTCCTAAGCTAATGAAAACCCTAATCTATCAATTTGAAAGAAAAACTGAAATAAATAGGTTTTTCTTTTTCTTAATCAGATCAAAAGAAGCGATCTTTAGCTCGTACCAAGATACAAGTACTCAAGATAACTTCATCAGATCATTCCTTGAGAAAAACATTCGAAAAAACTGAGCAAGGTAACGTGAAACAAAACCCTAAGCTATAACTTCTGAAAGAGATCTAGATCAAAGGTTTTATTTTTTACTTTATCAGATCAAAAGAACAGATCCTTGATTTACCAAGAAACAGGCAGTAGAAATTAAGTCGTTGGATCATTCCTTGAGAAATTTGATCGAAAAATCTGAGCACAGTGAAGTGAAACGAAACCCTAGACTATAATTTTTGAAATATCACCGAATCTGCAACAATTTGAGAGTGAAAGGAGAAGATCGAGGGACTTACTTGATCTAAGAAGAGGCCTTCGAGTTCGAATTTAGAGAACTAGGGCTTCGATTTGGGGGGAGAGGGGAAATATCGACAAATGCGCGCCAAAAAACTCAGGCAGGAAATTACTTTTCCTGTAAATAAATGAAAACATGGCCTTTTCGGGTCGGATCCTAATAGGGTAAATGTTCTACATAATACCCCTGGTGTCTTTTATATTTGAAAAATACACTCTTAAAATCTTAAAGGAGACTTTTAATTAATTTTCTATCTCTCTCTACAAAAAAATCCAACTTTCTTCTTGAACTTTTATAAAGGCGACAATTCTATATCATTGAGATGGAAAATATGTTTTGTTTAGAGTACATCAAATTATCAAGAGAAGAAAGATCAATACAGTTGTAAATTTACTGTTGTTTCAATTCTCCATATTTATTTGTTTTTCCTTCTTTTAGAGGTAAAAACTGAGCAGGAGATTATGCTTGTATAGTATTAACTGTCTTTCACTCAAAATTCATACGCATCGAGATACAGATTTGTAGAGAATGAATTTGCGTAGATTTCTCACAAGAAATATTTAGTTTCATAAAACAACATGTGCCGTATTTTCATCCACAATCAATATATCCAAGTGCATCTGCAGATATCACAACCCTTCCCTTCATTATCATAAATGAAATCGCAGTAATACTTGCATACAACATAAAAAGGTATAAATATATGCTTAAATTTCTGAAATATATTGACAAGTACAGCAAAATATTTTCAATAACTTTTTATGGCGAAGGACCATTTACAACCTATAACTACAGCTCAAGACGTTTCAAGAGGAGATCTCTAGATTGAGAGTACCATCGGGTGTAGCAGGTTTCGAGGTTTGGCCAGTCTGAGTCAGGGCAGGAGGTGAAATGGTGGAGCCAGAGGGAAAGGACCTCCTCCTGCTGCTGCCAGCTCAGCTTCTCGATCATCTCCTCCAGCACCTTCACCATCTCTGCTTTCTCCCTGCTGCTCAAGGTGGGTGCATCTGCGCCATTGCTTGCCCGGCACAGTAATGGCAGCCATGAGGTCAGCATTGCCATCCGATAGCGGGATATGAGATATTCTTTGTCTTCTCCTTCCTCCTGTTCTTCTCCTTTTCTCCTTCCAAATTGTAGAGCATTTGCATGCTTCAATAGGAATGCTGCAAAAGGAAAAGGGTTTAACCAAACAAACTAGATACTTGTCCACACCAAATGCTAAAAAAAAATAAAAAAAATATAAAAATAAAATAATTTAATAAAAAAATAAATAAAATAAATGCAGCAAGTTTTCGTGTGAAATCAACTTAACAAACAAAATTATGATCCATATAGAAATGAATGGAAGAATATGATTCATATAGCCGATCCTAAAAGTTTGGAATAAAGGCTTCCTTTTCGCTGTTGTTGAAGGTTCATGCCAAATTCGACTAAGCTCCAGGTACTAGAAACTTTATCCCCCAAAAGAAGAAGGAAAAAAAAAGAACCATTAGCAAATAGTGAAGACATTACTTCTAGCTATAGACTTGTAGTATTGCAAGTATTCAATGACCTTTATTTTTCCTTTTAGAAAATTGGATGTGTTCTCCCATCTCTTCGAATATATGGGAGTAAGTTCCTCTAGTAATAATCGTTGTGCTTTGAACTTGTGACTTATCAAATCCCTCCAAATTCCTTTGTGTTCTAAAAAAGGTATAGGCGGAATGAAAAGCAGCTACTTATGTGCACAAAACCTCAAGATGGTCCAATTAGGTGGTTCTCTAGGCAGTATTCGCTTCTGATTAAGCCACACTGGGTGCTCTCCTTGGTGCCTAGACCCGCAAGTGCTTTTCATAAAGTTGGTACTCCAAATGCCCATATTTGTTATGGTGAACGATGTCGAAACTCCAAATAGAAAAATCCAAACCTAAATTTACTAGAGGCTGCCAAGCAAAGTTAAACAAATATGCCAGATAATCATACGCCGCTAATCTCCATATAAGTAGCATATGTGACATCATTTTCCTAAATCCTGATCAGATATAGGATCACCACTATCTTTATAGCTATCCCTTATATACAGAGCTTGGAACGATCTATACAAATAAGCAAACAGTTCCAGATGACTCGACCGTTTCGCAGACTTCCTTTTTGCTCCCTCTCATCTCATTCATTATCCTCACACCAAGCAAAAGGGACATGCAACAAGGCTCAAACCTTTAAGTTGAGAAGATTCAATAAAAGGGGTGACAGCATCTTTCTATGATTGGACAAGCTATTGCCTTGTCAAGCTTTAATAGCAACTAAATCATGACTCAAAAGTTGTATGAAATTTTCAACCTATCCATAACCACTAGACATGACAATTGAGAGGTAAGATACCTACACGCAATTATTGTTGAAAATTTGCACTCGGTGTAGAATGATAATAAACCTGTGGTTGGTTTGCGTGGTGCAAACTTGGAGTAATTCTTACAGCTCAAATTCTATGGACCATGTAACACACAAACCTCACAAAAGTTAAGTACAGAACTAAACCTCAGCTCAGACTTCTACATCAGCATTTGCTACTCGACCTGCTAGCCACCGAACTAAAATAACCAAAAGAAGGCATTAATGGCTAGCAAGACCAAACCTTTACATTCAAGTGCGAGCCACATGCTTTTGCTTTAAGTAAGAAGTCCAATGAAAAGTCTATATTGATCCTTTACCAATTCATCAGATAGCTAAAACATGCGCTATAAGAAGAAAAAAAAAATTCAATGGTTCCGATCCATTACATTAATTGTGCGCTAAAGAGATATAATCCAATCGTAGATATTCATTTAATGCATCATTACTAATGAAACGGACCGAAACCATCGGATAGTTACTCTGCAGATAACATCAAACCAAACTCAACCTTCTTCGACCCACCCATCCCGGGTATCTCGTGTACCGTGTACGGTACAGTGCAGGAAATCAAGTTCATGCAATTGAGGGGGACGAGCGATGTGTCTCCTTCTCCGTGCAAACTACGCAAAGGATCCGCTATACGCCTACAAACAGCGCCCAGCGTTTTCCAAAGGCTGTTTATGAGCCTCACTGTAAGGCTGACACGTAAGCACAACCCCCCTCAGGATTATCGCTATCAATGATTAATAACGGCATCCAGTTTTCGCCAGCACGCTAAAAATCTATGTTTTTCTCACTTAAGTTCCTCTAACTATCACTATTGCAAATAACACACGTCTTACATGAAATAAAATTTTCATAATAAAAATTTTTGCATAATAAAATTCAATCTTTTTTTTTTCCTGTAAATTGTTGAAAACATAGGGTGCTATTCAAAATAAATAATTAAAATATCTCACCTGAGACTCTAACGAAGGCGACCTGGATCCTAGGCTCCGCCGTGATCGCCGCTACGGCGAGCTCCTTGGCCTCCCCCCACCTTATCACCGCCTCCTCCGCCGCCCCGCACTCCGCCATCTTTCCCGCCAACCAAACAAGCTCCGCCGCCATCTTCTCCGCCTCCACCTTCCCCCTTCCGCCGTCGCCGTCGCCAACCTCACCGCCCAGATCCCCCCACCTCCTCACCGCCGACACCAACATCTCAATGGGCCCCCTCTCCGCGGGCGGCCGAACTGAAATCTCAAGCCCACGAATCGTTTGAGAAAATGCCGAGGAGAGAGCTTTGATGTTGATGTCGATGGAGGAGACGAAGTTGTCGTCGAGGAGGCGGTCGGCGAGGGACCGGACGAGCTCGTACTTGCGGGAGGAGACGGGGACGCGGGAGACGACGGAGAGCACATTAGAGAGGGCGCGCTCCTGGGGGGACGAGGAGGAGGAGCGGGCGGGGCCCAGGGCGGAGGAGGGGGGTTGTGGGGCCCAGCGGCTGGAGTAGAGGAGGAGGAAGAGGGAGACGAGGAGGCGGAGGGAGAGGAGGAGGAAGAGGGAGACGAGGAGGCGGAGGGAGAGGAGGAGGAAGAGGGAGACGAGGAGGCGGAGGGAGAGGAGGAGGAAGAGGGAGACGAGGAGGCGGAGGGAGAGGAGGAGGAAGAGGGAGACGAGGAGGCGGAGGGAGAGGAGGAGGAAGAGGGAGACGAGGAGGCGGAGGGAGAGGAGGAGGAAGAGGGAGACGAGGAGGCGGAGGGAGAGGAGGAGGAAGGAGGAGAGGTGTCGTAGACAAATTGACAATGACTTGGGGACTTTCGCGGCAACCAAAGCTAGTTATAGCAAACTTCTGTTTTATATCTAGGATTACATAAAAATCTATTTTAAGAAAAAAGATGAGGAACGTTTTTTTCTTCTTCTTTTTTTTTTTTTGTGGGAGTAAATTTGTGCAAAAGATACGTTGATATTTTCTCATTTTGTAAACTTTTTTTTTCCTCCAAACTATAGGTAATTTTTCATTTGGCTAAATATCAGAAAACCCCCCTTAACTTTGGACAATTATCGGAAAACCCCCCTTAACTTTCAAAATATCAGAAAACCCCCCTTAAGTATTGGGATTATCACAAAACCCCATTTAACTTTTAGATTTTATCAGAAAACCCCCTTTAACTTTGAGATTTTATTAGAAAACCCCCTTAAATTAGGGGTTTTCGATAAAATCTCAAAGTTAAGAAGCTTCCGATAAGCCCTAAACTTAAGGGGTTTTCTAATATTTTCAAAGTTAAGAGGGTTTTCTAATAATCATCCAAAGTTAAGGGTGGTTTTATGATATTTAGCCTTTTTTCATTTACATCCAAAATCGTTATAATTCCAAATGTATCCCTCTATTAGTTTGCTTCTCCTAATTCTGCACCTTAATCTAACTATCAAAGAATCAAAGGGGCATATTCTGTTAAAAGTGATTAAATTTTTAAAAATGGCTAATTTACCTATGTTAAATTAATTAACATTAGAAAAATTATTCGGTGCAATAGACAAAAAGTAAAGAATACATGTTGATATTTATGAATTTATAGCTCTAAGAAATAACAGAATAATTAAGTGTTTGATTTATAATTGAAGTTTGCCTTCCTTCAATTTGTGGCTTCATCCTACCTTAATAATTTCCCTATAAAGAAAATGCTTCAGCCTAATGGGAACTCAGACATGATGTGAAACCAAGAGCAAGGCTCCTATAAACTTAGGATTCGGATCCTCTCCAATTAGATGGTAATTGGAGAGTGTCCCATCCCTCTAATCCTCACCCTTTATCTCTAATTTAAAGGGCAAGATAATGCCACGTAGAATTACCCTAATTAAACTAATGGTTTTGAAAGTTATCAAGATGGATTTGGTAGATATTATTTAATTTTTGACAAAATCAAGTATTTCTACATACAACTCTCCAGTTAGATGTTAACTAAACGACACCCTCTCAAATTTATTTTATTTGTAACTACTTTTTTTTATTTATAATTCTTATATTTTGTGTCACCATTTTTTGTAAATGTGTGTGCAGCAACACATGTTTTTCTTTCGTTTTTAATGTGTAAATGCGCACACAACAATGTGCCGCTGTGTGCAACACATATAATTATGTACTAAATAATTATAAACAAAAACAAAGTAATATAAGAATTATAAATGATAGTATTTTATTATATTATTTGCTAAATAATGTAGGAATTATATTATTTACTAAACAAAGTTTTTTTGGTAAATGCAAACACACATAATATAGGAATTATAAATTAATTATAAATAAAATAAATTTGAGAGGGAGTTGTTCATTGACATCTAATTGAAGGGCTTAATTGAAGAGTCGCTTATAGAAATATTTGATTTTGCAAAAAATTAAATAATACCTACCAAATTCACCATTGTAGTTTTCAAAATTATTAGTTTAATTAGGATAATCATATGTGGCATTACCTTGCCCGTCGAATTAGAGATAAAGGGTGAAGATTAGAAAAATTGAACTCTCTCCAATTACCACCTAATTGGAGAGGATCCGAATCCATAAACTTAAGTTGATAGGGAGGAGTGTCCACCAACTTTTATATCCATTGATCTTGCCTTAGAATCCGTGAAATCAAGATGCACACAAATCTCAAAGTGGGCTTTATATCTTTCACGGATCCCAAGACAACATTAATGGATAGAAAAGTTGGTGGATGACTATTCCCTATCAACTTAAGTTTATAGGAGCCTTGCTCGTGAAACCAAATATCATAAAGCTGAATTAACGAATTTTTTATGGTTTGACGGTGAATTAAAGAAAGAAAACCAGTATGAAGGCACAAGTAGCAAAAAACAAATTAAAAAAAGGATATGCCATCTTCATAAAAGCCACTCAAACCACTTCTATTTTGTTTGTATCTCAATTAAAATTAAATATCAGCCATTACTTATAACAAATTACAACTAGATGAATTAATAATTTTTGGAGACACTACAATCAAGAATCAGTATATTCTTTCAAGAAGAATCCATAATGAAGCAAGTAGCATACTCCTCATAATTTGTTTTGAATGGTGGACCATTTTGACCATTTACTTGGTTTAAGGGAGGAACAATTTACACCACTTACTTGTGATGGTGATCCCCTATTTACTTGGTTTATGAGCACATAGTGAAAGTAGAAGTTAATATTGAAAACATGTGATTATCAGTTGGCAAATACATCACATATCTTATGCATGAAAGAAATTAAAGTAGCCCTTTAGTCATAGCGAACTATTGTTTCCTATTGATAAATATATGCATCTTTTAGATTTTTTCAGTTATCATGTGAATCTAAATTTCGTATATACAAAACCAACACATAAGTTTAATAATTAAAAACAATACAAGGTTGCTCATTTATGTTATTTTATTTGCAACATCGATTTATTTTATTTTATTTGTGATGTTAGTTCCGATTTTGTTTGTAGATCTTTTAAACTTGGGTTTTTCCTAGAAACCACCTTAATAATAGAGTAATTATCACGAAACTACCTTTCAGTTTCAATTTATACATAAACCACCTTTAAAGTTGGTTTTTATTGCAATCAACCACCTCCCAGTCAAATTCTTCACTTAAAACCCAAAATTACCCTTAAAAAACTCACATTCAATGTACATGACACATTTTTTAGCATTTGGATCTTATTAGGATACAACTCACGTACCTTGAAGTTGAAAATTTTAAGCTTATTTTTAGTTTTTTAGTGAAAATTTGACCAGGAGGTGGTTGATTGCAACAAAAATTAACTTTTAAGGTGGTTTATGTATAAATTGAAAATGAAAGGTGGTTTTCGTATAATTACCTAATTATTAAGGTGGTTTCTAGGAAAAAAAACCCTTTAAACTTTATATTGAGACTATAGATGCGCTTCAGTGGTTGGCCATTCACACTGGTGCATGATGAGTAAGCAAACATTATATTATTTAAGGCTCATTCTATCCATATTGCAGACTTAAAAAAAAAAAACCCAGTCCGAAATCAAATTCAAAACCGTGAGAGCTTTATTAGAACCTCCTTAAAGTGAAATTTTGTTTTCACCTCGTTTGGGAGTTTTTTTTGAGGGTTAGAGGATGGAAACGGGTGTAAAATTTGCACTCATTTTTCTCCCCTCCAATTTGAGCGGTAGAGGAAGTAATGGAAAAGGGTGTAAAATTTTTACAATGTAATAAGACAACAATATCCTTATCACACTAAAGTCTATGGCTAAGATTCATTCTTATCTAATATATAAGTGTATTTATGTAACTTTGACTATATTCACTTTACTTCCATCCTTTAATATAGAACTCTCAAACAAGGTAAAATAAATTTACTTCCGTTACCTGACTAAACTCCCAAACAATATTTTATCTTTTCACTTTCATTCATTATCTTTTTTTTCCGTTATTTAACTTTCCGTCTCTTCCCTTAATTAACTCCCAAACACAGCCTTATGTTACAAAAACGGATGGTCTACTTTTCTTTAACTTCAATCAATTCATCCTATCAACGGGAGTTTGGGAGTTTGAAGACTTACCAATACTAGATGTCCTAGAAGCTGAAGTAATTTATTATTATTACTATTATTATTATTGTGAAGTCCACCGAGAGTTCAATTGTTGTTGCAAGATATGCAAGAGCAACACCATTGCCTCCAGCAATTCCTAGTCGCGGTATATGGTGGCAGGTTCTGAAGTAGCTATTTTCATGTGAGGTTTTCTACATTGTTTTTGTTTATCTATGTTTTTCCTTTTATTTTTATTTTTTTTAAGTAGTGGAAGGTCCTAATTTTTGTTGTTTACAGGGAATTAGTATTTTGATGGATTATTTGGAGCAGCAAGTAGATCCTTGAACTCGCGGCTTCATTCTTCCTACTTAATTGACCTAAGAAAATGCTTCGGGTATGGAAACAAATTGCATAAAAATACAACAAATTAGAGCCTAAAACACATTTATTTGAAGGAAATGTGAGGAATTCCCGCGGTTTACAACGAAATGAAGGCATTAGTATTTAAAATTTAAAAATAAAGAAACAAATTAAAGGATGCCCCATCCCTAAAAGTCACTCAGCGGCTTGTATTTTGTTTGCATCTCCAATAAAATTAGCTATCTGACAACTCTATAAGATCAAAAAATCAAGAGGAAGATAACAAGGGAACATGGTTCAATCCAAAACATTTAGCTAAAATTCAGCAGGCACTCATATGAAAGACTGTTATAATGGACAAAATACATAGGATTTTCGCATAAGATATAACAGAAACCAATGGATTATCGGAAATACAGATTACATCATTCAGAACTCAAATGCACAGAAGAGGAGAATGAACCTTATGAGATGAATATTGTCTCAGCACGCTAAAGTTTCAAATACATCACCATAAGTTCCAGAGTAGTATTCAGAAAGTTAAAAAAGAATACACAATTCAATTAACAGTAATAAAATGGAAATCAATGCTATGACATGTAAGCAAGGGATCGGATGAAGATTTCAGGCTACTGACACAAGTATAGAGGTGATGCAAAATGATACAATTTGTTTATATTCTAATTCGGTTGAAGTCAAATTACAAAAAGATCCTTTGAACAGAATGAACTCTTTCTCATTAATGAGATACAGGCCCTGACTTCATCTGTTTTTGATGTGGAAATATACCATGGGCTTTTGCCCTAGTGTTCCAGTTCTTCAGCAACATCAATAATCAATAACATGTAACTCAATTATACACAATATAATGGGTTCGAATACTCTTTCATGCCTTTTATCCTGATAGCAGCGGTCTGTTAGAAGCAAACCTCTTTAGACTGAGACCAGAAATCCTACTCGAAAGTCGCCACTTTATTCCCTGGGAAACAGACACCATTGCGAAGAAATAACAGTAAAATGTCCAATTTTCAGTAGCGTGAAGAAAAAAGAAAATGAGGGTCAACCATATAAAAGATACAGAGAAATTCTGTATATCTCCACTTTCACCTTTGAAAATCATCTATACGTTGGTTTAAAGAACACTAAATTCATATAAAATAAATATGTTAACTCATGCATTTGGTTTAGCTAATTGTTCAAAGGAAAGGAGGACAAGAGCTAGAGTCTCAACTGTATATGGTATAATAACCACTTAAACCAACACTCACCCCATCCCAAAAAACTATAAGGGAAGGCCATCTACCTTGTGTCTTTTGTGACCTTTGGAAGAAGAATCAGAAAGAAATGCTTTCAAATGCTTGCATAACTCTTTGGGTTTCTCAAGATTGACAGCATGCCCTGCTTTCTTAATGATCACAAGCTGGGAGTTCTCCTCCAAATGCCTGCAAAATATAGTGTTAAGAAATGACATCCCAAAGAACTACTTATACTTCCCTTTCTGCGACGTACCTCTTCAATCTGTAACCGAGCTCCAAAGGAAACACTTGATCATGTTCTCCCCAGATTATCAAGGTTGGCTGCATGAAGAGAGAGCAACATTCAAAAGCTTGGCACGAGAAACAATGACGCTCTACTCTGCCATATGAGAATGAAATCATGGTGAAGAACGCAACAATACAAGGGCCTCGTGCGTTTTATAAATTGCTTTATTGTGTATTGCATATCTCACCTTCAGCCCATCAGGTTGGTGTGAATCAGGTTTGAATAAACCCCAGATTTCATATAAGAGTAGTTAAAAGATTGTAGGATCACCTGAGTAATCTTAGGAAGCTCTGAAAGCTTCCGATCTTTGATCAATGCATTGATCAATTCAGTTTTCTCTTGCACATAATCAGTACACATGACCTGCCATATAATAGAAAACAAACCATGAAAATAACTATAAATGATGTCATGGTCCTAAGTATAATGATAAACCAGACAATAATCACATTTCACATGTGATTCAGTAAAAGTATTTTTATTTCTAAAACTATGAGAAAGTGAAACCTTTGGCTGTTGATGCCGGATACTCATACTTTGTCGCGAAATGTGGCAGTTGTCACGGTCCTAAGATTTCACTAGTCAATAAAAACATTTCAATTTCTAAATCATGGCACAATGATAACTTGAGTTTGACTCCTGAGTACTTCTAGTTTGTAGCAAAAAGTGACAGAACAAATACAATAGAGCAGGGAGATGAGCACTTCAGGAGGGATCTGATCCCAATTTTTCCCCCCGAAATGCTTACATAGAAAATCCCATATGATCTTGCTCAGCAACTCTTCATCCTAAAGATCACAAAAAATTGAAATTTTCTTCAATGTCCACATAAAGATTCTCCAAAGGACCACCTCTAAATAATTAAGTTACAAGCAGTTGCTTTGTGGCTTCAAAGGATCCATGGTGATTTTTCCTCATGTATGTAGTTTCCAGCCAGCAGAATGTGAAAATGCTTCAGATTCTGAACATTAGTAGTTCAGCACCATTTTCTGAAAGCATGCATGTTTGTCACTCACAAACACATGCACGCGAGCAAGATGTCGGAATATGTTCCTAAGAGTTATGACATCAGTCTTCACCAACACAAAAAAGGGCAAAATCGTAAATGAAGTTGCAGAAGAAAACTAGTGAATGTTGGAAACACTTTGAGATATTTCTTTGCGTGCCACTTGTCTCTCCAGCAAAATATTTTAAGGCTTCCTATTAATCTGTGGTTATTTAGATGTATCTAGACAAATTCAAGGGGCTTTTTGCACGTTAACGTCGTAACTCCAATTTAGGGGAAAATTGAAAGGAAAGAGCTCTTCTATAATGCTGATGATAAACCGTATAGTTTCTCCTCCTCTTTCGCAGGTTAAGGAATAATGTTTGCTTGTAAAAGACAGCTTTTGCTACTATGCATCCTGATGGAGGACCATCATGAATCGTCGATTAAAAGCCAATAGGATTCATAAGAATCTCTTTTTAAGGAAATATTTGATATAAACTTTTATTTTTAATTATGATTTATTTACTTATTAATTTTATTTCATTTAATATTTCTTTCTAGTTTAGTTAGGATTCGATTAGATTGCATCTCTATGTTTTTTTTATGGCGCCTTTGGCGCAGACGGGAATCGAACGCAGGCCCCCACGAGGGAGCGATACGGCTTTGCTATGTGACCTACTGGGCCGCCCCAGATTGCATCTCTGTGTTAGGACTTAGGATATGATTTGATTAGGATTTTAATTTGTTTCCCTTAATGGTTAGGTGTTTTTCTGTTTTATTATTTTTTTATATTTTTTTATAAAAAATTTAAAAAAGGCGCATAACGCTCATGAGATATATAATTGATAAATGAAAATTTGAGTTATGAAAACATGTGAATTGCTTGTCTTCTCAAGGATGTGAATTGCTTGTGCTCTCAAGCATGTGAATCGCTTCTCTTCTTGAGCATGTGAAGAGCTTTGGCATGTGAATCGTCTCATCGGATGTGAATCCCTTGGGTGAGTGTGAAGCTCTTAGGTATGAAAAGCCTTTTATCTAGTTGGGTGTGGACCCCTTAAGGGTCAGCCTATTCTTTAGTTGGGTGTGAACCTCTTCAGAGTGAACCCTATTCTTTAGTGGGGTGCCAAGCCCTTGAGTGTGAAGCCTATCCATAAATCCTCTCTAAGATGGTTTCTCGTTTTGTTTTAAGCAGAATCAATCAGGTGAAGCCAACCTGCAGTAACTCTAGCTTAATCTAGCAATTCAATTGGACTATTTAACCAAAGTAGAGACCACTTACGAAGTTGGAACAAGGTCAGGATATCATGATAGTAATGGCCCTGACCTTTTCTATATTTGTTTTGTGTGAATGCCAACTTACATTATATATTGCCTATTTGCATGCAATGTAGACCTCACAACATATTATGTACTATACTTCTCCATCCTGATTTTGGCATGTACATCTCTTTGGACATGGCATGCATATTCACCCTGTCAACGCTTAAATATTTCCCCTTTAAAAATATGTATAATATATAATATGATTTCTCCTATATGAAAAATACAAAGCATTCTGTAGATTATCCACTCCTGATTATTCTAAAATTCTTCATACAAATAACAACCTGTAGTAAGTTTAACATATAGGCAATCTAGAGTTGCAAATAAGCACCCCAATTAAGTGAATGGACTACAAGAGATGTGTAGAATGAGGGTTTTGATATTTAATACTTCCTATTGACTCAATTACTATAGCCGGCATTTCTATAGGAGGAGTTGAGGAAAATTTCCTCCTTAAATACGCTAGAGCTGTAGATAGTTAGGATCAATGACCTACTGAGAGATTCTTACTTAAGACATGACAAAAGATTGCCCAAGACTAAGTGTTTCATTACACATTGCTTGTATCAAAGTGCAACACCGCACAAGGATGTAACTGTGACCACCTCCTGAATCAATGGGAATCACTTCTTAAATTCGCCGGACCTTTGTCCAAAATCCATCAGGCTCCTCTAAAACCCATAGTACTTGGTGAAGCATTAGTATCAAGATGTCCATGACCTAATAGAGACAAGTATATAACCCCCAAATGAAGTGAATAGTCCCATGTAGAACATGAACAAGAGGGGTTTTGATATATAATAAGTTAATAACTACTAGTTTTACCAGACTTAGTGTTATAACGTTTTTGTAACTCGTAACAATCATATTAAAAGTTTACAACGTAATGATTTTCATAGTTATTACTTGTATATTGCTTCCACTCTAAAAGTTATACTATAATTTAGAAATACTATTAGAATAATAATTTTAAAACTTATTTATTTGGAACTCATTGCAATCAATGAGAGGGAGAGAGAAGAAGTAGGTTGTGGAAAAATCACTAAATCATACTATATACTAAAACAATCCCCTTGCAACTTCTTAGAGTTCCAAATTTATTTTGTTACCAATTGAAATAAATAAATAAATAATATGAGAATAATGGTAATATGGAAAGTCAATCATAAATAATTGACTTTTCCACACAAGGTTTTAAATGTCGGATGTCGGGTTCATGTCGGACGGCTAAAATCCATGTCGGATAGCGGAAATCGGGGATATGTCGGGGGACATGGACTAAATATCGGATTGCCATATCGGGTGGTGCGCATATGTATAATATCATATCCTAAATGCAATAACCAGTAATTAGTGGCATTTATCATCAATAACCAGTTAATTAGTTATATTCTGAACTAAGAAATAAGATATAATTCAATTTCAATTTATAAATTTCAATTATAAATTTATAAATTCAGTTTTCAATTTATGCATTTCAATCACAAAATTCAAGAGTTTTTTTGTGAATTTACCCAGAAAAAGGGTAAGCAGAGAGAGAGATGAAGAGATTGAGAGAGAGAGAGATAGACTCAGAGAAAGAGAGAGAAGAGGAAGACGGTGATCAGAGAGAGAGAGAGAAGAAGACTCACTGTGATGAGGACGAGGCAGTTCCGAGACAGCGATGAGGACGGGCTCGAGAGAGGTAAACAGCGGCGACTTTGCCCTAGGGTTTTCTTTTTTCTCTCTCTCTATCGCTTCATATTTATAAGAACGAGTCTTAGGTGAAACGGGTTTGGGTTTTCAGCACTAAACCCAAACCCGTTTCACCTTAAAAATAGCAGGAAAATAAAAAGGGTCATATCGGCCGATTTTTCAAAGCTGAAAAATCAGCCGATATGGCCGAGATATCGCCGATTATTCCGACTTGAACATGAAAAACGACATTCGATTTGAAATTGTCCAAGTCGTGTCGGTTGAGCCATGAAATTGACATGTCGGACATGTCGGACATGTCGGCCGACATTTAAAACCTTGTTTCCACAACATACGTTCTTCTTCTCTCTCCTCTCATTAAGTTCCAAATAATAAAATCTTTATCTATTATTTTAACAATATTTCTAATTTATAGTATAATTTTTAAGAAAATCAATATACAACAATCAAAATCAAAATATTGCAATATAATTGTTACAAAAATGTTGTAATACTAAGACCATGCAACACACTGGGAAAATCTAGTAGTTAATAATTTAATATCTAGAAGTTCAAAGGTAAACTATCTAAGAATTTACCAAGTGGCAATCGAGCAGTTTAGTTTTATATATAGTATATATAGAATTAGTGAACTCAAAAATACATGTAAATAACATTTTGGAGGTTAAATTAGAAATCTCACAGTTAATATGCTCGAACAAGAGTAGTTTTCAAGACAGATGACCTTTCGATAAGGTTCTAACGTGAGTCGAGATGCCAGATAATGAGGCATGCATACTTCTATTCTAACCTCCTTTCTCCATCAAATTTAGAGATAATTTTTTTTAAAAATTATATACATGCAAAAACCCATAGAACAACGACAACATCAACAACAAAGTCATTATCAATTTGGGGTCGGCTATATGAATCACACTCTTCCACTTTTTATTATCTCCAGTAAGTGTAAGTTAACCATTACATATAGAAATTCATCCATAAAAAAAGGACCCATGAGAAGGCAAATACTAGTACATTAACTGCAAACCATGTCCAAGTGTCAAATTATATCGCATGGAGAAATTTTCAAGAATAGAAGATAATGGGACACTATCACACTGAGAAGCTAGTCCACGCACTAACTACAACCCATGGGCCAAGCATGGAGTCTGAATCATGAGATCAAACATATATATTTCCCATCAGGAACATGGAATGAAAATCAATGCTATGTTAATCAATTCAAAACATAATGACCAATGCACAGTTAATAAGCAGGAACAGTATAACTAAGTACTTACATGTATAAAATCTGTAAGAAAGCATGATGGCACGCCACGTAATGGCCTCTCATGGGTCAGCCTCACGAGGTGTCGCAGTTTATCCGGTGTCTGCGGGAGCAGCAGACTAGCTGCCTCCGCCACATCAGAAACCACAAACAGCCCAGACTGTAGATCTTGCTCCTCAATGCAGACCCCAGCGCTTATTAGCACCACGCGGTCCACTGTCTCAGGGTACATCGCCGCTATCATGTACCCCACGAATCCCCCATAACTGACACCAACTACTCCGGCAAAGTGGGTCATCCCAATCGACTCCATTGCGGCCATCATGCTCACTGCCTGTGAATGATTCGAGATTATTTAAAGATTCGTGATTTTGCTTTTATCCCGAATTAATTCGCAAACAGAGTACATTTGGAATTGGCATTTTCTTAATACACTCTCAATACTGTTTTGGGAGCCCCTAACAGAAATTAGGGTAAACTTCAGAGAAAAAAAAAACTCCTCCGCAATGATTTGCACAGAACCAGCATGAAATTTAAAGCTCAGAGAAAACTTAAACTTTGGAAAGCATGAGCAAACTCCATCTCCATGAACTTTCGAAAAGTTTCACTAATGGAAACACAGTCGTTAATAAGATCCAAAAAAGATGTCCCCTCTATCATCTCTTTCCCAAAAAAGCCTACAAAGGAATTTGCTCTACATATAGATGGAATTTATCAAGGATTTAAGGTGTTTTTGAAACTCCAAGTTCATGGATTTTCTCATCATTTTAAACTTCCGGTGGGTTTTGTGCAAATCAATCCAAAGATAGGGGGTTTTATGAACTTAACCTAGAAATTAGATTATTTTGACTTTCTAAACTGTATTATTAGTTAGTATATACTAAACTAAAACGACAAACTGACGTTTGTCTAGAAAAAGACTTGTTAAAAAATTATAAATATTCAGAAAAATTTTTTTTGAAAAATTCGGACCTGGAAAGATTCGGACCGATCAGGCTGAGGCGAGAAGGAACCCCCAAAGAAGAGGAGATCAGGGACGTAGACGTTGAACCCCGACCTCATCAGGGGTACCAGGTACGGGGCCCACTGCCACGTGGCGTTGGCGCCAAAGCCGTGGAGGAGGAGGAGGGAGGGGACCGCGGGGTCCGGCGACCGCGGGACCCAGCATCGGACGACGGTGCCGTCGGAGAGTTCGATCGAGGAGTGGCGGAGGCCGGCGGACTCGAAGGAGCGGCGATAGCACCGGTCGAGATGGACGGTGAAGCTGACGCAGGCGCACATTTAGGGTTCTGAGGTTGGGGGCGGTGACGGGACTCGAGGAAAGAGGGGTTCCGAGATTAGGGGAGAGAAGAGAACGGGGGAATGGGAATTAATTAGACAATATTTAGGAAAGAAAAAAGTGGTTTTGATAACCTAACTTTTTTTTTTCTTTTTTTGGGTTAGGTTTTTGTCCCCTCATGCTTTTGGGATGCTTTGCTTCAGTTTTTAATAAAAGGGTTTATAGGATCCTTGTCATCTTAAGAAAATAATAAGTCTTACTTCATACTATAAAGGAAGTTTCTCAAAATCCACTGCGTATCAAATAGACATACAAGCATCGGAATGACTTCAGATCCTCCTAGAACCTCCCACCACGGCCCGGGGTTCTTGTCATGCTAGTAGCAAGGAAATACTGAAAATACGCCCTTCTTAATATATCTACAGCTCAAGACATGCACCATGCCAGAAGCACTTCTGGTAGAATCCGAACTCTTTTACAATGTGAAAGTTCAAAATAGGTCAAATTTCGGGACATGAAAGTGCAATTCAGCCGTTAAAAATGACATTAGCACCCCCTCGAGTATGATATTTATAAGATATATATTCATGAATATCTATATTAACATGTCAAATGATATCAACTTTTATTTAAGTCTTGGTTCATCTATGGTAATCTAATATACTTTCGTACTCTACTCTCTGCATGGGAAAGAAATATATGGAGGGTCGTCTATTAGATAACATAAAAGAATAAATGAGAGGGTGACATTTAATATATAATGAATCCTGACGCATATATCACTGTTGTATTTAATCACTATATTTTTATTAACACAGTTGTGATAAGTGATTGCACTAATGCATAGGTTAGTGCACTGATACTAATTATATATTTTTTTTTTGGTAAAGAAGGGAAGAAGAACTAAGGTAGAGGCACTCCTCTGGGAAGCGCAATTACCCCAGCGTCATCTTCAAGCATCCTTCTCAAGGCAATAGGAGAGAAAGAGAAAACCTGAAACTCAGATGAATCAACCCCGCGCCTCACCAAATTATCCGCACATCGATTACCCTCCCTCCATATTAGGTAATCCATAGAAGGCCTTCTATATGAATTCCCCTCCCATCTACTTCCAATAGTTTGCAACGTACCCCATTTCTTGTCTCTAATTAGGGTCATACTAGATTCTTCAACGGTCTCTCTCTTCCTTCTTTGACAGAATCGATACGTTCAAGGATAATATTGAACCGCCTAAACATCCCTCCTCGAGTAGCGCATGCATGACTCATGGAAGCTGGAAACAACAACTTTTTCCACATATTTAAACAATAACTTCACTCTCTCACAAAAACACTCTCTTCAGCAAAAACAGAGGGAAGAAATGGGTGATCTCTTCTGGATTGCAAGCGTGATCTCTTTACTCTTGCTCTTCTACTTGATTGCGAGAGGAGCTCACAAGTTTAACTTGGTGGGGGCCCAAGATGATAGAGAAGAAGTTGAGGGATCAAGGCCTAATCGGCCGTCCATACAAGCTTCTGTTTGGAGATTTGCAGGAGTTTGGGATGTCCATCACCAAGGCAAGGTCCAAGTCCATGGATCTACACCACAGAATCATTCCCCACACTCTGCCCATTGCCTCTCAACTGATTCAAAGTTTTGGTACTCTCTCTCTCTCTCTCACGTATTTTGATTAGAGGGATATTTTAGATATTAATCCCTCAAATCTTCAATAATTCTGAATTAAGTTTAGATATTAATCCCTCAAATCTTCAATAATTCTGAATTAATGCCTCAAATCATTAAAATGCAAATACCCATCATTTGGAGGGTTATGTACATTTTAGAGAGGGTATGACCATTGGGACACCCACAAATGGGTTAGGGTGGTTCGGATATTTTGGATCCGGGTATTGGTGCATAACCCGTTACCAAACATGTTGGGAAACTTGGATTGAGGGTAATGAGAGGTAGGGGAAGTTATGGTAGCCTTTATCCTTATTTGAAAACAAAATTGTGCTAGGTAATGGAGGGGAAGATAAGGTAAAGAAGGGGGAAAATTTGAATTTTTTTTACCCCTCAAATTGGAGTGTAATGAGGGTGAAGGTAAAGGAGGGGAGAACAATAATTATAGAAAGACATTTTTACCCTTTATCAAGATCTAATTCAATGGTTGAGATTTCTAACAATAATATGACTTAATGACATATAAGGTTATTTATGTCATTTTACATATATTCCCTTCCCTTCCCTTCACTTTATTAAACTTCCCAAACGGGGTGAACTAAGTTCTCATTGGTTCCCCTTACTAATTTGTCAAACAAGTTTTACATATTCCCATACCTTCCCTTAACTTAACTTACCCCATGTTACCTTAACTTCCCTTCACTAGGCTCAAATCCAAACAAGCGGTAAAACGAAAACTTTCTCTTAAGTCGTTAGAATTAAAGGGAATATTCCCCTCAAATCTAAAGGGAGTTAACCAGAGGGACCATTTGAAAGGCCCGATAGGATATGAGGGACTAATAAGCAATTTATTAAAGATTTAATTTATTGAAGATTTGAGAGACTAACACCTAAAAAATCTTTAAAATAATGATGATTTGGTGAAATATTAACTTTTTGCTGGATTTATTTCTAAATATCAATATTTGAAGAACTTGCCTCAAACCACTCATGATTGGAGAAACCAATATCTTAATAGTGGCGATCATGGCGGTGGATAGCCTTACATGTTATGTGTTGGGGATTTTGTCCCCCCGCCTACTACAATCTGCGCAACTCGGAAGCCAACCCACAATCTATAAGATAGAAAATAACCACAATCAAGAAGAAAGAACATCGAGATTTACGTGGTTCGGTCGACCAACTTCGACCTATGTCCACATGGCAATAATACGAGAAATTTGCTATGTATCAGGGAGAACTACAAGAGGAACCACTCAACTCTCGTCTCTCAATCTCTCAACCTCACATACATAATTAACTCTCATATTCTCTTTAAAACCCACTCCTTACAATCTTTTGAACGGACAAAGACTGCGAAACCCTCTCCCAATATTGTAATCTTTTGCACGAATAAAGACCACGAAACCCTTGCCTCTCGCACAATATTCTTGAATCAGGCTACGCCCTCTGCTAACCCCAGATTACAAGAATATTGGCTCTCTCCTTCTTCTTCTTGGTTTTTCCTCCAATAATAGAAGAATATATATAGGAAAACCAAAACCCTATCTCTAGCCTAACTTCCTAATTAGAATAGGATTCAAACTCCTAATCATGATGAGACCCAATCTCCTAATCATGATAGATGTCTAACCCTATCTAATTCTCATGAAGTTATACAAAGAATCAAAGACACAATCCCAACATTATGTCCTGATTTGTTACTCTTTAATTTCCTTTCATGTTATTGTCCGATGTACCGAAAAAAACAAAGACATTTCTTTTTGTTGGAAATTAGCTTTACTGAACTTGTTATGATTTCCTTTACCCTCTATGTGAACACAGGTAACATATGTTTCTATTGGGCTTTTACAACTCCAAAGATAATTATAAGAGATCCTGAGCTGATTAAGGAAGTTTTAACAAACAAATGCGGTCAGTTTCGACGGCCGCCTCTCGGTGCATCTCAAAGGCTAACAAGGGGACTTACTTGGTCGGATGGGGATGAGTGGGCTCAGCACAGGAGCATACTTAATCCTGCTTTCCATCTAACTAGCTTGAAGGTTATCATCCATTCCCTCCATCGTCTACGTCTTTCACAATTTAACCTAACCGATTCAATAAATTGCAGTTTAGTCGTATGCAACTGTAACTTGCCACGGTCGTCGCGTGCAGTTGTTGCAATTACTTGGTTAAGTGTAAAAATTCTTCAACAAATAGTTGCAGCATTAATTCTGCAATTAATACAGCAACTATTTAGTTGTATTGAAACAAACAAGTGCAACATACCCAAAATGACTCAGTCGCATGCAACCTCTCTAGTTGCATGTTACCAAAACAATTAATTCGCTAATACTCCATGTCTTATACCAAGTGTGGTCTTAGGAATCAATTATGGTAAACTAGGAGCATACAGAAGATAATAATACTATAGATATCTGATTGTTTTATGGTATATGTTTGTTCTCGACGAATGAAATAACTGGATCCAACCAGTTTTGGAGACAGATGTTTGGGATTATGGAGCACATAACCAAACACATGTGTGTGTGCACACACAATAATGAAGTAAGTTTTTTAGACCCATGAAGTAAATATTCTTGTGGGTTGCCATTGATTTTACTGATAAACTTGATGCACACATGGTCAACTTTGTAATGTCATTTCAAGCTTGTTCATATAATTTGACAAACAAAGCCCAAGCCTAGTGCATCATTGTTTAACTAGGTTATGGTATACAGCTTGACTTGTTTAGGCTTGATTGAGATTAAATTATATATATGCGCACATATGGTTTTTGAAGATTTCAGGTATTTCATAATTCAAGTATCAGTAATCTTAGATCAATGTAACACAAACTCTGCCTTTTCACATGGCTGAAGTATAAGAGAAAATTGGGGTTTATCATAGGTTAATTGCATTTACACCCCAGTATTATGATGTCCAAAAGGAGTTGCCTCTTCGTTACCTATACCTGTCACACGCGGTGTCATATAACATTAATGTATTGCAGATTGATCTACGGATATTTCAGTTTGTTTCGGAGAGACCCTGTATTGTATTCTCTCATAGGTGTTGAAGAAACACCCCATATGGTACACGTACAAATAAAAGGGTGATAACTTGTTCTGGACACCAGAGGTTTCCAAATGCAATTAACCTTTGTACTAATAATTGCATCCTAACTGCAGGAGATGGTGCCATCATTTTGCACAAGTTGTAGTGATATGATCGAGAGGTGGACGAATATGGTTTCGCCTAGTGGATTCGTTGAATTAGATGTGTGGATTGAACTCAAGAACTTGACTGCAGATGTTATTGTTGAGAGTTATTTCTTTATGTTAGATAGGAATAGATCCCTTTTGTTTAGTCCCACATCGGATGGAGTAGAAGAATGAGACCACTCCTCTTATATATATAGACCCCAATACTAATGAATAAAATTGCACCTTTCTCTTGATTTGCCCTGTTTCTAACATGGTATCAGAGCCTCCAAAACCCTAGCCTACAAAACACTAGCCGACCCAAAAAAAAAGCCGCCACTGTTCATCGCCGCCATCACTTCGTCGTCTTCATCCTTTGGCGATTATTTCCTTCGTGAAATAATCCCCTCTGGACTTGACCCCTCTGGATCAAACATTGCTTTGATCCTGAGAAGAGTGGTGATTTCGCTAGGTCGATTTCACTCACTTTGGCGATTATTTCCTTCGTAAAATGATCCCCTTGATCGTGTAGCCCCCCCCCCTCGTGTTGAGGAGATGAGATGAACGGGGGGCAAGGTGGATGATGAGAAGAGGATGATGTTTGGAGAAGAGGAAAGTTGAAGGCCGGGTGTGGGATCTAGATTTGTGGGATCGGTGTGAGAGAACCGAACACAAATTAGATCGATGGAGATCGGCACAAACCCGATGACGGAACTCATCAAGAAGTTGAACACGGAGGATGTTTCAACTATGATACAGTTCATGAGGATGACAGCGGGAGAGGGCTCAATAAAGCCACCGTCCAAGAAGGTGAAACTTTCACCTATCGACGTGAAGCTCGAAGGGCCAGCGACATATCTGAGTTGGTCGTGCCGGGTGAGATATACCCTTGCAGGGAGGAACCTGGAGGGATATCCGACCGAGAGAAGATCGAACCGCCGAGGGCTCATGATAGAGATGAGTGGAAGTCCACTCATATGTTGGTGTATATCTGGCTTCTCAATTCTGTAGTCCAGCCAATTACAGTCACGATAGATGACCTTGGGAAGGTGCAGAATGTCTGGGAGAAGCTGAGAAGGACCTATAATGGGGTGGAGAATAACCTGAGGGTATTCCAGATCGAAAAGGAGATCAGCGCTACAGTCCAGGGAGAGAGGATTGTACAAGAGTATGCCACGGAACTGGAGCGCTTGTGGCTGGATCACGATCACTTCTCGTCCCTAGCAAGTTGCAAGGACCCTGAGTGCAAGGAACGCGAGGCCTCTTTGCAGAAGAGGACCATGTTATTCCTCCGATGCTTGGCTCCATCATTTGAGCAGAGGACGGCGATGCTACTAGCCCAGACGAAGATTTCATCTCTGGAGGAGGCAGTCTCGGCCATGATACAGGAAGAGAGCCGTATCAGGCTATAGGTTGGGACAGGTGGACTTTCGGGGGATAAGTCAGCACTGATGGTCTCAAACCCAGGTAACACTGGATTCAGAGGGGAGACTAGACAGTGCTTTAACTGCGGAGAGGTAGGGCATCTGAGACAGATGTGTTCTAAGCCATCCAAAGAGAGGAACTGGGGTGGACGTGGACAGACCGGAGGCCTTGACCGCGGCCGTGGAGGCCGGCGAGGTGGAAGAGGAGGCCATCGGGCGAATCTGTCGGTGGCAGAGGAGGAGGAAGAAGCTGAGATGACTTTTACTGAGAAGGATCGAGCTTTCTTGGCGGATCTGAGAAGGAAACAGAAAGCAGTAGACGACGTGTCCGAGGGTGCATCTACTACTTTCTCTAGAGGAGACTATGCCGCTATTTTCAAGACACCCAAACAAAGGTATGAACGACACACATGCCCTTGCATCCATGGCTGCCACTAGATTCACAGACTGGATAATAAATTCTGGAGCATCCAGATATGTAACTGGCAATGCCAGTGAGTTCTCGTTTTATACTCACCTGGCAGAGCTAGAGAGTATCCAGATTGCGGATGGTATAGCACAGGCTGTGGTCGGTAAGGGCACTGTTAATTGTATATGTTCTGTAACACTATCTAATATTTTGCATGCTCCTTCATTTCCTGTTAGCCTGTTATCTATTAGTGCCATTATCTTCAACTGAAATGTATTGTTTCTTTCGATATTCCTAAGGTGATCTTTCAGGAGAAGGGGACATGGCGAAGATTTGGAACTGGCACATGGCGTAGCGGGCTGTGGTACCTGGACCGTGAAGGGATGGACTCAGCGCTGACATCTATGGTTGAGAGGACGGGAGCAGGAGGAACTGAGGTGTGCGCAGAGGATGAGTTGATGCTACATCATAAGCGGATGGGACATCCTTCATTTAGTATTTTGGGTAAAATGTATCCAATCTTATTTCAGAAAGCAAATCAATAGAAGCTTCAGTGTGATACTTGTGAGTTTGGGAAGCTTACTAGAAGCTCTTATGTCAGTTCGGGTAATAGGAGTTCCTGTAGTTTTGAGGTGATACATTCTGACGTATGGGGACCTTGTCTAATAAATTCTATAAGTGGATGCAAGTATTTTGTTACATTTATTGATTATTTTTCTAGAGTCACTTGGGTGTACCTGATGAAAAATAAGAATGATGTAGTTGGTTATTTCAAAGACTTTCATAGGCACATCCAGACTCAGTATGGTGCAGTGGTAAAAGTGTTGAGGTCAGATAATGAGACAGAGTACACTAATAGAATATTTGGGGAGTATCTGTCAGCTCAAGGGATACAACACCAGACTACATGCACATACACCCCAGCTCAGAATGGGGTAGCAGAGAGGAAGAATAGACATCTCCTAGAAGTTGCTAGGAGTATGATGATGACAATGAATGTCCCAAAAACGTTGTGGGGACAAGCAGTTTAAACAGCAGCATAATGAAGAACTAGGAAGGGAGAATTGGGGGACCAATTAACTATGGAATCATTACATCATACATTTTAAAAGTGTTTTGTAGTTCAATACTCCAATCACTACTTGATAAATGACTTTCCTTCATATAGACGTTCCATCACTACCAATCTTTGTTTAATGTCCAAAGGGCGCAAGAAAAAAAGACGAGGATGCGCTCGAACTCGTCGAAGTCCATGAAGCCATTTCGGTCAGCGTCGGTGGCGGAAATCATGGAGGCGATGACGTCGTCGTCGGCAATGATCGTGGACTTGAGGTCAATGAGACTGAACTTACCGTCGTAGTCGGCGTCGAGGACGTCTAAGGCCTGGCCGAAGTCTGGCGGGTCACCGCCGACGGAGGGGAGGGGGTAGCAGCGGGATTGTTGTCTTTGGTTTTGGAGGGAACTAAAAATTTTCCCCCCAAAACCCATTTGTAATCATCTGTGAGAGAGAGAGAGAGAGATGAGGGGTATTATTGTCTTCACATATTTTAAAATATTGGGTTTTGTGTTTTGGGGGCTCAGAGATTGTTTTTTTTGATTTTGGGGGTTTTGGGAGGGTTGAAAAAGTCTTGGGTGGGGGGAGGATGCTTCTTGTTATTTTGGGGGCTAGAAGCAATTTTCCCAAATTGTTGTTGCAGGTAAATATGATATTACATGAAGCTCTAAGATTATATCCGCCAATACCTTCTCAGCATCGACATCTCTTCAATGAAACAAGAGTCGGGGGTTTCTCATTTCCAGGTGGTGTTGATCTTATACTACCAACAATATTTATGCACCACGATACCAAGATTTGGGGGGAAGATGCTGAAGAGTTCAAACCTGAAAGATTCTCAGATGGAGTGCTCAAGGCAACAAGCAATCAGTTCTCTTTTATCCCTTTTGGATGGGGACCAAAAACTTGCATTGGACAAAATTTTGCACTGATAGAAGCAAAGATTGCTCTGGTGATGATACTGCAGCATTTCTTCTTTGAACTTTCACCCTCCTATGTGCACTCTCCTTTCAGTTTTATTACACTTCAACCGCAGCATGGTGCTCCAATTCTCTTACACCAATTGTGAGGGGTTGTTTTTCGTTGATATTCTCGATGTTCTTGTGTGTGAAGAACTTTGTTTAATAGTGGTTCTTGTAACAAACTGAGATGAATCTGAATTATCAGATTGTTAAGTAAACTCTTACAGATATGTCTAATGAGTTATCTACTAGAGTGATACGGGTTGGTGTGTTGGTGAATTGGCACACATCCAGATCGCCATAGTCCAAACCATCAACAAGCCCAGATCATAACCGATGGCTTGAATACGTCGGTGACACACTACTCATCATGGCAGAGGGACACACTAACTGTCATCTACTATTGATATTTGAATAAATCATTTTTGGTGTGTCCCTCCAAGGCATTGGTTGGTATATTGCTGAGGTGACATACATCCAAACTAATATATGACCCAAATTATCAAAATCCAAATCAGAGCTGATGGGTAGTTGATGTGTGTTATGTTAGCGACACATCAATCACCATCTTAGAGAAACATATTAGCCCATCAACTTTTTGATATTTGGGTAATCAGGACGGGTGTGTTCCCCTACGATGTTGGCTGGTGTCAATTAAGTGATAAACCCAAACAATTATAGCAAGCTAATGGTTCGGATGTATGACATGATATTGACACGTCAGCCTGGGGGGTGGGCATATTAGGCTTTCGATATGTGATCTGAGTTTCGCTATTTCGATCCTGCCACGTTAGAGCATCCAGGAGCCATGTGGCTACTTCTTTTCCTTATCGCCAAACAATTTTTAAGTAATTTCGGTCGGGTGAAGTTCTTAGAACACAACAATTATCTCCATTTTCTTATTTAAAAAAAAACACTAATCTACTTTTCTCATTAGAACACAACAGTCACCTCCGAAACTCTACTATCATTTATCATCATGTAGAACCCAAAACATCCAGTGGACCTCACTGCCTTATAACACACACAACCTGCTCGGTGGACCTCACCCTTGCAAATAATAATATTGAATATTTAATTGCTTAAACCCCCACGCGCAAGGCAAGCGCATGGAAAAGTCATTTTATTAAAAAATAAAAATAAAAATAAGGGGAACCCTCTCAGTCATCATTTGCACAAAACCCCCCTCTCTCTCTCTCTCTCTCAAATTAACACACGCTCTTGAGGAAAAAGAGAGAAAAGAAATGGTCGATCTCTACTTGATTACAAGCATGATCTCTGCACTGTTGCTCTTCTACTTGATTCTAAGAGGGGCTTACAGTTTGTGGTGGAGGCCCAAAATGATGGAAAAGATGATGAGGAGTCAAGGCCTAATGGGCCGTCCGTACAAATTTCTGTTAGGAGATGTGAAGGAGTTTGGTAAGTCCATCATCGATGCAAGGTCCAAGCCCATGGAACTCCACCATAGAATCATTCCCCGTACTCTCCCCTTTGCCTTTCAACTGATTCAAAGCTTAGGTTTGCTCTCTGTCTCCATCTGTGTTTCTTTTTTCTTTTCTTTCTTTTTTTTTTTTTGGGTAAATCTTACAATATCACTATGTTTAGGGGCTTTGTTTAAACATATCACAAAAATCAGAGGGGGAAAAAAGTATTATATGTTATAAAAAGGATTGATTTCACAAAACCCCCTAAACTTTGGGAAGTTTCGCACATAAGGCCCTGAACTTTTCTTTTTATCGCACAAAACTCCATATAAACTTTAGGAAACAACTAAAATTTCCTTGAGAGCAAAAACCCCAATTTAGTCGTTTGCCATTTACAAGCAATGTACACCTCCTCCCCCAATTGAGGGTTTTTTCTCTCAAGGAAGTTTTAGCTATTTGCCAATTACATGTAAGGGTCCCATGAGACAAAAGTTGAAAGTTCAAGGGGGTTTTGTGAGACACTCCAAAGTTTTGGGGGGTTTTGCCAGAGAAAAAAGTTTAGGGTGGTTATGTGCAAAATCCCCAAAGTTCAGAGGGTTTTGTGAAATTAACCCTTGTTTGTTTCAACAAAGGTCAAATATATATACTAGATACAGTTGTGTTAGAGAAAAAGGAAGTTTGGTTAAGACCTACGTTACCCAGGTACTTCTATCATGAAGCCATACCCATACCTGACGTGTACCCGTACCCAAACTTCATGGACACTGCTTGGATATATGCATACATTTACCTAGACACTTACTCAATTATATGATATATGTTTTGATTTAAAATACTGTACCCTTCTTGGACATATATCCTACACTTCATGTCCATTTCTTGAAACTCGTTAGATATGGGTCCGGTTATTTAAGATCATATCCAAGTTAAAACTATGATTTAAAAGAGTGGTTTGAGTGTCTAGTTAAAAAACGAGCATTTTCCAATTTATAACAATCAACATAATAAAAGAAACTTAAAATTATGATCGGAATTTAAATTTAAATAGTACATAATTCAAAAAATAATAATGATCTCATGTAAATTATTAATCTCGATATATAAATGTAGCCGTGCCCCAATACCCTATATTTCACAAATTTGTCAGGTCCCGCATCAAGAGTCAAGACTCCCCACCTAAGTACTGCACTGCTTTCATGCAACTTAGGTTAAGACTAAGAGCCAGTTTGATATTGCTAGTGTTGTGCGCAGCGGAAAATTTCGGCAGCACCTCTGCCGAACAATGGCCACAACAAGAGAGCTAGATCGCAATAAGAATTCCCGTCTCACCAAGGAAACAAGAATCAAGAAAATATCTCAACAAAGTGGGATATTTACTCTTCCTCTCATCGCTTCTAGGATCGACTGCCGAGGGAACCTAAAAGCTATTACAAATCAAATCAACAAAGAAAATACCAATTTTACGTGGTTCGCAAGTTGCCTACGCCCACGGGCAAGGAGGAGGAGATCTACTATTAGAGAGAAAGAGAATACAAATAGGGTACAAATCTCACACCAAAACCCTAAAACAAAACTCTAAACCCTCACAAATATCTCCCTCAAATGACGGCTCAAAACCCTAACCTCACCCTTATTTTCGGCCTCCCTCTGCGACACTATTTATATAGTTCGTGGAAAAAAGAAACCGCGCTAAAAACGCTGCTCGTGGAGATGAAACCGCGTGAGAAAACGCGTGAGAGAAAAACACGCTAAAAGGGTGGCCCCACATGAACACCTCCCACATTAGCACGAGATTTGGGTCTCGCCGCGGCCCCGCCCCCACATGAGCACGAAGACCAACAATTCTCCACCTCGGTGAAGTTTTCCCAAAACTGAGCCGACACCAAATAACCAAATGTCCCACTTGTTGCGCCCAGACGGTGGAAAAATCCACGACAACGGACTCAATCCACAACAAGTCGTGAACCCAAACGAGAGTTCAAATAATCTCCTCCCCATCAAAACCAACACCGGCTGCATCATAAAGACTGCCTACGTATCCTCTTGCCCAAGGAATCAAGCCTTGCGTAGTTCACCCAAATGGCCGCCAACGGCCTCAACAATCACGAATGTGCAACAAGTCTGCGGTGATCAAACTTGTTGCTCGGAACCACCTTCGTGAGCATATCTGCCGGATTATCCTTCGTGTGGACCTTCACAATCTCCACATCACCATCTTCAAGAACATCACGAACGGTGATAACGAACATCAATGTGCTTCGCCCTCGCATGAAGAGCACGGTTCTTTGCCAAATAGATAGCACTCATGCTATCACAATGAATGGTGACGGTTGTTGCGATATACCAAGTTCCTCCAAAAGTCCTCGGCCAAATCGCCTCCTTCCGCGACCTCGTAATTGCCATATACTCGCCTCCGTGCGTAGACAAAGCAACCAGACCGCAAGGTGCATCTCCAACACACCGGCAAGACGGGTCAAAGTGAACACATACCCGTCAGACCGGCGCTTATCCAAATCCCCAAAGATAATCCGAATCAACATAACCAACGACAACCGCCCACCAGTAGTGTCCCGCCATAAACCAAACCAATATTGGCGTACCTCGAATGTACCTCAAAATCCATTTCACCGCGTTCCATGACCCACTCACGGATCGTGCATGTATTTCAAACCATGCTCACCGCTGTGATAAATCGGTCTCGTACATACCATTGCGTACATCAAGCTTCCAATTGCTTCGCATATGGAGTCTTCGACATCAACTCTCGATCTTCAAGCGTCTTGGTGAAAGGTCACCGAAAGCTTCAAATGGGCTCTAATGGTACACCGATCGCTTCAGATCCATGCTAACATGGAACCGCCAGAGAACCTTCTTCAAATAAGCCATCATGTCAAACAAATTTTGCCCTTTTCTTGTTTCGCCGATCTCCATCCCCAAAATGCTTAACCTCACCCAAATCCTTCATCTCGAACTCTTTTGAAAGCTGTGCCTTCAATTCATTTATAGCAGATCTGAAAATAGAGGCCACCATGTCATCGACATATAATAACAAATAGATATACGCACCTCCTTTCAACTTGCGAAAATATCGCAAGGATCAAACTGCTCGAGTGTACGAATGACCAAGCATAAAACCATCGAATCGCCTATACCACCGCCGAGATCGCTTCAAACCATATAGCGATTTCTTTAGTTTGCAAACCAACTTTTCTTTCCTGCATTTCCGAATCCCAATGGCTGAGTCATATAGATTTCTTCATCAAGATCACCATGAAGAAATGTCGTCTTCACATCCAACTGATCTAATTCCAAACCATACTGTGCCACCAATGCTAGCAAAATCCGAATCGACGAATGCTTCACCACCGAGAGAAGACCTCATTATAATCAATACATTCCTCCTGCATAGCCCTTCGCAACCAACCTAGCTTTGAACCTCAATGGAGTGCCTTCAATGCCCTCCTTCTTAGTGTATACCCACTTGCAACCAATTGCCTTCCGCCCCTTTGGAAGCTCAACAAGCTCCCATGTATCGTTCTTGTGAAGAGACTCCATCTCTTCTGCATAGCTACCGCCATGAATCGACCTCAGAACTCGCTCGGCCTCTCACGAATGTAGTAGGTATCATCTCATCGATACTCTCCACCGAAGTGCATATGCAACCGTGGTTTCCGATACCGTGGCCGCATATGTATGTTTCTCCTCGTCTCCGAACCGCAATAGAATCACGAACTCGAGCCGCCGGTCCTCGATCCCGCACATCCGTACTCATATCCTCCGTGTCACGTGGTGCTGCTTTGGCGTCACCTCGGTCGGCACTCTAATGGATATTGTACCATCCGGACAATGTGGAGTCGCATCGATCTCCACCACCTGCGATATCTCCTTCGTCGGGTCACTCTCCACCTGATGAGAGTTGGGAAGCTTCAAGATAGAAGCCTCATCAAATGTGACGTCTCTACTCCAAGACAATCTTCTTATCAACTGGATCCCATAGCTTGTATCCTTTGACACCACGCTTGAATCCTACAAATATGGCCTTCCTAGCTCGCGGTTCTAATTTATCTGTTCTCACATGATAAAATGTAGGGCACCCAAATACCTTGAGCTGGTCATAATCTCGTGCTGGCTCTCCTGACCACTTCTCCATAGGGGTCTTTCCCCCAATCGCAGATGAAGGCAGCCTGTTGATGAGGTGGCTCACATATGTAAGTGCCTCAGCCCAAAAGATCTTCTCCAAACCACTATGCGCCAATAAACATCGAACCTTCTCCAGCAAAGACCGATTCAACCTCTCTGCCACCCCATTTTGCTGCGGTGTATGACTAACCGCGGAAGTGTCTCTATGCCCTCGTCTCGACATAGGCTGGCGAAGGGGTCTAAAGTGTACTCACCACCGCTGTCGGATCTCAACGCCTTGATCTTTCTCCCACCGCAGCTCTAATCTCTTCTTCCACTCCACGAATATATCTAGGACTTCACTCTTCTTCGCCATGGTGTACACCCAACATCGCCTAGAATAGTCATCAACAAATGTGACGAACCAATGTCTACCACCAAGTGATGCCGTCTTGGTGGGACCCCAAACGTCTGTGTGCACGTAGTCCATAATACCCTTTGTCCGATGGATGGTCGTTCGAACTTCACTTTTGTGCGCTTGTCAAGAACACAATGCTCACGAACTCAACTTTTCCACTCTTGGCTCCTTTAATAGCCCCTGCTTGCATAACGCTGCGGTGACCTTTCACTGTGTGCCCTAACCTATAGTGCCAAAGCTCGCCCCCGTCTCACCAAACAATCAAGCAACGTGGCCAATCTCGGTGCTTCCATTCGATAGTATAAATTTCGACATGACTCTTCATCACCACCAAAGATCCTTTAGTAACCTTCCCTACACCGCTTTTGAAAGTCACATTGAATCCCTTAGCCTCCAAAGCTCCAACTGAGATAAGATTTTTCTTCAGCTGAGGAACAAATCTCACCTCTTTCAACTCACGGACTACTCCATCGTGCATCCTAATCCGTACAGTACCTATCCCACAAATGCCACAGGGTTGATCATTTCCCATGACAACAACACCCCCGTCGACTTTCTCAAAAGATGCAAACCAGTCTCGCCTAGGGGTCACATGATAAGTAGCGCCGAATCAAGCATCCAATCGATGCTTCCACATGATTCACCTCCGAGTAATCAATAGAGAATAGCACGAATCGCCTAATCATCGCCTTTAGCAATATTCACCTCATTGGCCTTCGGGCCATTTTTCTTGCCATTTTCTTTCTCCTTGAGCTTTGAACAATCTTTCTTCCAATGTCCCTGCTCTTTGCAGAATGCACATTGGTTCTTTGACAATTGGTGGCGCCTTCTTGACTTTGACCTCCTCTATTGCCACCTTTCGGATATGGGCTTCTACCTCTCGTTGACAAGGCCCGCCTCAAATTCGCACGGAAGTCTCCTTGTCCTTCCTCCTCAAATCATGGTTGGTCAATGCTAGTAACTTCACTATAGGCGATAGAAGTACGTCCGCTCAACAAAGTGAGTACAAAGGTGTCATACTCCTCATCGTAAGGAGCCCAATAAAATAACCGCCTTGTACTCATCCGTTATCTTCTCATAAACATTTGCCAAGTCGGACAACAACTTAGTATAGTTGTTCACATGAGCCGCTAGTGAGGTGCTCCGGACATCCGAAACACGAAGAGTCTTCGCAGCAAGTGCAACCTGTTCTCAACACTCTTCGAGATACTTATTGTTGAGAATTTTCCACATCTTCATTGCGGCGTCACCCCAATCACATCATATTTCAGCCTCTGCTCCAAACAGACTCGATCACCCCACACGCTGCTCCTATTCATCTTATCCCATACCTCCTCTTCATATTTAGGTGGCCTCTCTTGGACCATGATGGTCTCCTCCAAATTTTGAGCATTGAGCGCATCCCCAGACGCCGCCATCCACAAACCAAAGTTGATTTTGCCGTCGTACTTCACCACATTAATTTTGGTGTTCAAAACCAACTTGCATTTGTATTGTACTCGCTTTGACTTGTCAGCCACCTTCTTCTCCCATTGTAAACTAACTCCAAATTGTAGAGAAAGAACAACTTTGATAGAATTAAAGAATCACCCAACTGAACCCTAGATCGGATTCCAAATAGATTTCCTAACCACACGAGGAAAGTGAAATCTCCAACGGCAACTCCTAATGCTATCTCCACCGAAGCCGAGAACTCCAAGAACTAAGCTTCACACAAGAATCTTCCTCCACCAAACTTCAAACCCTAGATCTGAAATCTGGGCTCTGATACCACTTGTTGTGCGCAGAAAATTTCTACAAAGACCTCAACAATACCACAACAAGAGAGCTAGATCGCAATAAGAATTCCCGCCTCACCAAGGAAACAAGAATCAAGAAAATATCTCAACAAAGTGGGATATTTACTCTTCCTCTCATCGATTCTAGGACCGACTACGAGGGAACCTAAAAGCTATTACAAATCAAATCAACAAAGAAAAATACCAATTTTACGTGGTTCGCAAGTTGCCTACGCCCACGGGCAAGGAGGAGGAGATCTACTATTAGAGAGAAAGAGAATACAAATAGGGTACAAATCTCACACCAAAACCCTAAAACAAAACTCTCTAAACCCTCACAAATATCTCCCTCAAATGACGGCTCAAAACCCTAACCTCACTCTTATTTTCGCCTCCTCTCGCAAAGACTATTTATATAGTTCGTGGAAAAAAGAAACCGCGTTAAAAGCAGCGTTCGTGGAGATGAAACCGCGTGAGAAAACGCGTGAGAGAAAAACACGTTAAAGGGTGGCCCCCACATGAACACCTCCCACATTAGCACGAGATTTGGGTCTCGTGGCTGTGGCCCTGGCCCCCACATGAGCACGAAGACCAACAACTAGAACTTATAATAAGTTGCTTATAAAATCAGCTTATAGAAGCAACTTATATAAGTTGTCGAAAATAATTGTTTGGCAATCAAATATCAAAACTTGCTTAAAAAGCAAGTAATAATGTGTTTGGTAGAACTGTGCTTAATTAAAAGATAAAAGGTATATATGATATACAAATTAAAAAAGCAAAGGTGCTTTTAAAAGCATCATCAGATTGCTTCTAAAGCACCGCCCTTAAAAGCAGAAACAGTTTTAATAAGCATGCCAAAAGAGTTTTCACCAAACACTACTATTGGATGCTTCTTGAAAAAATAAGCAGAAGTACTTTAAAAAAAATAATACCAAATTGGCCCTAACTCCTGAGAAGGGCAAAGTCTACAATTACTAAGAATTCAGAAGGTTACAATTTTCAAGGTTGCTTTGGAAGAATCCGCCTCAGGGACCCGGACGGTTGGGAGCTTCCAATATGGCTTTCATGTTCTCGGGTTCGATTCCGGGCTAGGTTATCAACAATAAAAAAAGGTTTGGAAGAAGGAAAATAGCATAATCTATATATATACCTTTTATTACTGGTTAGATGTAAAACTAGTTTCTTCACTTTGGAATGAAGAGTTTCATGCTATATAATGTGAGTCAGTAATGAAGTTTGTTTGCAATTTGGTTTGGTTTCTTATATTACAGCTAATTAAACTATAGTAATAAGGATAGATATAATGTAAACCATACTTATCCTTGTGAAAATTTGCCTTAGATGACAAATATTGTTTAATGACATGCGATTATAGTTTTCTTGGGTTTTAAGATATTGGTTCCCCAAATGATAAGTATCTTAATTCTTAAAATAGGTCCCCATATGTTGATAGTTGATTCTTAGAAACAAGCCTCTCAAAACCTTTTAAGTTATATCAAATTTCCAAATATCATCATTTAGTGTAACTTAAAAGTTTACATTTGGGGACTTATTTTTAAGTATTAACATTTGGTTGACATATTTCCATGTATTAACATTTGAGGACTTATTTCTAAATATCGACATTTGGGAGACCTATTTCAAAATACTGATGATTTGGAGAGGAACCAATATCTTTAAAACCTTTTTTATCCTTTCAAAATTAGATTTTTTGAACTATTTATGATCCTCTGTCCTCTTTTGTGTGAACACAGGTAACGTGTGCTTCTACTGGGTTTTTACTTCTCCAAAGATAATTATAAGAGATCCAGAGTTGATAAAGGAAGTTCTAACAAATAAATGTGGTCAATTTAGGCAGTTGCCTCTTGCTCCATCTCTTAGGCTAACAAGGGGAGTTACTTTGTTGGACGGAGATGAGTGGACTCAGCATAGGAGCATAATTAATCCTGCTTTACACCAGAACAAACTGAAGGTTAACATCCAATAATCCCTCGTCTACGTCATTCACATTTTAACCTACCTGCTACTGCAAATTATACTTGATAGTTCAGTCTTCTTTGTCAAGTCACAAGTGTGTTTATTAGGAAATTACATATCTTGTTTTACTCTATACGGTTTTTGTCAACTAATGAAATAATTGAATGCAATAAGATTTGGGACAAATCTAGGCATTTTGTTACAAATCGATTGTGGTAAACTATGAGCATACTGCAGATTGGTGAATATTATATTCATTGTAGGATCTTGGATTAGTGGATAAATATACATGAGTTACCGAAGCTTCATAATCTTTGAAGAAGCTGTGTATTTTCCTTTCAAGTGAATTTTTAAACCCATTAAGCAAATCTTTTCTGAATTGGCATTTTATGTTTACTGATAAACTTGATGCACGCAATTAGCATTTCCTGACATTATTCGCAAAGTAGCCTAATTTTGCATGGACTCCTCCATAAATTCTATAAATGTGATTCAAGCTTGTTCATATAAGTTGACGAAGCTCAAGCTTATTGCATGGTTGGTTAATTAGCTTATGCTACCTAGTTTGACTTGTTTAGGCTTGATCGACAGTAATTAAATGCGTTCCATTGTAAATTATATATGGACATATGGACTTTAAAACATATAAAATTGCATGTTTTGCAATCATGAAGTTTTAGATCATTGTTTCCCCACTAAAAATATTGGAAATAATAAAAATAAATAAATATGTGATTTTTTTAGTGTTGAGGGGTATTTTCATCTTCTTTTATCACATGCTTGGTATGTGACACGTTAGACACTTTTGGGGACTTAAAGCGAAAACTCTGCGAAGAGTGTAGTGGCATAGAAGAAGTTCAAGGGGGTTATATGCAGAACCAAAGTTAGGGTGGTTTTGTACCTATTAAAATAGTCAGGGGTTTATATCAAAAATAGCCAAACTTAAGGGGAGTTTTGTGAAATTTACCCTTTATTTTTCGTAACATGCATTATATTTTTAAGTGCAGCAGTCTTAATTGCAGGAGATGGTGCCAGAATTTTGCACAAGTTGTAGCAATATGATCAAGAGGTGGAGGAATTTGGTTTCTCATAGAGGATCAGTTGAATTGGATGTGTGGATTGAACTCAAGAATATGACTGCAGATGTTATCTCTAGAACTGCATTTGGAAGTAGCTATAATGAAGGTAGAAGAATTTTTGAGCTACAGGAAGAGCAGCTTGAACTAGTTATGTTGGCACATAAGCTTCCACATATTCCTGGATTCAGGTGAATTACCATTGCAGTGTGGATAATAATACCAAGAAGTCAGAATAGTCAATCATAAATTTTAGGGTCAATTGCGGATAACACTACTCTGTACTATCGCCCAGTTGTGAATAGACTTTCTATAGTTCTATTGCTGCGGATAGACCCATTGAGTGAATCTTTTTTACTCTTTTACCCTCAGGAGGCCTATTGTTTAAAAAAAACAACTCTCTTTCTGTGAGAGTAAAAAGCCGGAAAAAAAAGCACTTAGAGGACATATCTGCAACAATAGAACTACAGCGGATTTATCCGCATTCAGGCTATAGGGGGTTTATCCACAATTAACCCTAAAAATGACAGTGAGCATTACATACATATTCAGATATTTATCCGCATTCAGGCTATAATTACCTCATCACCATTAAGCACAATATATAAATGCTTGGTTTGCTGCTAAATGAAGTTATGAACAAGAAGTAACTCTTTTATACTTGTCCTAAAATTTATTGATTGATTTAGGTTCATACCCACGAAAAATAACCTAAGAAGATATTGGGTCAACAAAGAGATTGAAATTATGCTAAGAGAGTTGATTCAGAAGAAGGAACAAGCAATGAAACAGGGAAAATGTGATTACAAAGACTTACTAGGCTTGATGCTAAGCTCGAACAAGCAAGCACACAGAAATATGAAAGGTCTAACAATTGAAGAGGTGATGGAGGAATGCAAGCTATTTTACTTTGCTGGCCATGAGACTACTTCTGTGCTGCTCACATGGACAATGGTGCTGTTATCAATGTACCCACTTTGGCAAAGCCGAGCAAGAGAAGAAGTGCGAGAGATCTGTGGGAGGGAGATGCCCAATTATGAAAGCATTGGCCAACTTAAGATTGTGAGTGCCTGTTTGCAATTTTCAAAGAAGTACTTTTGTTGATTGCATACTCTTTCTCCTAGTATATCCTTCTGGTTTGTTTATTGTGAATATTTTGTTTCATGAATAATTGCTGACTGATCTTCGATGTAAGGGAGTAGTAAACCTCCATATTTTCGATGATTATAGATACTGTCCCTCTAACAAGCTAGTGCTATATTTTTATTATTATTAAGAATCTTTAACTATTTAGAAGTTACCATTTTTATATATTTTCTACATTTGTCAATGAATGGAATGGACGGACACTTAGAAGTTACCATAAGCTATAGTTAGGAGAAACAAGGTGGAATATGCCAAACAGTCCATTATACAATGATGATGCATTTTGCTTCTACCTAGTATCATCTGTTAGGGTATCCCTCTGCTCTGGAGGTTGTTTCATCAATTTCTATCTACGAAACAGTGGGGCCTATATTTCGTAGTTTTTCTCAAAAAGAGTCTTAGCTATTGACATGCTTTTGATTAGATTGCTTAGTTTATTGGGTTAATCGTAGATAAACCACCTATACCATCATCTGATTGTGGATAGACCCCTGTAGTTTTGTTACTATCGCCCAATTGCTGATAGACCTCTTGAGTGAAAATTTTGTTTCTCAAGAGGTTTATTTGCCAAAAACAGTTCTTTTTTCTGAGGGCAGTAAGGCTTAAAAAATTCACTGATGGGGTCTCTCTGCAACAGTAGGGTATATCCACAATTGGGAGATAGTAGAGGGGGTCTATCCGCAATCAACCCTAGTCATATTGTGAAAATCAATAGTCAGTAACTTGCTACCAGATGGTTCTTAATTTCACCAGCATGACTACAATATTTGAAAACTATGTACTCTCCTTCTGAATCTCATAATATATAACTTGTTACAGGTAAATATGATATTGCATGAAGCTCTAAGATTATATCCACCTGTGCCTGCTCAGTATCGACATCTCTACAGCCAAACAAAACTCGGGGGTTTCTCATTCCCAGGGGGCATTGATCTTATACTACCCACAATATTTATCCACCACGACCCCGAGATTTGGGGTGAAGATGCCGAAGAATTCAAACCTGAACGGTTCTCAGATGGAGTGCTCAAGGCAACAAACCATCAGTTTGCTTTCTTCCCTTTTGGATGGGGACCAAAAACCTGTATCGGGCAAAATTTTGCACTGATAGAAGCAAGGATTGCTCTTGCTATGATACTGCAGCACTTCTTCTTCGAGCTATCACCCTCATATGTGCACTCTCCTTTCAGTTTTATTACAGTTCAACCGCAACATGGCGCTCCGCTTATCTTACACCAACTGTGATACGTTCTCATACTGGGAACCTACATTAGTATGAAGAATCTGTTGAATAATGGTTACTGGTATCTCTAGACTATATGGTTTTATTTGAAGTAATGATCATGGCCTTTGAGACTCAAATGCTATAAACTCACTCTCTTGTTTCGCTGGGTTCCTATATAAAAACTACAGGTTTAATAATTGTCTGTAGTTGGTCCGCGTGTTCGGTAGAATTGGAGACGGGTCTCACCAGATCAAGTCCTCCTACGAAGCAGTTGAGTTCACGAATAAAATTTTGAAGAGGAAAATATTATTGATGAAAAAGCAATGCCTCTAAATAAAAACATAACAAACTGACAATAGCAGAGGATTTACAAAAAATAAAAAGTATAAAAAATGATCCTAACCTGTGATTAAGAAATAAATTGTTTTTTGAGATCCAACCGGATTCACTTCCTAATCCAAAGAGACTCTTGCTTTATTGCTAAAATAACAAAATGTCCAAAAAGCCGATAGGACGGAAGGAGTTTCACAAATCTCAATGTCGTAAAACCGATCTAAAATAACAAAATGTCCAAAAAGCCGATAGGACGGAAGGAGTTTCACAAATCTCAATGTCGTAAAACCGATCGCTCAGTTTAATTGACTCCGTCTCGTCGAAACACACAATAAAACAAAAATAAAATGGTTTCACTAATAATTGATTTTGCAACTAAAATGAAATGTGCTTTAGTATTAATAATAATCCCACCATGGTAAAATAAATAAAAGAAAAGACAAAAAATAAAATGTTAAAATCTTGAATTTCTTTATTTTTTTTCCTCTATATTATTGTTTATCTAAATTATGTAAAAAAATTAATCGTAGGACCCACTAAGATGCTCACCGGATTCTAAGATTTTTTTAAGGACCTGGGCAAGACATCATGGATAAGTTCCCACTCCAACCCGACCGCATACAAAAAAAAGGAGAAAAACAAAAAAGCGGATTTAAAATAAGTAAAAAAATCCTTTCAATCATCATGGATCCTAAGATTTTTATTTATTTATTTATTTAGGATCTTGGCAAGACATCCGCTTTCAAAATCAACCCTCCAATGATATTGAACACGCGGATGGATAAGTCCTTTTATACCCCCACAAAAAAAAGATAAAATAAGGGAAATTCCTTCCACTCATCATAAGTATATAACCTCCATCTCTCACACTCTCACAAACCACACTCTTGAGCAAAACAGAGGGAAGCAATGCGTGATTTCCTCTTGTTTACAAACATGATCTCTTCATTGTTGCTCTTCTACTTGATTTTAAGAGGAGGTTACAAGTTTTGGTGGAGGCCCAAGATGATAGAGAAGAAGTTGAGGAGTCAAGGCCTAGTGGGCTCTGCGTACAAGTTTATATTGGGAGATTTAAAGGAATTTGGGGAGGCCATCCTCGAGGCGAGGTCAAAGCCCATGGATCTCCACCATGGCATTATCCCTCGTACTCTCCCTTTGCCTATCAACTCATTCAAAGTTTGGGTAAGCTCTCTATCTCACGTAGATTTGGAGAGATTTTAGTAGGAGTGCAAAAAATATTTGTGTTCATATGTATATCCATATGTATATCTGTATCCGTATTTGTTAGAATAGTAATATTGACTACTTAATATCTATATCTAATAGGATATGTTTACGTATCTATATTTAGTGAAATACAATTAACATATTTGACGTTAATTCGATTATCAAGAGATCTAATCTTAACATATTGAATTACGTATTTCAATCTTATGAGATTTTTCTAATATCGGTTTTATATCCGAGCCGTATCCGATCAGTTTGCACCCCCTAGATAGGAGGGACTCACAAATTTAGGAATTCAAATTATTGTAAAATTTTCTGATTAATAAATAGTCTCTTGGATATACAAATAGGTTAAAGATTCTCCCTGAGCTTATGATAATTAATAATGTGATTATTGTCCTTCAATATCTGTTGCTTATGCAAGTTGTAGATATGTAGGAAGCTTTGGTAGAAGGAAAAGAGCATAATTGATAAATATATTTTACTTACTGGTTAGATGCAAAACTAATTTCTTTATTTTGGAAAGAAGAGTTTCATGGTAATATAATGTGCATCAGTATTAATGTTCCTTGTGACTGACAACTAAACTACAGTAGTAAGGACAGTTATTAATGTAAGCCATACTTATTCTTGTGAAATATTGCCTTAATTAAATGACAAATATTTTGAAAAGAAGTCCCCAAGTCATAAGTATTTGAAAATAAGTCCCCAAAAGTGTTGATATTTAGAAACAATTCTCTCCAAACCTTTGTAAGTTACATCAAATTTCTCTAAATATCATCATTTAATGCAACTCAAAAGGTTTACATTTGGGGACTTATTTCTTAAGCATTACATTTGGGCTACTTGTTTCCAAGGGTTAATTGCAAATTAGACCCTCTTAGTATCACCTAATTGAATAGACCCCATGTAGTTCTATTTGTGGCGAATAGACCCTGTAGGATTGGCCGGTGCAAAATGTATCCCCTCAGTGAACTTTTTCGACTCTTTTAAAGATAAATTTTTTAGCAATTAAGGGTCTCTCCGCACCAATAGAACTATAGGGGTCTACCACTCCTCGAACCTTTTAACTTCAAATGTCAAAAATTAGATTTATCAAAACATTTTTTATCTCCCTCACTCCCTTTCATGTGGACACAGGTGACATATGCTTCTACTGGGCTTTTACAACCCCAAACATAGTTATAAGAGATCCAGAGCTGATAAAGCAAGTTCTAGCAAATAAATGTGGTGAATTTAGACAGTTGCCTCTTCCTCCCTCTGTTAAGCTAACGAGGGGACTCTCTATTTTGGATGGGGATAAGTGGGTCCATCACAGGAGCATAGTTAATCCTGCCTTCCACCTGAGCAAACTCAAGGTTAATTAAAACATCCATTAATCCCTCTTTTTTTTTTCTTTAAAACATGCATTATTACATTTTTTACTGAAGTGCAGCCCAATCTTGATTAACTGCAGGAGATGGTGCCAGAATTTTGCGCGAGTTGTGGCGATATGATCGAGAGGTGGAAGGATTTGGTTTCTCCTAGAGGATCGGTTGAGCTGGATGTGTGTACGGAACTCAAGAGCATGACTGCAGATGTTATCTCCAGAACTGCCTTTGGAAGCAGCTACAATGAAGCTAGAAGAATTTTTGAGCTACAGGATGAGCAGATTGAACTAATGATGCTGGCACATCGGCATCCATTTACGCCTAGGTAAAAATTCCATTCCTTTAGATCCATTGAGCTATTACCGGGGTTGAGGATTATAATTTTATACTATATCGATATCGTGCATGCAGAGCCCTTTAATGGGACCGCAATCTGTGCTATTTTTATGCTACAACATCATCTTAATGCTCCTTCCACTACACCGAACACCAAAGTTATGGTGAAGATTGAGGGCTAAAATTTTATACTCGATCATGTATTGCTAATTAATTGCTCTAGTTTCTCGTTATTCAAGTTTCAATTCATTCTATTTTTGAATTTTAAGCATAAAATATCAATTCTTGGTTAGCTACTGGAGAAATTTATGAAGAAGAAGCAACTCCTTCATACTTATCCTAAAGTCTATTGGTTGATTTAGTTTCATGCCGGCGAAAGATAATCTGAGAAGAGATTGGGTCGACAAAGAGATCAAGATCATGCTAAGAGAACTGATTCAGAAGAAGGAACATGCAATGAAACAGGGCAAATGTGAGTACAAGGACTTACTAGGCTTGATGCTAAGATCCAGCAGACAAGCACAAACATATACAAATGGTACAAATAAGAGTGGTCTAACGATCGATGAGGTGATCGAGGAATGCAAGCTCTTTTACTTTGCTGGCCATGAGACTACTTCAGTGCTGCTGACGTGGACAATGGTGCTCTTGTCGATGTATCCAATTTGGCAGGACCGAGCAAGAGAAGAAGTGCGAGAGATCTGTGGGAGGAGATGCCCAATTATGAAAGCATTGGCCAACTTAAGATTGTGAGTGCCTGTTTGCAATTTTCAAAGAAGTACTTTTGTTGATTGCATACTCTTTCTCCTAGTATATCCTTCTGGTTTGTTTATTGTGAATATTTTGTTTCATGAATAATTGCTGACTGATCTTCGATGTAAGGGAGTAGTAAACCTCCATATTTTCGATGATTATAGATACTGTCCCTCTAACAAGCTAGTGCTATATTTTTATTATTATTAAGAATCTTTAACTATTTAGAAGTTACCATTTTTATATATTTTCTACATTTGTCAATGAATGGAATGGACGGACACTTAGAAGTTACCATAAGCTATAGTTAGGAGAAACAAGGTGGAATATGCCAAACAGTCCATTATACAATGATGATGCATTTTGCTTCTACCTAGTATCATCTGTTAGGGTATCCCTCTGCTCTGGAGGTTGTTTCATCAATTTCTATCTACGAAACAGTGGGGGCCTATATTTCGTAGTTTTTCTCAAAAAAGAGTCTTAGCTATTGACATGCTTTTGATTAGATTGCTTAGTTTATTGGGTTAATCGTAGATAAACCACCTATACCATCATCTGATTGTGGATAGACCCCCTGTAGTTTTGTTACTATCGCCCAATTGCTGATAGACCTCTTGAGTGAAAATTTTTGTTTCTCAAGAGGTTTATTTGCCAAAAAAACAGTTCTTTTTTTCTGAGGGCAGTAAGGCTTAAAAAAAATTCACTCGATGGGGTCTCTCTGCAACAGTAGGGTATATCCACAATTGGGAGATAGTAGAGGGGGTCTATCCGCAATCAACCCTAGTCATATTGTGAAAATCAATAGTCAGTAACTTGCTACCAGATGGTTCTTAATTTCACCAGCATGACTACAATATTTGAAAACTATGTACTCTCCTTCTGAATCTCATAATATATAACTTGTTACAGGTAAATATGATATTGCATGAAGCTCTAAGATTATATCCACCTGTGCCTGCTCAGTATCGACATCTCTACAGCCAAACAAAACTCGGGGGTTTCTCATTCCCAGGGGGCATTGATCTTATACTACCCACAATATTTATCCACCACGACCCGAGATTTGGGGTGAAGATGCCGAAGAATTCAAACCTGAACGGTTCTCAGATGGAGTGCTCAAGGCAACAAACCATCAGTTTGCTTTCTTCCCTTTTGGATGGGGACCAAAAACCTGTATCGGGCAAAATTTTGCACTGATAGAAGCAAGGATTGCTCTTGCTATGATACTGCAGCACTTCTTCTTCGAGCTATCACCCTCATATGTGCACTCTCCTTTCAGTTTTATTACAGTTCAACCGCAACATGGCGCTCCGCTTATCTTACACCAACTGTGATACGTTCTCATACTGGGAACCTACATTAGTATGAAGAATCTGTTGAATAATGGTTACTGGTATCTCTAGACTATATGGTTTTATTTGAAGTAATGATCATGGCCTTTGAGACTCAAATGCTATAAACTCACTCTCTTGTTTCGCTGGGTTCCTATATAAAAACTACAGGTTTAATAATTGTCTGTAGTTGGTCCGCGTGTTCGGTAGAATTGGAGACGGGTCTCACCAGATCAAGTCCTCCTACGAAGCAGTTGAGTTCACGAATAAAATTTTGAAGAGGAAAATATTATTGATGAAAAAGCAATGCCTCTAAATAAAAACATAACAAACTGACAATAGCAGAGGATTTACAAAAAATAAAAAGTATAAAAAATGATCCTAACCTGTGATTAAGAAATAAATTGTTTTTTGAGATCCAACCGGATTCACTTCCTAATCCAAAGAGACTCTTGCTTTATTGCTAAAATAACAAAATGTCCAAAAAGCCGATAGGACGGAAGGAGTTTCACAAATCTCAATGTCGTAAAACCGATCTAAAATAACAAAATGTCCAAAAAGCCGATAGGACGGAAGGAGTTTCACAAATCTCAATGTCGTAAAACCGATCGCTCAGTTTAATTGACTCCGTCTCGTCGAAACACACAATAAAACAAAAATAAAATGGTTTCACTAATAATTGATTTTGCAACTAAAATGAAATGTGCTTTAGTATTAATAATAATCCCACCATGGTAAAATAAATAAAAGAAAAGACAAAAATAAAATGTTAAAATCTTGAATTTCTTTATTTTTTTCCTCTATATTATTGTTTATCTAAATTATGTAAAAAAATTAATCGTAGGACCCACTAAGATGCTCACCGGATTCTAAGATTTTTTTAAGGACCTGGGCAAGACATCATGGATAAGTTCCCACTCCAACCCGACCGCATACAAAAAAAAGGAGAAAAACAAAAAAGCGGATTTAAAATAAGTAAAAAAATCCTTTCAATCATCATGGATCCTAAGATTTTTATTTATTTATTTATTTAGGATCTTGGCAAGACATCCGCTTTCAAAATCAACCCTCCAATGATATTGAACACGCGGATGGATAAGTCCTTTTATACCCCCACAAAAAAAAGATAAAATAAGGGAAATTCCTTCCACTCATCATAAGTATATAACCTCCATCTCTCACACTCTCACAAACCACACTCTTGAGCAAAAACAGAGGGAAGCAATGCGTGATTTCCTCTTGTTTACAAACATGATCTCTTCATTGTTGCTCTTCTACTTGATTTTAAGAGGAGGTTACAAGTTTTGGTGGAGGCCCAAGATGATAGAGAAGAAGTTGAGGAGTCAAGGCCTAGTGGGCTCTGCGTACAAGTTTATATTGGGAGATTTAAAGGAATTTGGGGAGGCCATCCTCGAGGCGAGGTCAAAGCCCATGGATCTCCACCATGGCATTATCCCTCGTACTCTCCCCTTTGCCTATCAACTCATTCAAAGTTTGGGTAAGCTCTCTCTCTATCTCACGTAGATTTGGAGAGATTTTAGTAGGAGTGCAAAAAAAAATATTTGTGTTCATATGTATATCCATATGTATATCTGTATCCGTATTTGTTAGAATAGTAATATTGACTACTTAATATCTATATCTAATAGGATATGTTTACGTATCTATATTTAGTGAAATACAATTAACATATTTGACGTTAATTCTGATTATCAAGAGATCTAATCTTAACATATTGAATTACGTATTTCAATCTTATGAGATTTTTCTAATATCGGTTTTATATCCGAGCCGTATCCGATCAGTTTGCACCCCCTAGATAGGAGGGACTCACAAATTTAGGAATTCAAATTATTGTAAAATTTTCTGATTAATAAATAGTCTCTTGGATATACAAATAGGTTAAAGATTCTCCCTGAGCTTATGATAATTAATAATGTGATTATTGTCCTTCAATATCTGTTGCTTATGCAAGTTGTAGATATGTAGGAAGCTTTGGTAGAAGGAAAAGAGCATAATTGATAAATATATTTTACTTACTGGTTAGATGCAAAACTAATTTCTTTATTTTGGAAAGAAGAGTTTCATGGTAATATAATGTGCATCAGTATTAATGTTCCTTGTGACTGACAACTAAACTACAGTAGTAAGGACAGTTATTAATGTAAGCCATACTTATTCTTGTGAAATATTGCCTTAATTAAATGACAAATATTTTGAAAAGAAGTCCCCAAGTCATAAGTATTTGAAAATAAGTCCCCAAAAGTGTTGATATTTAGAAACAATTCTCTCCAAACCTTTGTAAGTTACATCAAATTTCTCTAAATATCATCATTTAATGCAACTCAAAAGGTTTACATTTGGGGACTTATTTCTTAAGCATTACATTTGGGCTACTTGTTTCCAAGGGTTAATTGCAAATTAGACCCTCTTAGTATCACCTAATTGCGAATAGACCCCATGTAGTTCTATTTGTGGCGAATAGACCCTGTAGGATTGGCCCAGGTGCAAAATGTATCCCCTCAGTGAACTTTTTCGACTCTTTTAAAGATAAATTTTTTTTAGCAATTAAGGGTCTCTCCGCACCAATAGAACTATAGGGGGTCTACCCGCCTCCTCGAACCTTTTTAACTTCAAATGTCAAAAAATTAGATTTATCAAAACATTTTTTTATCTCCCTCACTCCCTTTCATGTGGACACAGGTGACATATGCTTCTACTGGGCTTTTACAACCCCAAACATAGTTATAAGAGATCCAGAGCTGATAAAGCAAGTTCTAGCAAATAAATGTGGTGAATTTAGACAGTTGCCTCTTCCTCCCTCTGTTAAGCTAACGAGGGGACTCTCTATTTTGGATGGGGATAAGTGGGTCCATCACAGGAGCATAGTTAATCCTGCCTTCCACCTGAGCAAACTCAAGGTTAATTAAAACATCCATTAATCCCTCTTTTTTTTTTCTTTAAAACATGCATTATTACATTTTTTACTGAAGTGCAGCCCAATCTTGATTAACTGCAGGAGATGGTGCCAGAATTTTGCGCGAGTTGTGGCGATATGATCGAGAGGTGGAAGGATTTGGTTTCTCCTAGAGGATCGGTTGAGCTGGATGTGTGTACGGAACTCAAGAGCATGACTGCAGATGTTATCTCCAGAACTGCCTTTGGAAGCAGCTACAATGAAGCTAGAAGAATTTTTGAGCTACAGGATGAGCAGATTGAACTAATGATGCTGGCACATCGGCATCCATTTACGCCTAGGTAAAAAAATTCCATTCCTTTAGATCCATTGAGCTATTACCAGGGTTGAGGATTATAATTTTATACTATATCGATATCTGTGCATGCAGAGCGCCCTTTAATGGGACCGCAATCTGTGCTATTTTTATGCTACAACATCATCTTAATGCTCCTTCCACTACACCAGAACACCAAAGTTATGGTGAAGATTGAGGGCTAAAATTTTATACTCGATCATGTATTGCTAATTAATTGCTCTAGTTTCTCGTTATTCAAGTTTCAATTCATTCTATTTTTGAATTTTAAGCATAAAATATCAATTCTTGGTTAGCTACTGGAGAAATTTATGAAGAAGAAGCAACTCCTTCATACTTATCCTAAAGTCTATTGGTTGATTTAGTTTCATGCCGACGAAAGATAATCTGAGAAGAGATTGGGTCGACAAAGAGATCAAGATCATGCTAAGAGAACTGATTCAGAAGAAGGAACATGCAATGAAACAGGGCAAATGTGAGTACAAGGACTTACTAGGCTTGATGCTAAGATCCAGCAGACAAGCACAAACATATACAAATGGTACAAATAAGAGTGGTCTAACGATCGATGAGGTGATCGAGGAATGCAAGCTCTTTTACTTTGCTGGCCATGAGACTACTTCAGTGCTGCTGACGTGGACAATGGTGCTCTTGTCGATGTATCCAATTTGGCAGGACCGAGCAAGAGAAGAAGTGCAAGAGATTTGTGCAAGGGAGATGCCCAATTACGAAAGCATTGGCCAACTTAAGATTGTAAGTGCCAAATTCTAATTTTTCATATAAATAACCTTTGATGATACGCTCTCTTTCTCCTACTCCTAGTATATCCTTCAGGTTTGTTGATTGTGAATACTTTGTTTATTAATGACTACGGACTGATCTTCGATGTAAGGGAGTAGTAAACCTCCAGGATACATTTTCGGCAAGTCTTAACGGTACATATTGGTCGATATATTAGCCTTTTCAGGGATGTTTAAAACAATGCCTATGTCAAACAAGGTGGAATATGCCAAATAGTCCATTGTTAACGGCGACGTTGATGATGTACTTTGTTTCTACCTATTATCACCTGTAAAAGATTCTTTTTTCTTTTTTGTTTTGAGGGTTCGGGGTTTGTGTGAGTTGTCACAAATACTTGTATTCCCTCTTTTCTGGAGATTGTTTCATTAATTTCTATCTAAGGAACCCGGGGAGCCCATATTTCATGATTTATCTCACCAAAAAAAAAGTCTTAATTTTTGACATACTTTTGATTAGGCTCCTTAGTTTATATTGTGAGCTCAACAGTCAGTATGCAACATTGTACTATCATATTGTTCTAAATTTCATCTGCATGACTACAATATCCGCTAACTATGTGCTCTTCTTCTGAATTTCTCTATTTTACTTCTTGTTACAGGTAAATATGATATTACATGAAGCTCTAAGATTATATCCACCGGTGGCTGCTCAGTATCGACATCTCTACAATGAAACAAAACTTGGGAAGTTCACACTCCCGGGGGGTGTTGATCTTATATTACCAACAATATTTATCCACCACGACATCAATATTTGGGGTGAAGATGCCGAAGAATTCAAACCTGAAAGATTCTCAGATGGAGTGCTCAAGGCAACAAACAATCAGTTTGCTTTCTTCCCCTTTGGTTGGGGACAAAGAATCTGTGTTGGGCAAAATTTTGCACTGATGGAAGCAAAGATTGCACTTGCTATGATACTGCAGCATTTCTCCTTTGAGCTGTCACCCTCATACAAGCACTCTCCTTTCAGTTTTATTACAGTTCAACCGCAGCATGGCGCTCCGCTTATCTTACACCAACTGTGAGGGGTTTTGAGGTCGATATTCTAGATGTTCTTATAATTGGAACATACATTTGTATGAAGAACTGAGATGATTGTGCATCATCAGGTTGCTACATAAACTCTGTGTCTCGGTGGAGCATTCTTACCAGTATGTATAAAATGTTGTATATTTGAGTTAATTTCTGAAGTGACATATATTGAGACCGTTATAGTCCAAACAATCAGCAAACTCAGGAACTACTAGTATTTTCACAAAAACTATCATAATTCACAACTTAATTTTCTTTCAAATCAATGGATTAACTTCAGATTTTTTTAAACAAATTACCATGAATTTTTTAGATAGTCTCAAATTTACCATGAACTTTTATGTGATTGTCATATTTCTACAACAAAGTTTTAGGTGCTATCATAAAGTGTAAGAGTTGAGCTAGGCTACTATTAATAGTATCCAGCAGGTCGATACTATCAACCCAATTTTAAAATCAAAGTCCAAAAATGAAAATCCTAGCCAGCCAAAAGTGGTCACAATGACTTGCTACTTGCTAGGCGTGATTCAGTAGAAGGAACTTGCAATGAAACATGGCAAAAGTGCTCACAAGGACTTGCTATGCTTGATGCTAAGCTCCAACAGACAAGCATAAACAAATACAAATATGAAAGGCCTAACAAATGATGAGACGATTGCAGAATGTAAGCAATTTTACTTTGCTGTCTGTTTACATACAATGGTGCCCTTGTCAATGTACCCACTTTGGCAAAACCGAGCCAGAGAAGAAGTTCAAGAGATGTGTGGGAGGGAGAAGCCCAATTATGAAAGCATTAGCCAACTTAAGATTTGTGATTACCTGATTCTAAATCTTAAAAGAGTTAATTTTGTTATTCGATTTTTTGAAAATTTTAACATGTTGATTTTGACGGCGAAAGATTCATAGTTAAAACACATTGAAACCATGCGATATTTTATATCTAATTAGTTTATTGTAGCAAAGAACATGTGAAGGTACGAATTTTCAACTTAGGAACTGAAATTTTAAATGTGGATCTAAAGAATCCGCATCTTGGATACAAACTTCTATTTGGAGATGCCAAGGAGTTTGGGATGTCCATCATCAATGCAAGGTCCAAGCCCATGGCTCTTCACCATAGAATCATCCCTTGTACTCTCCCCTTTGCTTCTCAACTCGTTCGAAGTTTTGGTATGCTTTCCCCTTCTCATGGTGAAAAACTTATTTCTAAAGGTAATGTTTGGCGAACTTCTCAGAACCGGGATAGGACTGGTCTTGATCCAGATTTGAGTTAAACTGGTTCTGTTTTGATAAATGAGAATCAAATAGAACCAGTTTTCGAGGTCTTTTTTGGCTTAGGAAAAAATGGAGACTTATTTGTAAATATTAATGTTTGAATAACTCGTTTCAAAATTGTAATAATTTGGGAAACCAATTTCTTAAAAGAAACCCTTATTTTTATTTTTATTTCATTTATTATTATGCTTTTATTTTACTTTTTTGAATTAGCTTTATCGAACTTTTCATGATCCCCAGTTCTCTTTTATGTGGATTCAGCACAGGACCATACTTAATCCTGCTTTCCACCTGAAGGTTATCATCCATCCTCCATACTTTTTAAGTGCGATTTTTACCAACATTATTCTGAAAATTACACTTGGTCCTTCAGTCTTCTATGTGTCAAGTGTGAGCTTAGGAAACTATGTATCTTGCTTTATCTCAATTTATGGAATAATTGTACACAATAAGAGAGGAGACAAATCAAGGCATTTAGTTGCGAGAATATGGTAACTATGAGCATACTGTAGATTGGTGAATACTATAGTTTTGACTAGCCTCTCTTAAGAAATTCACCACAGGGGAATGCCATGGTATTAGTTACTGAACCTCATAATCTCGTAGAAACTTTCCAACTTTTAACATGCTGTGAATTTGGATTCCAAGTGAGAAACCTGAAAAATTTCGCAGTTTTTACCTATGAACCAAATTTTTCGGTGGATTTCAGCATAGTGGTTTCAGCTTCACACACCACAATCACATCTGCAAGCTTTGTAGATGTCATTTCGAGCTTGCAAGTACCCAAAACAGATTAAAGCTAAAACCTCCCTCACTATCTGAAGAATGTAGTCTAAACTCTGATAACTATTTCATGACTCATCTTGGTTTCTAATTTTTACTAATAAGTACATCCTAATTGCAGGAGATGGTGCCATCATTCTGCACAAGTTGTAGCGATATGATTGCGAGGTGGAAGGATTTGGTTTCTGATAGAGGATCAGTTGAATTGGATGTGTGGATTGATCTCAAGAACATGACTGCAGATGTTATCTCCAGAACTGCCTTTGGAAGCAGGTATACTGAAAATACAAGAATTTGCTTGAACTAGTGATGCTGGCACATAAGCTTCCTCATAATCCTCGATTCAGATGAACTGTATTCCGTGTGGATAATTGTACTAAGAAGTCAAAATAGTAAATCTTAAATTTTAGGCTTAATTGCATACAAACCCCTGCAGTATCGTTTTTTTGCACTTATTATACCTGCAGTTTCTGTTGCAGATAGACCTGCTGGGTGTTAAATGTTTTTGACGCTTTTACCCTCAGATAGACTCACTAAATTCACCTACGGACAATATCTGCCAAAATTTCATCCTGGGTAAAAGAGTTAAAAAAATTAACCCAGGGGGTCTATCTACAACAATGAAACCACACGAGCAGTAAGTTCAAAACAGCGATAACAGGGGGCCTACGTGCAATTAACCCTAAACATTCAGATATTATAATTACCTCACCATCATTAATCACAATATATCAATGCTTAGTTAGCTACTAGAGGAACTTAGGAACAAGAATCTTTTATACATGTCCTTAAAATTTATTCGTCAATTTAGGTTAACCTGAAAAGATATCGAATCAACAAAGAGATCAAAATTATGCTAAGAGATTTGTTTCAGAAGAAGGAACTAGCAACGGAACAAGGAAAATGTGATTGCAAGGACTTAATTAGGCTTGATGCTGAGCACTAACAAGCAAGCACAAACAAATATGAAAGGTCTAAAAATTGATGAAGTGATAGAGGAATGCAGGCTATTTTACTTTGCTGACCATGAGACTACTTCTGTGCTGCTCACTTGGACAATGGTGCTCTTGTCAATGTATCCAATTTGGCAAAACCGAGCGAGAGAAGAAGTGCGAGAGAAATGTGGAAGAGAGATGCCCAATTATGAAAGCATTTGCCAACTTAAGATTGTTGACCACCTAATTCTAAATCTCAATGAGTTAACTATTGACATACTTTTCATTATACTCCTTATTGAATTTCATCACATAAATTCTCATCGCAGGTAAATGTAATACTACATGAAGGTTATATCCCCCAGTGACTGCTCAACCTCGACACCTCTACAACGAAACAAAACTCTTGATCTTATACTACCAACAATATTTGTCCACCATGATAGCAAGATTTGGGGGGAAGATGCCAAAGAATTCAAACCTGAAAGGTTCTCAGATGGAGTGCTTAAAGCAACAAATAATCAGTTTGCTTTCTTCCCTTTTGGTTGGGGACCAAAAATCTGTATCGGGCAAAATTTTGCGCCGATAGAAGCAAAGAATGCTCTTGCGATAATACTGCAACATTTCTTCTTTGAGCTCTCACCCTCCTACGTTCACTCTCCTTTCAGTTTTATTACAGTTCAACCGCAACATGGGGCTCAGGTCATCCTACACCAGTTGCGGGGGTTTCTTGTCATTGTTTCACTCAGTCTTCTCACATTAGAGACATACATTTGTATCAGAACTTCGTTGATTCGTGCCTACTGGTATCAAGCTGGGAGTGTATTAGCGATATGAATAAATTGTAGATAATAGCATACATTTATCCTGGCGCTTACTGTACTTCACTTGCCTCTAAATCCCAGTGAAATGCTACACAACCTCAAAACTGGTTTCATTCCTGGAGCCTTGATTCTTGCTGCAGCTACAAGCTACGCATTCCTTGCTTTACTCTCAAGAAGGAAGTATTCCTTACTTTATCACATAAGATTGCTCCTGTGGAAATGTGCCTTTCTTTCTTTTAGCCGTTCAATAAAAGTTCTCCTTCCTGATCTTTTCTATTATATATATATATCTTCATGCAGCCAACCCAACCCGTTCAACTAAGAGGGACTAAGAAATTAAGGACGTACAATACTTTCTTCATGCAGATAACGGTTATCCTCTAATTAAAGAAACAGATATCCATTGACACCCTCAATTTCCATTTCATCAAAATTCAGTACCCCCAACTCATACACATATCTCTGGAAATGCAAAAGTAAATATTTGAGAAGAAAAACCTCTTCTCCATATAAAATTTGGATAAGTCCAATAGCGTACATATCGCATCAGACATCACCTTCAATTCCTAGATTTTGACGATATGTACTAACCACAAAAACGGAGATAAAGGAGTCCGCAGCTCCAAATGCTTTTATTACAAGTTAAACCAAAGGCAAGCGGAGCTTAAAACGAATAGGGAGAAAAATTGCAGATACCAGCTCCTACCAATATATTGTCCATAAAAGCTAGGCAGAAGCTTAGAGGAAGTTCCGAATGTCCAGAGACTTCACATCAACCATCTGCTCATCCTTGAATTCCTCCCTGAGTATATAAATCGGAGGAAATTAAAAGAGTAGTAAAAGCAGATGAGCACATACACCTCCATGAAGTTACAAGTAAAATTATTTAAAAATAAATATAATTGCTTATTAGTAACTGAAACACCAAAATGTCAAACGATGCAAGATTGTATGCAGGTAAAAGATATTGATTTTTAGTGTTCATACAAACCTTTTAAGTTGGGTCTCCATTGCCTCTACAGCAGATTTCTTAATCTCTTCCAGATCTGCTTTAGCAATTTTGAGTTCCAATTCCTCCTCATATTTGGGAAGATCTTCCTTCCGAATGCCAAGCCTAATTTAGAATTTCATGGTAGAGCAGAGTGAGATTGCAAACTAAAGATTGTACATGAATGAAGTGGCACATCAACAGAAACTGTATAGCATTATATAACTGCTAGTAATTTTGTCTAAAATTAAACTGTCTTATGTATAGTAGAAACCTACAAACTGAAGTGCTCAAACTTGAATGGAATAGTTCTATTGTAAATGATGATTAAGCGAACAGTATGATTTCTCTAGTTTACGCTTTCCATGGACTTCGATTATTATGGAATAGGAGGAGACAGATACTTAACTATATAATGGTTGGAGCGAAACGAAATGAACAAATGAGCAACAATAATTCATATGAAGGGAGAAGGTTATTGATATACAGAGATCTTTCTAGGGCCCTCAAAGAGTGTACTTACTTTTTGTTGATTTTATCAAACTCAGCATGGAGGAGGGCCATGTTCTTCTTATCAGACCTCAGAAGTGGCTTCTTAATCTCATTCTCGATCTTATCCAATGCTTCCATCATCATAGCTTCAGCACCGATGTTATCAATGAGGCCGCTCCTAAAAAAAGAGAAGAATACTGGAGGGTTAAATAACCAGAAAAACATGAAAAGTGTCTTAACAGAAATACAAACTATTTCTTCAAGAAATCCACAATAATCGGTATTCAATTCTTAGAGGCAGTCTTCCATTTAGCTAGTGTCTCTAGATTGCTACCCAATGTGAATCAGCCTTACACTAAACTTGTCTCAAAGAGCAGAACATATTTAGCGGGTATTTTTATACAAATATGGGCATTCTTGGATCATCAAATAATAACATTGGCTCAAATTTAGAAGAATCAGAGTCTTCCGTTTAGCTAATATCTCTATATAATGTGAATCAGCCTTAGACTAAACGAAACTTGTCTCAAAGAGTGGAACGTATTTAGCTGGTATTTTTATACAAATATGGGCATTCTTGGATCATCAAATAATAACATTGGTTAAAATTTGGAAGCATCGGAGTCACCATAGAACCACAGTGACTGCAATATGTTTTAAAACAGAGTCATAGAGGAAAAGTAAATGAAGTTTGTTTTGAGCAAAACTAACTTTTTTTGGGGGGGGTGAGAGACGGTTTTTTTTTGTGTGTTTGTGTGTGGTGGTGGTGGTGGTTTGGGGGCTAGGGCATAGAGCGTGAAAACAGAACAAAAACATCTAACCTGACACTAGAAACTGGCCAAAGTATATAAGTGTCACGCCCCGGGCCCGTTGGCGCGTGCAAGCCGTGGGACCCACCGAGTGTAACACGCTGTTTGGCTAAATCCACTGCCAAAATCAACTAGCCGATGTTACACTTGAACCCATGACTTACATTATAAACACTCAACACTTTCACTCACCCACCGACGTGGGACTATAATTTTTGGGGATGTCACAATCACCCCATCTTACAAAGACGACGTCCTCGTCGTCGCGACATGACAATTGGCACATCCCAGTATCACCAGGCGATGTGGACTCTAGAGGTGGCTCCTACGGGCTCTAGAGGTGGCTCCCACCACGCTCACGCGGTGTAGCACTTAGCCCCGCATAGCACTTAGCTCCACACTTTCGACTGGCAACTGCTCTGATACCATTTATCACGCCCCGGGCCAACGGGCCCGTTGGCGCGTGCAAGCCGTGGGACCCACCGAGTGAATCGCGCTGTTTGGCTAAATCCACTGCCAAAATCGACTAGCCGATGTTACACTTGAACCCATGACTTACATTATAAACACTCAACACTTTCACTCACCCACCGATGTGGGACTACAATTTTTGGGGATGTCACAATAAGACGGGCCACAAATTTCTACCTGCCAATCCTCTCTCTCACATTGATATTCTACTATTCTGCCGAAATCTGAACTATGAATCATACTCCACCATGAGTCTAAATATTTTGACCTCAATTTACGTGACAGCTAAAACTTCTCCAGAAAAAGATAATGCTAACAAGTTTTGCATTCTATATAGACGTTCTAACCTAGAAACTAATAACTGAAACTTCATTGGACACCTAATAAAGTGAAATGGCTGAATAAAACAGCCATTGTGGTACTGCCAGAACCAATGGGCTGATCCTTAGTTTTTTACAAACATATATAAACCACTAACAAACTAAGATTCCCTTTTACCTAGAAGTTTTGAAAGAAAATCCAAAGCTAACATAAGATATTCACTAATGATTATATAATTAGTTTAATTAGAATAGAACAATTATACAAACCTTCTAGGGGATGGGAACCACCGCATTGCATCATATGTATGAGGAACAAATGAATGTCTCATATATCTAAACTGGATAAGTATAGGCAACAATGCAAAGCCTGACAAACATTTAAAAGTATATTTCGGTAGTACATACTTGGCTCGTATATCCTTCAGTGTCAACAAGTAAGTTCTAGCATCAGGAATGCCTTGTGTCCGTTGTTCGATGGTGTATTTAAACTTTTGGGATTCTGAGTACAGACCAGCCCTGCAAAAGGAACAAGCAACTTTAAAATCACATATTTATATCACGTTAAACAAGAATATGGAGTCATATAAGTCATACTAGATCGATAAATCAACAGTGTCCTGATATAGAATAAAAAACATTGAAATACAAATGAGGTACAAACCTAACACCTCAAAACTGTTAAGGTGCCAACGAGATGACATAGCAAAACAATTAGCAGAGGACATCAGAATCATCTTCTGTAAATTTAAATGAAACAATATAAAAGATTAAGAAACTCTTAATACCGAGCATTGACCAGCACTACATTAAGAAGGACATGTAACTCAATTCAACTACTGGAATCATGTGTCGTCAAAAGAAATATCAAGAATGTACCAATGCAAAACAAGAAAATTTTGAAACATGCTTGTTTCTTTTACCTAGCTGCATAAGGTTTGCTGACTGACTGGCTTTATGGGATCAAACATCATTCTAGGAGATAAGCACATAAATATGAGATGTTGTTTTGTTCTTATAACCACCAACTAACCCAGGTCCTTGTTTTTGAAAGTAGTATCTGAGAATTGCAGTTCTTGATTCATGTGTATACATGTAAACCTTTATGTCTTCTTCACTCACGGGATTTTTTTTTAATTAGGTTAACCAAGCCTCTTAGAGCCCGGAAATGGCCCCCTCTGCCAGAACCATCAATTATTAGGGGGAAAACCCCCAACCAACCCATTTGACATACATTACTGTGTACTTTTACTGTTATTTGTCAACGAGCATGAGGATAAACGTATACCCACAGTTAAAATCTATTTCCCATGGTATGCAGGCTGATTAAGATTGTGAAGGAAAAATCATTGATGGAATAATATTTGAGAAAGAGAATGCATGGCGGAAATGGAACGTGTTAAAACACGTTCTAGATTTAACATATACACACCTGTTATAGGCCATGTTAACAATTAGAAGGAAAGTCAACAACATTTGATTGCTGCTGCTCTTGTCATAATAATTTTTGCTTTTTACACAATTATTCGTGCTTCCCTTAAATATTCATTTTAAAGCATTTGAAATTATTATTATTATCATGCATAACAGTTCAGACTTTTGCCCTTTACATGCTCCAATGCATATTCCCACATTGACATGATCCTAAATTGCACAATTAATGGTTTTTCAGGGGGAAAATGCTTATCAATTGTACAAATTAAGAGAAAATCTTGCGAGGAGAGGATGTTAAAGTTGAACAGCAAGATGTGAGAATTACATCCCAAGTACCTAAAATGAAAATCAATAGCTTGAAATTTGCTCAAGAAAGTCAAAAAAGAGGAATAGATCTAAGGAACAACGCAAACAAATAGCAAATGCAAGCATAACATACAAAATTTCAAATCTAAACACCAAAATTTGGGGATTGTGAAAGTATCCGTGTATAGGTCTAAACAATTCCGTATTGAAAACATGCTGATTTTGGGACCAAATGGTGCACAAAGAGGGAAAAAACAACTCAGTTATTTGAGGATTTACAGGAATCTTAAAATCATGATTAATTGCATGATGTGTGTCCGCAACAAAATGTTAGTTGACAGTGTAACCAGAAAATGGAACTGCATGCAGGGAAGCACCCAAACTTTTCGATTTGACGAGAGGAATATTGAATAAGTATGACAAACTCAGAAAAATGGAAGGATTAACCATTTTGGCTGATGAATTCATTAGAACCTAGAAATGACTTACTTTTCCCTTACGGTCTTCATAACGTTCGCATAGTGACTCACTGCAGCAGGATCACTGGGATCAATTGTGATCTTTTCTTTCCGAAATATCCCAAGGGCCATCTCAAACTTGTCCTTTACCTCATAAAAGATGTTCTTCAACATCTCTTCAAGAAAAATGTATTCCATTATCAATAACATGGCATGTAAAGAAACAAGATGAAATGAATTCAATCTAGGTCGACTGCAATACATAATAAGAGAAAAAAAAAGACATCGGAGAAGAAGAATTACTAATTTAATAGAAGGACTAAATTTCTCATTGCAAAGTGACAAACCAGATTGGTATATTACATTCACATATCAAGGAATAGTGTAGGAAAACCTCCTATTTTATTTAGGAAAATGTTGAATATATAACAGCTAAATTCATGACATAATATTAAAATAGATTTCATCTAATCTCAAATTAAGGAAGGAGCAAGGTTTTAAATGTCGGATGTCGGGTTCATGTCGGACAGCTGAAATTCATGTCGGATAGCGGAAATCGGGGATATGTCGGGGGACATGTACTAAATATCGGATTGCCATATCGGATGGATTTCTACTCAATTTTGGTCATCAAGATGGAATGCACTTGTCTTGTTATAACTTATCCTACGTGAGTTGAGTATTCATCATCAAGACACGGGTTGTTTTTCATTTCTTGAAGGGAAACAGTGAAATATTATGCCAACAAATAAACAAAATACACATTGTCAAACTAAAACTTTCGAAGTGTGTTGCATAAAATTAACATAAAGTAAAGTGCATTGCATAAAATTGACATAAAGTGTTAGACTTTGATTTGATTTCAAGCTACGGTTCAAACTTATTGTTTACATCACACTTTTATGAATTCACAATTTCAATTTGTAGAGACGAAGACGAACGAGAGGAGATCACGGTGGAAAAGAGAGCAACATTTTTTTTCTTTGCCCTAATCTGTATTATATGCTATCGGGTTACTATGGGAACAAAAGGCTAAAAAAAGAATTAATCGGGTTTGAGTTTTGAGTACTAAACCCAAACCCCAATACTTATCAACTCAGAAAAATAAAAAAATAAAAAAAAACAAAACAAAAAAAAACAGCCGATTTTCGATTTTTCAAGTCTGAAAATCGGCCGATATGTCCGCAATATCCCCAGACATGTCCGACATGGACCCCAAAAACGATATCCGACTTAAAATGGCCATATCCGTGTCGCTCTAGCCTCTAATCCGACATGTCGGCCGACATTTAAAACCATGGGAAGGAGTAATTTGATAACAATTCCCATGGCTTCTAGTCACCACCTCTAGTTCAAATTCAGCTTTAACGTTGCTTTTAGTTATAACAAATATAATTAATTGGGAGTAAATGGTGTGCATCCAATTGATAATTAAGCTACAAATAATATGCAACAACTTGCTATACCTTGAATATTCATGAGCGTTTTGGCATGTGCAATTGGCAGTGATACTCTACCCTTTTATACAAGAGAGTTGAGCAACAAGGATATTTAGATTATTAACTGTGTATAAGTACTGTAGAAAGTCTTCTTTTTCAGTTGTTGATGGTTCCAATGAAGCTAGAATTAGGCACACAGGAAAAGGCAATAAATGAAACTTTTGAGGATAGACCCATGGGTCATTAATAGGGGCATAATAACAGTCTAGCATGGCTGGTAGAATTAAGTGTATGGTCAACAGTCTAATTACAGTTTTGAAGTAAGTGAAAATTTTAAATGGATTGTTGATAATGAATTCTCTGTTTGGATGGTTGGAATAATTTAGAACCACAGATTTTACATTACGATAGTAGAAATTTTGCTCGTGCCAATTACAACCGACTAAATTACATAAAAGAAAGCTTAAGGTGAGTTTTACAATTCCATTACTAGTTTACTAGTTCATACCCTTCTTCCTGCCCCTACAGGCCTCAATTACAAGGATTTCACTTTTAGGAAGGAAATTGTTCTTTCCCATTTTTATTCAACTCCAAAACAAAACAAAAAATTGTCTATGATGTAACGCAGTTTTACAAAATAAAAAATTGGAAGTTTGGATCAGAACTTCATCATACATAAGCATTGTTTCTTTAATGGAAAATGCAAAATACAATTGTATATACACATCAATAAGCTCAAAGTATATGTGAAAATACATAGCTGATCAACATTACCAGACAGAGGTTCATACATTAATCAATAAAAGAAACCAGCTTGCAACCCACACAACAAAGAATGCCATCATACAAAAGGGGATTGCAGATAACAAGTATGTCACCAGTGAAGGTATCACTATGTAGACTATGTGCAGATTAATTCACCAGCATTGATATGCACAGATTAATTTATCATCTTGATAAACAATATTCGCAAATAAAACACAACAACTACACCTCAACTAAACACGGTGCCGTTACTTGTATGCATGCAATCAAATAAACTTAATATGCTTCTAATGGCAGAAATATGCTAACTTACAAGGTATAAACAAATGTAAGACCATAGTCATTTAGCAATACAAACTACAAGATTCGAGCTTTGAATTATAAGTCATGAAATTTTCAACGCGAGAATGTTTTTTTGATCTACTTACCGTCTCCCTTAAGGGGAGGGAGCCCAGCTGGAGAAGCTTCTTTTGCATAGTAACGAACTGGTGCCCTATGCTCGTGTTGTAAAATGATTTGACTGCCATATAACTGCCAAAAAAAACACATTTTTTAGCCATAAATGAAATGAGCACATTTTCAAAAACAATCATTACAAATCTAAAGTATGTGGTCACAATTTAATAGTCATAACAAGCTAGGGTTTCCCAAAATAGACTAAATGGTAATGAAAACCCTAACGATCCAATCCGCACTCGCTATTGAGCACCACCAGAACAAACACGAAACCCTTAAATTAACATCAAAAGTATCATTTCATGAAGTAATTCTGATAAAAAACCCTAGATGTTAACAGGATTGGATCGCAAAATTTCATTGAGATCTATCGATCCCTTGGGATCTTGTAACGGAAATCGAGGTCGGGATTCACCGATTACCTGCTTGGATCGGGTGAGGACGCGAGTAGCCAACGCCATGGCCGAGAGAATTTCTTCTAATTCTTCCCCCTTTCTTCTGCGTTCGACAAAATGAGCCGTCACTGAGAGGAGTAATATAGTGAGATTGGGCCGTAATCGGGTTTGGGTTATCGGAGTTTAATCCAAATCCGAGTTGATTTGGCCCGACCCGCAAGGAAATATAAGGCCAAACTCACATTCCTTGTAACCTTTTTGGTTGGCGATTGGTAGATTTTATACAAGAACTCTATGGACCAAGACAATTCAATAATTGTAATCTATTATCTACGGCTAGGGTTTTAATGCACACAGTGTATAACTAACTTTTTTCTTTTTATGGCTCCTTTATGACAGAATCAACCTGCATCCCCACGAGGGAGCATGTATATCTTGCCATGACGGACCCACACCCACTGTATAACTAACTTAGTTACGCATAAATGTAGAAATATATTTTTGGCCATCAATATTAATGATCAATATTGTTTATTGTGACCTATGCATTTAAAACTTCATTGAGGTCAAAAATCACATAGATTCAATATTTCTAGTTGATAAATCTAATGGCTTAGAAATAGACGGCCTGTAACAGTCTCAAAATGTCAATTACTTTTGAGTTGCTTGAGTTGTGGGATGGAAAATTCCAAACCACACGATTTTTAATCCACTTAGATTTGATGAATTTGTATTTTTATAAGTGTGTATAACTAAGTTAGTTACACCATTTGTGTATTTTAAGCGCACTCATTATCTACTACTATTATTTAAGAAAAATTGAACTTTTGGTTATACCCTATGTATATTAAGATTTCAAAATTTCGACATGTATCATCAATAATTTATTGTCTATTGAAACTAATTAGAAGGACAAATTGGAAAATATCTAAAGACAACATAACTATCATCCACTACTTGATAACTTTCCTCAATCCCCACATTTTCTAATAACAACATACTTTGTATCACTTTTGGCAATAATTTTTAAAAACTATTCATATCACTATTGATTATTAAGGTGTTAAAAAATATTTTTTCATATATAAGTTTAATATATAATGCACATGTTCATATCAACATAAATAAAAGGTGTCGTCGCCTCCCCTCGGGTACCTGTTCGATTCTGTCATGCTAAAGGCCATAAAAACATAAATAAAAGGTAGAATAAGGAAATAATTGATATTGCATGTATTTTTGTTGAGCAAGGCATTTAAAACTTCATTGAGGTCAAAAATCACATAGATTCAATATTTCTAGTTGATAAATCTAATGGCTTAGAAATAGACTACTGTAATAGTCTCAAAATGTCAATTACTTTTGAGTTGCTTGAGTTGTGGGATGGAAAATTCCAAACCACACGATTTTTAATCCACTTAGATTTGATGAATTTGTATTTTTATAAGTGTGTATAACTAAGTTAGTTACACCATTTGTGTATTTTAAGCGTACTCATTATCTACTACTATTATTTAAGAAAAATTGAACTTTTGGTTATACCCTATGTATATTAAGATTTCAAAATTTCGACATGTATCATCAATAATTTATTGTCTATTGAAACTAATTAGAAGGACAAATTGGAAAATATCTAAAGACAACATAACTATCATCCACTACTTGATAACTTTCCTCAATCCCCACATTTTCTAATAACAACATACTTTGTATCACTTTTGGCAATAATTTTTAAAAACTATTCATATCACTATTGATTATTAAGGTGTTAAAAAATATTTTTTCATATATAAGTTTAATATATAATGCACATGTTCATATCAACATAAATAAAAAGGTGCCGTCGCCCCTCGCCCTGTTCGATTCCCGGCTCGCCAGCCATAAAAACATAAATAAAAAGGTAGAATAAGGAAATAATTGATATTGCATGTATTTTGTTGAGCAAGGCTCCTATAAACTTAAGTTGATAGGGAATAGTCATCCACCAACTTTTCTAACTATTGATATTATCTTGGGATCCGTGAAAGATATGAAGCTCATCTTTGAGATTTGTGTACCTCTTGATTTCACCTATTCCAATGCAACATCAATGGATATAAAAGTTGGTGGACACTATCTACTATCAACTTAAGTTTATAGGAGCATTGCTCGTATTTTGTTTGATCAATCAGGACTTGAATTCATGACAGAGAAACTTAAAAGGCCCATGTAAGATAAATATTTTAAAAATTAAAAACCTCCCATCCCAAATCTCAACACAAGATATAATGAGAAGTAAAATTTTCTTTACTAGTATCATTAATTTTATACAATGCAATGCATTAAATCACTACTTCACATCTCTAGGTATATTATTTTTATCAACGTATGCAAGAGGTATTAAGAAATGTATAAAAATACATTTGTGATAATCAAAATATTTGATTAGTCCAGTGACACTTGCACCGCCAGTACAAAAAAATTTGTATTGTGTATGATTCTAATATTGATTACCGCTTTCATAGGCTGCAATTTTGTCATACAAAAGCGAAATAAAAATAAAAATAAAAATATCTGAGCACAATAGATCATATGGTATTATAAAATGACGATGAATGACTTCACATTATTATTATTAAGTTATCACTTAATATTCAACTAATCTTACAACTTTTGAAGATAAAATAAAGAAAAATTGTCCCTTATTTTAGGCATTTCATAATTTGATTTGATTTTCCTAGACCATAATTATAACACAAATTGGAAGGAAAATCATATTTCTAAAAGTTTAAGTAGACTACATAATTGATAAGGATAAACTGTACAAAAATGACTTGTTCTTTTACATTGTTTTCACTTTAATGGCCTCATTATAAAACTTTTCACTTAAATGACGCCATTTGGAAAACTTCTCGCTTAAATGGCCCTACTCGCAAAACATTTCACTTTTAGTGACCCCACTTGTAAATTTTTTAAAATAAATATCACAATGTTTATAAAATGTTGCTACTTAATGGCCTAAAGCTCACAACGTTAATAATCTAATAAAATATGCTGAGAATATTCCTATGTGAGGCGTCACACGACGCTATGGGGTCATTTATTACCCCTGTTATGTCATTAATTTACACCCAGCTACCTTATGTTATAATCTTCAAATGGAAGAACTTTGTTCATTGTATTTTGGATGATTTTCGGTTTCTTAGTATTTTTCATGAAATATATGTGGAAATAAGTGATTGTTGTAGTCAAGCTTGTAAGCATATGAATGCTCATCTTGTAATTGCAGTTTTAAATATTAATTAACGATAATTAATCTAGTATTTGTTACATATTTAATTTTTTCTCATTTATAGTTTTGCTTTGTTTTGCTTGGTTAATGTCATTTTAGGATATATTTGTAAAAAAATTGTGAGCATATGAATGCTTGCTGCTGCTTATTTTACATGAAAAGTTTTACAAATGGTGAAAATGTTTTACAAGCAGGTGCGTTTAAGTGAATTTTTTTTTACAAATAGGGTCTCTAAAGTGAAGAGTTTTACACATAGAGTCATTTAAGTCAAAATTTTTACAAGTGAGGTCATTAAAGTGATGTAACATGAAACAATAGATCATTTTTATGCAATTTGCCCAAATTTTAACTAATACGATACGTATACTTATCGGTGAATGATCTAATTTCAGACCCAAACCCGGCCCATTATTCATTCTAAAACATTGCGATCCAGTCCAATTGCACATTTTGCAGTATACTCCCGAATATAAAAACGGACCGCCATTTCTTTTAATCTCCTCACCAAAACCCTAGCCCTCTTCGCCGTAACCCTAATCGCTGCGAAATTTTCACGATCTCTCTCGCGATCGATCAAATCCTTGAGGTAAGACGATATAGTTCTCTCCATCTCCTCTGGAATCTTAATCTCGAATTTCCGTTTCTGATTTCGTTTTTTTCCTCAAATTTTTTGATTATTTGTTGTTTCTGATCTTCTCTCTTTCGATTTCTAGGGCTTTTTAATTCTAGGCAGCAGTCAGTTAAAAAACAAAGCAAATCAATCATGGCGTCCCGATTTTGGACTCAGGTAAAGCTCTCTCTTTCCGAATCTTAGGCGCGAAACCCTAACTTGCAACTCAATTGATGAGTTTCCTCATCTAAAAATCTGTTCTTTTTCGAATCTCAGGGCGGAGACAGCGACTCCGAAGACGAGAGAACGCAGAGTGATTCGGATGACAACCGCAGCGAGGCAGGCCCCGAGCCGGGGACCAACGCCGGCAGCCGATACCTCCAGGTGAACGCCAGCGACAGCGATGATTCCGACAACGACCATCGAGTTGTCAAATCTGCCCGTGACAAGAGGAACGAAGAGTTGAAGTCTACCATTGAGCAGATGAAGAATGCGATGAAGATCAATGACTGGGTCAGCCTACAGGAGAGTTTTGAGAAGATCAATAAGCAGTTGGAGAAGGTGATGAGGGTCACTGAGGCTGTTAGGGTTCCTAATTTGTATATCGGTGCTCTTGTGATGCTTGAGGATTTCTTGGCTCAAGCACTAGCGAACAAGGAGGTGAAGAAAAAGATGAGCAGTAGCAATGCTAAAGCTCTCAACTCGATGAAACAGAAGCTGAAGAAAAACAATAAGCAGTATGAGGAGCTGATTATTAAGTACCGGGAAAAGCCCGAGAGTGATGAAGAGGGTGAGGACGAGGAAGATGAAGAGGAGGAGGACGAAGAGGATGAAGAGGTTGAGTCTGACGAGGATATTGCAAACAGAGTAACTCATCAGGCTGCTGATAGTGACGGTGAGATCAGAAGTGAGGACGGGAAATGGGACATGAAGGATAAGCCTTTGGTCAGGCAATTCATGAAGGATCCAAGCGAGATTACTTGGGATGTCGTTGATAAGAAGCTCAAAGAGATTGTGGCTGCGAGGGGTAGGAAAGGGACGGGTAGAGTTGAGCAGGTTGAACAGCTCACATTCCTTACTCGGGTTGCCAAAACACCAGCACAGAAGCTTGAAATCCTTTTCAGTGTCATCTCTGCTCAATTTGATGTGAATCCAAGCTTGCTTGGTCACATGCCCATAAATGTGTGGAAGAAGTGTGTAGCAAATATGCTTCTTGTCCTTGATATTCTTGAGCAGTATCCTAACATCGTGGTTGATGATACCGTTGAGCCCGAGGAGAATGAGACCCAGAAGGGTGCCGATTATAATGGGCAAATCCGTGTCTGGGGTAATTTGGTTGCCTTCCTTGACCGGTTGGATTCTGAGTTCTTCAAGAGTTTACAGTGCATTGATCCGCACACTAGAGATTATATTGAGAGGCTCAGGGATGAACCATTGTTCTTTGTCGTCGCCCAAAACGTTCAGGACTATCTTGAAAGGGCCGGCGATTTTAAGGCAGCTGCAAGGGTGGCCTTGAGAAGAGTTGAGCTTGTCTATTATAAGCCCCAGGAAGTTTATGATGCAATGAGGAAATTGGCTGAGCAGAGGGTAGATGGAACTGAAGGTGGAGATGATGTGGATGGGGAGACAGGGGATGATCAGTCTGAGGATAACAGAGGTCCTCCAGCTTTTGTTGAGATTCCTGAGCTCGTCCCTAGGAAGCCTACGTTTCCTGAAAGCAGCAGGATGCTAATGGACACATTGGTGCCTCTTATCTATAGGTATGGGGATGAGAGAACCAAGGCAAGAGCAATGCTTTGTGACATATATCATCATGCTATCTTTGATGAGTTCTCGACTGCACGCGACCTTTTGTTGATGAGCCATTTGCAAGAAGGGATTCAGCTCATGGACATATCCTCTCAGATTCTATTCAACAGGGCAATGGCACAGCTTGGTTTATGTGCCTTTAGGACGGGTCTTATTACAGAAGCGCATGGGTGCCTGTCTGAACTTTATACAGGTGGTAGGGTGAAGGAGCTGCTTGCACAAGGTGTATCTCAAAATCGGTATCATGAAAAAACTCCTGAGCAGGTATATGCCACATTTATTGCTAAATTTTTTTTCTTTTAAGCTAGTATAACTGATTTATCATAATAACGTCTCTTACTTACTAATGATCCTTTGCATATAATTTTAAATCTATCATATTGAACTGAATGAGATTTTCTCTTTCCGATTAGGGTGTCCACATATGAAAAGTTTTTTGCTTATTGAGACCACATGAATTTCACGCTTTATGTTGTGCTGTGATGCAAATGTGCTGCTATGCAAAAATGCTTGTGTTTGTACATACTTGTCAGTTAATTGTCATTCCATGTTATTATCTTACCGTAGTTGTTTGTGTGTCAACTCAACATATTGTATTGACATGAAATAGTTAAAGTAGATATTCTCCTTAAGGGGCATATGTGCTCTTTGATTTCTTATTCACACTATATTCACAGTAAAGTTTGTGTGGATAAATATTATATAGCCATTTTAGGTTTGCGTATGAGATATATGTATTATCATGCTGTTTCTAATTTACTTTTCTGGTTTATTTTCTTTGATTGCTCACCTGATTATTTGAGCTTTGCCAAACTACCTGCTGGGATGTTATTGGGGACAATTTAATATATTCAGATTTATGCTTCAGCTAGTTGATATTAAGAGTGTTTGATCAATCATGTAAGATCGTTTATTGAAATATGTATATGGTGAATACTAGTGGAAATTCTAATTATGGTCGATAAATGGATCATGAACACATTCATGCATTCCAGGAATTATGCTCTTATACTGATTGAAATCTGATGATGCTTTAATTTCCTCTTGAAGGAAAAATTTATAAAATTGACCAGATTCTAGTGAAGCCAGACTCGTTAGTCCTCTTGATTAGATATTTTACATGTTTAGATAGTTTTTACATATATCTGCTTTGATCCTTGAAATGTCCTTACATCTGCAATCTCCAATACCTGATATTACTCTTTGAATGATATCCTCACTCACGTCTAGTTAAGGCTAGCAGGATTGAAATCATTTCCAAGTGTTACTCTTCTCTCTCTCTCTTTGAGTACAATAACATCAAAGGTTATTTTGAAAAACTTACAGATTTAAAAGGGCTATTTCAAATATTAAAGATTTGAGTCAGTTATATTAAACTAGGAAAGGTTTGAAGGTGAATTTATAATAGGAAGAAAAAGATAAAAACATAGACTTTGGCTGCTTTTCTTCCTCATCTATAGAATCTAAAATGATCCCTGAAAGAGATAGTTTTCTAACTGAGTGAGTAAAATGTACAATCTTTAGGTAATATAAAAATGAAGGGTATGGTTCTGACTTTTGATTGATCACCTACTTATTTAATTTTGATTATATGATGTTCCATTTAGATGAGTTTTCACTTAAATAGGCACATTGAGATGGTTGGCCATCAATTACACTCAAATTATTTTAAGCCAAACCCTCCTTTTTCTTCATTCCTTAAAGCTACAACCAATAGAGGAAGATTTGCATCATCTCTTGAAATAAGACTTTTCTTCCACTTGCTAACTGAAGGAATTTTGTTTTTATCTTACAAATTCCGAACGGTGATTGATGTTGCTGAAGACATTAAGATACTGCTATACTAGTACAAATTCCTTCAGACAATATTACTGACACCCGTACAGCCCATTATATCACGAGCAAGCTTGCAGTTTACTCCATCGAAATAGAATTATGCGTTGTGCCCTTCACAATTAAATGAGCTTTACATGTCCTCTTTCTCTTTAAATTCATCTCGTCATTCTCTCATGCGCTGGACATACTGGTTTTGTTATTTCAGTTGCTTATCCTTTACAGAGTTTAGTTTTACGTGTATAACTATATATATTCTTTAAGCGGTACAAATCTGTGCATGCGTGACATGTGAAGATGTAACTACTGAAGCAAAAGGGTAACAATTACTCACTAGCTTGTGACCATTTGTTTTCTCTAGCTACCTGTTTGATTTTTGCTGAACCGTTAAAGCCTTACAATTTAGTAGCTTTTTATTACCCATTGCTCAGTTGATTCTTTTGAGTCGTCTTGTTTTCTTGTTGTGGAAATCTATTGATTTTGTTTGACAGTCTCAACCGTTGACGCCTACATGGTCAATATCCACCGTAATCTTGACATAGCAATCTCAACTTGAAACAAGCAATGCCAAAATAAAAAGGGGAGAAATTCTCCTAACTGCATTTACGCGTTCATGTATGAGCTTCTTTACACAGACATATCACCGTGTCCGCGCCCCCCATTTCTACTGTACCACCGACCACCACGACCACACACGTATACACACACCGAACACACACACTGAAGTGCCATTTATTTTGAGTGCTTGAAGTTTCTTGCCTTAATGTTCTTTCTTACCTTTTCACATTCTTACATGTGACTACCTATTCCTTCGGTGATGACGTTTGTTCTATTTACGCTTCTCTTAGCTGCTGTTGTCTGCATTCTTGTTATTATCAGTTCATGCTACCTTATTCTTGATTACACATGAAGCGTTTATCTTATCCTTAAGAGTACTGTAACCATATATAGTACACATGTTTGGCTATTATTGATCTCAACTTGTTTCCTTCTGGCCTCACCAGGAAAAACTAGAGAGGAGAAGACAAATGCCATATCACACGCACATAAACCTTGAGCTCCTCGAAGCCACCCATCTCATCTGTGCCATGCTCCTCGAGGTCCCAAACATGGCATCCCATTCGCACGACGCCAAGCGCAGGATCATCAGCAAAACCTTCCGCCGCCTTCTCGAGGTCAGCGAACGCCAGACCTTCGTGGGCCCACCCGAGAACGTCCGGGACCACGTCATGTCTGCGACCCGCGCCCTCTCCAAGGGTGACTACCAAAAATCCTTTGCTGTCCTCAAATCTCTCGACACCTGGAAGCTCCTACGCAACAAAGATTCAGTCCTTTCAATGCTCGAGTCGAAAATTAAAGAAGAGGCTCTTCGTACTTACCTCTTCACATACTCCTCTTGCTACGAATCTTTAAGTGTGGACCAGCTTACTGCTATGTTTGACCTCTCGGAAGCTCAAGTTCATAGTATGGTGAGCAAGATGATGATCACAGAGGAGCTTCATGCTAGCTGGGACCAACCGACGAAATGCATTGTGTTTCATAATGTTGAGCATACTCGGCTTCAAGGGCTGTTGTTTCAGATGGCTGATAAACTTAATATTTTAGCTGAAAGTAATGAGAGGGCAGCAGAGGTGAAGACTGGAGGAGGGCTTGATGGGTTACCTCCGAGGAGGAGAGGAGAGGGTCAGGATTATATGGGCACAGGAGGAGCAGCGGGGAAATGGCAGGAGAACTTTGTTCAATCTTCTCAAGGGAGGCAAAGCGGTCGATTTGGTGGTAGTACGAGGTTAGGTGGAGCTGGAGGGTATATTGGTAATCGCGCAGGGCAGGGGAATAGAGGAGGAGGTTATTCAAGCAATAGGTACCAGGATGCTTATGGTAGTTCTGGGAGGAGTCATTATCAGAGTGGCTCAGCGGCGAGAGCTGCACAAATGGATTCTTCGGGGCGTATGGTTAGTCTCAGCAAGGGTGTCAGGATTTAGTCGAGAAGAATATATTCAGTGAGAGCGCGAGGGTATTTGAGAATTTTGCTCATTTCTGAAGTATTTTGAGAGGATAAAACTAGATTTTGACGACTTAGTTTTTGCTGTTTTGGTTTTAGTTATTGTGTTGGCATGGGAGCAAGGACTGTAATAGCTCACCTATTGTTTTATTGTGAACTTATTATTATGGTACTGTTCTGGTTTTCATTTTGTTATGGAACTTGTTTTTTCTGGATTACTTGCACCTGTTATCTGTTGATATTATCAGTGATTGATGATGTTACTGTTCTGATTATTATTTTGTGGCTAAATGGCACTTATATACCCTATAGTTTCACTCTTGTAGCACTTAAATATCCCGAGTTACAAAACATAGTAGAAAAATACCCTGAGTTGGTAGCCATTTAAATTTGGCTAACGGTGTTTAAAAAATACCTGAATGGACAATAATGCCCCTCCTTTGGAATTAACTCTTCAACATGATAAAGTAGTAAATATTATAATGAATGAGGGTGAAAAAGCATTTAATTTGGTGACATGGGAGCTAGTTAACAGAAGGTAGCAACTTGCACAATTTTACCAACTCAGGATAATTTTTTTGCTACATTTTATAACTTGAGGTATTTAAATGCTACAAAGGTGAAACAATAAGGTATATAACTGCCATTTAGCCTTATTTTGTTATTGAACTTGGTTATTTGTTGATACTTTGACTCGCTTGTGGGATTGCCTTGTCCAATCCATCTCATATATGTTTGATAACTGCTTCCATACAAGACGTTTTAATTTTCAAGGTACGGACCTGTTCTCTGCAAAAGTTTTAAGTTTTTTTTCGGGTACATGCGAATAGCATAAGTGTTGCAATGTGTAATAGTTAGAAATTAGAAATATAATTAGAAATTACAGATATGCATGACATGACATGAATCCATCTTTGGCTGCTTGTAGAGGTTTTCTATTGGTGATCTTTTAGTTTCTCTTCTCTTTGGATTTTCTAGCATAAATTTTTATGTTTGGCTCCAACCCATGACCCCGCTCACCATATTATTCGCCCCTATTAGACTAATCCACTGCAAAATTAGAGCAAACATATTTTAAGATTTATTAGAGGCCAAACTATGCATTAGTCGCTTTCTTGTTCACTAATGCATTATAGTCAATTTTCATGTTTGAAGCCAACTTGATATAAAACTGGCTAAACAAGTAAACAGGGTTAGCTTTAGTTGTACCTTTCTGGTGATTAGATAATTTTCTTCTCTAATGATGCTTTGGTGTTATAAATTACTTTTTGGTCAAGTCATCAAGTCTAAAGTGGTCTTCGAGTATTAATTCGATCATTAATATGGATTGGGTGATGTGTTAGGATTAATAGACAGCTTAGAGCCCCACACACACCTACTTTTCATATCGAATTTTTTGTACTCACAAATTTTACATTGGATCTTGGTTTTGACCCATTTAAAGATTTCAAAATTTTACAACACTCACAAATGTGTGGACACAGTGTAGCCCCAGTTTTAGGAGAAATTCATGACCACTATGTGACATACACCACACAAATAGAAAGAGGTCTTGTAGCAAAAAAAAAAAAAAAAAAGAGAAAAAGAGAACTTACTTTCATCACCTCTACATTTGCATGTGATGCGTGCCACATGACCTATTCCTATTGATGTGGTGTATGTCACTTTGCTACTCAATGAACACCTAAGAATTTTTCCAGTTTTATTTCTTTTTTTTTCTTCCCTGATTTTATTGGGCACTTCCTTATTGATTCTATTGACTTTTAGATCAAACATAAATATTTTTTGAAGGGCAAAAAACACCTTATTTTTCAAGAGGCTCTTATCCCCATTGGATTAGAATAACTAATAAAAATCTAAATTGCAGACTAAAATTGTTACCCTAATTGGACGTTTAGCTAAAGAAAAAAAAAATTATAGTCTAAAGATTCTTTTCCTAATTATATGTTTGTAGAATATAATTTTTTTTTTGACTAGCATTGGTTTGGCAGGAATCCACCACGTGTAGACCACACTGAACATTTTCAATTGCAAGCGGCCTCTATCGTTGACCATTTAATAGGATCAAAGACACTCAAGGTCCTTCATATCATTTATTTATTCTAATTTTCTCCCATGTGAAAAATATTACAAATAATTTAGTAATTGTTGTCAAATTTTGGACACTACACTTTTCATGATCAAATCCCTTCAATTCGTCACTAAGCCAGACTTTAAATCTTTAATGGAAAAATGCTACTCAAAGAAATTAAATTTTAATGTTTCTCAAAATTAATAAAATTGGATTTCATTCTTTTCTAAAAAGATTTTTCTCATTAAATAAAAATAGGCAAATTTACTATGTGGACAATGAATACTCCCACCTAACTTCTATACTCCCTGTCTCCCACTAATAAATTAGAGGAAAAGACTACAAAATAAGAACAAAATAGAAATAGATAACAAAATCTATTCTATTGTTGACTATACTTTTTGAGAACAAATGTTTGTCTCTTGAGGATCTAATCAAATTCTCTCTCTCTCTCTCTAACTTCTAGAGAGAGAAACACTACTACTACTGAAGAGAAGACCTCAGCAGCTTCCTCCATTGAGGTACACCTCTCCTCTTCTATTTATTCTATTATCTGCTTATTTTTGCTCTTTGCTCTTCCACAGAGTGCCCCTATTGCCAAATTTAAGATCTATTGTTTGTGCTTTGTGAAAAATTTGATGGGTCTTTGAATCTTACATGGGTTTTTGGTGGAATCTTTAGTTCTAGGAAAAAGTTTGGTTTTATTGTTGAGTGTTGAGGAGAAAGATTTGAACTTTAAATGGAACTTTGGGTAATAGTTTTTTACATGTTAGAGATTGATTCCTGATATAACTTTGGTGTTTGTAATTGCTCCAACACTTTAACTGTGATATTAGTTTATCCCTTTGTACCCAAGAGTTGGGACTCTTTTTGATACCCCAAAATGCAAAGTCATTAAGCATAAATTCTTATACCAAAGTTCAAAATGCAAGGTAGAAAGTGAAAAGTCTGATGTAGGAATCTCATGAGTTCAATGCCCATAAACTAGTTTTGGCTGTGTTTAACCCCTATGTATAGGTTAATTAAGTTGGTTTGGTAGAATTTCTACCCCCAAACAAGGTAGCTCTTTTATGGGACATGAAGTTTTGACAAGTTTGTATCCAGATTGGGAAACGTTTCTGTAAATGGGTAGTAATGAAATGCTTTTATCCATTCAGATGTCAAATATCTTACTTGCCTTGCAAGTGTATGAGAAGTACTTCATGAAGAAATAAAAAAAATTGTTTACTTTTACGAGCATAATACATGATAAAAAAAAAGAAAAGAAAAAAGAAAAAACGAAAGCAGGTTCTACTTCAGTGTTGACTAGGATGATGGTTTTGAAGTTTGATCTACATGTCAGTGAATGTAAGCTAACTTCTTTGACATGTCTTCAGTGTGTTGGTACCTTTTCTAGATTACTATTTGCCAGCAGATTGTTGGCCTCCTTTGCTGGTACATTATACTTGTTGGTTAGAAATTTATTATCTTGTTTCATTTAATTCCCCTGTTGATTTTTTTGTTGGTAATCTTACGTGAACATTCATATACAAGGTAAAAAAAAAAAAAAAAAAACATGTTTCTTTCATTCGTCGAATGATCTTCTACCACTTTTTATATGATATATGCCGTCTTCTATATTGTGTGTTTTAGGACATTTCAAGTCTTCCAATTGTTCTCCATTTAATCAATAGGGATTATTACTTGTTTTGAAATTTCTATTCTCAATATTCTTTAGGCTTATATGATGTACTTACTAGTCTAACATGTATAAGGCATGCATATCTGTCTTTCATTTATCATGCATACCATCTTTTATGTAGAGTTAGCATGTATATGTATGAAATTGTTATTTTTTTGGTATTCGTGAGATGACAGTAGAGTCAATCAGCCAGTGAAAGTCATTTATGAGATTCTCGTATGCTTGTTCCCTACTCTTTCTGAAACTTAATGTATCTTTGCTTATATTGATCAAATGGAGCTCTTTATGCAGGGGATGATCTTTCTTGAATGATCTATTTGTTTTTTACTAAGTTAACAAGAAAATCGCCTCAAGGAAGATGGAGTTTTTCATACTATTCTTTATATTATTAGCATCTCTGTACTCTTTTGCGGAAGCTAACCGTGAAGGTACTGTACTTCCTCATCATTTCTTATGGCTTTATACTTATTTTAGAGCCAGTGATGTTTCCATTGCTTCAAGCGTTCTTGCTCATGCTATTGTTTTGGTGTGTTTCATATTGTCTTTTACTTCTATTTGCTATCAGCTACAATAATTATTTATGACGCTTATCAAGGTCAATTAATTTTATGCATTGGAGCTAACATTCTTTTTCTTGAATTATAATCTGCTCAGATTCTCTATTCAACCGTTTGACTTGCATTTGTTTTACATGATGCATATGCTACTCCTAAAAATAATTGTCATAATACTCAACAATCTAATTGTTAGAAATACAGTTAGATTAGCAACTTATGTACTGCTTTGCAAATGTAGCTGACACGTGTTGCAGTTCATTTAATTAACTTTTTTAACAGTAGTTTATCACTACACCCTTAATATGTTTTGTTTCTCTCCCATTATGCATTTTCTACTTTCTTGTGTTTTTTTCACATTGAATATGATTTTCAAATGTTTTCAGGGAATGTACTACTGGAGTTGAGGTTTACGCTAAATGCTGTTGGCAATCAGCTTGGAGATTGGAATCAAGATCAAGTCAGTCCTTGCACCTGGAATTCTGTTTCTTGTGATAATAACCAAAATGTAGTTACATTGTGAGTATCTCAATGGTCTAATGTTTAATTTTAATTTGTCTTTCCTTCTGTTTAGATACATTATTGTGTATGATACAAGATGCTTAGAGATCTAATACCTGATTAGTCTATTACTGCTCTCTCTTCTTGTAGTTAACAGCATAAAAAATGCATGTATTTGTTCTTATACTTTTTTTCTGTAGAACACTTGCTTACATGGGATTTACTGGAAAATTATCATCAAGTCTTGGAGAGTTGAAGCATCTAAAAGTTCTGTAAGTCCAATCTTATCCTAAGTTGGCGTTTTTTTGGGACCATGTCTTTGAATGAGCATACTAACTAGCATATGAAGCCAAAATAGTCACAGATTTTACATCCCATTAGCATTGCTGCAAGGAATCATATACAAAAATATAATGTTTGCAGAACATATGATTGCTAATCTATGTTATTATGCATGACTTAGCATGGACAAAATACCCACTATTCGTCAGAACTCAGAAGTACAAAACTCATTATTTAGCTACTTTAAACTGCTTGTAAGTAGGTTTCTAACAATATATCTATGACTAAATCACATCTAAATCCAAAAATATATTTAAAGATAAGTAATATCTATAATTTACTAAAGATAATTTTGAAATATTTCTCCTTGAAATACAGTTAAAAACATCAAAATGTGGTTAAAACGGTTCGAAAAGTTGTTGTAAAATAATGCACATCTTGTTTGTGTTTCAGAGTTTTTGGCATTGAGATGTCCAAATGAGTTTCTTTGAAAGCTTCAGTTCTGCTCTAGAGTTCTAAAGAATATGCTCATTTAATTATTCTCTTTACTCTTAGTTGTAAAATCATAAAGCTTGAAAATTTTGAAATGTGAAGTGATAATTTGCCCACTTAACAAGAGTACCTAGTATTAAAGGCAATGAGTTAACCACTTGTAATTAATAAGATTGAAGTTAATTATAAGTAAATTTACCACTTCTTTGCACCTGATTAAGTTAATTATGCAGGTCATTACAGGGTAACAACATCTCCGGTAGGATACCTGAAGAATATGGAAACCTTTCAAGTTTGACGAACTTGGATTTTGAAAATAACCGCCTAACTGGCCCTATACCGTCTTCATTTGGAAAGCTTACTAATCTTCAGAAATTGTAAGTGGGACTGTAACCACCTTTCTTAGCTGTTGGAATACATCTTATGTTTATCACATCCTTATGCCGCATACATCTAACAAATTTTTCAGGAGCTTAAGTCATAATAATCTCAATGGAGACATTCCAGATTCCTTTTCTCAACTCTCAAACTTAAATGATATGTAAGTATTATAGTTAGATGCTAAATCAGCTTGTGTGCAACATAGCAAGTATTGAAGATATGATTTTTAAAGCTTTATCTTATATTTTTTTATAATACACCTGTTTTACCTGTGTTTGCAGTAATCTAGCATTCAATAATCTCACTGGTCAAGTACCTGATCAACTATTTGAAGTTGTCAAATACAAGTATGCTAACTATTACTTTTTTTTACCAAGTATTGATAGGAACTATACCGTATTCTTATGTGATACAAGTATGTTTACAGCTTTACAGGTAACAGATTAAACTGCGGACCAAACTTTTCTCATCCTTGTAATTCTGGTGTTCACAATGAGCGTAAGTTTTCATTTCTATATATATTTTTGGGAAAAGTTCAAAAGTTTACAAAGGGATTTCTATGTTCTACATTTTTATTTGGCAAAGTTTTCATTGTAAACATTTCATTTTGATTTCTCTCGGAAAATGGATTTACATTTCCATTGTCGTTACAGGAGGATCCCATAGTTCAACGATTGGAATTGTGTTGGGGAGTGTTATTGGAATTATTGGTCTCCTTGTCATAGCATCTATTTTTCTTTTCTGCAAGGGCAGGAGAAAAGGTTTTCGGCCTGAAGTTTTTGTTGATGTTGCGGGTAACCAGATATGTTTATTCTTTACTTTCCCTAGTTCTGTATTATCTATCAAATTGACCAAAAAAAAAAAAAAGAAAAAGAAAAAAAAAGATCTGAGGAAGATAAAAAAATGTAATATTGGCTGTATCTGGTTGGATATAGAGTGTGTTGATGTGGAGTTTTGAATTGCCCAAAATCAATATGATTGGAGTTTTTACTCAAAGAACATAAAGCTCGTGCTCAAAGAATGGCTGTCACATCTGTCAAAAGATGAAAACAATATGTTTCTGCGGATCCATAGTGGATCTACTCTCGAAATCCAATTAATAAGAAAAAGTTAAATAGCCTACCTGAGGGGTTCATGGCATTTATCTCTTAGTCTTATCTTTTTGGGTTATCTTTGATCTAATATAAAAGATCATATCATATTCGGTTAACTTCTCAATGTTAAGAAAGACTTTTATCATATTGGATTAACTCACGACTTTGGTTGCTTGTAATATTTACTTTGATCTCACTTGTTACAATCTTCTACTTCTTTGATACCATAAACTCGCTATTTAATAATGAGAATGCTCAAAGTTGAAACTAATATCATCTGAATGTTTCGCTATTTGTGCAAGCTAAATTTTTGATTCACTTACGATATCTATTTTTAAATTAGTGTTGCATGAGCTATTCTTTCATTCAGGTTCAACACGACCAATCTGAGTTTCATAAAATGTCTGCTGTTGTTTATCTCGTGCAATCTTTAATAATTTCTGAGCTTTTTAGAGCCGCTGATAAACAAGCAGATATTTTCATAAAAAATTGCCTAAACTCCTGATACTGGCACCAAAAAGACCAACAAAAACTGTGAATAGATCCTTGATTTGTATTGGGGATAGCATAAGTATTTGCAACTCATTATACCTGTTTCAATTTTTATCAAGATCTTTTACCATTAATTAATTCTTCTTAATATTGTCATTGTCATTAATATTATGTTCTGTATGCTCAGGTTTGTATGCTTCAAGTGTCTCTTTGTATTAACATTGCAACCTCCAAAGAATCTTGAAATGTGCCAAATTCATCCTTTAGTATTCTGCTATAGTGCTATCATTAACAAACTCAGTTGAATTGTTTTCACTTTTGAAACTCAGGTGAAGATGACCGTCGAATTGCATTTGGACAATTGAAAAGATTTGCATGGCGAGAATTGCAGCTTGCAACAGATAATTTCAGTGACAAAAATGTCCTTGGTCAGGGAGGATTTGGAAAAGTTTATAAAGGAGTGCTTGGAGATGGTACTAAAATTGCTGTAAAACGATTGATTGATTATGAAAGTCCTGGAGGCGAATCTGCATTTTTACGTGAGGTTGAGATGATAAGTGTAGCTGTTCACAGAAACCTTTTGCGATTAATTGGGTTTTGCACTACACCTACAGAACGGCTTTTAGTTTATCCGTTTATGCAGAATTTAAGTGTTGCTTACCGTTTACGAGGTATCTTATTCTTCGAATTCTAATACACCCCAGAGTTATTCATTGTTATTTTATTTTGGGTAAATTTCACAAAAGCCCCCTTAAGTTATAAATTAGAAAAACCCCCTGAAATTTTTTATTAAAATACCATGGCAGACATCAATTAATTTAAATTGTCACATCCTTTGCGTATGACATGTTTTGGACAATTTTGCCCTTATTTACCATTTAGTTTTACTGAAATTCTTTTGGTTAGTGTGGAGCAACAAAGATAGTTTAGAGCTTCTACATATCCTTTACGTTAATGCCATTTATGATAATATCCTATAGTTAATAGTAGGTTTGTATACTTTTGAAAGTTTTCGGTAGTTTTCTCTAATTTATCAGGGGCAGGGGATAATGCGCAAACACACTAAAGCCCAAAGGGTTTTATAAAATTTGAGCATAACTTTTTTTTTTCCCTCCCTAAATGTCTCCTGCAGAATTCAAGCCTGGGGAGGCAGTGTTAGACTGGTCTTCAAGAAAACAGATTGCTTTAGGCACAGCTCGTGGTCTCGAATACCTTCATGAACATTGCAACCCCAAGATCATTCACCGAGATGTCAAAGCTGCTAATGTTTTGCTTGATGAGGACTTTGAAGCGGTTGTTGGGGATTTCGGCTTGGCAAAGGTTGTTGATGTAAGGAGGACTTCTGTGACAACACAAGTCCGTGGAACTATGGGCCATATTGCACCTGAATATTTATCTACAGGAAAATCATCTGAGAGGACTGATGTTTTTGGATATGGTATCATGCTTCTTGAACTTGTCACAGGACAACGTGCAATAGATTTCTCACGCCTGGCGGATGAAGATGATGTTTTACTGCTCGATCATGTAAGATTATATGAACCCTTAATTTTAATTACTTCATTTACATAAATGATCGTGCTACGTGATTATTTTTATTTTGATGCTTTTAGTTTATCACTTATCTCGCTTCAGCATCTAATATGATGGATATAGTCACTTTTTCTCATAAAGTCTGAAAAAAATTCTTATTTGTGCTATGCGTCGTTTTTTCTTGGGTTGCCTGGACATAGTAGTTCTTCTATAATTCAATTAGAATTACGTGAATTGATATATAGATGTACTCTATATTGAGTGGTCATATGCCTTGAAGTTAGCTGTTGAACTTCTTGGCAGTTTTTTTGTCTGTAAACAGTATTCAATAGAGTGTTCAGCATATTTTCATGCACTGGTAGGAGCTTCAAGACTCTATGAAACATATGATGTTCTTTTTATGTTGAACAAGTTTTAGGTGTTAAGGGAATTACTGAAGGTAATCTTAAGTAAGATGAAATCAAACTAAAAATTATCCGCCTATACAAGTTCTTTGGGCGAAGTGGGAAAGGCTTGGCACAGGAGAATATATATTGGATTCTTTTTTTCCTGCAGACTATATAGACAGGATGCACAAGGGAGAGTCTCGAGCAGTTGAATAAAAAATGTATTTATTGGTGATGTTGGAGAATTCCATCTGATCTAAAGTCATAATCCTACTACTAACAGTTTCAAATTTACATCTTCAGAATAAATCACCTCGTTTGGTTGCACAGGTACGCTCATTATCACTTGTATGATTTTTTAAGCATGCAAACAACTTACATTATGAAAATTGTCTTCTTATAGAGCCAATATTATACCAGACCTTGGCTCATCAACTGGTGATGTTTAAATCTAAAATAGAAAATTTATGAATTCCATATTTGTTTGTGACAACGTTAGAAAGTAAGGTGAAGTCATTGATAAAATATGAAGCAAGCAAAATGTTTTAGGCAGGTACCTAAAAAACTTAGAAGGCTCCATTAGCGAGTTTCTTAGGATTGTGTTGAGCTTGAGCTATATCAGAGGATGTGTGAAGCTTGCTGTACATTGGATGCTGTCCAAGAAATATAGGCAAACAAAAAAAAAAATAGCGGTGGGAAGAAATCTATTGACAAGGCTTGTGATGGTGATGGTTACGGTCAGCAGATTCGCAGTAGGCGTTAACAAACTTAAATATTAGTATTGGAATATAGTATCCAAGAGTTCAAATAAGTAAAGTTGGACCTACATTGCTTTTTTTTTTTTTAAAAAAAACATTTTTTATATAATTATTACTATAGTAATTATTGATACTCGGAACTATGTGGTTGATCTGAAATAAAATTTAGTTAAATGTTATTGTTCTGTACCTACATCTCACTTAAACCTGTTTTGTTTTTCTTATATCAAATACTTACCCTAGCAGGGTTTTAGGACTTGCTTACATCTGCAACGGCAGGTGTAGTTTATTACCCAATAAACTAACCTAGTTACTAATGGATAATTTTGTTATGAATCTGAATTTCTGTAGCAAGCTAGTTTGCGTACATAAATAAATAACCTCACATTTAACATTATAGCAATGTACTTTCAGAACAACTATCATCCTACTTACACGTAAAAGCTCTTTCTTGTATTGAAGGTGAAGAAGCTAGAGCGAAATAAGAAGCTAGATTCAATTGTGGACCGTAACCTAAACAAGAACTACAACGACCATGAAGTTGAGATCATGATTCAAGTGGCTCTCCTCTGCACTCAACCGACACCTGAAGACCGGCCAACAATGTCAGAGGTGGTCAGAATGCTCGAAGGCGAGGGTCTGGCAGAGCGATGGGAGGAGTGGCAGCATGTTGAGGTCAATCGACGACAGGATTATGAGAGGCTGCAGAGGAGATTTGACTGGGGTGATGATTCTATTCATAATTTAGATGCTATTGAGTTGTCTGGTGGAAGATGAGGAGGAGATTAAAGAAGCCTCCTTTGTCTTCCTTTTGTTGTTAGTTTGGTGTGGTGGTGTTAAGGAAATTGTACAGATGACTTTTGAGTTTTTTGCCTCCACTTTTGATTCAGTGTTAATGTAAGACGGATACTGGTAATATCCGAGGATCTCTACCCCCGGAAGCATTCAATAGAAAATGACTGTTTGATATAACACTAAATAAAATTAAAATATTAAAATTGTGAATCTACAATATATATATATATATATATATATATATATATATATATATATATATATGAGAAAATATATATATGAGAAAATGGAAAAACTTGGTACCAAGTTTCTTAAAGGCTTGGTAGTGATGTGGACAAATTTGGTCCACAAGTCAAACTTTAAAAAATCTTTCTCCTCCTCTTTCTCTCTCCTCTCTATTTCTCTCCTTGAGGTGTGGATCGGATTTGTCCACCTCACTACCAAGTTCCTTTAAGGAACTTGGTACCAATTCTCCATATTCCTCTCTCTCTCTCTATATATATATATATATATATATATATATATAGAAGCGAGCTCTATAAACTTAAGTGTATATGGAATAGTCATACACCAACTTTTCTATCCATTGATGTTGCCTTGGGATCCGTGAAAGATATAAAGCCCACTTTGAGATTTGTGCATCTTTTGATTTCACGGATCCCAATGCAATATCAATGGGTACAGAAGTTAGTGTATACTATTCCTATCAACTTAAGTTTATAGAGCTTTCTATATATATATATATATATATATATATATATATATATATATATATATATATATATATATATATATATATATATATATATATATATATATAGAAGGCTCTATGAACTTAAGTTCATAATGAATAGTGGTGCACCAATTTTTCTAACCACTCATCTTGCTTTGGGATCCGTGAAGATATAAAGCCCACTTTGAGATTTGTGCATCTTTTGATTTCACGGATCCCAATGCAATATCAATGGATGCAGTTAGTGTATACTATTCCTATCAACTTAAGTTTATAGAGCTCTATATATATATATATATATATATATATATATATATATATATATATATATATATATATATATATATATATATATATATATATATATATATATATATGAGCTCTATGAACTTAAGTTCATAATGAATAGTGGTGCACCAATTTTTCTAACCACTCATCTTGCTTTGGGATCCGTGAAAGATATAAAGCCCACTTTGAAATTTGTGCATCACAAATCTCAAGGCAAGATGAGTGAATAAAAAGTTGGTGCACCACTATTCATTATGAACTTAAGTTCATAGAGCCTTGCTCTATATATATATATATATATATATATATATATATATATATATATATATATATATATATATATATATATATATATATATATATATATATATATATATATATATAAGAAGGCTCTATGAACTTAAGTTCATAATGAATAGTCGTGCACCAACTTTTTATCCACTCATCTTGCCTTGAGATTTGTGATGCACAAATCTCAAAGTGGCCTTTATATCTTTCACGGATCCCAAAGCAAGATGAGTGGTTAGAAAAGTTGGTGCACCACTATTCATTATGAACTTAAGTTCATAGAGCCTTGCTCTATATATATATATATATATATATATATATATATATATAGAGAGGAATATGGAGAAACTTGGTACCAAGTTTCTTGGTAGTGATATTGGCACAATTCTAGCCCACACATTCAGGGAGGAGAGAGAATTATTTTTAAAGTTACATGTGTGGGCTAGAATTGTCCACATCACTACCAAGTTCCTTTGAGGAACTTGGTACCAAGTTTTCCATTTTTCACACACACACACACACACACACACACACATATATATATATATATATATATATATATATATATATATATATAAGAAATAATATATATGAGGTGATTTCATTTTATTAAATTAATTTCAAGAGATAGCCATAATAGTGAGGACTTTCTTAGTCACATCAAAAGGTGTGGATCTCACCACTCTATCTCTTGGTAAACTTTATTTAAAGAAAATGAACCGCCACCTTATATCCATCATTCATATATATATATATATATATATATATATATATATATATATATATTAAAATTGTGGACCCACAAGCTTGTTTTAGACACGGGACGATGGACTAGGCTGCCATTGAAACAGTTGACTTGTAAAGTGTGAGCTTACTGGACTTCAATATCAGTAAAAAATGTGTATATAGATACCAACCTCACTTCAGCTAAAAATAAATTTCTTCTTCTTTTTAGTTCTCTGACGAAATAGTTCATAGTTTCTTCTATCCTTAATATGATAGAAGAGGAATCATGCGGTTGTCTTGTGATCGTAAGCAAATACTTGTGCGAACAACAAATTCATGTCATAAAATGTGAGCGCGAAGAATCACAATGCGGGGTGCCCTGGTGCAAGTGAGCTAATTGACCCATCGAATTTTTTTTTCTTTGTTTTATTTTATGTAATGCTTTGATCTGGTTAGCTCGGTTTTAACAGTATCCGTATTAACTCTTTTGCCTCTGAGAGAACGAGAAAATTGTTTTTGATAAATGGACCTCATGACGGTAAACAGGCCGAAAATTTTTCATTCAGGGTCCATCTACAATAATTGAACTACAGCGGGTCTATCCGCAATTGGATGATAGTACATAGGGTCTACCAGCAATTAACCCAATCAATAACCAAAAAAAAATAAAATAAAAATAAAACCCATAGTTTGATATGCTGCAGTGGAACTGATGGTGAGCTACTTCAAGAAGAGGATTACCTTTTATCCAGTCCATATCATTTGGTAACCAGTAAATATTTTCAAACATTAAGCCTTTAGTTTTTCCATATCAAATGATTTGCTGAGTTGTCTGCATCCTTTTCTTGTGGGAACAAGCTTGACCAACTCTATCAAGCCAATTAATATTATTTCAGACTCAATTATTACATATATAGCTGCATCCTGCTTCAACTACAGAAAATAAACAATGACTCCTCTCCTCAGTTACTAGCTTCACGCGAGCGTTTATATATATTACATAAAATAATGAAGCAATGTTAGACGCGGGACAATTTGCTTGCCATCGAAGCAGTTGACCTAGTGAGCTTCTCTAACCTCAGGGACAACTTGACCTGATTAATACAAATCATATAAATACCAACCATCTCATTTTCAACTACAAATAATTCTCTGCTTCTTCTCTCACCAAATTAATGGTTGCTCGAACTGCTTCAATTGAAGCTCTAGCCATGGCCGGCGTCGACTACGAAGAGGCTGCTATTGATATAGAGATGATGGATAGTTTCTTCTATCCTTATATGATTGATGACGAAGTGTGTGGTTGTCTTGTGATTGTAGCTACTGTCCTCTTCAAAATTTCCAAGATTATCAAGCAAACTTTCAAGTAGAATGGTATGTAATCAAGCAAGCTGATTTTGTTCGAAAATCATCGATCTTGAGGTCTGTTAGGCCTAGCAGGATTATGTGGAACACCTATCCCAAGTTCAAAAGGGGGAAGTTTGATCCAAGATTTGCTGCCAATTTTGAAAAAAATATTTGTGTGATTTTCCATGAAATCGGTGGAATTTGCATGTGCTTCCATCTAATACTTTTTACACACAAGAAAAGGAAAAGCAAAAAAAGGAATTCTTGAGGTCTATTAGTTTATGTTAGTCTGTTTCATTTTCTAATATTTCTTCTTTATCTCTTTCTATTTTATTTCTTCCTCTTATTTTTCTACTTCTTGATGTACATTTCTATCTATGTATCGAATTAATAAATTTCTGTTCACATTGTCTTCATACTTTTAAAAAAAGGAAAAATAAAAAAATGAAGAAAGACTTGTATTTTAGGTACTTACTTGCAATAATGCTATTTGTGGGTTGATGCTATAATGTTTCCTTATATTTAAATGGCTCATGATTTTCTTTGTGTATGTGCAGGCACTAGTAGGAAGTTTTGTTTCCCCTTTTATTGAAGTACTTTTGTTCCTTCTTTTACATATTATCATTTTTTCATATTCCTCTAATTAACTAGATAATATTACACGGGTATATGATTTTCTAATAAGATGTATAAAAATTCTAATATTATTAGAATCAAGAGAAAATAAATGAATTATTGGACTTTTATAAACACATCTCAATAAAATAGTAGTGTCCTGTTCATGACTGTGAAAATCATTTATAGCTAAAAACTCTTCACTAATTAGTACAGTTGAAATCTTGATGAATAATCCACACCAAACCAGAAGAAAATGACCCGACGTGGGAATCATTAAGACTTGTCATTAGAATTTTCAGCAGCTAGCATGCTCACATTGTTGATGATATTATTCTTATATTAAATTATTAGAGGATCCTCAACAAATAAGCAACATTGAGGACCCTTTATAAAATTGAAACAAGCATCACGCATCTATCTATACTTACTACTATAAAAGAGGATTGGGGTGTTAAAACTTTTAATTTTCTTTTTGCCCTCTCAAATTTTGTTAAATTCTAACTATGCCATTATCTCTAATTTATCTTTTATTAAATAAATATAACCTCTTATTAATTATGCACCTCCTCACCTTCCTAAATAATACTAATTATCAATAATATTATATTTATTAATTGTTTAAAAATAATAAAATAAAATAATTTATAAAAGTATACACAATTATTAGTAGTAACCAATTAAATAATTATAATAATTATTTATGATAATATTATTCTTATATTAAATTATCAGAGGATCCTCAACAAATAAGCAACATTGAGGACCCTTTATAAAATTTAAAAAGCATCACACATGTAGTATAAAATAAAATAGATAAGTATACACAGCAAAGCTTGTATTTCTGAATCATCTCACAACGACATTTATTAAAATCAACAAGGTGAAAGGAACAAGAAAGTGAGCACCAGTTCCATGCGCCGAATTTCAAATTCCAAATTCTGCCACGTGTACAAATTAATACATGAAGGATCATCCGGAGTGGCAGCGGACAAAATTGACAAGAAAAAATAAATTATATTGACACAAGATTTTATATTAATTGTCGAATTCCAAATTCTAATCTCAAAATACCCAAACCCTTCATTTTTAAATCTAAATATACATAGTAAGTGTATTTCTACAATGTGTACATCCTTCAAAAAAAAAAAATGAAATAATGAAAATTACACTCGTTCTCTTGTTTAACCCTAGCCCAAGAAAAATCACTTGTAAAACTCTAAAAACTCTTCTACAATCCAAGCGCCAACTTGTTTAGCCCAAGCCATCAAGTTCTTCTTCATCGTCTCCTCATCGCCGTTTATAATCTCGCAGTGAAAAGAAGCACCATCACGACCTTCATTATCGCTCATCGAAGCTTCGAAATTCTCAGCTAATAGATAACGTGGAATATAGTACTCGTTATCATCAAGGTCTATAGAAAGCTTTTCATAGTCTGCACCCGCCATTGCTAGAGCATCGATGGAAGCACTCATCTTGATTTAGTGGACAATATTTGATTGAATTATAAGATAATATTACTATATTTATAGGCAAATAGATCGACCTCTTTGCTTCACGGGTGCCATGCATGAACTTAATTGGTTTTTGGATTGGAATGAGTTGAATAATTCGGTAGAATTCATGAAGTCTGTGACTTGTATTCGATCGTATTAGAATTCTATGAAGACTATGTACGTGCGGTCTTCATGACCGATTTATTCTGTTTTTAATAACAGGTGAAAAGTGAGAATATGGAGTTTTGCCTGAACTTGGAAATTTTGAGGTCAAGCAAGCAAAAGTCAAATGTGCCTTACTGTTCTTATTTTTTATAGTGCATAAGTCAGACAAGCTGTCATTGATGAAATCAATTCTATGCAATTTCTCTATTTGCATGTTGTTTAATAATTACGTTTGATAGAAGCTATAACTTTAGTCAAAGTCAGGATCCTATTGTTACTCAAGAAGAAATCTTGTAAGATGTCCTCAATAGAAAATCGTAGAGGGAAGAAAGAAATTGTATCTCAATATATAGTTTTGAAATTGTTGGTTGCACTGATACAATATTTTCCTTGTATTGATATAATATCCTGATTGTACTGATAATGTAATATGATAGAACATACATGACCTTTTTCTTCCTACATGGTTTGTACAGAGGACCCCTCTATAGATGCTCGTTGGTGCGTTCATATTGAAACGATATCTAATTTTTAGAGTTGTAGACCACATTGAAAGAACTTAATTTGTACAAGAGCTCCAAAGCAATTGTGTGCTTATGTCAAAGGGCTTTTTGGTCAGATCGGTTAGGAAATGCCAAAGTATAAATCACGGATGATATCTTGTACCTCAAGTAGGAGGTCAATGGCTCAAATCATCACTCTTAACATAAAAATTCACATTTTATACATGTGAGATGCATGTGTGGGGAAAACTCTAAGGGCCAACCCGATGCTTCTTACCATTATGGATGGTATCCTAGTATTATGCCTCTCTTTTTTAAGGTGACTCTTATGCATCCGATAAATTCAGTATAAAAAAAAAAAATTAAGTTCTTTTAAAAGGATATAATGTTTTTTTTGTTTTGTTGTTGTTGTGGACTTCCACCATAAAAATCCTCAAGATTGAGGTGTCATTAGGTTATTTTTCCTTTCTGACATATGATGTGTCTTTTGTTTTGGGTTATGGGGGCATCAAATTAACTAGTGCTCTCGAAAATGTTTTCTATGTACATATATGGTATTGATTGCTAATAATTTGTAATATTATTTGACCTTGGTTTAATATGACCTGCGTGTGTATATATGTTGGTTTACCTGTATGTTTCTTACGTGAGTCAACCAAAGTCTTAATATATAATTGGTTAAATTTCAGGTAACCCCCAAAAACTCTAGGTGTTTCCCACAAAACACCTGAAAAAATTTTGTTGCACTAATCCTCCTGAACTTTGGGATATCTTAAAAGGCCCCTTTCAACTTTCAAATTTTCCTACGGAAACCCCTAGTAATCTTGCAAGATCAACAAGCTACAGAATCAAAATAATGGCAAATGGCACCGTTAAAGCCTGTCAATGGATCCAATGGGAAATTTTGAAAGTTGAAAAGGATTTTACAAAACACCCCAAACTTCATGGACTTTTCGAGGGGAACACCCCAAAGTGTAGGGTGGTTTTGTGAAATTTATCTATATAATTTGGTGCAACATTTATTTACTTTTAACTTCGTCGTATATATTCTATCCTTAAGATTAAATTTGAATGAAATTTAAGCGTTCAATTTAATATGTTAAATTTTCTTTGTTTTGGCACTAATTAGTCGTCAACCATAAAGAAGTGAAGCATTGTGTCTTTGTTTCAAGTTTATTCGAATGAAATTCGTTAATAAAATGGCATTTGATTTCATTCGAGTTCAAAATGCTGTAGCCCCTCAAAAAACAACCACATAAATCTCCAAATTAAGGAGATTCATGCAAAAAAAAAAGGTTTACAAAAAGGAAGAGATTTAATTTTTATTGAGTGAGGATGCAACGGCCTTAGCCCAAGCCATCAACTCTCTCTTCATCCTGTCTACGTCTCTTAACACTAACGGATCGATCGGAGCTCCGTTCTCTGCACCCGGATCCAATAGCATCCTCGTTCCATTTGAAGAATCAACGCTGTTCTCAGTTGCACAAGACATTGATGGATGTAATACCAACTCTTTCTCAAACTTTGATGAGGATTTGTATATTTATACCCGATTGGTGAGCGTGGAGCACGTGCTCTTTCTTCTTCAGATAATTTCACATGGGTCGCGTGCGCGTGACAAACCGCGTACAATAGAGAGAGGGTCCAACTTACTCGGTTGATTTTAAGTTTTGTACTATTGTACAATTATCTTTTTTTGTTATAATTTTTTTTCTATTTTTAGATTAATTAAGCATTGAAAATTTAGGGTTGGCAACTGCTCCGGGGAAAAGTTGTCCCATATTTTTCAATAATAAATACAAAATACATATAGCAAGAAAGAATTCGTATCTTAGTATATAATTTTGAAATTGTTGGTTATCTTGGTATAGTATTTGTCATATACAATATACTCTAATTGTACTGATCATATATAACGATAAATCAATTATACTGATAATATTGTAAGAAAAGTTGTTTCAGTATTCATTCGATTGTGTGGGATTTGATTTATAAAAAAAGGTATGGAGTGAGATTTAGTCCCACATCGGTAGAGAGTAAAATAGATAGATAATTAAGTATGTTTAGACTCATGATCCAATAAGAGTCAATCTTTTGAGTCAACTGGGTCTAAATAGATTAGTCTAATCTATCTCTTAATGGGTCTTTTCAAACCCTAACAAATATAATGATAAAGCGGTTACATTAATTTTTTTTCTTCCTACATGGTTTTTAAAGTTTTACTTAAAGAGTTGTAGACCACAACTGACCGCTCTTGACATAAAAATTCGCATTTTATACACGTGTGTGTGGAAAAAAGTATAAAAGCCAATCCGATGCTTCTCACCATTATAGAAGGTATCCTAGTATATATTATGCCTCTCTTTTAAAAGGTGACTTTTATGTAGCCAATAAATTCAATACGAGAAAAAAATAAACTTCGTTTAAAAGGATATAATGTATTTTTGAACTTCTAATATACACAAATCCTTAAAATTTAGGTATCCATACATTATTTTTCCTTTCTGACATGCACTGTGTCTTTTGTTCTTGGTTAAGAGGGATATCAAACTAGTACTCTCGAAAATGTCTTCTATGTACATATATGGTAATGATTGCTAATAATTTGTAATATTATTTTACCTTTGTTTTATAAGACCTGCACGTGTATATGTTGGTCTACTATGTTTCTTATGTGAGTCAGCCAATGTCTTAATTTATATTTGGGTAAATTTCACGAAATGGGCATTTCCTATAAAACCCCTCCCAAACTTTGGCATGTCTCACAAAGTCTCATAAAATTTCAAATTATCCTGAGGAACACTCTAATAATGTTAATGGATCAACAAGATACACAATCAAAATAATGGCTAGCACTGTCAAGGGATCCAATGGAAAAGTTTGAAAGTTCGAGGGGCTTTGTGAGACACCCAAACTTCATGGGGTTTTGAGGAAATGCCCCAAAATTTAGGGTGGTCTCGTGAAATTTAACCTATATAATTTGGTGCTATATTTATTTATTTTAACTTCGCCGTATATATCCTATCCTTAAAATTAAATTTGAAGAAATTAAGTGCCATTTTATTAGCGAATCTCATTCGGATGAACTTGAATCAGAGACACAAAATTTATCTTCTTAATTTATGGTTGACTCGCAACAAGTGACCAAACTAAGAGAATTTAACATATTGATCCTTTTTCCTCACATTACATCGCACGCTTAAAAATTTCATTCATATTACAAAGAACATGTAGATATGTATGATAATTAACAAATATAAAACTCCCATCCTCAAAATGCTGTAGCCTCTCCAAAACAACCACATGAATCTCCAAATTAGGAGATTCATGCAAAAATGAAGATGGCTTTACAAAAGGAAGAGAGATCATATGTCATATCTCTATCTCTATCTACAATCATGACCTCGACGGCCATTATTGAGCGATGAAGCTACGGCCTTGGCCCAAGCCATCAACTCTCTCTTCATCCTATCGTCGTCTCTTAACGCAGACGGATCGATCGGAGCTCCTTTCTCTGCACCCGGATCCAATAGCATCCTCGACCTGTTCGCCGCCGAAGTATCAACGCTGATATCAATTTTGTAAGGCATGGTATCTCTATGAAGCAAAGCTCTAAGCTATAAGCTCTCTAAGCTCTTCCTCAACTTGTTTAGCCCAAGCCATCAAGTTCTTCTTAATCGTCTCCTCATCGCCGTTTATAATCTTGGAGTGAAAATAAGCACCATCACGGCCTTTATTATCGCTCATCGAAGCTTCGAAATTCTCAGCTAATAGATAACGCGGGATATGGTCGTCGTCATCAAGGTCTATAGAAAGCTTTTCATAGTCTGCACCCGCCATTGCTAGAGCATCGATGGAAGCACTCATCTTGATTTAGTGAACAATATTTGATTGCATTATAAGATAACATTACTATATTTATAGGCAGATAGACCTGTTTGCTTCACGGGTGCCATGAACTTAATTGGTTTTTGGATTGGAATGAGTTGAATAATTCGGTAGAATTCATGAAGTCTGTGACTTGTATTCGATCGTATTAGAATTCTATGAAGACTATGTACGTGCGGTCTTCATGACCGATTTATTCTGTTTTTAATGACAGGTGAAAAGTGAGAATAAGGAGTTTTGCCTGAACTTGGAAATTTTGAAGTCAAGCAAGCAAAAAGTCAAATGTGCCCCTTACTGTTCTTATTTTTTATAGTGCATAAGTCAGACAAGCTGTCATTGATGAAATCAATTCTATGCAATTTCTCTATTTGCATGTTGTTTAATAATTACGTTTGATAGAAGCTATAACTTTAGTCAAAGTCAGGATCCTATTGTTACTCAAGAAGAAATCTTGTAAGATGTCCTCAATAGATAATCATAGAGGGAAGAAATTGTATCTCAATATATAGTTTTGAAATTATTGGCTACACTAATACAATATTTTCCTTGTATTGATATAATATCCCGATTGTCTTGATAATGTAATATGATAGAACATACATGACCTTTTTCTTCCTCCATGGTTTGTACAGAGGCCCCCCTCTATAGATGCTCGTTGATCCGTTCATATTGAAGCGATATCTAATTTTTAGAGTTGCAGACCACATTGAAAGAACTTAATTTGTACAAGAGCTCCAAAGCAAATGTGTGCTTATATGTCAAAGGGCTTTTTGGTCAGATCGATTAGGAAATGTCAAAAGTATAAATCACGGATGATAACTTGTACCTCAAGTAGGAGCTCAATGGCTCAAATCGTCACTCTTTAACATAAAATCCACATTTTATACATATGAGATGCATGTGTGGGGAAAGCTCTAAAGCAAAAAGCTCTCCTGGTTTCCCTTGTGACTAGATTTCTAAAGCAAAAGCTCTCTAGATTTCTAAAGCAAAAGCCCTCCTGGTTTCCCTTGTGACTCTTTCTCAAACTTTGATGAGGATTTGTATATTTATACACGATTGCTGAGCGTGGAGCACATGCTCTTTCTTCTTCTGCTAATTTCACATGGGTTGCGTGCGCGTGACAAACCGCGTACAATAATGAGAGAGGGTCCAACTTACTCGCTTGACTTTAATTCTTGTACTATTGTACAATTATCTTTTTTTGTTATAATTTTTTTTTCCTCTTTTTAGATCAATCAAGCATCGAAAATTTAGGGTAGTCAACTGCTCCGGGGAAAAGTTGTCCCACAGTTTTCAATAATAATACAAAATACATATAGCAAGAAAGAATTCGTATCTTAGTATATAATTTTGAAATTGTTGGTTACAATGGTATAGTATTTGTCTTGTCTTGATACAATGTTCTAATTGTACTGATTATCTAATAATGATAAAGCAATTGTACGAAGACTATGTACGTGCGGTCTTCATGACCGATTTATTCTGTTTTTAATAACAGGTGAAAAGTGAGAATATGGAGTTTTGCCTGAACTTGGAAATTTTGAGGTCAAGCAAGCAAAAGTCAAATGTGCCCTTACTGTTCTTATTTTTATAGTGCATAAGTCAGACAAGCTGTCATTGATGAAATCAATTCTATGCAATTTCTCTATTTGCATGTTGTTTAATAATTACGTTTGATAGAAGCTATAACTTTAGTCAAAGTCAGGATCCTATTGTTACTCAAGAAGAAATCTTGTAAGATGTCCTCAATAGATAATCATAGAGGGAAGAAAGAAATTGTATCTCAATATATAGTTTTGAAATTGTTGGTTACAATGGTATAGTATTTGTCTTGTCTTGATACAATGTTCTAATTGTACTGATTATCTAATAATGATAAAGCCGCTCTTACATAAAATTCGCATTTTATACATGTGACATGCATGTGTGGAAAAAGTATAAAGGCCAATCCGATGCTTCTCACCATTGTAGAAGGTATCCTAGTATTATGCCTCTCTTTTTAAGGTGACTCTTATGCATCCGATAAATTCAGTATAAAAAAAAATTAAGTTCTTTTAAAAGGATATTATGTATTTTTGAACTTCTACCATACACAAATCCTTAAAATTTAGGTATCCAACGTTATTTTTACTTTCTGACATGCGCTGTGTATTTTGTTCTGGGTTAAGGGGACATCAAACTAGTGCTCTCGAAAATGTCTTCTATGTACATATATGGTATTGATTGCTAATAATTTGTAATATTATTTTACCATTGTTTTATAAGACCTGCACGTGTATATGTTGGTCTACTATGTTTCTTATGTGAGTCAACCAAAGTCTTAATATATAATTGGTTAAATTTCAGGTAACCCCAAAACTCTAGGTGTTTCCCACAAAACACCTGAAAAAATTTTGTTGCACTAATCCTCCTGAACTTTGGGATATCTTAAAGGCCCCTTTCAACTTTCAAATTTTCCTACGGAAACCCTAGTAATCTTGCAAGATCAACAAGCTACAGAATCAAAATAATGGCTAGCACTGTCAAGGGATCCAATGGGAAATTTTGAAAGTTGAAAGGATTTTACAAAACACCCCAAACTTCATGGACTTTTGAGGGAACACCCCAAAGTGTAGGGTGGTTTTGTGAAATTTATCTATATAATTTGGTGCAATGTTTAGTTATTGGTTTTAACTTCGTCGTATATATTCTATCCTTAAAATTAAATTTGAAGAAATTAAGTGCCATTTAACTTATTACCGAATCTCATTCGGGTGAACTTGAATCAGAGACAAAATTTCACTTCTTAATTTATGGTTGACTAGCAACAAGTGACCAAACAAAGAGAATTTAACATATTGATCCTTTTTCTCACATTACATCGAACGCTTAAAATTTTCATTCATACGACAAGAAATTAACATGTTGATATGCATGATAATTAACGAATATAAAACCCCTTCCTCAAAAATGCTGTAGCCCCTCAAAAACAACCACATGAATCTCCAAATTAAGGAGATTCATGCAAAAAAATGAAGATGGCTTTACAAAAGGGAAGAGAGATCATATGTCATATCTCTATCTCTATCTACAATCATGACCTCGACGGCCATTATTGAGCGATGAAGCTACGGCCTTGGCCCAAGCCATCAAGTTCTTCTTCATCGTCTCCTCATCGCCGTTTATAATCTCGCAGTGAAAAGAAGCACCATCACGACCTTCATTATCGCTCATCGAAGCTTCGAAATTCTCAGCTAATAGATAACGTGGAATATAGTACTCGTTATCATCAAGGTCTATAGAAAGCTTTTCATAGTCTGCACCCGCCATTGCTAGAGCATCGATGGAAGCACTCATCTTGATTTAGTGGACAATATTTGATTGAATTATAAGATAATATTACTATATTTATAGGCAAATAGATCGACCTCTTTGCTTCACGGGTGCCATGCATGAACTTAATTGGTTTTTGGATTGGAATGAGTTGAATAATTCGGTAGAATTCATGAAGTCTGTGACTTGTATTCGATCGTATTAGAATTCTATGAAGACTATGTACGTGCGGTCTTCATGACCGATTTATTCTGTTTTTAATAACAGGTGAAAAGTGAGAATATGGAGTTTTGCCTGAACTTGGAAATTTTGAGGTCAAGCAAGCAAAAAGTCAAATGTGCCCCTTACTGTTCTTATTTTTTATAGTGCATAAGTCAGACAAGCTGTCATTGATGAAATCAATTCTATGCAATTTCTCTATTTGCATGTTGTTTAATAATTACGTTTGATAGAAGCTATAACTTTAGTCAAAGTCAGGATCCTATTGTTACTCAAGAAGAAATCTTGTAAGATGTCCTCAATAGATAATCATAGAGGGAAGAAAGAAATTGTATCTCAATATATAGTTTTGAAATTGTTGGTTACAATGGTATAGTATTTGTCTTGTCTTGATACAATGTTCTAATTGTACTGATTATCTAATAATGATAAAGCCGCTCTTACATAAAATTCGCATTTTATACATGTGACATGCATGTGTGGAAAAAGTATAAAGGCCAATCCGATGCTTCTCACCATTGTAGAAGGTATCCTAGTATTATGCCTCTCTTTTTAAGGTGACTCTTATGCATCCGATAAATTCAGTATAAAAAAAAATTAAGTTCTTTTAAAAGGATATAATGTTTTTTGTTTTGTTGTTGTTGTGGACTTCCACCATAAAAATCCTCAAGATTGAGGTGTCATTAGGTTATTTTTCCTTTCTGACATATGATGTGTCTTTTGTTTTGGGTTATGGGGGCATCAAATTAACTAGTGCTCTCGAAAATGTCTTCTATGTACATATATGGTATTGATTGCTAATAATTTGTAATATTATTTTACCATTGTTTTATAAGACCTGCACGTGTATATGTTGGTCTACTATGTTTCTTATGTGAGTCAACCAAAGTCTTAATATATAATTGGTTAAATTTCAGGTAACCCCAAAACTCTAGGTGTTTCCCACAAAACACCTGAAAAAATTTTGTTGCACTAATCCTCCTGAACTTTGGGATATCTTAAAGGCCCCTTTCAACTTTCAAATTTTCCTACGGAAACCCTAGTAATCTTGCAAGATCAACAAGCTACAGAATCAAAATAATGGCAAATGGCACCGTTAAAGCCTGTCAATGGATCCAATGGGAAATTTTGAAAGTTGAAAAGGATTTTACAAAACACCCCAAACTTCATGGACTTTTGAGGGAACACCCCAAAGTGTAGGGTGGTTTTGTGAAATTTATCTATATAATTTGGTGCAATGTTTAGTTACTTTTAACTTCGTCGTATATATTCTATCCTTAAAATTAAATTTGAAGAAATTAAGTGCCATTTAACTTATTACCGAATCTCATTCGGGTGAACTTGAATCAGAGACAAAATTTCACTTCTTAATTTATGGTTGACTAGCAACAAGTGACCAAACAAAGAGAATTTAACATATTGATCCTTTTTCTCACATTACATCGAACGCTTAAAATTTTCATTCATACGACAAGAAATTAACATGTTGATATGCATGATAATTAACGAATATAAAACCCCTTCCTCAAAAATGCTGTAGCCCCTCAAAAACAACCACATGAATCTCCAAATTAAGGAGATTCATGCAAAAAAAAGGTTTACAAAAAGGAAGAGAGATTTAATTTTTATTGAGTGAGGATGCAACGGCCTTAGCCCAAGCCATCAACTCTCTCTTCATCCTATCGTCGTCTCTTAACGCCGACGGATCGATCGGAGCTCCGTTCTCTGCACCCGGATCCAATAGCATCCTCGTTCCATTTGAAGAATCAACGCTGTTCTCAGTTGCACAAGACATTGATGGATGTAATACCAACTCTTTCTCAAACTTTGATGAGGATTTGTATATTTATACCCGATTGGTGAGCGTGGAGCACGTGCTCTTTCTTCTTCAGATAATTTCACATGGGTTTCGCGTGACAACCGCGTGACGGGGTCCAACTTACTCGGTTGATTTTAAGTTTTGTACTATTGTACAATTATCTTTTGTTATAATTTTTTTCTATTTTTAGATTAATTAAGCATTGAAAATTTAGGGTTGGCAACTGCTCCGGGGAAAAGTTGTCCCATATTTTCAATAATAATACAAAATACATATAGCAAGAAAGAATTCGTATCTTAGTATATAATTTTGAAATTGTTGGTTACAATGGTATAGTATTTGTCATATACAATATACTCTAATTGTACTGATCATATATAACGATAAATCAATTATACTGATAATATTGTAAGGAAAGTTGTTTAGCATTCATTCGGTTGTGTGGGATTGATTTATATAAAAAAGGTATGGAGTGAGATTTAGTCTCACATTGGGTAGAAAGTAAGATGGATAGATGGTTAAATATGTTTGGACTCATGATCTAATAAGAATTAGTCATTTTGAGTCAATTGGGTCTAAATAGATTAGCATAATCCATGTCCTAATAGCCCTTTCCAAATCCTAACAAATATAATGATAAAGCCGCTCTTACATAAAATTCGCATTTTATACATGTGAGATGCATGTGTGGGGAAAACTCTAAGGGCCAACCCGATGCTTCTTACCATTATGGATGGTATCCTAGTATTATGCCTCTCTTTTTAAGGTGACTCTTATGCATCCGATAAATTCAGTATAAAAAAAAATTAAGTTCTTTTAAAAGGATATTATGTATTTTTGAACTTCTACCATACACAAATCCTTAAAATTTAGGTATCCAACGTTATTTTTACTTTCTGACATGCGCTGTGTATTTTGTTCTGGGTTAAGGGGACATCAAACTAGTGCTCTCGAAAATGTCTTCTATGTACATATATGGTATTGATTGCTAATAATTTGTAATATTATTTGACCTTGGTTTAATATGACCTGCGTGTGTATATATGTTGGTTTACCTGTATGTTTCTTACGTGAGTCAACCAAAGTCTTAATATATAATTGGTTAAATTTCAGGTAACCCCAAAACTCTAGGTGTTTCCCACAAAACACCTGAAAAAATTTTGTTGCACTAATCCTCCTGAACTTTGGGATATCTTAAAGGCCCCTTTCAACTTTCAAATTTTCCTACGGAAACCCTAGTAATCTTGCAAGATCAACAAGCTACAGAATCAAAATAATGGCTAGCACTGTCAAGGGATCCAATGGGAAATTTTGAAAGTTGAAAAGGATTTTACAAAACACCCCAAACTTCATGGACTTTTGAGGGAACACCCCAAAGTGTAGGGTGGTTTTGTGAAATTTATCTATATAATTTGGTGCAACATTTATTTACTTTTAACTTCGTCGTATATATTCTATCCTTAAGATTAAATTTGAATGAAATTTAAGCGTTCAATTTAATATGTTAAATTTTCTTTGTTTTGGCACTAATTAGTCGTCAACCATAAAGAAGTGAAGCATTGTGTCTTTTGTTTCAAGTTTATTCGAATGAAATTCGTTAATAAAATGGCATTTGATTTCATTCGAGTTCAAAATGCTGTAGCCCCTCAAAAAACAACCACATAAATCTCCAAATTAAGGAGATTCATGCAAAAAAAAAAAAAGGTTTACAAAAAAGGAAGAGAGATTTAATTTTTATTGAGTGAGGATGCAACGGCCTTAGCCCAAGCCATCAACTCTCTCTTCATCCTGTCTACGTCTCTTAACACTAACGGATCGATCGGAGCTCCGTTCTCTGCACCCGGATCCAATAGCATCCTCGTTCCATTTGAAGAATCAACGCTGTTCTCAGTTGCACAAGACATTGATGGATGTAATACCAACTCTTTCTCAAACTTTGATGAGGATTTGTATATTTATACCCGATTGGTGAGCGTGGAGCACGTGCTCTTTCTTCTTCAGATAATTTCACATGGGTCGCGTGCGCGTGACAAACCGCGTACAATAGAGAGAGGGTCCAACTTACTCGGTTGATTTTAAGTTTTGTACTATTGTACAATTATCTTTTGTTATAATTTTTTTCTATTTTTAGATTAATTAAGCATTGAAAATTTAGGGTTGGCAACTGCTCCGGGGAAAAGTTGTCCCATATTTTCAATAATAAATACAAAATACATATAGCAAGAAAGAATTCGTATCTTAGTATATAATTTTGAAATTGTTGGTTATCTTGGTATAGTATTTGTCATATACAATATACTCTAATTGTACTGATCATATATAACGATAAATCAATTATACTGATAATATTGTAAGAAAAGTTGTTTCGTATTCATTCGATTGTGTGGGATTTGATTTATAAAAAAAAAGGTATGGAGTGAGATTTAGTCCCACATCGGGTAGAGAGTAAAATAGATAGATAATTAAGTATGTTTAGACTCATGATCCAATAAGAGTCAATCTTTTGAGTCAACTGGGTCTAAATAGATTAGTCTAATCTATCTCTTAATGGGTCTTTTCAAACCCTAACAAATATAATGATAAAGCGGTTACATTAATTTTTTTCTTCCTACATGGTTTTAAAGTTTTACTTAAAGAGTTGTAGACCACAACTGACCGCTCTTGACATAAAAATTCGCATTTTATACACGTGTGTGTGGAAAAAGTATAAAAGCCAATCCGATGCTTCTCACCATTATAGAAGGTATCCTAGTATATATTATGCCTCTCTTTTAAAAGGTGACTTTTATGTAGCCAATAAATTCAATACGAGAAAAAAATAAACTTCGTTTAAAAGGATATAATGTATTTTTGAACTTCTAATATACACAAATCCTTAAAATTTAGGTATCCATACATTATTTTTCCTTTCTGACATGCACTGTGTCTTTTGTTCTTGGTTAAGAGGGATATCAAACTAGTACTCTCGAAAATGTCTTCTATGTACATATATGGTAATGATTGCTAATAATTTGTAATATTATTTTACCTTTGTTTTATAAGACCTGCACGTGTATATGTTGGTCTACTATGTTTCTTATGTGAGTCAGCCAATGTCTTAATTTATATTTGGGTAAATTTCACGAAATGGGCATTTCCTATAAAACCCCCTCCCAAACTTTGGCATGTCTCACAAAGTCTCCGCAAAATTTCAAATTATCCTGAGGAACACTCTAATAATGTTAATGGATCAACAAGATACACAATCAAAATAATGGCTAGCACTGTCAAGGGATCCAATGGAAAAGTTTGAAAGTTCGGAGGGGCTTTGTGAGACACCCAAACTTCATGGGGTTTTTGAGGGAAATGCCCCAAAATTTAGGGTGGTCTCGTGAAATTTAACCTATATAATTTGGTGCTATATTTATTTATTTTAACTTCGCCGTATATATCCTATCCTTAAAATTAAATTTGAAGAAATTAAGTGCCATTTTATTAGCGAATCTCATTCGGATGAACTTGAATCAGAGACACAAAATTTATCTTCTTAATTTATGGTTGACTCGCAACAAGTGACCAAACTAAGAGAATTTAACATATTGATCCTTTTTCCTCACATTACATCGCACGCTTAAAAATTTCATTCATATTACAAAGAACATGTAGATATGTATGATAATTAACAAATATAAAACTCCCATCCTCAAAAATGCTGTAGCCTCTCCAAAAACAACCACATGAATCTCCAAATTAGGGAGATTCATGCAAAAAAAAAAATGAAGATGGCTTTACAAAAAGGGAAGAGAGATCATATGTCATATCTCTATCTCTATCTACAATCATGACCTCGACGGCCATTATTGAGCGATGAAGCTACGGCCTTGGCCCAAGCCATCAACTCTCTCTTCATCCTATCGTCGTCTCTTAACGCAGACGGATCGATCGGAGCTCCTTTCTCTGCACCCGGATCCAATAGCATCCTCGACCTGTTCGCCGCCGAAGTATCAACGCTGATATCAATTTTGTAAGGCATGGTATCTCTATGAAGCAAAGCTCTAAGCTATAAGCTCTCTAAGCTCTTCCTCAACTTGTTTAGCCCAAGCCATCAAGTTCTTCTTAATCGTCTCCTCATCGCCGTTTATAATCTTGGAGTGAAAATAAGCACCATCACGGCCTTTATTATCGCTCATCGAAGCTTCGAAATTCTCAGCTAATAGATAACGCGGGATATGGTCGTCGTCATCAAGGTCTATAGAAAGCTTTTCATAGTCTGCACCCGCCATTGCTAGAGCATCGATGGAAGCACTCATCTTGATTTAGTGAACAATATTTGATTGCATTATAAGATAACATTACTATATTTATAGGCAGATAGACCTGTTTGCTTCACGGGTGCCATGAACTTAATTGGTTTTTGGATTGGAATGAGTTGAATAATTCGGTAGAATTCATGAAGTCTGTGACTTGTATTCGATCGTATTAGAATTCTATGAAGACTATGTACGTGCGGTCTTCATGACCGATTTATTCTGTTTTTAATGACAGGTGAAAAGTGAGAATAAGGAGTTTTGCCTGAACTTGGAAATTTTGAAGTCAAGCAAGCAAAAGTCAAATGTGCCTTACTGTTCTTATTTTTATAGTGCATAAGTCAGACAAGCTGTCATTGATGAAATCAATTCTATGCAATTTCTCTATTTGCATGTTGTTTAATAATTACGTTTGATAGAAGCTATAACTTTAGTCAAAGTCAGGATCCTATTGTTACTCAAGAAGAAATCTTGTAAGATGTCCTCAATAGATAATCATAGAGGGAAGAAAGAAATTGTATCTCAATATATAGTTTTGAAATTATTGGCTACACTAATACAATATTTTCCTTGTATTGATATAATATCCTGATTGTACTGATAATGTAATATGATAGAACATACATGACCTTTTTCTTCCTCCATGGTTTGTACAGAGGCCCCCCTCTATAGATGCTCGTTGATCCGTTCATATTGAAACGATATCTAATTTTTAGAGTTGCAGACCACATTGAAAGAACTTAATTTGTACAAGAGCTCCAAAGCAAATGTGTGCTTATATGTCAAAGGGCTTTTTGGTCAGATCGATTAGGAAATGTCAAAAGTATAAATCACGGATGATAACTTGTACCTCAAGTAGGAGCTCAATGGCTCAAATCGTCACTCTTTAACATAAAAATCCACATTTTATACATATGAGATGCATGTGTGGGGAAAGCTCTAAAGCAAAAAGCTCTCCTGGTTTCCCTTGTGACTAGATTTCTAAAGCAAAAGCTCTCTAGATTTCTAAAGCAAAAGCCCTCCTGGTTTCCCTTGTGACTCTTTCTCAAACTTTGATGAGGATTTGTATATTTATACACGATTGCTGAGCGTGGAGCACATGCTCTTTCTTCTTCTGCTAATTTCACATGGGTTGCGTGCGCGTGACAAACCGCGTACAATAATGAGAGAGGGTCCAACTTACTCGCTTGACTTTAATTCTTGTACTATTGTACAATTATCTTTTTTTGTTATAATTTTTTTTTCCTCTTTTTAGATCAATCAAGCATCGAAAATTTAGGGTAGTCAACTGCTCCGGGGAAAAGTTGTCCCACAGTTTTCAATAATAATACAAAATACATATAGCAAGAAAGAATTCGTATTGCAGTATATAGTTTTGAAATTGTTGGTTACAATGGTATAGTATTTGTCTTGTACTGATACAATGTTCTAATTGTACTGATTATCTAATAATGATAAAGCAATTGTACTGATAATATTGTAAGGAAAGTTGTTTCGCATTCATTCGGTTGTGTGGGATTCGATTTATATAAAAAAAAGGGTATGGAGTGAGATTTAGTCTCACATTGGGTAGAGAGTAAGATGGATAGATGGTTAAATATGTTTGGACTCATGATCTAATAAGAATTAGTCATTTTGAGTCAATTGGGTCTAAATAGATTAGCATAATCCATGTCCTAATAGCCCTTTCCAAATCCTAACAAATATAATGATAAAGCCGCTCTTACATAAAAATTCGCATTTTATACATGTGACATGCATGTGTGGAAAAAAGTATAAAGGCCAATCCGATGCTTCTCACCATTGTAGAAGGTATCCTAGTATTATGCCTCTCTTTTAAAAAGTGACTTTTATGTAGCCAATAAATTTAATATGAGAAAAAAAAAATTAAGTTCTTTTAAAAGGATATTATGTATTTTTTTGAACTTCTACCATACACAAATCCTTAAAATTTAGGTATCCAACGTTATTTTTACTTTCTGACATGCGCTGTGTATTTTGTTCTGGGTTAAGGGGGACATCAAACTAGTGCTCTCGAAAATGTCTTCTATGTACATATATGGTATTGATTGCTAATAATTTGTAATATTATTTTACCATTGTTTTATAAGACCTGCACGTGTATATGTTGGTCTACTATGTTTCTTATGTGAGTCAACCAAAGTCTTAATATATATATTTGGGTAAATTTCAGAAAACCCCGCAAAAACTATGGGCATTTCCCACAAAACCCGCTCCAAAACTTTGGCATGTCTCACAAAGTCTCCCAAAATTTCAAATTATCCTGAGGAACCCCCTAATAATGTTAATGGATCAACAAGATACACAATCAAAATAATGGCTAGCACTGTCAAGGGATCCAATGGGAAAATTTGATAGTTCTGAGGGGCATTGTGAGACACACAAACTTCATGGGGTTTTTGAGGGAAACGCCCCAAAATTTAATTAGGGTGGTTTCGTGTAATTTAACCTATATAATTTGGTGCAATGTTTAGTTATTGGTTTTAACTTCGTCGTATATATTCTATCCTTAAAATTAAATTTGAAGAAATTAAGTGCCATTTAACTTATTACCGAATCTCATTCGGGTGAACTTGAATCAGAGACAAAATTTCACTTCTTAATTTATGGTTGACTAGCAACAAGTGACCAAACAAAGAGAATTTAACATATTGATCCTTTTTTCTCACATTACATCGAACGCTTAAAATTTTCATTCATACGACAAGAAATTAACATGTTGATATGCATGATAATTAACGAATATAAAACCCCCTTCCTCAAAAATGCTGTAGCCCCTCCAAAAAAACAACCACATGAATCTCCAAATTAAGGAGATTCATGCAAAAAAAATGAAGATGGCTTTACAAAAAGGGAAGAGAGATCATATGTCATCTCTCTATCTCTATCTACAATCATGAACTCGACGGCCATTATTGAGCGATGAAGCTACGGCCTTGGCCCAAGCCATCAACTCTCTCTTCATCCTATCGTCGTCTCTTAACGCCGACGGATCGATCGGAGCTCCTTTCTCTGCACCCGGATCCAATAGCATCCCCGACCTGTTCGCCGCCGAAGTATCAACGCTGATATCAATTTTGTAAGACATGGTATCTCTATGAAGCAAAGCTCTAATTAATAACTCTTCCTCAACTTAATTTGATAGGATTTTACATATTTATAGATGATGGGAGAGTTTGATTTCCACCACGTGCGCTCTTTCTTTTTTCCAGTTAATTTCACATGGGTTTCGCGTGACAACCGCGTGACGGGGTCCAACTTACACGGTTGACATTAAGTTTGTTGATGAATTAGTAGTGGACTTCTGCTCATTAACATTTTCATTTTTCAATTTTTTCTGTCCTTTTTGTAACAAATTTTCTCTTTTGAGGTCATGTTGACTGCTACGGGGACAATTGTTTGTTCAGCAGGTGGGATGTGTTATTGTTCTCCTACATTAAATATAATACAATAGTATGAAACAAATTAATTTACCCAAAGAAAGTGGATCAAATATTTAACGTTTTCGTTATTAAAAAAGAAAAAAAAAGATTTAATGTTTTCAAGGATCTGGAATAGCTCTCTTGTTACATCTAAGACAAAGTCTATTGTCAACAGTTCAAGCTTTTTCTATCATAATTATCTATACTTCATTGAATACTCAATTACGATTTGTGTTGAACGAAAACAAAAAATAAGTACACTTCAATGAAAAATAATGTGACAATTATGTGCAAAGCGGTTCATAAATGAACTAATTGACATAGAACAACGATAATATTTTGGAGAAGTATATTCTCAAATCTCAATAAAAGATAGCGAGAATCTAATAAACTCAACTTTAAATATATATTAAGAGCAAAGTAAATCAAAATTTCTAAAACTTGAGCAACTATATATGTCTTGCTTCAAAACTTCATGTTTCAAATTAATTACTTCTTACTTTATGTATTAACTAATTTCTGACACACGTGTTAAATATAAAGTTGAGGAAAAGTAATCTTAAATGCGAGCAGACCACAGTGTTAAAAGATGGTTGAATGACAAATAATAAATAAATTCACACGGTTTAATTCATTAGCCAACTCCAAGTGAGGCAATCAAGTCAGTAATTTAAAAAAAAAAACAAAAACAAAAACACAGAAATTAGCCAAATGTACTGACGCTTGGTCTTGTATGTTCCGATTCTTCCGAAGTAAAATAAACTATGTTATTTTTATACATCATGCGAGTCATCATCATAAATATAAAACTAGCTACAGGCATCTAATCAATTGTTTCTCCTTACATAATTTATAAATGTTTTGTTCATTAACCTACTAATCAACAAGGTTACGTGGCTTAAATTCTGACACTTCGTCAAATAAAAAATTGCACTAGCATCAATTGATAACACTCACTACCTATAACGCTTAAGTCATCGCCAAACAAATATAACAAATAAAATAAACATAAACATCATTTTCATTGAACTGAAAAAATATTTAATCAGCGACACGTTGATGTGAACGCGTGGATTCCAACAGCAAGTTTGTGTGAACGGATCATCTAAATTCTCAACTATTTGTTTAATAATTACGTTTGATAGAAGCTATAACTTTAGTCAAAGTCAGGATCCTATTGTTACTCAAGAAGAAATCTTGTAAGATGTCCTCAATAGATAATCATAGAGGGAAGAAAGAAATTGTATCTCAATATATAGTTTTGAAATTATTGGCTACACTAATACAATATTTTCCTTGTATTGATATAATATCAGTTATGTTGATAATGTAATATGATAGAACATACATGACCTTTTTCTTCCTCCATGGTTTGTACAGAGGACCCTCTATAGATGCTCGTTGATCCGTTCATATTGAAACGATATCTAATTTTAGAGTTGCGACCACATTGAAAGAACTTAATTTGTACAAGAGCTCCAAAGCAAATGTGTGCTTATATGTCAAAGGGCTTTTGGTCAGATCGATTAGGAAATGTCAAAAGTATAAATCCAAGGGTTAATTGTGTATAGACCCCTTGCAGTATCATTGTTTACCCATGGATAGTTGCCGAACGAATTAATGGAAATGTATTTTCACGAACAATCTCACAATAAGACATATCTAAATAAAGGGACTTACCCGTATAGAAAATAAAATAAAATAAACATAAACATCATTTTCATTGAACTGAAAAATATTTAATCAGCGACACGTTGATGTGAACGCGTGGATTCCAACAGCAAGTTTGTGTGAACGGATCATCTAAATTCTCAACTATTTGTTTAATAATTAAAAAGGCGGCCTATTATTATTATTATTAAAGCTTTACACGCGCACAATCTCTCCCCTACTTCTAAGTTTAATATATAAATTGCGTGAAGAGCAACCAAACAACTTAAAATCAGATTGGGCTTCCAATCCTATACCTTCTTGCATTGACTGTGAATGTATAAATCCAAGGGTTAATTGTGTATAGACCCCTTGCAGTATCATTGTTTACCCATGGATAGTTGCCGAACAGAATTAATGGAAATGTATTTTCACGAACAATCTCACAATAAGACATATCTAAATAAAGGGACTTACCCGTATAGAAAATAAAATAAAATAAACATAAACATCATTTTCATTGAACTGAAAAATATTTAATCAGCGACACGTTGATGTGAACGCGTGGATTCCAACAGCAAGTTTGTGTGAACGGATCATCTAAATTCTCAACTATTTGTTTAATAATTAAAAAGGCGGCCTATTATTATTATTATTATTATTATTATTATTATTATTATTATTATTATTATTATTATTATTATTATTAAAGCTTTACACGCGCACAATCTCTCCCCTACTTCTAAGTTTAATATATAAATTGCGTGAAGAGCAACCAAACAACTTAAAATCAGATTGGGCTTCCAATCCTATACCTTCTTGCATTGACTGTGAATGTATAAATCCAAGGGTTAATTGTGTATAGACCCCTTGCAGTATCATTGTTTACCCATGGATAGTTGCCGAACAGAATTAATGGAAATGTATTTTCACGAACAATCTCACAATAAGACATATCTAAATAAAGGGACTTACCCGTATAGAAAATAAAATAAACATAAACATCATTTTCATTGAACTGAAAAATATTTAATCAGCGACACGTTGATGTGAACGCGTGGATTCCAACAGCAAGTTTGTGTGAACGGATCATCTAAATTCTCAACTATTTGTTTAATAATTAAAAAGGCGGCCTATTATTATTATTATTATTATTATTAAAGCTTTACACGCGCACAATCTCTCCCCTACTTCTAAGTTTAATATATAAATTGCGTGAAGAGCAACCAAACAACTTAAAATCAGATTGGGCTTCCAATCCTATACCTTCTTGCATTGACTGTGAATGTATAAATCCAAGGGTTAATTGTGTATAGACCCCTTGCAGTATCATTGTTTACCCATGGATAGTTGCGGGAACAGAATTAATGGAAATGTATTTTCACGAACAATCTCACAATAAGACATATCTAAATAAAGGGACTTACCCGTATAGAAAATAAAATAAAATAAAATAAAATAAAATAAAATAAAATAAAATAAAATAAACATAAACATCATTTTCATTGAACTGAAAAATATTTAATCAGCGACACGTTGATGTGAACGCGTGGATTCCAACAGCAAGTTTGTGTGAACGGATCATCTAAATTCTCAACTATTTGACATAGAACAACGATAATATTTTGGAGAAGTATATTCTCAAATCTCAATAAAAGATAGCGAGAATCTAATAAACTCAACTTTAAATATATATTAAGAGCAAAGTAAATCAAAATTTCTAAAACTTGAGCAACTATATATGTCTTGCTTCAAAACTTCATGTTTCAAATTAATTACTTCTTACTTTATGTATTAACTAATTTCTGACACACGTGTTAAATATAAAGTTGAGGAAAAGTAATCTTAAATGCGAGCAGACCACAGTGTTAAAAGATGGTTGAATGACAAATAATAAATAAATTCACACGGTTTAATTCATTAGCCAACTCCAAGTGAGGCAATCAAGTCAGTAATTTAAAAAAAAAAAAAAAGATTTAATGTTTTCAAGGATCTGGAATAGCTCTCTTGTTACATCTAAGACAAAGTCTATTGTCAACAGTTCAAGCTTTTTCTATCATAATTATCTATACTTCATTGAATACTCAATTACGATTTGTGTTGAACGAAAACAAAAATAAGTACACTTCAATGAAAAATAATGTGACAATTATGTGCAAAGCGGTTCATAAATGAACTAATTGACATAGAACAACGATAATATTTTGGAGAAGTATATTCTCAAATCTCAATAAAAGATAGCGAGAATCTAATAAACTCAACTTTAAATATATATTAAGAGCAAAGTAAATCAAAATTTCTAAAACTTGAGCAACTATATATGTCTTGCTTCAAAACTTCATGTTTCAAATTAATTACTTCTTACTTTATGTATTAACTAATTTCTGACACACGTGTTAAATATAAAGTTGAGGAAAAGTAATCTTAAATGCGAGCAGACCACAGTGTTAAAAGATGGTTGAATGACAAATAATAAATAAATTCACACGGTTTAATTCATTAGCCAACTCCAAGTGAGGCAATCAAGTCAGTAATTTAAAAAAAACAAAACAAAACACAGAAATTAGCCAAATGTACTGACGCTTGGTCTTGTATGTTCCGATTCTTCCGAAGTAAAATAAACTATGTTATTTTTATACATCATGCGAGTCATCATCATAAATATAAAACTAGCTACAGGCATCTAATCAATTGTTTCTCCTTACATAATTTATAAATGTTTTGTTCATTAACCTACTAATCAACAAGGTTACGTGGCTTAAATTCTGACACTTCGTCAAATAAAAAATTGCACTAGCATCAATTGATAACACTCACTACCTATAACGCTTAAGTCATCGCCAAACAAATATAACAAATAAAATAAACATAAACATCATTTTCATTGAACTGAAAAAATATTTAATCAGCGACACGTTGATGTGAACGCGTGGATTCCAACAGCAAGTTTGTGTGAACGGATCATCTAAATTCTCAACTATTTGTTTAATAATTAAAAAAGGCGGCCTATTATTATTATTATTATTATTAAAGCTTTACACGCGCACAATCTCTCCCCTACTTCTAAGTTTAATATATAAATTGCGTGAAGAGCAACCAAACAACTTAAAATCAGATTGGGCTTCCAATCCTATACCTTCTTGCATTGACTGTGAATGTATAAATCCAAGGGTTAATTGTGTATAGACCCCTTGCAGTATCATTGTTTACCCATGGATAGTTGCCGGGAACAGAATTAATGGAAATGTATTTTCACGAACAATCTCACAATAAGACATATCTAAATAAAGGGACTTACCCGTATAGAAAATAAAATAAAATAAAATAAAGTCTTTGTTTGGGTTCTGAAGGTACCTACCTAGATTCGCTACACATTGCTGGGGGGTGGATGATTCAACGTTCGCGCACTTACCCTTGTAAAAAAATAAAAATAAACATACTTACCAAATTATAAAGCATAAATTTCAGAAGACACATGAGCTTTTTTGTGTTAAATTTGCACAAATTTTCCCTGAAAAGTTCTTATTTCACTAAAACCCCTGAACTTTGGGTCAGAGTGTCTCACAAACCCCTCTTTAAATCTTCCCATTGGACCCCCCTAATGGTGTTAATGGCCTCGTTGACTATAAATTTGATGGTGTAGCTTATTGATTCATTAACCTTGTTAGTAGAGGGTTCGGTGGGAAAATTGCAAGTAAATTAAGGAGAGTTTATGAGATACCCCAAAGTTTAGGGGTGCCCGGTGAAATAAAAAAGGTTAAGGGGGATTTTGTGAGAAATGTTCACAAATATTAATTGAGCCAGGAAAAAGAAAGAGACATCTATCTCTTCTGAGCTTGTTGAGTGCTAACTCTCTCTGTAGGACAACCAACTTTAATGAAGTAAAAGTAATTATTTTGATAATTAGTGTTAGTTGAAGCATGTGAGAATCACATGCTCTTCTCCCTCTTTCGTTCAAAATAAGGGAAGAATAATTAGTTTAGCGTAAATGCTTACATAAAAGTTCTCTTTTCAATTTCACTTTTTTTTAAAAGATAAAAATAAGGGTGAAAGGCCCTATTTAATGTGCATTCATATATATTATTCTAAAAATATAAGCTTTACAAAACTAGAGATTAACACACATTCCTGTTGATTGTACAAGGAAATAACCCTTGTACAGATCAGCCACAACCCGTGAAGTCTCAAGAAAGTATCAATCACCCCCTAAAACACCAGAGGCATAAAAAGTATCAGGGCAGACACATCGCTTCATAAAACTTTTCAATTTCACCTTCATCATCTCTATTTCTTGAATACCCAGCATGCCTTCTTCAAGTTCAAGGTCAATTTAAAAAAGAGGTGGATTGAATCAAAGAAATGGTGGTTGAAAAAAAAAGAGAAGAAGAAAGAGAGCAAGTTGAACCCACCACCGATTTTTGATGCAATCCATCTCTCTTTGAAATTGAAATTGAAATTGAATTTGAAGATGATATTGCTGAGTATGAAGAAATTTGGAGATGATGAAGATGAAATTAAAAGGAGAGAACCTTAATTTAGGTCCTAATCCTACCCTAATTTCTTCACTAATTTTGAATGAAAGAGGGAGAGGTCAGCGATTCACGAGTTTTGACAGCCAACTATTGTGCTTATTTAACAATCGGACCAAGAAAAAAAATCACAATGACGCCAAAGTAATAAAAAAACCAAAATCGTAAAGTGGGTCAATAAAAAATGCCAATCTGATAATTTAGCCTTTTAAAATTTTGAAGTTTATTGCTACTCTATTTCATAAATAACCTGTCTTTTGGTATAAATATCTTAATGTAGAGTTGCCTATTTAAAATGCTCGATTAATAGAAGGAGTCTAATTACATTACTAATCTAATAATTTTAGCCTTTTTAAGTGAAGCATATGTTAAAGGCAAAAATCTTAGTACGACAACATATTTATCTTCCCAATAAGAAATAAAGTTGTGCAAAATACATGTAGGATAATACTTTACATTTGCTGAAAAAGTATTGTTAGTTAAGGATAATAAAGAAATGATAAGTTTTAGGATGTGTTTGGCAACCATTCCAAAATTGGACTAGGACTAGCCCTGCCTTGTTTTAAACAAAACTAGTTTTGTTTTTGACTAATGAGAAGGTGGTCCAAAACGAAATGCGTTTAAAGACCAAGTTCAGCCTTAGAAAAAACTGGTCCAATATTGGCCCAATTTTATCCAAACAAAGTTTTTTTTCCTCTCAAAATGGTGCCATGTTTGAACCTGGCCCCATTTTGAAGAGTTGTCAAACAAATCTTGGTTTCCAGAGTCTTTTCATGATTTAGACCTTGAATATTTACTAGGTACAAGCAAAATCATATAAAGCAACATGCAGATATCTGCCTTCAATAGTTTTCGGAGTACATCACACATCCCATTCAGGCACTAGATGAAGGATCAGGATATTTAAGATTTTCATGTAAAAGAGAAACTTAAACGGGGCCCTATCTTCTTGATAAATTGTACAACCAATACAATTCACTCGAAGCACCCAAATAGAGAAGCTGAGATACCCCTTGTATTACATTACATGTACTATGATGAATTGTACAACCAATACAATACAAAAACAAGGATACAAAAGTGCATGGTCTCCAAACTAATGGGGGAAAAAAAAGGAGTAAAATTACCCCACGCATCTAATGTCGTTTATTTGGCACTCCCTCCCTCCCTACAAATGAACCAAATTTTGGTTTTCACCTTTGTTCATATTCTTTTGATTTGTGACATATGTCGCACTTGTTGAATGGTTGATTTTATTCATGCACATGTTTATTTCTGAATCTTAACCTTATTGGTGTAAGAGTAATTGTAGCTTTCTAATTGTAGTCTAATTTTGATATTAGATCGATAAGTTTTATTCCAATAGATGTAGAATGAGATTTACCAAACAAATGAATTGAAAAGTCTAGAGTTGATTGAAATTGTAATATTTATAGAATTGAAAATTTAATGGATCCTAGATAATAGAATTGTAATTAAATTTTTTTTTGGTTTGACGAGGGAACTTCCCGACGATGCTTCGAACCATGGGTATTAAACCTCCTGGGCGAGGCTAAGGGGCACCCACCAACGCACGGCCTCCGGTATTCAGGAAATTAACTTCCTGTGGGTGCTCCTCAGGAGAGTCGAACCTGAGATCTTGAAGTACTACTCATAGACAGCTTACCAATTCGGGCTAGAGCCACTTGTGATGAATTGAAATTAAATTTAAAATTTCAAATTATGGGATTGAATTCTAGAATTTCAATTCAAATCTTTGCATCCAAACGTAAGCTTAAAGGGGTTAACAATATGGGCCGGGTCGATCCAAACGTAACGTTAAAGGAGTAGCAATATGGGCCGGATCGAGACTGCCCGGTCCAAAGAATTTAACTACCTTATGCGGGCCCTAGAAACTCTGCGGTCGTCTGCACTCATAGAACCCCATTTCCCTTGTCTACATTCTTGCTGTCCAAACCAAAAAACCCTTCTAAAACCCTACGCTCTCTCTCTCTAAAATCAAAGAAATCAATGAAGCTCTCGCCCTCGAATCCCACGATCCTCAACTCCTCTCGCTCTAAGCTCTGGATCGTGATCGGGATCAGCGTCGCGGGTGCTCTAATCATCGCCGAGACCACCCGCCGCCGCCGGAGACGATCGCTTAAAGACCCGATCTTGGCCGTAAAAGACTTTGGCGCCTTCATCGATCGCTTCGAGATCCTCCCTTCTCCTCAGCCACCGCCTCCCGCCGCCAAACTCCAGCTCGCCGGTCTCACCTTCGCCGTCTCCGACAAGTTTGCTCCGTTTCATGCTCTTTTTGGATTAATAATAGGATATTTATTGGTTTTTGATTGTTTTGGTTTGGTTGTGTCTGTATAGTTTTGATGTGAAGGGTTTCGTTTCGGGGTTTGGGAACCCGGAGTGGGCGAAGGCCCATGAGGAGGCGTCAAGGACGGCGGTGGCTGTCTCATTGGTTCTGAAGAATGGGGCCAAATGCGTTGGGAGAACGGTTATGGATGAATTCGCATGTGGGTATGTATTACTCTATCTTAAATTTGTATATATGAATTTTATAATACGTGCTCTGTTCGATTAATGACTCTTCTCTTTGCTAATCAAGTTAGAAATTTGTTACCCGACTCAGTACTTTCTGTAAAATTTGGTCATGTTTTCCATGATCCTTCTTAACGTAGAGTCATTACTGGTTAAAAATTTCAATCTTTGTGTAGGTTTTTTGTGAATTAGAGTGTGGCATATTTATTGTGGTGATCATGGTTAGTTTGTCTCTTTGTTTATTTATTTATGTTAAAAATTTTAAATTCCTGTTTGGAACAGATTTCCCAAAGACTTTTCAGTTTCAGTTTTTTGTTCCTTGAACCAATGAGTTTCATGTCAAGCACCTGTCTTGTGCATAATTTCCATCTGCTAAAATCTAGAATTGTAAGGATGGTTTTTAGAGTTTATCTATGTAGAGTTGTCCTTCACAGTGGTCCTCATTTTAACAGGGGACCGCGATGTATTCGTTTCAGTGCCATGGTCAATTTATTTAAGGAGTTGAAGTAGTTAGAGTGCTTTACTCATGTATGACTGTTATTGCAGTGTCACAGGAGAGAATTTACACTATGGTACCCCAATCAACCCAGAACTTCCATCCTGTATTCCTGGTGGATCATCGAGTGGCTCTGCTGTTGCTGTTGCTTGTAAACTTGTTGACTTTGCCCTTGGTAAGTGACAATCCTAAAATTTTTGTTTCATTAAAATGGGGTCAATGTCATGATAAATACATGCTCTATTTTACAGCAGTTGCTCTATGTTGTCCCAAGCCACATGCCAAATGCAAGCTGAAGTAAACATGTAATAAACATAATTACAACACTTGCTCCGGCTATCCCAGCATGTAATAAGCATTGTTAGGCATCAAGCCTGAAGTAGGTCCAGTCCACTTTTATGTATGCAAACTAGTAAAGTCTTGAGTAGCTGTGGTAGCCTAGCATACCGCACCTTGTCAGTAACTTGATACTTAGCATGCATCTAAAATATCTGTTCATTGTTCACAGGATCTTAAAGCGAAGATGATTAACTTGATTGGAACTTATGGCCTTTGTATTATTTAAACCAAAAGTCCCTACATTATTTACGTTAGGTAAGATGACTGCTTAGTGACTTTGGGAATAACCTACATGGCTACATCTCTGAAGATTGAACTTTCTATGCGAGGGGCATGTTCCTTTTTGTTACAACTGAAATGTTATGCAATCAAATTTCCCAAGCTAGGTACTTCACCTTCATTCAATAGCGTATCCATATAATCTTCAATCATGCTTTGGTTTGCTCTATTTTTTTGTTTGCATGGTGAAGCTGTAAAGTGAAACTTTAGTGTCTCTAGTTCAACTTCTGGACAAATATGTTGGTTATGACTAAAATCAGAGTGCATGGATACTTGTTTTGTGCATGTCATTTTCCATGTATATATTTGTGAAATTTAAGTCACATTTTGATTTATGTAGGTACTGATACAGTTGGATGTGTGAGAATCCCAGCATCTTATTGTGGTATCTTTGGTTTTAGACCTTCCCATGGGGCTATATCTACAATTGGCGTGTTGACAAACTCACAAAGTCTTGACACTGTGGGTATGACACACTAACCAACCAACATACTTTTTTTTTTAATTATGCTTGAATAGAAGGTCCTGGTAAATATACGTCAATTTTGATTTAATTTATTTTGTCTTGTTACCTCAGAAAATTTATTTATTTTTAGTTGTTAATTTTGGCAAAGCATTTGAAATGTCCAGTTAAAGGAATCCATGATTTCTTTAAAAGTTGTCCACAAAGGATATCTCATGCCATTTATGATGCTCTTCAGATTGTTCTGACATACAAAGTCTTGATATAAATATATTACCTACCTTTACTGGCCAAATTTATCACATGTCCAGTGTTATATGTTATAATAGGTCAATGTAGCTATCGTGATGTTCACTAAGAGTTTGTCTTCTTAGAATTTTATATATATATATATATATATATATATATATATATATATATATATATATATATATATATATATATATATATATATATATATATATATATATATATATATATATATATATATATATATATATATATATATATATATATATATATATATATATATATATATTGCAATTTATTGTCCTTGAATTAATTGAGTAGGTGGTATCTGTAAAGTTGAAAAGTGGAAACAAATCAATTTTCCTCCACTAGACTAATGCCAAGCAAATCAACATTTGGATGCTAATATATTTGTAATTGAAAGCATGTCTTTGTTATGTAATACATTCATTTAGTTTTTCAAAAGTGATACATTACCTATAATAGTATAGTGTGTTTGTCATCTCCGGTCTCACTCGTCCTATGCCACAAAGACTAATGCATTTTGTTATATATGATTAATTTGTGTAAAATTAATTTCATGAAAAGTGAAATAAATATCAAATAAATTTTGAAATTTTATTATGTTGATTTTAAAGGAAGATAATGGAGAAATTTAAACAAAGAGAATTTTTATGGGAACAAGGTAACTCACCATTTCAAACAACAATTAATCAAATTCTCAACTAACAATCAATTGCATTCAACCAACAGAAGTAATTATTTCTGGTTACGCCTTGTAGAAAATCCTCCGGCCAATAAGATTACATGTAAATCTCAAATCAATCTCATAAAATTAAACTTATTAACAAACAGTAGAATATCTATAAAGCGTTAAAAAAGAGAAGATAGAGATAATATGCAAATAAATACCAAATCTCTGAAATAAATCTTAACTAAAGGCAAGCAGAGATGTGGTAGATTTGTATTATCGCCAAGCTTATTGGTATTATGAAGAAATCATCCAAATCACCCTCCATCAGTTATTTTAGACCAAAATAGATTACACTAATTTTCTTTGTTGTCCTAAGAAACAAGGCACCATTAGTTAATTACATGAATTCTTACCTGGCTATTATTTGATGCTTCAGATTTATCAATGCACGTTATATATGCACACTTGTGCTCAAGCACATGTTCAATTACTTTGATTGCAAATTATAAGCTTTGAACCATATATCTTAGTGACTACTCTCGTCTGCAACTTGAAATCAGGTGTACCGAATTAAATCTTTCTAGATACTGACTAAAAGTTGAAATAAATATTCCTTTCTCCCAAGTCCTTTTTTTCACTTGTCAGATTTACTTGACAGTCTAAGATCTAAGATACCTTTCAGGATTGTTTGCACGTGATCCATCAATATTATGTTGTGTTGGGAATATATTGTTGCAAGCATCTTCAAAACCAGTTAGGCGGGCAAGGCGCTTTATCTTTGCAGATGATTGCTTTCAGTTTCTAAGAGTTCCAAAGCAGAAATCTGTGCATGTTTTAAGTAAAGCAATTGAAGCATTATCTGGATGTAAGCTTAAATGGATTTTTTTTCAATCTTTGCTTGCTAGGAAGCTTTGTGCATTTTATAGATTCAGAGGCACTCAGTGATCTCTTTTAATGCGCAGACCTATCACCAACACATATGAATATTTGTCAGTACATTGCTTCAAAGGTACCAAGTTTAAAGGAATTTTGTGAGCCATTTATGAGAATGGAACATGCTACATCTGCTTTCAAGTCTCTTTCAGCTGCAATGATATTATTGCAAGGGTATGTAAACTTTCATTATGAAGCTGAGATGTCATCGCAATCTCTGTCATTTTACTATTTCTTTTAGGAGTAAAGATTTGTGTGTTGCACAATATTGTTAACTTGTTATGTTTTGGATATTAAAGAATTCTTTCATGTGATCTTACATGCTAGTTTACTTGAAAGGCCTGTGTCATAAAAATATCCATCATGTCCTATCAATCGCACAAGCCCAATCCCACAATATATAGCTTGTAGTTTCATAAGAGTTTGTGGGTCAGGTTTTGACCATATTCTATTGCTGGCAAATGCACATGGAGAGTTGGTTTTATATTTAGTTCTAGATCTGGTTCATTTGAAGGAAAAAAAAAACTTGTTGAAATATGTAATTTTTAATCCAAAAACAACTGGTATCTTGCTTGGATCATTAGTATTTGAATAATGATGCCATAAGCCTCTACTTATACTTGGGGTGCAAGAGATGTAGACAGTTGCCCTTCAGATTGTATATGACGAAAACATAAAATCTTGGCCTATTGTCACATTTCTATACCTGCTCCCAGTTATTGAAATTTCTAACAGGTACCGGAAAATGGTATGATTTTCCAAATACTAATCTTATTAGAACCATCACTGTAGGAGTGGGGCAGCTAGAACCATGAATATAACAATTAACATTCCTAAAATGTCCTCCCTACCCTCTCGTGAATGTCTCCGATTACCAATTTTTATGAGGGTGTTCTTATAAAATTTGTACTCTGATTCCATCCAAATAAAGTTCTATTTGACTAGAAAAAACAAAGAATAACTTGATTTTATTGGGTTTGGACTCCAAAGGTATATATACCCATATGAAATGCAACTTGAAATCACACTGTATAAATATGTCTTATAACATTTGTTTGTGGTTTCGAACATTCATTACCATTGTTGGTATTACAAGAAAAAGGAAACATAAAGACTGCTTTGGCTTGTTGAAGTCATCATCAACATTTAATTCTTTTCTTTTGTAATTGTTTGTGATTAGGCTTTAGTTGTTTGCTATCGGCCTTGGATCTAATTTGGGATTTCCCACGAATGAATCAACCAAGTTTTTTTTACCCCAGCCATCCACCCAGCCATCCACCTGACACCAGTTTCAGTTACTTTGAGTCTAATTTTTGGCTAAAATACAGGCGAGGCCCCTATACTAAATCCTTAGTGCTAGCTTACCCTATCTTAGACCTTTGGATCTGAGTTATGTTTTTCCATTCTTTTTTTAACTTGCATTTCAAATTCACCATATGAGGAGCATCTCGATAACACAGAAGATGTTGAAACTTGGGTGATTTATATAATTAATCTTTGGTTATCAACAGGCTTGAAAACATGTTAAGTAATGATTAGCTGTTTCTTGCTCAGATTGAAGTTGTCTCTTCCCTAATTAAAGCAGCCTATGAATCTCAGAATCTAATTTCGTTCTTCTCTCAAGAATGAAGATGAACTTTAGAGCTATATAGAGTGTTTAGAAGGGAAATTTTTTTGTAGTTGTAAAATACTCGCAGTTTCTTACCCTAACACACTAAAAATAGAATAGGCAAGAACTATTGAAAACAGGCATTCTTTGCTGACATAGATCAATTGCACAGTCAAAGTAACTGGACATGCCTCTCTAGTTAACTATGTCCCCAAAAGCAAGGTTTTAAATGTCGGATGTCGGGTTCATGTCGGACGGCTGAAATCCATGTCGGATAGCGGAAATCGGGGATATATAGGGGGATATGGACTAAATATCGGATTGCCATATGAGGTGGTGCGCCTATGTATAATATCATGTCCTAAATGCAATCTAAGCATTCCTAAATTCAATTTAAGCATATTTTATAAATTTTATAGTCTAAACATATAAAAAAATAAATAATATATGATGTTTAGGGTCACTAACCGATTGTAGAAATTTAATTCTCGATTGCATCTTGAAACCATTCACCAGAGGGAGAGAGAGATAGATTGAGAGAGAGAGACAAAGAGATTGAGAGATAGACTCAGAGAGAGAAAGAGAATCAGAGACTCAGAGAGAGAGAGAATGAGAGAGAGAGAAAGAGATAGAAGAAGACTCATCGGTCACCAGAGGGAAGCTTGAAGTCGTCGTTGGGTTCTGACGTCGAAGGGAAGAGAGAGAGGAAGAGGCGGCGATGGTTCCGAAGTCGCAGCCTCGCAGGGAAGAGAGAGAGAGAGGACGAGGTGGTGATGATTCTGAACCTGCAGCGATGAGGACGAGAGAGAGACAAACATCGGCCACTTTGCCCTAGTTTTTTTTTTGCTATTGGGTTCATATCTCTTAGAATAGGTCAAAAGTGAAACGGTTTGGGTTTTCAGCACTAAACCCAAACCCGGTTAGAAAAAAACAGCAGGAAAAAAGTCATATCGGCTGATTTTTCAAAGCCCAAGTCGTGTCGCTCGAGCCCTCAAACCGACATGTCGAACATGTCGGCTGACATTTAAAACACTGGCCAAAAGTACAACTAATCTTCTCAAAAATTTCAGGCAGTTCAACTAGCTTATTAGCCTGAATATTCTAGTCAGTTAAAATACACAAAGGGTTGCTAATCACTTCTGAACTTAGTGCATTTAATAAATGGTTGTAAGATTTTCCATGTCATTTAATCCAAATGCAAGATTTTCTGTTTCTTGATCCAAACTGTAAGATTTTCCATGTCATTTAGTAAATGGTTGTAAGATTTTCCATGTCATTTAATCCAAACTTAGTGCAGTTCAAGTACATGACTAATCTATGTCCACATGAACACAGTTCACAGCTTGGATTATTAGCTGACATCTAATGTAAACTAGGTTCCATGAAAAATGCGCTATGCACCTGTGAATATAGTGCTTGTTCGAAAAGCGAAGTTTCTTGCTTTCTTATTGAGTTCTGTTTGTTGGATAAAAGAACTGAAGGGGAAACATGTCTAGGTTTCAGATGCTTGAAAAGGGGCTCCCAACCGGTGCACTTCTCAAAACAAAGAAAAAGGAAAAGTAGAAGGAATAGGAGAATATATATATGTATACTTTCAACCTTTTCATCTACTCATTGCAGTTGCAGCTTCACATAAACAAATGGCTATAGGCATCTCCACTGAAAAGCACTTGACTGCTGTACATTTCAACTTGGACATGATAACCGGATGAGTTGGTAATTTTTTGTTGCGAGCTTCAGTAGTGCATCTGATTTCAATTGGTGTTAATAGTACTAACTTAAGTAGCTTATAAACACATGCACATTGCTGGATTTTACCATATAGATCAAAATAAATTTGAGGTTGGATCTTTATTGGACGAGGGAAGATGTTGCAAAGCCTGGATTTTCTGATTGGACAGTGGGAGCTTAGGATAATGTGAATGCTGAGACAGACTCGAGTTCTAATTTTTTATGCCCACAGGGTAACGTGAAATGAATTTGACATCCAATGTTTATAAGACTTTAGGCTTATTTCTCTAAGGATTCAAGAATACAAACGAGTTTTGGCAGGTGAAACCCAGACATATAAATTGCAAAGAATTGCTTGACATAGGTGGGGTTTATCAAGGTTTGCTTTGATAGCCTGATCAATATTTCAAAAGTTTGAAGAATTTATAAGATTCAGGAGAGCTGGGTCATACTTAATCTATGCATCATAAACGGAATGTAATCATCAAGCAGTCATTTATCTTTTGTAACCAAAAATGGGGTCGGCTGTAGAGTACTCCTCGAATCACTTGCCAATTTATGACGAACCATCATCTCTTAACTAGTGCCACATTTCTTTCTAGCATAAACTACGTACAACCGCACTAGCTTTCCCATAATCCTAGAAGAACAATTTCGGTCCTCTGGAAGTGCCTAGAAGGAAAAATAGAATGCAGTAGGAGAAAAGGCAAGAATGCGAGAACAGACTATACCACCCTCGTAAGAGGTACAACTATACCATAAATGTGCTGTGATCTCTCATTTTTATATTTTACATGGATCTTTATTTAGTTCTCAACTCAAAATTCAGTATATAGTTTGAAAAGACAAATTTTAATGTAACAATATGGATTTATGGTGTTACTACTTTACGATGATTGTAGATTGCCAATATTAGATTATTTCACGTGCACATAATTGATAACAATTAATACTACTTTACGATGATTGTAGATTGCCAATATTAGATTATTTCACGCGCGCATAATTGATAACAATTAAGACCCAGTATAACCTGCTCGATAGAAAAAGTTAAAATTTGATGTTAAGTCAAATTTATGGATGCTAGAAGGTTATTAATATGAATTGCCAGTGCTAAGTTAATTCAGATAAGTATGTTAATTTGCTTTTGTTTTCTCAATCAAATCTGTCTCAGTTTTGCAATATTCAAATCCTATGTTAGCATGATTCAGATTTCAGACTGCATAAGAGATAGCATTTGCTTAACTTTTCTTGTCAGACTATGATCTTATTTCTTTGCTTTATGATAAGTAATTTATTTTAAATTCTGACATAGCATTCACCTATCCAGATATGAATTCAAAACAAACCATGGAGAATGGATTAACACAGTGAAACCGAGGATAGGTCTGGACGTTTCTGCTCGAGTTCTTGCAGCAATAAGTTCCACTCATGAGAATATTAAATCCTTATATAAAGTTCGGAGAGAACTGAGAGCTGCACTGAGTGACCTTCTTAAGGTATCTCTCATTTGTGACCTTTGATAATATGAGATGCTTAGTTCCTTACCTCAGAGTCTTTCCAGTGAGGTCATATGGTTCTAGTTTCTGCACATTTTACTAATATTCTCCTCATCATTTAAGTATTAGAAAATACAGTCTATTTGTTATTACCTTGCTCATAAACTGTGGTTGGTATTTTATCATCTCTTTTGGCCTCTATCAACTGATGTACATATTGTTTAATACAAATGATTTTTTTCCAGTAAATTTATGATGACATCTAATATCCATGCATTCCTACCATTCTACCATGTTAACTTAACATTAGTATGAGATTATATATCTTGACCCACTTGTTTTGAACTTTTAATGAGAATATGCATTTACTCCATTTTGCACCATTTACTGTTCAAACATAATTTTTGGTTCTTTATCGGGTTAACAAGATTATTTTTGATAATTAAGAAGAAAAAAAATCTTTCTGGCTTCTTATGCTACATCTCAATTTACTCGACTAATACTTGTTTACTTATTGAGCTTTTTAACTTGCATCTGAAAGAATTGTCCCCTGTCTGTGAGCTCATTTTAGGGTAATTTTTTACATTCTTTTTGTAGGTATCAAGTTTCTTTTTTCCATCTTCTGTTAGTTTCTTGCAAGTTTTATCCTCATTAGAGCCCAGAGGAGCTGAAAAGCTAAGCTTTCATGATTTTGGTTCAGTTTCGACTGAAATTACTAAGATGCTTAATGCAATAAAATTTAAGTCTTTGTAAAATATTTTAGAGGTATGGTCTTCGCATACTCCTACGATCAACTGTATTTGCTTTCAATCTTAATGTAGATGAATGAACTATTCTGGATGCCTCTAAATTTCAATAAAATAGGATATCATTTTCATTATTTCAAATTTGTTGGCATTCAGCTTCAGAAATTGTAAGAATTATCTAACCAGTTGAGTTATACAATAGAAAATTGTATAGCTGTTGCCTATGACTTCTAGAAGAGTTCAATTTTTTCTTTAGCCTTTTTGACGTGGACTTGATGATCATCTTATTAGTAGTTTCTTCATTTTTCTGGGGATGTGTTTGCTTTGGCTTATTTGGTAAATCATGTTTTATATATGAATTCAATTGATCACAGGAGTTGTTTATAGTTCCCCACTTCCAAACCCTTTCTTCATTACAGGAACCATAGAGGTTCCTTTTTTGTTATGAGGTTAGACAACATAGCATATAATTGTCATTTGGCTTCCAACGACTAGCCTTTTTGGTTCTTCTTCACACCCAAAAAAAAAAAGCCTTTTTGGTATATCATGTTTCATATATGAATTTAATTGATTACAAGTGTTTTTATAATTCCTCTCTTCCATACCTTTTCCTCATTAGAAGAGTTGTAGAGGTCACTTTTTTGGTTGAGCTTATACTGCATATCGCATAAGTGACATTTGCCTTCGACGACTAGCCTTTTTGATATTGTGTCAAGCTCACTTTTAACACGATTTGCTCGACAAAAATATGAGGCACCAACTTCAATGGTGCATGTAAGGTTTATAGCTGGTTGTGGAATTTTTTGATATTACATTTTTATGAAAGAAAAGATGCATTGGAGCTATTCACATATGACTTGAATGCCTAGGCACTCAGGGTTACATGCAGATTGAGCCAGGCTGTTACTTTGGGGAATCAATTCGAACCTGACATGGGATCCTATATTCTACAACCTGCACTCAGACTTGGAATATCTACTGGCTGGAGGGCTTGGCTATGTAAGACGAAAAGGAACGAATGAGGGTATGGCGTATATCATCATCCTTCCTAATTTTTTTTTGAGCTTGAAAGAGGACAGATGTTTAAGGAGGATTAAATTATAGGGAAAGGCTGCTGGAAAGAGGGGTGGCTGTTGGTGGACAGGGTCACAGGGATGAGATGGAAGGTTATAATGAAAGGATCGTGAAAGAGAAAGTTCTTTAAAATATAAATCCTTATTATTGTTTATGATATAATGTAGCGCTTTAGATGCTATCCACGTGAGTAATATCTATGCATCTCTTGTTATGAGGAATATAACTACACTTGCATGGTAGGATCATGTCAGGTTGCGCTGCTGCATCTAACAGCAAAATGACATGACAGTTGAGTACCTGGGTGAGAATTTGTAATTCTCTCCAACCCAAATGGGAAATATAAGTTCAAAATGCATCCGTTAATTCAGGTTAAGTTTGAGAGGTGGACTGGATCCACCAATCTGCATATGGTCTTTTTTGTTTCAATAGATGTGAGATTAATGTATTGATTCTTTTATTTCATGGATTATTTCTCGCACGACATTTTACTGATTTGAATTTTGCTCTCCAAGGATGCCACTCCCAACTTTTTATTGTTCATTTAAATATCTATACATGGGTAACTTGGTAGTTAAACTTCAAATTAGATTTCTAGTTACAAACATCGTGTTTCATGTCTGCACATGCTGATCAGATTATTGGTATGTTCTCATGATTGTTATACTAAATGTGCATATGTGCGCGCGTGTATCATGATTCATGAGATACTTTAAACTGACAACTTGTGAATAATAACAACTTTTTTCATCCTCTTTTTCTGTATTTCTTCCCCATACTTCTCTTTCTCACAAGCCTCTCTTCTCAACTATAAGAGTTGTGCAGAAAATCTCGACTTAAATAGGTTTGATACTGCTTCCTTTAGTTATCAGTAGGAGAGAGTGTGCAAGTGAAATAATTCCCTTACTGTTTCTGGGTAATCTATTGTGTTAATACTAAAGTTGACTAGATCTTAATTTAACAAGCTCCTGATACATGTGAAATTGTTTCTTTTTGCGGAATTTCCTTGATGTGTCATGCTTGTACTTTCAACTGCGTGCACTTTTATTTGCAACGGTAATTTGAAGAAATTTCTCAATATGCCTCTTTTATTCAAGTCATTATTGTAATATTGTGATGTCCTAGACAACTTGTGTGCTTAAAGGATTCCATTGATGTGTGTTAATCTGAATTGGTCCTGTTTCAGTTCTTACTTTTAGTACTTATTATTTTGTTCATGTGATTAGTTCTATGCCTGCATTTCTAGGATGACGGGATTTTGGTAATTCCCACAACCTCAGATTTCCCTGCTAAACGTTGCTCTAAGAAAAAATTGACCCCTGAGCTCGAGGATCGGCTGTTTTCATTGTTAAGCATAGCAGGGATATCTGGCTGTTGTCAGGTATGCTTTCCTACTAATTTTGATGTATACAATTTATCCAGATGATTCTTAGAAGCATAACAATTATCCATTTAGCTACTTCTCTAGGGTATATGACATATATCTAGTTACATTTGTTTTGTCAGGTTGTTGTTCCACTGGGGAAGCATGATAGCCATCCTATTTCTGTTTCATTCATTGCAGCACATGGGGCAGATACGTTTCTACTTGACACCGTCTCAGATATTTATTCATCTCTGCAAGAACAGATCAATGTTGCATCCAATTTAGTACCATCTCAAGACATCAATGGAGATATGGATGTTTCTGATTTACTAAAAGAAAAGGTTTTTCTCCTTTCTTTATTTAATTATCATATAGATATATGTTGTAATTTGTCATGAAGCATCAGAGGACGAAAGTAGCATCTCAATCTTTTACTGGAATATGACTATTTACAAATATGAGATGAGATTTAATACGTGATTGATTGCTGCTATTTGAATCAGCAGTATGTGGGAATGATAAAAATGAAAGCATCAGGTAATCAAATATCAGTTAACATAGAAGAATAGAGCTAAGTGTGAAATGGGATCCTACCCATATTAGACCCGTAGAACCACCAAGGTGAGGTGAATGTGGTGTAAACTGGAGGTTGGAAGAAGGCTTGGCAAGTTCCTGTACCGACATAAAAAAAAGCTAGTCCTGAGAAAATTAAATAGAAATAAGAAAAATGTCTAAGGACACTTCCTTTTGAAGTAATACTATGGAAGACACCATCTATAATCTACCCAAAGGAGAAATTTCCAGACGTAAACCCAATAAATTTGGCCACTATAGATAGTTTGAGGTGATCATATGTTTGGTAGTATAGCCCTCAATATAAATCATAGCTTCTTTCATTTCTTATCGACCAATTAAGTAGTTATGAGCCTTGTAACCAGGTTATGTGCTCCCTTTGCAACAACCAACTGGACCCTTAGCTATGTTTACCCTTACCTATGTTTATGGTGCATTGCATATAATATATATACTAAAGAAGCTGCATCTGATCTGAACAATAAGAAATATTGATTTTTTATTGCTTTCTGATTTGTCGTGATGCTGCATTGAGCAAGTTTATGTAACTGCTAAGGCATAACCATGATCCTTCTTGTATCTTAGATACACTGGTATTTAGGTTGTCAGAGTGAAGTTACTTTTCACAATTTATTATTCACTAACAATAGACAACTGTTGCTCTAGGAGACTCATCATATATTGCATTCTTGGCTAAATTAATTAATCATTTATAAATACAAAAGCATTTATAATGTGATCAACTTGTTTCTATTATTATGTGACAGGGGAATGCTGCATTCAAAGGAAAACAGTGGAACAAAGCTGTTACCTACTACTCTGAAGCTATCAAATTAAATGATACCAATGCGACCTATTATTGCAACCGGGCAGCTGCTTATCTAGAACTTGGATGGTATGTGCATTCTACAAGTAAGTAATTATGTACCCTGGTCTCTGAGTACTTACCATTGTTATTGAACTTTGCAGCTTCCAGCAAGCAGAAGCAGACTGCAGTGAGGCAATATCGCTTGATAAAAAGGTAATCTGAAAGTTTACGAATAGTCCTATTATCCTGTTCCACCTTCTGGTCCATCCAATGTTAAAAATGGAGTTGCTAATGACCTTTTGGCTTTCTATTGTTTGAAGTTACACAAACTAAATCATAGTTCCCAAGCATAAAAATAAGGTTCTCGTGTGTTAAATATTGGGTTAATTTCAGAACCCTCCTGAACTTTGGGGGTGTTGCACATAACCCCCCTAAACTATGGGGTGTCTCACAAAACCCCCCTGAAGTTTAGCTAATCTCATCTAATCCCCCTGTCTGTAATTTGCAAAATACTAAAATGTCTTTGAGTGAAAAATTCCCAAACTTTAACACCTCTCTTTTACAGGCAACATACTCCTTCCCCTAAAGTTTGAGTTTTAAAGAAATTTTTAGTTATTTGCAAATTACAGGCAGGAGGGTTAGGTGATAAGTTAAAGTTCAGGGGGGGTTTTATGAGACACTCCATAGTTAGGGGGGTTATGTGAGATAAACAAAGTTGAGTGGGGTTATGTGCAACACCCCCCAAAGTTCAGGGGGGTTTTGTGAAATTAACCCTTAAATATTATATGGAATTAGCTTCATTTAACCCTCACATTTTTGTTTCATGTACTCTTTAAGGAATCATTCGTATCTGCTTAAGTTTAATACTATTGGTTATTGCGATCATTATTTTTCCGTCTTGCAGAAACATATGACTATTTCCATGTGAATGCGAAAAGTTTGAGGCTATGTTACCCGGGTACTTCTAATCTAGAGCCGTACCCGTACCCGACACATACCTGTACCCGTACCCAAACTCCTTGGACACTTCTCACATATATGTATATTCGGGCATGTACTCAATTATACAATACATGATTTACTTTAAAATAGTTGTCATGCAATTTTTGGACATAAATCATACACTTCACATCCAATTCTTGAAACTCGTTGGACATAGATTAGGTTCCGAATTATTATTTTGAAGGATCGTTTGGATGTCTACTTCAAAAACTAGTAATCTTCCAATTTATAATCCACATAATAAAAGAAACATTAAAAGATTTAGAAATTTTAATTCTCATCCTTGTTCTCATATAAAGTATTGATTCAAATATATAATTTATGTGTATATAAATATTATATAGCCGCGTCCCCGTACCTGCCTTTTACAAATTTGCAGTGTCTCCTGCCTATATCCGTACCCGAACTGGTATTGGTACCTGTACCCATGCAACATAGGTTTTAGGAAACAATTTCTTTAGTTTCTACCAGTATTAGTGAAGGGTGCTTACCCTAAGGGGTTTAAATAAACTTGCTATTGAATTTTGGGCCGTTGACAGTGTAAGAGTAAGAAACTATTAATTCTAGGTTATCTGATAGTTAAAAACAAACTACCTTTTTTTGAAATGAAGTTGAGTTGGATCCTAGATTGTGGTGACTGTTAAATCGCGATCAGGAATCATATTTCAGAAAGTCACTTCATCAATCTGGTTGTTGGCGAGTCATTGTTCAAAGTGGTTGTTAATAGTCCCGCACAGGTCACGGAAAATTTTCTTTGTGGTGGGCACAAGTCCCCTCTCTCCGCTTAGGTGCGTTGAGTTTGTGCAGAGGAGCTTGCTGCATAATTGTTGCAGACTTATGGGAGTTTGTAAATTGCTCTGTGGCCTGTACTTTAATGGAATGATGAAGAAGTTCAATCACTATGGGCTTCTCTCTGGTCCTTGATGTTTACTAGTCTACTATTTCCTCTCGTCCATCTAACTATACCCTGTGCACCGCAGACTTGGTGACCTTCCGTAGTATTAGAAGTCAGAAGCACCTAGAGCATGCAAAGTCATTGATTTCTGGAGTTTACTATTATAAGAAAATGAATTGATGCATACTTGAGCATTGTTTTAAATATCCCCGACATGGCCCGATATATCCCCCGATATATCCTTTTACAGGGCTTGCCGTAACCGATATGGTCTCAAAATATCCTTTACCGCTTTTTGGCTATTTTGGTCAATATATCCCCGATATGGCCGATATATCAACCAATATGTTGACCGATATATCCTTTTATATGGCTTATCGTGAAACAATATATCGTGTTTGGCAATTTTTGGGCGAGATATCATGACTTTCCCATTATAGCAAATGACATTATGGCCTAAAAAAATTAGACGAAATGTTGCAACGTTGATTTGTACTTTATTTGTTTTACAAGGTTGATAATTATCCTAAACATATATTATTTATATTTTGTATGATTAGATTTCGTTAAGTATGTTGAGATTACATTTTAGTGCATTATACTATATATGCAAACATCTGTTATGACATTCCGATATTTACCACATATCCCCGATATTTCCCCGATATCCGCAATCCGATATGAATTTTGGCCATCCGATATTTCCCCGATATCCGATATTTAAAACCTTGTAACTTGAGTATAGAAACCTTTTATTATGCAGTTGATTTTTTCCTAGAAAGTTTTGTGCACTTCATCTTAATCCATCATCAGATTAAAGTATAAATGAAGTTGAAGATGTCAGAGCGCTTTATGCTTGCTTACCGTTAATTATAACATAAGGTACTAAGTATTATCATAAGGAAGTTAGGAGGCAAGCACATTATTTCCTTTTTGGATCTATTGCAGAGGTTTGAACTCTTCTGAAACTTGAGTATTCAGGGTGAAAATTGGTCACTATTTTAGACATCCTTTTGATTATTAATGTGGTGTTGTTTTTGTTATAGATCAAGGGTGGACACCATATATAAGGAATGCTACAGAAGTTCCATTCCCGAGTTAAACTCAATTAGAAATATTTTTATTTACTTGCAAGTGAACTCTAAGAAGGAATTTCATGAGATTATCAAAGAATTTCTATGAAACTACCTAACCAACATTTTAACCACTACTGGTTCTAGTTACCAACCCTTGAAGATTTGGCAGAAGTAACTGACAACCTAGGAGGTGATCTTATGTTGATCTGCCACCTTCAGGGGACGACTGCCTTATTCAGCATGAATTAGGCACTTTCCTCTCCATGCACAGAATTACCTCCTAAACAGTAGTTGATTTAAATACTTTCTTCTCTATTTTTACATATTCTTTTCTTCTTTCCTTTTTTTCCTTTCTTCTTGAAATTATATGCGACTCTCTCTCTCTTTTGATAATGAAGCCAGGAAATCGAACCCAACATCGTGGGAGCCATATGTGTGACTCATATTATGATAAATTGGCAGTTTAAGTTAACATCACTTTTAAAGGAAACAAGAAGTTGAGTGACATTTTAGCAGGCTCATTCCCTAAGCTTTCTCCTAGATGCTCAGGTGGCCAATTAAGCATTTAGTTCAACAGGTTGCTCCATTTTTTTTCCTGCTCCAATACTGATGAGGATTGGGGATTCTCTCAACCAACTCATGTACTCAATTGATCTATGAAAGATAAGATTCCTTGCTTTACATGATGGATTTTACAAGTTGAAACATTCATAGAATTGTTCCGCGAAGACAACATATTTCCATTTTATTGAGACGTGGCTTTAATGACATCTATGTATATATTGTAGATTAGCCACTAATTGAGGAATTGCTCTGCTGCTTCTATTGTCAGACTTCATTGCTTAATATTTATGAGATGATTAGTTTTTTTTTTCCTGAACTTCTAATCTGCTATATTGGTCTCTGTATTATGTTTTATGTTGGTAGGTTCTTTGAATATTTAACTTATGAAATAAGAGGTATATTGCACTGCAAAATTTCTTTGTATTTATTGATTGTATCAATGCCATTATCTAACTTTTTTAGTTACTATTTCTATCATCAGAACGTTAAAGCATATTTAAGGAGAGGAACTGCAAGGGAGATGCTCTTATGTTATAAAGAAGCAGCTCAAGGTGAGGTTTCTGATTCCCTTAATCTTTTTGGCATGGAGATGGAGTGGGTGATACTATGTTACATCGTTGCTATTTGTTTGATTCTGGAAGCTTCAGAAGACAAGTGGACACACTTGTTTTCTACGTACTACTGAGTGTGCACGCACACACCATGCATATACATATGCATTTACATGCACACATGCAAAATTGCTGTTGCTTAAACTCTACAAATATGTCTCATAGTATATAATTATATCCAACAGATACATGCTTTCGGAATGGCTTTAAGTTATGATAAGTAAGGAGTACACTTTTTAAGTTTATGCCTAATGTTCTCTGCATCATTCTTCAAGTCGAAACTTGGATGTTTGCCTGCCTTGACCCCATGGATTGATAGTGATTAAATGGTGGTTAGATAATTTAAACTTTATTGCACTACAAACTTCTAACATGCTATTTAAGGTTAGTGGTGATATGTATGTTACCTGAGTACTTCTAATCTGGAGCTGTATCCGTACCCGTACCCGTATCCAAACTCCTTGGACACTCCTTGCATATATGCATACATTTATTCGGGCATGTACTCAATTATACAATACATGTTTTGCTTTAAAATAGTTGTCATGCAATTTTTGGACATATATCAATATCATACGCTTCACATCCAATTCTTGAAACTCGTTGGGCATAGATTAGGTTCCGAATTATTATTTTGAAGGATTGTTTGGATGTCTACTTCAAAAACTAGTAATCTTCCAATTTATAATCTACATAATAAAAGAAACATAAAAATATTATAGAAAATTTAATTCTATCCTTGTTCTCATATAAATTATTGGGTAAATAACACTAAATCTCCCTGAGGTATGCAACTTTGACAAAAACTCCCCCTAAGGTTTAGAAAGTAACACTTTCTCCTCCTCCTTATTAGTTCTCAATCTAATAGAGTCACATGATACTTATGTGACCCCTTAATGACCAAAATACCCTCTAGAGTTTTTTTAAAAAATTATCTCCAAAGCATATTTCATCTTCTAGTTTTAATCCATTTTGTAGTTGTCATAAAAACTATTGAGCTAAGAATAAAATTTTACCTTTTACCGATTCTCCCTAAAAATTTTCATCCAAGAAAACAAGACAAATTCATTTATTTTTATACTTTATGGAGTTTAGAAGTTATAGGGTTCGAATTCCCTAAAATAATAAAAGAAAAAAAAAACTAACTCTGCAGTAAAAAAAAAAAGAAATGGAGAAGGAAAATCATGGTAAAGGGTATTTTGGTCCTTAAGTAGTCACATGAGTATCATGTGACTCTATTACATTAAGAATAAATAGAGAGGGGGAGAAAGTGTCACTTTCTAAACCTCAGGGGGATTTGTTGTCAAAGTTGCAAACCTCAGGGGGATTTAGTGTTATTTATCCTAAATTATTAATTCCAATATATAATATATGTGTATATAAATATTATATAGCTCTGTAGCCGTACTCTACATTTTACAAATTTATCGTGTCCTATACCCGTATCCATGTACCTGCCCTGGTACCCGTCCTAGTACCCATGCAACTTACACTAGTAGAAAAAGAGGCAACCTAGACGGAAAAAACCATCTAGGTTGCCCGTAAATCCGTCTAGTTAGATCAAACTAGACGGAAATCCGTCTAGAAAGATCCGTCTAGGATAATTCCGTCTAGGTTGACTCAACCTAGACGGAATTTCGTCTAGTTTGATCTAACTAGACGGAACGTAACCTAGACGGATGTTCGAATTCTGTCTAGGTTGCGTCCTAGACGGAATTTCCGTCTAGGTTGCTACATTTCACACCTTTTTTTTTACAGAATCTACTTTGTACGGCATATAATATCACCTGTATATATGCACAATATTGCACAACACCAAATCAGATTCATATCCAACACAATCTAATTATATTTCAATAGCAAATTCAATCATATTCAAATAATACATTCACCAAAATACTTGAGCAATACATTTAGGCCTCTGCCATTTTCTCTAACATTGAATGATCAGAAGACAAAGTCACTAGACTCAAAACCTTCAAACAGAAGTTACCTAAGTAATCAAAGAACTATAAAACCACAAAAAAGTATGTTGGACTTGTTTGAAATCCATTAGGTGACAAATCCTCTGGAGATACAAGAAAATTGCTTGCTGCACCATTGACAAGAATGTCAAGCTTCCCGAAGTGCTTGACTGTTGTTACCAAAACTCTAGCAGCATCTACCTGTTTTCGAACATCACCTTCAAGACCAATAGCCTGCGGAACATAATAAGGAAAAAAAAATTTATTGACAGGTATTAAGTTAGCTTGGTGTATATCTCAAGAACCTTGTCACATATAATTTTATATGGAAGAAATGCAACTACTTATAGGTTGTTTAGATTTAAAATTACGTTACATTACAACATAGATTGCTTCCTTTCTTTGTTCATTCATCACAAAAGGGTATCTATATACATCATACGAGCTCATGATGGTATGAAATAATCCTAGAATATACTTAACATGTGTATTGCATATCTCAACCAAACAAGCATACAACTAAACTAGCACACAAGAAGTTTATAGTAGACAATGTATATCTGTAGATGAGATCAACGATGTTATATAGTAAACACTGTAAACACTATCAATAATGTTGGAGGAAATAGAGAGAATGTGGGCGATGAAGAAGTAATTGAAGATATCTATCCTCATTGAAGGAAAATTGACGATGAGGTAGCCTCTTATCTGTTCAGTTGATACCAAACATTTTCACAATAGGCAGAGAAAAAGAAACAAATGTCTAAACAAGCATGGAATCATCTAACAGAATAAGTTCTCGGACCTTGCCAACTCTTCTCAAAGCTTTTACATGATAATATCATGAATCAGAAAGCAATACATCTTTCCATTTTCATGAATAATAGCAAATTTAGTGAAATTTTCCTCTTTGATACGCTGTTTCAATATCTTTGACGTGTACTAATGAAAATTTGAACATATCACCCAAAAGTCTGCCAATTTAAAAACTTTGCTCTAGATACCTGACCACCAAGTTTCTCTTCTTTTCTAGAAGTGTGAGTTAGGTTAGGGTTAGGGTGAATATAACAAAAAAGAGTAATGTGGGTTAAATGTGTCATAAATTCTATGAACAAAGGATCTATTTGAGGGCAATTCTAAAAACAAAGTATCAGCAGGTTCAACAATCTAGATGTTTGTAAGAAGTGAAAAAACAAGCATAAACTTTTAATTCTTTTGGGTCCAAACTCTGAAGCCCCGTTTTGAGTCTGGAATCATAATTCCCATTCCTCTATCAATAAAATTGAAAACTGAAGCAGGTTCCAGCAAGCACAATTAGAGCTAAAAACTAGTGAAAGGGTTAACTGAATTCTTCATGCTCGATTGGTGATGGGTAGTTCCACAATTTCTAAATGTTGATTATAAAATTCAAATAAGAAGGCACAGTTTCTGCACAAGTTCATAAAATGATGCGAATAACAACAACCCAAGATCTAGTACTCGAAAGAACAAAAATTTAAAGTCGATGAATAACATTTCCCCCATAAATCAGTAAAAAGTCAACCAGACTGTTGGAATTAATGAAAAATACGGTTAGTATAAGGTAAATAAATAAAAAAATAATCGCTAGAGAGCCAACACACAAGAATGTTAAAAATGTAGATTTAAAAATCCTAACTTTTGCTCCGACATGCCACGATCCACCTCATTTAACTCCATAGATTAACCCAAAAAAAAAAAATCCGCTCAAAATTACCTCAGCGAAACAAGCAGCGATGGCGCTGCTTGCAAACCTCCCAGCGAACGAGATCTCCACCTTGGATCCGTGATATGCCATTATCTCCCCAAAGTTTCAACAAGAAGGAAAATGTCGACGGGTGTGGTCGAGGGGTCTGCAGGGGGCGGAGGTGATAGCAGCGGGCGGTGTTGGCCGCCACGAAGCGGGCGGACGCGAAGGAAGGGTCGGCGGTGCGAGGGTGGCGAAGGGCCGGCCACCTACGGAGGTGAGGGGAGTTGGGGGTGGGGGTGGGAGTGGGAGAGAGGGGCGGCGGATTTTAAGCTAGGGTTTTTTTTTTTTGAGAAGATGTGAGGAACGGGGGTGGCGGCGGGGGTTTAGCGCTAGGGTTTGTTTTTTTGGGTTGGGACCCACCAACCTAGATGGAAATTCCGTCTAGGTTGGTGGGCCCCACTTTTTTAAAAAATAAAATTTATAAAATCTGTCTAATTTGGCAATCTAGACGGAATTTTTTCCGTCTAGTTTGAAAAAATCTGTCTAGTTTGATCCGTCTAGTTTGCCTCTTTTTCGACTAGTGATAGGGTGATATGCAATTATGACAACTATTAGTATAGAAAGAGTTTAATAGTTTGCCCCATTGTACACTTAAATGTGCATCTCTAATAAGAGTATTTGGTGTAAAATTTAATAAAAACATGCTTGATAATTCCATAGAAACTCCTTGTAAGAGTTTCTTTTATCGGTTGTTAACTGCTGTGTTTGCCATCTGTTATTTCTCTTTAATCAGAAAACAGCAGGTTGCTCTCTCATGGAACTTGCAATTAAAAAATACCCAGTAAAACTCTTCGTAATAGTTTATTTGCAATCAAATAAAAATATTTATAGCATTGTTGTACTCATGAATGGTAGGCATTGTAGGTGGAACATTCCTTCTATCTCTACCTTTTGGTCTATAGCAATAACAGCTACAAATCAAAAGGATATCTAGAAATACTAACTGTTCTTTCACCTGAATAGCTACGTTCAAAGAAAACATCAAACTCTGTATAGATCTAGAAGGAAAGATTATCTTCATTTCTCCATCAATTTGACATTGAATTAAAGTTGAAGTGCAAAAACTTAGTAGAAAGTAACAACTGCATTATGCAAAGCTATATATTTTTATATGAACACAAATAAAAATAATTGCTTGGTTGACTTATTTGTAGTTACCTTGTCTGAACTTTTCTTATACATTTTTATTTTATTTTATTTTATTTACTATGTTTTGACTGGAATTTGATTCTCTGGAATGGATGCCATGTTCACAATTTTCTCTATGATGTTTAGATTTTGGGTTTTAACCTATATACCCCTCAAATCTATCATATTTTAAATTTATCCCACAAATCTTCATAATTAACTTACCCTCAAAATCATTTCAAATCCATTACTTTACCTCTCAACTGAGGTTTTGTTTGAATTTTAATGAATGTAAAAATTTCGTTCTTCACTTGTCTTCTACCTTCTCTAAGAAATATCAAAAAAATTAAAAATAAAAAAAAGAAAAAAGAAAAGAAAAGGAGAGGCATGGATGTTGTGACACTGATGGTTGCTGCTTGACGGAGATGCACTCTCCCTTTATATCTCTATCCCGGAAGGGAGGATTGGGTTGGAGGGTTAATTAATGAGAGGTTGGTTTGTTGATTTAATTAAGTATTTTGGGGATAGCTTAGCATATCTTTTTCGGGTCAATGAAATTTGCTTTTCATTACTAACTGAGCATGAAAGTACAGCATAGCATTTTAATTAGTGTGAGAGAGTGTTAGTGGGGGAGCTGGATTAATTAGTTTCGCAAGTATATAGTTGATTGTTTAGTTTTATTTTAAATTTCTCAATTGATTTAACAGAATATAGAGGAATATATCTAATTTACTCTCTAACAGAAAGAAAGGAAGAAAAAACTGCGCGTAAATGAATGTTTAACTATAAATTTAGGGGTAAATTATCATTTATAAAGATTTGGAGAGTAAATTAAAGAATTAGATAGATTTGAGGGGTATATTTATAAAGAAAACATTTTATCTTTTTTATAATTAGTGAAACTAATAGATACTTGACCGTCATATCTTGTTGTTGGAAATGTTCATCTCAAAAAGCCACATTCATGTATTATATTTTTTCAAAATTTCTCAGCTTTATTTTTGTTCACATGAATCTGTTTAGTTGTAACATGCCGTATTGCCATGTTACATTGACCAAGGAATGCAATATCTTCTTTTTTATCAATTACTCTTTCTGAGGAAAGTAGTCTGTTTAGCCTCCCAAGGTGGTACTCAATTTCAGTTTCTCCACATTACTTGGAGAATGGAGTAGAATTATGAGGCTTAATTTGCACCAGTGATGTCTCAGATTTTGTGCAAGGAGATCATGAATGTGATCAAATACTTGTTAAAATTAATCTGAGATTCTTTCGATATATTATTATATTGATAAACATTGTCATCCTCATTGCTACTTAGCTAGCTCTTCTTACAAATAAATACTGATAACAAATCTCTTACACATATACTTTACACAATCTTGTATTTTGGCCTCAAGTAGTCTCTCTAACTTGTACTTCTCTTGACATGCAGATTTCAAGCATGCGCTAGTTCTTGAGCCACAAAACAAAGCTGCAGTTACAGCCGAGAAAAGGTTAAAGAAACTGATGGGTTAGATACTTGAACCTGGCACCGATCAGAGCATGCATTATAATGACCAATTTTAAGCTATCTTACATATAAGAGAACTGCATTTTGAAATTCTTGAATTTCAAGCATCTACTGCTTCATATGGACACTGTATCCTGTAATTTTGTAGTTATTTAATTTTACTGGTGCTGAAGAGTTGGTCATCTTTGTATTATAGCTTTGTTGTGCATCCTGTATTCAACACTTGAAATGTAAAGCAGAACGTGAATCATGATATGGCAACTAGTTCTCTGCTTTCAAGTGTGTGTAAATGGGTATAAAGTGGCAGCTCATTTTACAAAATCTAAAGATACTATTGGAAGAATTGTTGCATTCTTCTCAGTTTTTCATATCATTTATTAATTTTTTTGCTGATCATCATGGATACCATAAATCTTGCTTATATGTCATGAAATATAACTAACTTATTGATTTTCTTGTACCTATTAACCATATGTATTAGTTGAAGAGAGGGTGAAATTCCCAACAAGTGAAAATTATGAAATTCTGAGAGCTAAAAGCACACCTACAAACACGATAATAAACAAAGGATAGCCTAACTATAATTCATATCAATTAGTAGTATATTTGCACGTGCCAATATACCAGTGTTGATAACTTTAAACCGGTACTTGATTAATCGCATAATTGAGGAGCAGAAACCCATATATATGTGATCAAATGCAAATATGTGAGAAGATATGTCTACTATACTGTAGATGTAATGTGATCATGAAATAATTGATACCTTGACGGCTAATTCCGATTTAAGGCATCGTTTTTTTTTATTTTTAATTTTCACAAATTTGAAATTCTGGTGGTATTTTTGTAGTTCATTTTGATGGAGAATGTTTCATGTTGTTGTAAAAGTAGTCTATGATCACGTTTACAGATTTTGTTTCAGAATAAGACACTTGTTAATTGACTCATAATGGATTCACTCGGATCTATATTATCTTTACAAGCTCAAATGGTGTTTGGTTCATTTTCTTGAAATTTCAAGAAATGTTTTCCACCCAAAAAAACATTTCCTTGTAATTCTTAAAAAAAATTTGAGAAAAGTTTTGAGAAGTCAAAAAGTACAAGTTTTCTTGTTTTGATATTTTGTTTGTTTGTTTCAAAACAAGAAAATGAGCCCCATACTTTATAGAAATGCCAAGTTTTCTATAAAGATTTGTTTGTTTGGTTCAAAACAAGAAAATTTGGGGTGGGAAATAGGGTATGGGTGAAGTTTTATTATTTTAATATTTGTGTTGTCAGATTTCTTGGTGATTTCCTTCCATTTTGAGTGGAAGTTGATTTCTATAAATTTGAGTACTTTTCAAGACTTTATAGAAAACTTTTCTATAAATTTTTGGAACCAAACAAGATTTATAGAAATATCTGAAAAATATTTATTTACCAAACTACCATTGTCGATTTTTATAGAAAACATTTCTATAAAATAGCCCAACCAAACACCCCTAAAATGCAATATTTCACAAGCGGTTTTTGATTTCGCCCTTAAATTGTAAATAATTTTAAATTTACCCCCAAATCATTATAATTCTAAAATTGCCCCTCAAATTGTTTGCTTCACTCAATTTTACCCCTACCTTATATCAAATTACATCTATATCCCTATGGTAATTATTTTTAAAGAAAAAGTCAGAAAAGTAAAACTAAATGAAAACCAGACCGCCTTGCGTTTTTCCTCCCGTGTTAGTTTTTCCGGAAAAAAATGCAGACCGACCCTAACTCCACTCCGACGAGGAACCCACGTCACCGGCACATTCAAAAGAACAAATTTTCTCCACTAAATGAACAATTAATATGTGCATAGTTGGGGTTTTTTATTTTTTTATTTTATCGCAGTTGGGTTTTTTATTATACCTGCAGGTGGAAGTGGAAGCCAATTAGTCAAAGGATTTTGATCAGCCACCTTGTGTATTTTGCTTGCGTATTGGATACTCTTATTGGTTTATAATCCATTGCTTTTAATCAAATCCAATATTAAAATTTTGGGTTTTCTCTGTTTGGGATTATGTTCATAGGTTTCTTTATTGGGAAATTGCTTAAGCATTGTTTTATTTTGCTGACTTTTCTCTTTAAAATAATTAAAAGAGGGATATACATATATATATGGGAATGATGGATATGAGGTGACGGCTCATTTTTTAAATAATTTCTGCAGATAGAGTGGTGAGGTCACATCTTTTGATGTATTGCTTGATATTAGGCTCCATGTGGCTTCTTGATATTTGTTAATAATTCCGCTTAAAAGCACTTCATATCACATTCCTCTCTCTCTCTCTCTCTATATATATATATATATATATATATATATATATATATATATATATAAAACATAATGTAAGATAGGGTGAAATTGAGGGAAGAACACAATTTGAAGGGCAAATTTATAATTACAATGATTTTGGAAGGTGACTTTAAAAATACCTACAATTTAAAGTATATATCGAGCAAAACCCTTCCTGTAAATATTGTAGGTTTAATTATACATCTTGAATACCAATATAGATACTAAAAGAAGATCACATAATTTCATGAAAATAGAGTAATATGGTGACGAAATGATTCTACTTAACATGTTACAAAATGATCCAAATATTGCATGCATATCCCTAAATGATGTGAATCAAACAGATACTAAAAGAAAATTTAAAGAAAAATAAATAGTTGGTTGGTAGATTACAATCCTAAACTAAATGAAAAAGAAATAGCATGGTAGGCTCTAGTGTCGCGTGTTGGTGTTCGCCATCGGTACAAAATGTAAACAACTCAAAGTAAGAACTTGTTCTGAGTAATTTTCAAGCATCACCATCAATTTAATACTTTACGCAATTTTAAATAAAGATTTCTTTTTCTAAAACAATTTAAAAACAAATCGAGTCAATCAAATGCTCTGTGAGTTCACATTGTTTACTTATCTATCTACAGATTATGTGCGACAATGTTAGTAGAATTTTGTGTGTAATTAAAGGTATATCCAAACACTCTTAATTAAGATATGCATTTGCATGAGAACAAATAATTTGATGAGTAGGTGGGTTAATTATGATCACAACTCATACGCCCACCCACATTGCTACCAAACTCATGGTACTACCTTAGCCTAGATCAGTCTCCTCTCAATATGTACATAATTCCATATATCACATATATGGTTAAAAGGACCCACAGTTAACTTTTATTGCTTACAACACTCTATTCTCTGGCTCGAGATAATCTTTATTTGAACTCTTATTTATTTAACTTTTTATTTCCTAAAAATGTGTTAAAAACACCTAGTAGCTAATAAAATTTAATACTTTACGCAATTTTAAATAAAGATTTCTTTTTCTAAAACAATTTAAAACAAATCGAGTCAATCAAATGCTCTGTGAGTTCACATTGTTTACTTATCTATCTACAGATTATGTGCGACAATGTTAGTAGAATTTTGTGTGTAATTAAAGGTATATCCAAACACTCTTAATTAAGATATGCATTTGCATGAGAACAAATAATTTGATGAGTAGGTGGGTTAATTATGATCACAACTCATACGCCCACCCACATTGCTACCAAACTCATGGTACTACCTTAGCCTAGATCAGTCTCCTCTCAATATGTACATAATTCCATATATCACATATATGGTTAAAAGGACCCACAGTTAACTTTTATTGCTTACAACACTCTATTCTCTGCTCGAGATAATCTTTATTTGAACTCTTATTTATTTAACTTTTTATTTCCTAAAAATGTGTTAAAAACACCTAGTAGCTAATAAAATTATTCAAAAATTATAGAAAATAAGAGTATAAAAATACGATAAAAGTTGTTAATCGGTTATTTAAATATTAGTTGCTCAAATCTTCAATATTTCCAAATTAGTCCCTTACATCATGGAAATTGCTATGAGGTTCCTCAAATCATCACATTGCTTACAATTAATCTTGGTTTATAACTGTTAGATTTGAAGGAATATTCCTTTAATCTAACTTTTAGTACTGACTTTCCTGTTAGACCTCTGAGTTTTAACCTTATGAAACTAAATCGATTCAGCCAACCCTTTTAGACCCTTTTATCTGTTAAGAAAAAAAGCCCGAACCCATTAAAAATTCTTCTTCTCCAACGGCTCTCTTCATTTAGGACATAGATCAGCATCTCTTTAGTTTCCGGATTTTAGCTCTAAATTTCTTCAAATCACCGGTAATCCTTTACAAATGCTCTGAATTTTTTAGTTTCAGGATTTAAGCTCTAAATTTCTTCAAATCACCCGAAGAGCTGTTAATTTCAGTTAGAGAGAGAGAGATTAGTTTGGAGATTTTAGAGGTTTTGAGAAAAAAATTCCTCCCTCTTCTATCGTGATAAAAGAGGACAGAGGATGGAATTAGGGATTTTGGGGAAACTTTAACCTAAAAGCGCTATTATAATTAAATTACCCGAAGGGCTATTAATTTAGACAGTAGGACCTAATTGTGAGCAATGTGATTAATTGAAGGACCTAATAGCAATTCCAATGATTTGGGGAACTAATTCAAAATTATTGAATATTTGAGGGACTAGTATTTAAATAACCCATTATTATATAAATGGAAAAGTGTTTCTAAGGTTACACTTTGGCTTCAATCTAGGAAGTGCCTTCAAAACTACCTTATATGCAATCAATTTACTTAATCTATTTTGTTTAGGCATATTATATAGTAATCGTTATTCATGCATCCAAGAATTGTAAAATTAACGGTTTTACGATAATACAACTAAATGGACAATGAAAATATGTGTTAGAAGTACCGAAACATCATGATTTTTTCTTTACTAGTATAGTGCACATGCTTTGCACATGAACATATTCGAACAAGTTTTTATTTTTGTTAAAAGGTAGTTTGATTTTTTAAACTGGTTGTATTTATTAAAATTTATGGATATTTTATATATTTTTAAACTAAAAGATCATTAAAATATAGAAACATAATAGTACAAAGAAAAGAATTCCAAGGCTAAGAAGCCCCATAACAAAAAATAATGCACACTCTCTCACCCTCCCCCAACCCGAAAGAACACAGCTAGCTTTATTTCATTAAGGAAATAATATAATAATCCTTACTGCTACGTGTGCATCCAATTTTCAATTTGACAATTGTGAAGTATCATGAGGAGAGCCGATAATATACTTTTAGCAAGTGTACAAATTCACTATATGAGAGTAATTTAGACATAATTAAATACTTGGTTATTTATAGAGAGAAATTCTCATCAATCTGGATATATAGAGTAATTTATAGAGAATAAAAGCTCTCTCCTTGATCTCCATCTTTGTAATTCTAATTTGTTTAGTACCTCATGAATGAAACTTAATGCAAATATGCAATATCCTTTACAGACTCTGTTCATAACTCCTCTTTCTTCAAGAATAAAAGCACTTTCCTTGATGTTCACCTTTGTAGTTCTAATTTGTATAACACCTCATGAATAATACTTAATGCAAATATGCAATATCCATTCGCCACTATCTTCATAACTCCTCTTTCTTGAATCTCAAGGGACCAAGAGATTATAATTATAAGTAATTATAGAGCATGTAAATATAAGTATTATTTAAATATATGATAAATGATTACAATATAATTATATAATACTATAATATTATAAGCAATTAAAGTAAATTATAATATTAAATTATATTAAATAATTATTTGTAATTATGATAAGTAATTATATTAATATTAATTATATAAGGTATTTCATTTACAAAAATTGGATTATGTAAGAATTTTTTATAATTATAATTAATCGTACAAATCAGCAAAAAATTTCCATAATTGATTTGTAATAATTCATTTACATCATCAATTAATCATAAACTTAATTAAAAGATGCTGAGGGCACGGACAACTACACAACCACATATACAAACATACATACTGAATTTATACCATCAAAATTTTTAAATTCATATAATGATACCCATTGTCAATAGTACAACACCACCATCAGATTTCTTATTTTTCACAAGAGAATTGTACTATTGGATCCAATTTGTACCAAAATGGTATATTTATCCGTTCAAGTTTCTTCATAGTATAGAATCTCAACATCAATCTCCTACTCTTGCAATTGCTACCGTGCCTCCCAATTGATGGAAGCTTGAATTCCAACACCATCTGCATACCCAACCTGATGCACGATAGACCAGTTCAATGCTATCTTCCATTATTTATAATTAGGGTTTAGGATAGTGCCCCTGTACTATCCGCCATTTGCAGATTGACCCCGTTAATAATCAACTGTTCTTAACTTCTAAATGATCAAAACCCATTAGCATATTATGTTGGGACTTTCTCGGACTTACAGTTCCATATGAAAACGCTCGTTTAATGCAGATGTTTTATTTTGTGTTTTTTTTTCTTCCAAAAGTAGCTAGTTGCCGATTAGAATTCTAAAATAAAAAAGAAAAAAAATAGTATGATATGAGGCTGTGGAGTCGCACTTTAGTGGAGGTTACCACCGGTACAAGATGTAAATACCTAGGTGTAGGGACTCTTTTTGAGTAATTTTCAAGCACCACAACCATATATATAATATTTTCTTTAATTTTTTATAAGTAATTATATTCTTCTAAAAATACCAAAGAAAAATAATCAAGACAATACTATGCTCTGTGATTCACATTGTCTATTTATCCATCTAACTTCAGGTTACATCCATGATCCAACAATACTAGAAGAAGTTTTGTGTGTCAGATGAAATTAAAAAGCTTTTTCTAGTACAAGAAAAAATTAAAAGCAAATATTTTAAACAATTTCAGTCGATACAAATGTCACTAATCAAGTATTAGATAAGTCTGTAGAGTTCAATGAGGAGGGATATGCATTTGCATAAGAACAAGAATTTGATAATTGATAAGTAAATAAACTACATCATAACTCAAACTCGATCACGCACATTGTTAGTAACTCATGGTACTACCTGCATCAGACTCCTCTCAAAAGAATATCATGAGCTTGGAATACATAATTACATGTATCACATAATTACGTATTTGCTGATAACAACTGCACTTTCTTCATATTTGGGCTAGGGCTGTGGATTCGCACTTTATTTTTCCTAGCTTGAGGCTTGAGCATAACTATAACTTAGATCAACCCCCTCCCAAAAAAAAAGGACTTTTAGCTGTTTAAGCTTTTAAGATTTATTTTAATATCTTTTATCTCTAAAATCTATATGTTTTATGATAAAAGTGCTTCCAGCTCTTCCAAGAAAAATGTGAACCGAGCACATGCATTTCACGTGTCTACTCGACTATAAGTCTAAAAAAATGATTTCTAAATGTCCAGCTGAAGGCATGATTTCAAAATGTAACTTACTTAGCTAGAGGAGAGTATATAGAGAAGAAGATGATTAATGTACCACTGGTAATAATGTTCTCACCCCCATAATTATGTTTTTACTTTATTTTATTTTATTTTATTTTATTTTATTTTATTTTACTTTCTCCAACCCATGTGAATAAACAACCCAATTAACCTTTGCCTGCAGCTCTATTAATTCTCTAGGGTTCTTCATTTTTCTCTTTCGACTCCACCAATCATCTCAATTAATGCACAATTAATAACTTCTTCAGCCCCATCCTCTGCTCATCTGCATTCACCTCCGCTCGTCCCTAAGTTTCAAGTACTACCACCCCCCCACCACACCACACACACACCCTACAAAGCGCCTGGCCTTGTCCCTAAGTATCAAGCTCCCCCTTCCCCTCGTGATCAACCACCTTCCCTCCTCCCCAAACATCATCAAGCCCTTGCAGCACCCCCTACTGATCAACTAGCCCCCAAGAAATTACATGGGCCAGAGATAATCGGGATCGCTTTCCTCGCCTTCGCTTTCTGCATTGCCGTTGGTGTAATCATCTTCGCACTTTACAAACAACACTACCGCCATCAACATGATGTTGGACAGCCGCCGGCAGAATAGCAGGAACAACAACTAGAGGTCGAGCTTTCTTTGGCCCCTAGAACAAGCCGGGTGACAACAAACGATGGCCTCGACTAACAACTGCATGAAATCCATTCGGGGTTTATTACCAGGATGCGTCCTGATGCGATTGACAACCTCTGACAGATCTCATTGTTCTCACACAGATACTACCCTGTAAGGAGTGATCAATTTGTTGCATGTGCAGGGAACCATACTTCGCTATGGACCGACTTGTCATTTTGGAACCATCCCACCACACCACACACATCAAGTGTGCATGCCACGGCCTACCCACTCATGGAGCATGTCCCATCTGCGAAGCCGCAGTCCCTCCTTATCGACTGCTAGCTAGCTAGTACTCTAGTGTGCTCTTACAGTTTTACTTCTATTTAGAGTTTTACGTAATTAGATGGTTGTAATAGGTTTAGTTTATTGTTGTGTTTGTTTTAGTTTTCATCTACAGTAATGTAGTCGTTTTAGAACTTTATGAGAAAAGTTGCCTCGCATGATGCCACGACATAGAAAAAAATTATTTGAGTATTACTTAGGAAAGACTAGGGATGAGCATTGTTCAGGTTGTAATCTTGTACCAGACATTGTGGGAGATTCTGTGCGCACACATGTAAGGACAAGGACGACTTTATGTATTTTTCCTAGCTTGAGGTTGAGCATAACTATAACTTAGCGCTGATTAGAATTTGTTGTCCAAAATCAAGACTATTTAGTGGCTCCCAAATAAAGAGACTAACTTTTGCGATCAAAAGTCTCTAATTTAGCTGGGAAATTCTAAGGACACCCGCAAGTGTCCAACATTGGCGTTTTGATTGGTTAGGGTGGTGTAGGGTTGGGTATAGGATTTGGGGGTGTAGGTCTAGTATTGGGACGAGAAAGTCTAAGGACACTCCCTTTGAGTGAGTGTCCTTGGACACTTGCTGAAAAATGAATGGGGAGGTGTTGGGTTTAATACCTAACTAGGGTTAGATTTGGGTGAGGTTAGGTTTATGGGACACATGGCCCCCTCCTATTTGAGAGTGACAGCAAAACTCACCTTGGGCGAGTGTTTCTAGAGGTCCTCGTATTGGGACACATGCCCCCTCCTAAGAGAGAGTGAGGGCGACACTTGCCTTTGGGCAAGTATCGCTAGAAGTCCTCAATTTAGCTTGCTCACAATTCGTTGTCTAGCTTGTATGCGTGCATACACTGGGCCAGGGGAGAAATAACACTTGCTTAGCTTTGTCACTAATTAGGAGTGATCTAATGCCATCATTACATGACTTCACAAAAAGAAATTGAAAGTTGACACATTACCCTCTAAAATGAGAAAGAAAATATTTGGTTAATAATTGAGTTATCCAATATATATAATTGCTTATTTTACTCTTTGCAACAGGGGTGCTAAATTGGGTACTCATCCTACTACCACGATACCGCGTTATGAGGGCATGCACATTGATTATGTGAACCTGCAAAAGGCCCTTTACATTATTCACCATTGTTTGATAGTGTACTGTATGTGCTTTTTGCTTTCTTTGATTACATAATTATCATTTAAGGATTAAATTCTATAATTATTAAGATACATATACTAGCTAGAAGATCATGATTACGTTCTATAATTTTATCTAATGGCCTCAACTTAATGCACTTATATCTTCATTAATAAAAATTATAAAAAGGAATTGGTGTTCAAACGAACTGGGATGCATGTGAGGAAGTCAAGAGGGTGTATATATCAATGCCTAGAAGGAGAAAGTTTGAATGCAATCGTTCATTGGATGGTGACCATCATAATGAAAAAAAACCAATTAAAGAGACGGGAGAGAGAGAGACACAATAAAAAAAAGAAACATGATAAGTGTACTACGCTTATGATACGACTTTGGCACTACAAGAAACAAAATAGTAGAGTTATTCCTTAAAAGTTGTAAAAAAAATATTGACTCAACATGACCCTATGCTTTTATTTCTGGTAGTGTCAAAGAAGTATCATAAGTACTGTACACTTTTCGCTACTCATAAAAGAACCCAATTGATCAAAAGTTGGGCTCACAACTCCCAAAAAGGAAAATTTGTAAATTCCTATGAGCAAAAAGCCGGTGTAGAGACAGGTCCTAACAGATCGAGGCAATTTCGGAGGTCCAAAACTTTACATGTCTTGGATCCAATATCGGGTTTGGTTTGGGTGGCTATGGGCTCCACATTATGAGATTCTATTTCTTGGACACTGGGTTAGTTTCATAACAAGTGCTTTGCTGTAAGTGATGCAACAAAAGAAATATCTTGGGATCGAGGCCCACCAAAAAATTCTGTTAATTACTCTAGTAAGATCACTCTTCAAAAACCATAATCAGGAAATCATGCTCACTTATGTCTAATTTTCTGAAATATCCTACCTTCCATTATTTACAATTAGGGTTTAGGATAGACCCCATGTGCTATCCGCCATTTGCGGATTGACGCCCGTTAATAATCAACTGTTCTTAACTTCTAAATGATCAAAACCCATTAGCATATTATGTTGGGACTTTCTCGGACTTACAGTTCCATATGAAAATGCTCGTTTAATGCAGATGTTTTATTTTGTGTTTTTTTTCAAAAAGTAGTTGGTTGCTGATTAGGATTCTAAAATAAAAAAGAAAACAAAAAAAAAGTATGATATGAGGCTGTGGAGTCGCACTTTAGTGGAGGTCACCACCGGTACAAGATGTAAATACCTAGGTGTAAGGACTCTTTTTGAGTAATTTTCAAGCACCACAACCATATATATAATATTTTCTTTAATTTTTTATAAGTAATTATATTCTTCTAAAAATACAAAAGAAAAATAATCAAGACAATACTATGCTCTATGATTCACATTGTTTATTTATCTATCTAACTTCAGGTTACATCCATGATCCAACAATACTAGAAGAAGTTTTGTGCGTCAGATGAAATTAAAAAGCTTTTTCTAGTACAAGAAAGTATTAAAAGCAAATATTTTAAACAATTTTAGTCGATACAAATGTCACTAATCAAGTATTAGATAAGTCTGTAGAGCTCAATGAGGAGGGATATGCATTTGCCTGAGAGCAAGAATTTGAAGAGTAGATAAATTAAATCATAACTCAAACTCGATCACCCACATTGTTAGTAACTCATGGTACTACTTGCATCAGACTCCTCTCAAAAGAATATCATGAGCTTGGAATACATAATTACATATAGCCAATATTTACATATTTGCTGATAACAACTGTACTTTCTTCATATTTGGGCTAGGGCTGTGGATTCGCACTTTATTTTTCCTAGCTTGAGGCTTGAGCATAACTATAACTTAGATCAACCTCATCCCAAAAAAAGGACTTTTAGTTGTTTAAGCTTTTAAGATTTATTTTAATGTCTTTTATCTCTAAAATCTATATGTTTTATGATAAAAGTGCTTCCAGCTCTGTATACATTTTTCTATCCAAGAAAAAAGTGAACCGAGCACATGCATTGCACGTGTCTACTAGACTATATGTCTAACAAAATGATTTCTATGTTTTATGATAAAAGTGCTTCCAACTCTGTATACATTTTTCTATCCAAGAAAAAAGTGAACCGAGCACATGCATTGCACGTGTCTACTCGACTATATGTCTAACAAAATGATTTCTAAATGTCGTTGAAGACATGATTTCTAAATGTAACTTACTTAGGTAGAGGAGAGTATATAGAGAAGAAGATGATTAATGTACCACTGGTAATAATGTTCTCACCCCCATAATTATATTTTTATTTTACTTTATTTTATTTTATTTTATTTTATTTTATTTTACTTTCTCCAACCCATGTGAATAAACAACCCGATTAACCTTTGCCTGCAGCTCTATTAATTCACTAGGATTGTTCATTTTCCTCTTTCGACTCCACCAATCATCTCAATTCATGCACAATTAATAGCTTTTTCAGTCCCATCCTCTGCTCTTCTGCATTCACCTCCGCTCGTCCCTAAGTTTCAAGTGCTACACCCCCAACCACACCACACACACACCCCCCACAAAGCGCCTGGCCTTGTCCCTAAGTATCAAGTTCCCCCTTCCCCTCGTGATCAACCACCTTCCCTCCTCCCCAAACATCATCAAGCCCTTGCAGCACCCCCTACTGATCAACCAGCCCCCAAGAAATTACATGGGCCAAAGATAATCGGGATCGCTTTCCTCGCCTTCGCTTTCTGCATTGCCGTTGGTGTAATCATCTTCGCACTTTACAAACAACACTACCGCCATCAACAGGATGTTGGACAGTTGCCAACAGAATAGCTAGAACAACAACAAGAGGTCAAGCTTTCTTTGGCCCCTAGAACCAGCCGGGTGACAACAAACGATGGCCTCGACTAACAACTGCATGAAATCTAGTCGGGGTATATTACCAGGATGCGTCCTGATGCGATTGACAACCTCTGACAGATCTCATATGTTCTCACACCGATAATACCCCGTAAGGAGTGATTAATTTGTTGCATGTGCAGGGAACCATACTTCACTATGGACCGACTTGTCATTTTGGAACCATCCCACCACACCACACACATCAAGTGTGCATGCCACGGCCTACCCACTCGTGGAGCATGTCCCATCTGCGAAGCCACAGTCCCTCCTTATCGACTGCTAGCTAGCTAGTACTCTAGTGTGCTCTTACAGTTTTACTTCTATTTAGAGTTTTATGTAATTAGATGGTTGTAATAGGTTTAGTGATGGGCAAAAACGAGTGTTTACCTTTTATAGTCGCAAGTGCACAACCATTGTCAAGTTATAGTATTTAAGATTGTCGATCCCACGAGGAACGGGAAATAGGAAGTGTTTGATTCAAGTTCGGTTCTCAAATTATGCGTGACAATTAGGGTTTTATTCAAGATAATATGAAAATATGATGAAGTGATGAGAGAGTGGATTTGGATTGTGTGTAAAAGGAATCACAATTAAAAAGACGAGATTTCAATAAGAGAGATGAAGGAATCTAGAATTGAATCCACTAGCTAACTCAATTTATAATCTACGAAAAATTCTCTTTTTACCACATCTCATATTAGATTTATTAAGCATAAGATATCAAACCACTTAAGGAAAGCATAACTTATCAAATTATCACCTAATTGAAATTCAAACTCATGAAGAGAGTAATAACAAGATAATAATCCTAGAATTCATAAGCATAGCCTATCAAACCACTTAAGGAAAGCATAAACTATCAAATTCTTCTTCTATCGATTAGTTCTCTAGTTGATTAACCTAAACATGATCTTTTAAGCATAAGAGAGATGATTCATAAACACAAAAGAGATTAGACTAGTTTCATGCAACCTAGATCCCCACAAGAGTTTAGTTCAACATCTTGGGAAATTCAAACAAATAGAAAAAGAAAAGAAAATAAAAAGAAAAGAAAAATTCTAAACTAATCTAACTACAAAGCAATTAAATCTAAACTACAAAAACTATTAAATCTAAACTACAAAGTAAATAAATAACAAGAAAGAAAAAGAAATAATAAAGAGAAATAAAGAGAAACCTGCAACTCATCATCATCAACTCATCCTCCTTTTGGTCCTTGAACAAGAAGAAGAAGATGGGATTGAAGGGAGAAAATATTTATTTATTGAGGAAAAATTATTACAATGAAAGGTACTCTAAAACAAGAGCAACCCTTTCTCTCCAAAGGAGTTTTACAAAATATTTCACACCTCTAAACCCTCGGATACTACCCTATTTATACCCCAACGGAGTTGATGTGAACCATTGGATCAAACTTGGCCAAAAGGAAGAGAAATCTTTCCTTAATTTGGAATCTGCTGCCTGTCGGTTGGCGATCGGTTAGCCAACCGGTTAGCCAACCGGTTAGCCAACCGGTTGGTCAACCGATTGATTCCCAACGGATTTTGTCTTATCTTGATATTTTTGCACGAATTCTTCTTGGATTCCTTGGTATCTTGGGCCTTCGTTTGTCTTGATTTGGTCTTCAAAATTGGTAGAAATTGAGAGAATTTGAGTCATTTGAGCTTTTATTCATTAATACTTCATTATTACGCAAAATAAGATAAAACATATTATTAGTAACATATTTATTGATATAAAATAGATAATGAGGTTATTAAAATGTCATTAAAATGTGATTATCAAATACCCCCACACCTAAACTTTTGCTAGTCCTCTAGCAAGGAAGAAAAATGAAAAAGAAAGAAAGAAAAATCCTAACTCACTTTCGCAGGAATCGCGGTTGTATTTAGCGCATACAACAAGCCTTTAAACCCCTAGGTTACCCTAGTGGACGAGTTGTAGTCTCGTGAGGGTTTGCAGTGAGGGTTTGCAGTGAATATACCCACAAAATTCAGTCAACTTGCCAATTTAAAGAAGCTAATTGAATAATTCAAAAATTCCACAAGTCGGTTAATACTCAAGAAAACGTTTTTATCATGATTTCAAAGTAAACTTCTTAAGAAAATCCTTCCATTGTAGTGATACAAAACCAAGTTTTTCTCAAAGATTTAATTCAAAAGTTTTGAAGGAAACATGCTAACTCTTTGTTTCAAACAATGTTCAAGTCTCTTAACCCATTTTGAAAAATCAAGAACATATACCATTATTTCCATATATATAAAAACATGGTTAGCTTTTTTTTTTTTTTTTTCTTGGTAGTCTTGTTCTTTTTAATCGGGCTTTCTAAGTGACCATTTAGCGAGTTTTGGGCCAATGAATCCCAACCCAATTGGGCTTAGGTCATTAAGCATAAAAATACTCCTCGGGCTTAATTACTCAGTCAACTTAGGCTTAGTAACAAAGAACTACCGATGATTTTAAGAGAAATTTATTTGGTGCCCATTTTAGCACTCTTTTGTTAAGTTAGTATAATATATATATGTGTATATGTATATATGTCTTGAAAAATATTTGGATTAATGCAACTTAAAGAATCATTTTCAACTCTAAGTTAAACGCATAAAAATTTCATCACTCGATTAAACATCCAAGTTAAACTTTAGTAAAGTATACCACTTTGAAAATCATTCTTTCGAAATTTATTTAAAATTATCATAAAAGGTAAACTTGAGTGTATAACTAACTCGGGATTAGAAGACTATTAATCAACTCTATTAAGTTGGCAAGTGACAATTTTTTTTAAAGAAAAAGAAAAATGAATAAGAAAAAGAAAATGAAAAATGAGAAAATGAAAAATGACTAAAATCTGAGAGAATTTGACTAAGTCCCACCCCACACCTAAAATTTGCATTGTCCTCAATGTAAATGCAGAAAGTAACATGGAGAAGAGTGGAAGCACTTACAGATGTTCGGATGACCTGGAACACCGGAAAAAATTGAAAACTGCATTTACCTGTGTACGAGGGGGAGACGAAACCAATTGTTTTTTTTATTATGCCTGATGATTTACAAGATTTTTTTTTTGAATTACAGATAGTGTGGCTCATGGAGAACAAACACCTCCTCCTCTCCAAGTGTAGAAGATTCTAAAAAGGGTTTTAAACGTTGACCATTCACTTTGAAAACATGATCATTTTTAGGATCTTTAATCTCGATAGCCCCATGTGAGAAAACTTGAGTGACAATAAGCGGTCCGACCATCGTGATCTTAATTTACCGGGAAAAATGTGTAGTCTTGAGTTGTAAAGTAAAACTTTTGTCCTAGTGTGAAGTTTCTCCGTAATATTGAATTGTCGTGAAAAACCTTGGTTTCTCTTTATAAATTTTGAATTTATATATGCATCGTTTAATTTCCTCTAACTCATTTAATTGAAGCATTCTCATTTTTCTGCCAAGTCTAAATCAAGGTTAAGTTGTTTAATTGCCCACATTGCTCGGTGTTCTAACTCAAGCGGTAAATGACGGGCTTTTCCAAAACAAGTGCAATGCGGTGACATTTCTAACGAGTTTTAAAGGCCGTTCGATATGCCCATAGAGCATCGCGAGTTTTAAGGACCAATCCTTTACATTGTGGCTTGTTTTTCGAGAATTTGTTTGATCTGCCTATTTGTGACCTCTACTTGACCACTGGTTTGAGGGTGATAAGGAGTTGACAGTTTGTGTGTGATCGAGTACTTCCTCATTAATGCCTCAAAGGAACGGTTGCAGAAATGTGTACCATTATCGCTAATTATTGCTCGGGGCACACCAAATCGTGAAAAAATATTCTCCTTCAGAAACCGAACAACAACCTTGTTATCATTAGTCTTGCAAGCAACCGCTTCAACCCATTTCGACATATACTCGACAGCCACTAGAATGTACATATTATCGAAGGAATTTGGAAAAGGTCCCATGAAATCTATACCCCACAAATCAAAAAGTTCAACAGTTAAAATGGGTTGTAAGGGCATCATATTTCTTCTAGTGATTTTACCTAAGAGTGACAACAGTTCTGAGTTTTGCAAAACTCATAGGCATCTTTGAACACAGTTGGCCAATATAGCCCACCTTGGAGAATTTTTAATTTGTTTTCTTGAGCCAAAGTGGCCCCACATGCTTGCTCGTGGCAAAAGATAGAACACTCCTAGTTTCTTCATTTGGAATACACCTCCTAAAAATCGATCGGGGCGGTACTTAAGCAGATATGGATCATCGGTAGAAGTATTTTACGGGAGAAAGCGAGATTTATCTGTTTAGACCAATGAGAGGGGAGCTGTTTCGTGACTAAGTAATTGACAATATCTGCAAACCATGGAACAGATTGGATTTGTAGGAGTTGTTCGTCTGGAAAAAGTTCATTGATTGGGACATTTGATGTTGGTGCATTTGGAAGTCTAGAGAGATGATCTGCCACAGGGTTTTCTATGCCTTTTTTGTCAAGGATCTGAATGTCAAACTCCTGAAGTAGGAGAATCCATCTAATGAGCCGTGCTTTAGCATCCTTCTTGGTCAAAAGATACTTAAGTGCGGCGTGATCTGTGAATACTTTGGTCAAAGACCCGATGAGATAGGACCTGAATTTTTCTAAGGCAAAGACGACAGCTAAAAATTCTTTCTCAGTGACAGAGTAATTTTGTTGAGCATCGTTTAGTGTCCTCGGCATAGTAGATTACATGCGATTTTCCATTATCGTTGTCCTAGAACGGCACCAATTGCGAATCGGATGCATCACACATTAATTGAAGGGTAAGGTCAATGGTGCATGAATGATGGTACGTGGTTAGTTCTTTTTGAGATAATCAAAAGCTTTGAGGCATTCAAGGGAGAATTGAATGGTATCCTTAGCTAAGAGATTGGTCAAAGGTCTAGCAATGTTGCTAAAGTTTTTGATGAAACGTCTATAGAAACCAGCATGACCAAGAAATGATCTGACATCCTTAACATTTTTTGGAGGGGGAAGGTTCGAAATAAGATCTACCTTAGCTTTGTCAACTTCGATACCCCTATTGGAAATGACATGACCTAAGACAATGCCTGTTTGACCATGAAATGACATTTCTCCCAATTAAGAGTCGATTTTTCTCCTACATCGTAATAGGACCCGATCGAAGATGATTCAAACATTCGAGAATGTGTGCCAAAGATGAAAAAGTCGTCCATGAAAATTTCTAGAAAGCGTTCTACCATGTCGAGAAGATACTAATCATGCGGCGTTGGAATGTGGCGGGTCGTTACACAACCCAAAAGGCATGCGGCGATATGCAAAGGTTCCGTATGGGCATGTGAAAGTGGTTTTCTCCTGATCTTCTGGGGCAATGGGGATCTGATTATAACCTGAATATCCATCCAAGAAACAATAGAACTCATGTCCTGCTAGGCGTTCTAACATTTGGTCTATGAAAGGAAGCGGAAGTGATCTTTCGGGTAGCTAAGTTGAGTTTTCTATAGTCAATGCGGACTTCGCCAACGGTTTGGATTCGAGTGGGAATTAGTTCATTAGCATTATTTTGGATCACGGTGATCCCAGATTTTTTCGGAACTACTTGGACCGGACTTACCCAGGAACTATCTGAAATGGGATAAATGATCCCATGATCGAGACATTTCAGAATGTCTTTCCTATGACCTCTTTCATTCTTGGGTTTAACCTACGTTGAGGATCTCTAGTAGGTTTGGCATCATCAATCAAGTGGATTCGGTGTTGAACAATGGTTGGACTAATCCCCTTGATATCAGCCATGGTCCATCCAATGGCTTCCCTATTCTCTCTTAAAACTGCTAAGAGGGCTTCCTTCTGAACAGGTGTCAATTTTGAAGAGATGATGACAGGCAGACTCTCATTCTCCCCTAAGTAGGCATACTCAAGATTTTCGGGTAATGGTTTGAGCTCTAACTTAGGGGGTTCCTCGATGGAAGGGCGAAGTTGAGTTCGAGGCTCGATATCTAATGGCTCGCGTTGCCAGCTGATTTCAGAGACATGATTGATTGGTGAATCTAGTCCTATATCGTCGTCGAAAGTTTCCTCCATGACTAGGTCAGAAAAACAGATGTCGGAACTACACTCCTCTTCTTGTTGCTCACTGGAAATACCACGAATGAAGTTTACCTCTAAGGGTTGATCGAGATGGATCAGGGGTTGTCTTCCTAAGTTGAAAATATTAAGATCGTGATCATGTTTCCAAAGATAGTTTCATAAGACCAGTTCTACAATTGATTAAAGCATTTGAGGTTGCTAAGAATGGTCTTCCTAGGATGACGGGATTTGACCCTTGAGATTGGGAGCGAGCATCTCTAGGACAATGAAATCAACAGGGAAAATGAATTCTCCAACCTTGATCAAAACATCCTCTACCTCTCCCTTGGGAATCTTCAGGATCTATCGGCTAATTGTAGGGTACATCTTGTGGGTTTAAGTTCTCCTACACCTAGGCTGGCGATAAGCTGAAAGGGAAGAAGGTTTACACTAGCTCCTAAGTCTAGTAATGCCCTATCAATGGCGGTGTTTCCTATTATACACGGGATAGTAGGACAACCTGGATCCTTATATTTCAAAGGGGTGGGCTTTGAGAGCATGTCACTGATATTAGCAGCAAGAAAGACTTTCTTTGGAACATTTGTGGTTCTTTTCTTAGTGCATAAATCTTTTAAGAATTTTGCATAAGAGGGAATTTGTTCCATTGCATCTAAGAGAGGGATGTTGATCTTGACCTGTTTGAAAGTTTCTAGGATTTTCTCTACTTGGGGAGAGTTTTTCCTATGTCTAAGTCTATCTGGAAAGGGTGCAACGGGTGTATTCCTATCTGGATTAGACTCAGTTTCAGTTTCAGCGTCTTGGTCATCGGAAGGAGTGTGTTGGATGGGAGACGAAGTTTGAGCTGAAGGTGTTCTGACTTGGTTATCTATCTGTTTCCCAGATCTCAACGTATGGATTGCATTTACCTGAGATGGGTGATTTGGGTTTGAACCAATGTTGTTAGGGTTGACTACAGGTTGACTTGGAAATGTTCCTTTCTCTCTTTCACTCACAGCGTTTGCTAGCTGCCCTAGTTGGGTTTCTATCCTGGCGATGGCTTGAGTGTTCGAGTTGATCGCTTGGTTGGTTGTTTGCATGAAGGAATTTAGAGTGTTGGATGATTGAGTCAACAGGTTGGTGGTGGTTTTGATCATGGCTTCTAAACCCTTTTCTATGACACCAAGACGTTTTTCCTGATCTGGGTTAGAAAGATTCGTCGGTTGATGAGGAGGGAAATTTGAAAAAGGTAGATTTGAGTGATGGAAATTGTTTGGTGGATTGAACGGAATCGTGTTTCCCCTAGGAATTTGTTGGTTTGAGGTGGGATTGGCGTTTTGATTTTGGGGGTAACTTCCTTGGTTCCACGCAAAGTTGGGATGATTCCGCCAACCGGATTGTAGGTTGGGGCAAAGGATCATTTCTAGGATCTTTGGAATCTGGCGTTAACGATCTAGTGGCGTCGGATCCTAAAGAGGGCATTCATCGGCAACATGAGATGGGGACCGACAATTGTGACAACTGGCGGAGATTTGATTGACTTGGCGAGGCGTTCTTTGATTTGAGAGCTTCTAGCCTACGCATGATCGTCGCCATCTTTGCTTCAGCGGCTATATTCGTTCCTACGGAAGGACCACTAGATTTGGCTTGAGGAACCGATGCACCACGGTCATCACGGTGTTCCCATTGCATGGTTTTTCGACGGACTCTCTAAGAAATCCCACGCTTCATCGGCATTTTTCTTCATAAAGTCCCTTGACACATAGACTCTAAGGAAGTTTTTGCGGGATAGTCCAATCCTTAGTAAATGATTTGGCACAATCGCCATTTTTCCGGACCATGGTGAGGACATTGGATGAGGAGATCCTTAAACCTATCGAAATACTTCGGAATGGCTCACGGGATAATCCTAAAATTTTGAATCTTGTTTGAGCTTGACCGTTTTGTGAATTGGGAAGAATTTTTTAGAAAAACTTTTACAAAATCACCCGAGGTTGAAATCGAATCGTGGGTAAGTTGTCTGACCATTTTTTGCTTTGTCCTTAAGAGTGAAGGGAATAAATCGAAGCTTAATTGCATCCTCGTTAGGTCTTTCATTTTAATCATGAGGCGACTTCTACAAATTGAGAGATGAAAATATATCGTCTTGGTTTACGTTCCTAAGAATTTTGGAAGCATGTTGATGAAATGTGATCGGAGTTGAAATTAGTTCCATTTGCTTTGGGAAGCTTAATGCATGAAGGGATAGCATTCCTAGTTGGGTAGCGATATCTTGAAGAGCGGGAGGATTGGCCATTTCGTTTGGTTGAGAAGTTGAATCAGGCGAACTAAGCGATTGGTATTATCCCTAACCCAAGTTTGCATGAACCAAAATCAAGAGATTTTTTTAATTAAAAAAATGAAAAAGTTAGTGAGATGGTGAAAAGAGAAGAAGAGGGAAGAAGAAAAGAAAAATTAACAAATCAAGGCAATCACTTTTCAATCACCCTAACTCTAGGGTTAAGCCTAAACTTCAGCTAGACCGGCTCCTAACCAAAACTCCTAAGTGAAAAAAATCCGGTTCACGTGGGTAATTAGCCGTAAGGATAGTACTAGAGGGAGATCAAAGATCAATTAAGTACCTCGTTGCGAGGCGACTACGCAACCCCTAAACCTTGCCTTAGACACCAATTAATCCAAATAAACTTAGACCAGTTCACTCAAGAATTTCTTGTTCCTTATTGAGCTCGAATCCTTAGGGGCCAACGTCTAATTCTTTTAGGAGGCTTGGGTTTGTGTAGTGAGGAATCGATGATTTTTGGACGAAGGAAAGGGTGATGAAATCCCTCACCTTATCTTGATTAATGGGTTTTGCCCTTAAAAATATTTTCAAGTGAGTGTCAATTCAAAATGCTCAAATCACTTTGGTGAATTCCTACTATTATATGCAATCTGACCCTAGAAATTAAAAGCAACTAAAAGGATGAGAAAGAAAAATAATTTTTTTTCTTTTATTATGGTCAACAAGAAAGAAAGTCAGTTTTTTTATATTAACCTAATTGTCTCTAATGTGATGAACTACCTATAGGGTAGAATTAAAAATACTAGAGAGAAGAGTTACTGCATAAAAGCAATGCAAAGCCTCGTTGGAGGCAACCTTCAATCTCGAATCTTCAACTCCTTGCCTTCAAGCTCCTTTTATCATTCACAATAGACAAACACACAAGTTAAAGAACTAAGAAAAAATTCCTACTTAACACCGTCCCCGGCAACGGCGCCAAAAACTTGATGGGCAAAAACGAGTGTTTACCTTTTATAGTCGCAAGTGCACAACCATTGTCAAGTTATAGTATTTAAGATTGTCGATCCCACGAGGAACGGGAAATAGGAAGTGTTTGATTCAAGTTCGGTTCTCAAATTATGCGTGACAATTAGGGTTTTATTCAAGATAATATGAAAATATGATGAAGTGATGAGAGAGTGGATTTGGATTGTGTGTAAAAGGAATCACAATTAAAAGGCGAGATTTCAATAAGAGAGATGAAGGAATCTAGAATTGAATCCACTAGCTAACTCAATTTATAATCTACGAAAAATTCTCTTTTTACCACATCTCATATTAGATTTATTAAGCATAAGATATCAAACCACTTAAGGAAAGCATAACTTATCAAATTATCACCTAATTGAAATTCAAACTCATGAAGAGAGTAATAACAAGATAATAATCCTAGAATTCATAAGCATAGCCTATCAAACCACTTAAGGAAAGCATAAACTATCAAATTCTTCTTCTATCGATTAGTTCTCTAGTTGATTAACCTAAACATGATCTTTTAAGCATAAGAGAGATGATTCATAAACACAAAAGAGATTAGACTAGTTTCATGCAACCTAGATCCCCACAAGAGTTTAGTTCAACATCTTGGGAAATTCAAACAAATAGAAAAAGAAAAGAAAATAAAAAGAAAAGAAAAATTCTAAACTAATCTAACTACAAAGCAATTAAATCTAACTACAAAAGCTATTAAATCTAACTACAAAGCAAATAAATAACAAGAAAGAAAAAGAAATAATAAAGAGAAATAAAGAGAAACACGCAACTCATCATCATCAACTCATCCTCCTTTTGGTCCTTGAACAAGAAGAAGAAGATGGGATTGAAGGGAGAAAATATTTATTTATTGAGGAAAAATTATTACAATGAAAGGTACTCTAAAACAAGAGCAACCCTTTCTCTCCAAAAGGAGTTTTACAAAATATTTCACACCTCTAAACCCTCGGATACTACCCTATTTATACCCCAACGAGTTGATGTGAACCATTGGATCAAACTTGGCCAAAAGGAAGAAATCTTTCCTTAATTTGGAATCTGCTGTCGGTTGGCGATCGGTTAGCCAACCGGTTGGCCAACCGGTTGGCCAACCGATTGGTCAACCGATTGATTCCCAACGGATTTTGTCTTATCTTGATATTTTTGCACGAATTCTTCTTGGATTCCCTTGGTATCTTGGGCCTTCGTTTGTCTTGATTTGGTCTTCAAAATTGGTAGAAATTGAGAGAATTTGAGTCATTTGAGCTTTTATTCATTAATACTCCATTATTCGCAAAATAAGATAAAACATATTATTAGTAACATATTTATTGATATAAAATAGATAATGAGGTTATTAAAATGTCATTAAAATGTGATTATCATTTAGTTTACTATTGTGTTTGTTTTAGTTTTCATCTACAATACTGTTGTCGTTTTAGAACTTTACAAGCAAAATTGGCTCGCATGATGCCACGGCATAGAAAAAAAATTATTTGAGTATTACTTAGAAAAAACTAGGGATGAGCATTGTTGGTCGTAATCTTGTACCAGACATTGTGAGAGATTATGTGCACACATGTAAGGACAAGGACGACTTTATTTATTTTCCTAGCTTGAGGCTTGAGCATAAGCGTAACTTGATGGGCAAAACGAGTGTTTACCTTTTATAGTCGCAAGTGCACAACCATTGTCAAGTTATAGTATTTAAGATTGTCGATCCCACGAGGAACGGAAATAGGAAGTGTTTGATTCAAGTTCGGTTCTCAAATTATGCGTGACAATTAGGGTTTTATTCAAGATAATATGAAAATATGATGAAGTGATGAGAGAGTGGATTTGGATTGTGTGTAAAAGGAATCACAATTAAAAAGACGAGATTTCAATAAGAGAGATGAAGGAATCTAGAATTGAATCCACTAGCTAACTCAATTTATAATCTACTTAAAAATTCTCTTTTACCACATCTCATATTAGATTTATTAAGCATAAGATATCAAACCACTTAAGGAAAGCATAACTTATCAAATTATCACCTAATTGAAATTCAAACTCATGAAGAGAGTAATAACAAGATAATAATCCTAGAATTCATAAGCATAGCCTATCAAACCACTTAAGGAAAGCATAAACTATCAAATTCTTCTTCTATCGATTAGTTCTCTAGTTGATTAACCTAAACATGATCTTTTAAGCATAAGAGAGATGATTCATAAACACAAAAGAGATTAGACTAGTTTCATGCAACCTAGATCCCCACAAGAGTTTAGTTCAACATCTTGGGAAATTCAAACAAATAGAAAAAGAAAAGAAAATAAAAAGAAAAGAAAAATTCTAAACTAATCTAACTACAAAGCAATTAAATCTAAACTACAAAAGCTATTAAATCTAAACTACAAAGCAAATAAATAACAAGAAAGAAAAGAAATAATAAAGAGAAATAAAGAGAAACCCGCAACTCATCATCATCAACTCATCCTCCTTTGGTCCTTGAACAAGAAGAAGAAGATGGGATTGAAGGGGAGAAAATATTTATTTATTGAGGAAAATTATTACAATGAAAGGTACTCTAAAACAAGAGCAACCCTTTCTCCAAAAGGAGTTTTACAAAATATTTCACACCTCTAAACCCTCGATACTACCCTATTTATACCCCAACTGAGTTGATGTGAACCATTGGATCAAACTTGGCCAAAAAGGAAGAGAAATCTTTCCTTAATTTGAATTGCCAGCACCAATCGGTTGGCCGATCGGTTAGCCAACCGGTTGGCCAACCGGTTGGTCAACCGATTGATTCCCAACGGATTTTGTCTTATCTTGATATTTTTGCACTAATTCTTCTTGGATTCCTTGGTATCTTGGGCCTTCGCTTGTCTTCGATTTGGTCTTCAAAATTGGTAGAAATTCGGAGAATTTGAGTCATTTGAGCTTTTATTCATTAATACTCCATTATTCTCAAAATAAGATAAAACATATTATTAGTAACATATTTATTGATATAAAATAGATAATGAGGTTATTAAAATGTCATTAAAATGTGATTATCATTTAGTTTACTATTGTGTTTGTTTTAGTTTTCATCTACAATACTGTTGTCGTTTTAGAACTTTACAAGCAAAATTGGCTCGCATGATGCCACGGCATAGAAAAAAAATTATTTGAGTATTACTTAGAAAAAACTAGGGATGAGCATTGTTCGGGTCGTAATCTTGTACCAGACATTGTGAGAGATTATGTGCGCACACATGTAAGGACAAGGACGACTTTATTTATTTTTCCTAGCTTGAGGCTTGAGCATAACTGTAACTTAGGGCTGATTATAATTTGTTGTCCAAAATCAAGACTATTTAGTGGCTCCCAAATAAAGAGACTAACTTTTGTGATCAAAAGTCTCTAATTTAGCTGGGAAATTCGAAGGACACCTGCAAGTGTCCAACACTGGTGTTTTGATTGGTTAGGGTGGTGTAGGGTTGGGTATAGGGTTTGGGGGTGTAGGTCTAGTATTGGGACACATGCCCCCTCCTAAGTGACACTTGCCCACTTGCCGCTAGAAGTCTACAATTTAGCTTGCTCACAATTTGTTGTCTAGCTTGTATGCATGCATATGCTAGGACAGGGAGAAATAACACTTGCTTAGCTTTGTCACTAATTAGGAGTGATCTAATGCCATCATTACATGACTTCATAAAAAGAAATTGAAAGTTGACACATTACCCTCTAAAATAAGAAAGAAAATATTTGGTTAATAATTGAGTTGCCCAATATATACAATTGCTTATTTTGCTCTTTGCAACATGGGTGCTAAATTGGGTACTCATTCTACTACCACGATACGGCGTTATGAGGGCATGCACATTAATTATGTGAACCCACAAAAGGCCCTTTACATTATTCACCATTGTTTGATAGTGTACTGTATGTGCTTTTTGCTTTCTCTGATTACATACTTATCATTCAATGATTAAATTCTATAATTGTCAAGATAGATTTGCATCATTATATAAGATATACTTGAAACGAAAACATCTCCATCTTACACGTGCATGCTCAATCTAGTTGTTTGAACAAACATATTGAAGAAGTATATAAAAAGAGTAGAGAAAAATTCATATTTGTCTGCTAATGTAGATTTGCATCATTATATAAGATTAAGAATTTTGATCAAATAGAAAATTATTTTCATCCAAAATTTTCCTCATTGGAGTTTTAAATCTTTCCTATTTAAACTATTCATTTTAAAAAATGTAAATCCTACAAAGGGTCTTATATAGAAAAATAATAATACGGAGATAAAGATTAGCACAATTTGTGTTTTACTATCATTTTGTAAGCAGTATAAACATTATGAAAACCAATATAAATAGGAAAAATCAATGAAAATGACATGTTGAATTGAGACAAATAAGTTTTAAAAATATTGTAATGACCAATTTTAGAGTTGATGTTGAAAGACAAATGTGTAAACTTCTCATTTTAGATTAAAAATTTTGGCAAATTGATTTTGTAGTAAATGTGAATTTCAAGTTTTCTTTAAGTCCTGATCCATTGAGCTCGCTAAAGAAATGTTGCATTAAATATTGATTTCCTCATCATCAACATACCTCCAAACCCTTGAGGGACAATTTTCTTTTCACAGAATTTGGACCAACATCAGTTCTCATTCATCTTCTCCAAGACCAGCACAATCAAATCAATGCGAACACTTGACGAGTGGGAGAGTAGTTTAGAGGAGGAGAGTGACAGTGAGAAGAGAATGTTGTTTGATTTTTCTATAAATATGTTAAGAGCAAGGTGGAGGAAGAACCAGTGAACGGCAGAGAGTAGGGTAGAGGAGTTAGTTGAAGGGTGACGGAGCTAGGGGGCAAAGGGGGGGGGGGGGGGTATGGCTCCCCTAGCTTTTGCCAACATACCCTATATATAAGGCTTTTCATATTAGTTCCCCAACTTTTTCATATTTGAAACTAGTTCCTAACTTTTTATATTTAAAAATTACTTCCCAAATCTTTCATTTTTAAAATAATCTCCATATCTTTCATATTTGAAATTAGTTCTCCAAATATTCATATTTGAAGCTAGTCCTCTAAATCTTTCATATAGAAATAGTCCCCATATTTTTCATATTTTGAATTAAACCACCATATCTTTCATACACTCTTAAAGAGGAAGTTCCTTATCAACTTCTATACCCTGAAAAGGTCCTGATCGCGGTATACTTTAACAAGCTGTTGTTGATAGAATCAACGTTCAAAGAGAAGTTGAAAAAATGCCTACAAAGGAAATAAGAATTGAGTGCTGTCAGATTGTATCATCATGAGTTTTAAAAAGTGGGTAGCGAGTAATTTTCTCTCTACTTTATGTGATATTTGATTTATAACATTTATATCAGCTTAAACAATTAACCAACATGATATTTGATTGATAACATTTGCAAATTAATATCTCTTCTTATTGAACTCTATGGACTTAACTGATATTTGATTGATGACATCTATATCAGCTTCAATAATTAACCAACTTTACATGAGACATACGTGTAGGTTTTGAGAAATCACTTATAACAGGCTTTTAATTTTATCTTATATTGAAAAATACATATTAACTTCATCTGAGAAACCGTTCGAGTGTTGGACAACTTTTAGTCATACAAAACAATACTCTGCTAGCAAATGTCGGATATAATCTGAAAATAGATAAATAAACAATGTGAATTCATACAGCATTCTTTGGCATGGTTTTTTCCTTTTATATTTTAGAAGAAAATAATTTTTATAAAAATAATATATTTTAAAAATAATATATTTTAAAAATAATATATTTTAAAAATAATATATTTTAAAAATAATATATTTTAAAAATAATATATTTTAAAAATAATATATTTTAAAAATAATATATTTTAAAAATAATATATTTTAAAAATAATATATTTTAAAAATAATATATTTTAAAAATAATATATTTTAAAAATAATATATTTTAAAAATAATATATTTTAAAAATAATATATTTTAAAAATAATATATTTTAAAAATAATATATTTTAAAAATAATATATTTTAAAAATAATATATTTTAAAAATAATATATTTTAAAAATAATATATTTTAAAAATAATATATTTTAAAAATAATATATTTTAAAAATAATATATTTTAAAAATAATATATTTTAAAAATAATATATTTTAAAAATAATATATTTTAAAAATAATATATTTTAAAAATAATATATTTTAAAAATAATATATTTTAAAAATAATATATTTTAAAAATAATATATTTTAAAAATAATATATTTTAAAAATAATATATTTTAAAAATAATATATTTTAAAAATAATATATTTTAAAAATAATATATTTTAAAAATAATATATTTTAAAAATAATATATTTTAAAAATAATATATTTTAAAAATAATATATTTTAAAAATAATATATTTTAAAAATAATATATTTTAAAAATAATATATTTTAAAAATAATATATTTTAAAAATAATATATTTTAAAAATAATATATTTTAAAAATAATATATTTTAAAAATAATATATTTTAAAAATAATATATTTTAAAAATAATATATTTTAAAAATAATATATTTTAAAAATAATATATTTTAAAAATAATATATTTTAAAAATAATATATTTTAAAAATAATATATTTTAAAAATAATATATTTTAAAAATAATATATTTTAAAAATAATATATTTTAAAAATAATATATTTTAAAAATAATATATTTTAAAAATAATATATTTTAAAAATAATATATTTTAAAAATAATATATTTTAAAAATAATATATTTTAAAAATAATATATTTTAAAAATAATATATTTTAAAAATAATATATTTTAAAAATAATATATTTTAAAAATAATATATTTTAAAAATAATATATTTTAAAAATAATATATTTTAAAAATAATATATTTTAAAAATAATATATTTTAAAAATAATATATTTTAAAAATAATATATTTTAAAAATAATATATTTTAAAAATAATATATTTTAAAAATAATATATTTTAAAAATAATATATTTTAAAAATAATATATTTTAAAAATAATATATTTTAAAAATAATATATTTTAAAAATAATATATTTTAAAAATAATATATTTTAAAAATAATATATTTTAAAAATAATATATTTTAAAAATAATATATTTTAAAAATAATATATTTTAAAAATAATATATTTTAAAAATAATATATTTTAAAAATAATATATTTTAAAAATAATATATTTTAAAAATAATATATTTTAAAAATAATATATTTTAAAAATAATATATTTTAAAAATAATATATTTTAAAAATAATATATTTTAAAAATAATATATTTTAAAAATAATATATTTTAAAAATAATATATTTTAAAAATAATATATTTTAAAAATAATATATTTTAAAAATAATATATTTTAAAAATAATATATTTTAAAAATAATATATTTTAAAAATAATATATTTTAAAAATAATATATTTTAAAAATAATATATTTTAAAAATAATATATTTTAAAAATAATATATTTTAAAAATAATATATTTTAAAAATAATATATTTTAAAAATAATATATTTTAAAAATAATATATTTTAAAAATAATATATTTTAAAAATAATATATTTTAAAAATAATATATTTTAAAAATAATATATTTTAAAAATAATATATTTTAAAAATAATATATTTTAAAAATAATATATTTTAAAAATAATATATTTTAAAAATAATATATTTTAAAAATAATATATTTTAAAAATAATATATTTTAAAAATAATATATTTTAAAAATAATATATTTTAAAAATAATATATTTTAAAAATAATATATTTTAAAAATAATATATTTTAAAAATAATATATTTTAAAAATAATATATTTTAAAAATAATATATTTTAAAAATAATATATTTTAAAAATAATATATTTTAAAAATAATATATTTTAAAAATAATATATTTTAAAAATAATATATTTTAAAAATAATATATTTTAAAAATAATATATTTTAAAAATAATATATTTTAAAAATAATATATTTTAAAAATAATATATTTTAAAAATAATATATTTTAAAAATAATATATTTTAAAAATAATATATTTTAAAAATAATATATTTTAAAAATAATATATTTTAAAAATAATATATTTTAAAAATAATATATTTTAAAAATAATATATTTTAAAAATAATATATTTTAAAAATAATATATTTTAAAAATAATATATTTTAAAAATAATATATTTTAAAAACGCCGTAAAGCGAGTCGACGAACCCATGAAGTGAGTCGGCGAGGCGCATTTGTGCCGAACGACGCTGGCCGTGGAGAAAACCCGACGACGGCTCAACGAGGCGAAGTTGGCTAAATTCAAACGCTGACGAGACGGAATCAACCGCATTTAGTCCGCCGATGCAAACGAACCGCTTGAGCTCGAAGTTGATCGACACGGACTCAACACAATGGCGACATCACCGAGCAAAACTAAGCCCTAAGACCAAGAATCGACGAAGAATCGACGAAGAATCGACGAAGAATCGACGAAGAATCGACGAAGAATCGACGAAGAATCGACGAAGAATCGACGAAGAATCGACGAAGAATCGACGAAGAATCGACGAAGAATCGACGAAGAATCGACGAAGAATCGACGAAGAATCGACGAAGAATCGACGAAGAATCGACGAAGAATCGACGAAGAATCGACGAAGAATCGACGAAGAATCGACGAAGAATCGACGAAGAATCGACGAAGAATCGACGAAGAATCGACGAAGAATCGACGAAGAATCGACGAAGAATCGACGAAGAATCGACGAAGAATCGACGAAGAATCGACGAAGAATCGACGAAGAATCGACGAAGAATCGACGAAGAATCGACGAAGAATCGACGAAGAATCGACGAAGAATCGACGAAGAATCGACGAAGAATCGACGAAGAATCGACGAAGAATCGACGAAGAATCGACGAAGAATCGACGAAGAATCGACGAAGAATCGACGAAGAATCGACGAAGAATCGACGAAGAATCGACGAAGAATCGACGAAGAATCGACGAAGAATCGACGAAGAATCGACGAAGAATCGACGAAGAATCGACGAAGAATCGACGAAGAATCGACGAAGAATCGACGAAGAATCGACGAAGAATCGACGAAGAATCGACGAAGAATCGACGAAGAATCGACGAAGAATCGACGAAGAATCGACGAAGAATCGACGAAGAATCGACGAAGAATCGACGAAGAATCGACGAAGAATCGACGAAGAATCGACGAAGAATCGACGAAGAATCGACGAAGAATCGACGAAGAATCGACGAAGAATCGACGAAGAATCGACGAAGAATCGACGAAGAATCGACGAAGAATCGACGAAGAATCGACGAAGAATCGACGAAGAATCGACGAAGAATCGACGAAGAATCGACGAAGAATCGACGAAGAATCGACGAAGAATCGACGAAGAATCGACGAAGAATCGACGAAGAATCGACGAAGAATCGACGAAGAATCGACGAAGAATCGACGAAGAATCGACGAAGAATCGACGAAGAATCGACGAAGAATCGACGAAGAATCGACGAAGAATCGACGAAGAATCGACGAAGAATCGACGAAGAATCGACGAAGAATCGACGAAGAATCGACGAAGAATCGACGAAGAATCGACGAAGAATCGACGAAGAATCGACGAAGAATCGACGAAGAATCGACGAAGAATCGACGAAGAATCGACGAAGAATCGACGAAGAATCGACGAAGAATCGACGAAGAATCGACGAAGAATCGACGAAGAATCGACGAAGAATCGACGAAGAATCGACGAAGAATCGACGAAGAATCGACGAAGAATCGACGAAGAATCGACGAAGAATCGACGAAGAATCGACGAAGAATCGACGAAGAATCGACGAAGAATCGACGAAGAATCGACGAAGAATCGACGAAGAATCGACGAAGAATCGACGAAGAATCGACGAAGAATCGACGAAGAATCGACGAAGAATCGACGAAGAATCGACGAAGAATCGACGAAGAATCGACGAAGAATCGACGAAGAATCGACGAAGAATCGACGAAGAATCGACGAAGAATCGACGAAGAATCGACGAAGAATCGACGAAGAATCGACGAAGAATCGACGAAGAATCGACGAAGAATCGACGAAGAATCGACGCAAGCGGTGATCCCGAAAATAGAGATCCTCGTGTTTGTTCACAAAAGGAAGAGAGTTGTAATTTTCGCTTTCATTGTACCAAATATAAAGGCATTTTCTTTGTTTGAAATTTTGTTGTAGGCCAACGGCCGCATTAACGAAGTTCAAACGAGCAATGAATAACAAACCAACTTTCCCCGCGAACAAGCCGGGCGACCACAAGAGCCAACGGCTTCAACAAAGAAGCCGCCGTGGTCGCAACCGCTGATCCCGATCCCGGCCATCGAGGAGGTCGAAGTTCGAAGTTCGACCGTAAGAAGTATGAAGAATACCTCTCCTCCTCGCCCGCATCCGCCTCCCCGAAGTCCAAGATGGTCTCCGCCGCAAGGAAGACCCGATCGGCCTCGGATGCGGAGGCGAAAATCCACCACCACCGCCAAGACCGCAGACAACGGTGGTTCCTCGCCCTAACAACGGCCAAACCTTCGTAATCGCTGCCTTCATTGTGGGATCGATTCCGCCAATGGCGCTGTGACTCTCCAAGAGAGCCCGCCGAGGCGACGCCACCGGGCGAAACAATTAGCCCAGCGAAAGAGTCAATGGATGGGGTCCGCTATGAGGCGGATCTAAGATCCAAGTTGACTCGTGAGGTTGAAGTTCGAGATCGTAGCCGCATTCCTACAGCCGGCGACGAATGAATGGGTCCGAAGTCAAACGGAATCGCTCCACGCCAGAACGATCCGAAGCGCCGCGCCTCGCTAGCACGGCTTTGGTGCAACAAGCCCGCGAAGTTGAAGAGGGAGGCGCCCGAAGTCGCCGACAATCAGCTAGCTCGAAGCCCAAGTCCGCCGAGGCTTCAACTTCGACGAACCCAAAGATCCAAGCCTAGCTCGCCGCGAGCCAACTCCTCCGTGCTCAAATCGAAATTGTGAGCACTTCAACAAAGTGGCATCGACGCCGGTTACCTCCGGTGTCTCCACCCAAATTCCGTGAAGCCAACTCTCGCCACGACCAGCGGGCTTCCGTTAAGGATCGCCTAGGTCCGCTAAAGGAATCACGGGTCACTCGACACGGGAGTCGCACCCACAAAGGCAAGAAGAAACCTGCACTGCCGCGACCGCTTCAAATCAAGTCCGAGAGCCCGCCGAGGCGACGCCACCGGGCGAAACAATTAGCCAGCGAAAGAGTCAATGGATGGGGTCCGCTATGAGGCGGATCTAAGATCCAAGTTGACTCGAGGTTGAAGTTCGAGATCGTAGCCGATTCCTACAGCCGGCGACGAATGAATGGGTCCGAAGTCAAACGGAATCGCTCCACGCCAGAACGATCCGAAGCGCCGCGCCTCGCTAGCACGGCTTTGGTGCAACAAGCCCGCGAAGTTGAAGAGGGAGGCGCCCGAAGTCGCCGACAATCAGCTAGCTCGAAGCCCAAGTCCGCCGAGGCTTCAACTTCGACGAACCCAAAGATCCAAGCCTAGCTCGCCGGCGAGCCAACTCCTCCGTGCTCAAATCGAAATTGTGAGCACTTCAACAAAAGTGGCATCGACGCCGAAGTTACCTCCGGTGTCTGCACCCAAATTTCCGGCGAAGCCAACTCTCGCCACGACCAGCAGGCTTCCCGTTAAGGATCGCCTAGGTCCGCTAAAGGAATCACGGGTCACTCGACACGGGAGTCGCACCCACAAAGGCAAGAAGAAACCCGCAATGCCGCGACCGCTTCAAATCGAAGTCCGAGAGCCCGTCGAGGATTCACACTCGCGATGGCGTACGTCGCGGCGAGTGACTTATGAAAGGCCTATTTGTTCTCAGAAGGAGACGCTCTCATCTGACGATGACAACGTTATACCTGCGAAGTTGTGCCAACACACGATAGGTTGCTCCGTATTCATACCGACGAAGTTGTACTATCGCGGCCGGGGTACAAGTAAATCCCGAAGAGGAACGCCGTAATCAAACATGCCTTGCTTGTGCTCAAACCGATCAAGGCGTGTTATCGAGTGCAACCGCACTAAAACGACCGAAAAGGCGCCGGTCTTTGATAGGCTCGCACGAATGCCCGAACCCAAGTCAAGACGCTCAGAAGAAAAGATGGGCTGCATGCATGAATTGCCGAAGTGTTACCATCAATATGACCAGCAGAGGGACGCCGTCACGCGTCGCTCCCGGCATCGCAACGAATGACTCGATTGCGGTCCGGACTGTTAGACGACCCAATTATCGCAAGATGCGTAGGATTACCCTCGATGATGAAGTGTCGGATGTCGGCTCCGCAATGGCTTCGATAATACAATTTCCAAAGATAGGACAACCTCGCCGCTCATGATCGCCGGAACAAGTATCCCGTGATGCTTGAAGAGGCCCTAACCAAGCAAAAGGACAACTTTAAGCTTGAATGGAACCGCCATGCAGCCAGATGAGAACAATGCATGACCAATGATCCAGCGATAATGAACCGCCAAGGCGAGCCAAGTCGCCGCAATAATGTCAACTTAATGATAGCGACACGGACAGGAAGGAGGCCAAAACGTAGGTGATCGTGGCCGCCAAAGAAAACGCTAGCGATAACACCGCCATTCCTCCCCAAGTTTACCCGAACGGAGACGAGGGGAAAATGAGAAAATAAAGACCTCGAGAGCAAAATCAATACTTTGATTTCCGCCAAGAGGTAAAGAAGACGGTATACCATGTCCTTACCCAAGGGAGTGGGAATCAATCCGTATCCGACAAAATTCAACCTCATCAACTTTACACCGCTTGACGGAAGGGATCGCCCACTCAAAGACTTGATCTACTTCAAGTCTCATCTAGGTGTTATCTCCGCAACGAGCCCTTGATGGTTCGGTCATTCGCTGGCACCCTTCGTGGAGCCGCCGATTGGTACCGCCTCAAACCGTGGAGCGCTAATAGCCGGATGATATGGAGGCCATGTTTCTCACCAATTTCTTCGACGATGACACCGAGGTATCCATCGGTTCTTTGTTGGACGAGAAACGTAAAGACGGGAAACAAAGGATAACTTCGCCAAGAGGTTCGTAAATAAGGCAATGAATTGCCGAGACCGATAACGGAGAAGTTCATTCTCCAAACTTGTCATAGCAACCTGTCATTGGACGGTTGGAAGCAATGGGAACCGCACCGCCCGAGACCCGGAAAGATTTAAGGATACGTGGAGAGCAAGCCGAGCGATTCCCGAGGAGGAAGAAAGCGGAGAGAGGTCACCTATGGTAGATGCTCACAAGCGTAACTTTGTCCCCGTGGCAAAGGTAAAGCGCCGCAAAGTCTCAGACGCTAATCAAACGCTCGAATCGCAACCACAACAGCAGCCGCAACAACGCGGCACCACAAAGAATCGCAGCCTCAATGGCCAACAAACTCGTAATCGAAACCATCCGGTTCGAGGTTTCCCAAGACTTACTCGCTCAAGGACGAGGAAGTTCCGCATCTTCAAATACCTTCGAAAACAACAAAATCCGCTTGCCCCAATTGTAAACCAAGAGGAGGCAAACAAGGTTACAGATCCTGGCATCGGCTTACCACGTATGTACATCATCCTACAAAGTTCGCTACCATCTCAAGGACAAGATTCGTGCCTTGATCGATGTTGGAGTCATTACTCCAAAACCCTCTAAAGAGAAGAAGGTGGGAGCAAATGCGCCTCTATAAGCTTCGGATCAGTTCCTTCGATTGGTTCCAACCGACGCCAGCCAGAAGGTAGGAATGAAGATGGTGAATGAAGATCCTCACGGCAACGAAGAAGGGGCTCGCATCACACACGACAAAGAACGGAGAAATCCTTTGGGTCCACCCCGACTTGCCGGAAGACGATCAAGGACTACATCCTCGGCCATAAAGAAGTCCAAGGGAAAAGGCAAGCTATGCCATGCTGCTTCAACAATTCCAGAGAAGAATGATGAAAAAGTAGCCACCTTCCAATTTCCTGAAGAGGAGATCAAGTCTTCGCTACTAGGAGCGGACACTAATATAGCTACAAATATCCTGAGGCTCCAAATCCAAACGCTAAGACACCGCCGAGCCGGGTGACCACGACTCCTCTCACTCGTGCGAGAAAGAAAAAGCACCAAGCAAAGGAGAAACACCTCAGTCCGTGAAGCTCAACTCCGGCAACCCGATTCAATCGCCTGACAGAGGGATAGACCGAACATCGGCTCTCCATACCGCTGACGCCATGGCCCAGCTTGGCGAACATCCCGCCGTAATAACCTCTATGAGTTGCTCCGATTGTCAAAGGAAACCCGAAGCTCTACAAGAAGCTCGGCCGACTCAAGTGTTTCTCACTCAGTTAAGCCGATTCGGAAGAATCGCACAACAATGCAACTTGGCAACCAAGCACTTCCCTGCATTACTTTTACAAAGGAGGATATGCACGAGATTCCAAGCACGATCGGCCGCTATACTTCACCGTATATTGGCTCTAGTGAAGTTAACCGATCCAAGTCGATCCGGTTCCACAGGAGCATTATGCCCTCGCCTCATGTATCACCTTGAATCCCCGCCGAAGTCGGCATCAACAGCACAATGATCTATGGGTTTAACACCGGTCTCGGCCGCTTGGTAAGATCGGATAAAGTGCCGATGGGGATTTAAAGTCCAAGTCACCGCTATGTGATTGACGCAGACTTCCTATAACTTATTGTTGGGTCGACCTTGGATCCACGGTAACGCTATAGTCCCATCTACTCTTCATCGTTGTCTCAAATATGTAGACACGAATAATGAGGTCAAGACGGTGGTCGCGACAAACACCGCTTAAGGGGTGGAGAATTATTTTATCGATTCTCTCCTCTACGGTAATGAGTCCAAATCAATCATCGCCCAAGGCACGGACAGCGTGAAGAAGCCGATTCAAGCCGCTTGATTATAGTGGTGGTTTTGTTTTAAAAGACATTGTACCCCTTGTAATCAATCTTGACGATGAAGAATCATCGATGAACATTGTAATTGGCAAATTGCCGATGAATCAATAAATGACGATTTAGAGTACCCTTTGTCTTTGAATGATGTAATGACAGTTTATACAACGATCCGAGTTGCACTTACCAACTCGGTCTTCTTGCTTTACACAAAAGCAATTCCAAGACTCCTTTGGGACAACACTCGCCATCCCACCTAAGATCAAGTATTGAAAAGACTTGGTTTACGGAAAAGGAGAGGCAGCTCCAACGAATCATTTCTTAGAAGAAGATGAAGATGACAACGGCCTATCCTCAACACATTCAGATATAGTCCAGACACCGGGTATCATGAAGAAGTGGGGTACGACTTGACACAAGGAGAAGGTCTATGTTTCGGCGAGGTCCTCGAGTCCCTCCTAAAGCGCATATGTCCCAAAAGGGAAGCCGATAATTACTATGCATTTAGAAGGGGATTGGGATACTAATCCTCCTCGAAGATGAATGCTCTGGTGATTGATAATAATCCACCGATGAGGGAGACGGACATTCGTCGACTCTTCGCTTGGGATTCGACACCACTTCTGAGAAGCTTTCAAGGCTTTAATGTCAAATATGGCTACGATCGATCCTGCTACTGTTGAGAGTGATGCAGACATGCCAACATGGGAAGACCCATGGATCCATCAACTCCAAGAGCAGTTTGGGGATAGGTTCGAACAAAGAGAACCCCCCACTAAGGACGAGGTAGTCCAGGTTAATATGGGTGATGAAGAGCATCCTAAACTCATAAACATCAGCAATACTCTCCCCTTGGAAGAAAAGGAAGAGTTGATTGCCCTAATCAGGGAGTATATCGATGTATTCGCCTGGAGTTACGAGGACATGCCAGGACTCGACCCTAATGTGGCAACACATCGCCTCAACATCAAGGCGGATGTCAAACCCGCCAAGCAACAAAGAAGACGGTTTCGTCCACAAATATTGGAGGCAATTGTTGACGAAGTGAAGAAACTCATAGAATCGGGATTCATCAAGGAAATTCAACATCCGGATTGGGTGGCGAATATAGTCCCGGTCATGAAGAAAAATGGGTCGATTAGGATCTGTGTCGACTACAGAGATCTGAACGCTGCTTGCCCAAAAGACGACTTCCCTCTTCCAATCACCGATGTCATAGTCGACAATACGTGTGGATTTGAAAGAATGTCGTTCATGGATGGTTTCTCGGGGTATAATCAAATCAAGATGCACCCCGATGACGCCAAACACACAGCGTTCAGAACGCCCATCGGTATATTTTGCTACACGGTCATGCCATTTGGCTTAAAGAACGCCGGCGCAACATACCAGCGAGCAATGACGGAGATTTTCCAAGATCATCTCCGGAAAACGGTCGAATGCTACGTCGACGACTTAGTCGTAAAAAGCCGTGACAAAGGAGATCACATCAAAGATCTTAGAACGGTATTCGAGCTCATGCGAACTCATCAGCTAAAGATGAATCCTGCCAAATCCTTCCTTGGAATGTCCAGTGGCAAGTTCCTCGGTTTCGTCGTCACCGACAAAGGAATCCACGTCGATCCTGACAAAGTGAAGGCGATTCAAGAATTGCAACCTCCGAGAAATCTGAGAGAACTCAGGGGGTTACAAGGACGATTGGCGTACATCCGACGGTTCATATCGAACCTATCCGAAGTGCCACCGCTCCAAGTTGAACAAGAAGGGCGTGTCGTTTATTTGGGACGACGCATGTCAGAAAGCGTTTGAAGAGATAAAATCGTATCTCGCTAAACCTCCCGTTCTTGTTGCACCGCAGTCGGGAAAACCGTTCCTGATCTACGTCAAGGCAACGGATCACTCGTTACTTTACTCGCGAGACGACGACATACGGTCACGTAACAGCAGTATTACCTGAGCCGAACATTGGTCGGCGCTGAGTCTCGATACCCAATGGTCGAGAAGCAGTGCCTTGCATTAGTGTTCGCAATTCAGAAAATGCGATACTATTTGGTCGGACAGACGATTTATGTTATCTCTAACGTAAATCCGGTCCGAATATTTATGACCCAGCCGGCTTCAATGAGTTGGCGTTTGGCGAAATGGGCCTTGCTCTTGTCCCAATATGACTTGCACTTCAAACAACAAAAGTCGGTCAAAGGACAAGCGATTTGCGATCTCTTGGCTGCCAACCCGACAACGGACGCAGTGAAGCTATATGATGATCTCCCGGATGAAGTTCAGGAAGTCAACACTACATCGCACCAACAAATATGGCGATTGTATTTTGACGGAGCTTCTCGGGCCACTAATGTGGCAAGTACCCCCGGATGTTCTAAAATCTCCGCTGGAGTCGGAGTTGTCTTGATTTCCCCGGGGAATCATGTCATGCCCGTGCTTATTCACTCACCAACCTCGCTCCAATAACGAGTCAATACAACGCGCTACTTATCGGACTTAGCTTCGCCAAAGAGCCGGGGTCAATATCTCGCCGCACGGAGATTCACAACCGATAGTTAAGCAGTTCGTGGTGACTACGGTCGAACTGATCTAATCCCTATCATCGATAGTTGTTGAAATGGCGGACTCATTCAAGAATTCTTCATCGAATATATCCCACGCCCAAAACGCCACGCAGATGCACCGGGCGGCGTTAGTCGGTCGTTAGCACAACCTTCCGAGACCGAGCAACTAGTTACGGCCAGACTCACCAACTCTTCGTACCATTATACGATGAGGCACAAGAAGGTAAGGGGTAGTTACCAAAGAAGTACACGCAACCCAAACCAAGTTGGAGCCCCGAGATTGGCTTTCCTATCATCGATTCGTCTTACATGGTATTCTACCGTAAGACGGAAGGAGAGAGAGTCAATCCGCGAAGAGCTCCAAGATTCTTTTACGACACGTAAACCCGTGATGCTATATCGCCGGGGTACGATGGTCTTTACTCGATGCCTCTCAAACAAAGAGGCGTAAGAGGTCCTTCGAAGCACACGAAGGTGAATGTGGTGCGCACCACCGGTCCCAAACTATACGATCGAATCGGAGAATGGGCTACTTTTGGCCCACAATGATTAATGACGCAATGAGCACGCCGAAATGCCATGCGTGTCAAATTCCGCAAATTATATGCATCAGCCGCCAGAGCAGCTGCATCCTTCGGCCACATCCTGGCCATTCGAGACATGGGGAATGGACGTTGTAGGTCCCATTTTTCCTCCGTCAGTTAAAGGAGATCGGTTTATTCTAGCGATCACCGACTACTTCTCCAAGTGGGTCAAGCAATCCCACTAAAGAGGTCAAGGCGAAAGTACCGCCGCCGATTCATCAAACACCATGTCATCTATCGACATGGTGTCCCAAGACGGATCGTGCATGACAACGGTCCCCAATTTATCAGCAATTCCTTCATCAGGTTTTGCGAAAAATTCAAGATACAAGATGTCTCGTCGATGTTCTATAATCCAAAGAAATAATGGGTTAGCTGAGGCGTTCAACAAGACGATCATCAAGATTTTGTCGAAGCTTGTGAAGAATAACAAGCGAGACTGGGATGATAAACTCGGAGAAGCACTCTGGGCATATCGCACAACGGTACGTACGCCGACAGGAGCTACCCCGTACTCTCTGGTCTACGGGTGTGAAGCAATTCTCCCGTTGGAAATCCAGATTCCGTCACTTCGCGTCGCCCTTGCAACAGAGATGACGACCGAAGAACAACATCAAAAACGCCTCGAAGAACTTGAGATGTTAGATGAGAAGCGCCTGGAGGCTCAACAATGCATTGAGTTCTATCAAGCTAGAATGTCGAGGGCTTTCAACAAGAAAGTTCGACAGAGAACCTTTAAGGAGGGAGATCTCGTCCTCGCTGCTAGGCGACCGATAATCCTCACCTCTAAAAAGAAAGGTAAATTCGAACCCAAATGGGAAGGACCGTTTATAATAGACACGGTCTATTCAAACGGTGCATATCGCCTTATCACACAGACGGCGACCGCAATTAATGCCGATAAATGGGAAGTTTCTGAAAAAGTATTATCCTTAATACATTCAGGATAACCCGTTTTGATGGGAAGTTCCTCAGAGAATATCTCACTCATTTTCATGAGGATAACCCTAAGTTATTGTGTTTTCCTCCAAAATTCTCTCACCGATCAAATTCATTGACGGTGGGCCCACTAAAATCTCCCGGTCCAACCACCAAGAAATTCCCTCTCGATTTCTTCCACTAACGAGGTCCACTTTCAGATTCTGGTTAGCAATCCTACAAAAGCGAAAGCTACCCATACCCTTCCAAGATTCTCGGAGTGGAGACCCCACTCTTAGTTTCTCATCGGGAAATAGAATACATTCTTCCTTTCCCACCTTCACCTGGAGATAGGACATATCCTTCCTCTTCAGAAGCAAGAGATAGAATACATTCTTCCTCTCTTGTCTTAGATTCTGAGTGGAGATCCCACTCTTAGTTTCATCTTTCAAGATTCTCAAGATGGAGATCCCATTTTCAGTCTCTTTCACTGAAACAGACAAAAATCCTTCCTTTCCAAAGACCCTGAGATAGGAGACAAGATCCTCCTTCCTCTCCATCAATAAGAGATAGGATACAAAACCTTCCTCTCTTATTTCAAATTCGTGAGCACCTGGAGATAGGACACAAAACCTTCCTCTCCACTGGCAAGAGATAGGATACGAAATCTTCCTCTCTTGTTCATCCCTTACTCTGAGATAGGAGACAAGATCCTCCTTCCTCTCCATCAATAAGAGATAGAATACATTCTTCCTTTCCCACCTCAATCAACCTTACGCCGTTCAACCCTTCTCCGGTCAAAGAAGGGGCCAAGATTCATCTTGGGGTATTTTATCCCAAGCCTAAGAAGGGATAAAGCCAACGCCACACGCTGCTGTCGGTTTAGTCTTTCTCCGATTGAAGAAGACACCGAGTTCGATTCGGGGCATTTTATCCCAAGCCTAAGAAGGGATAAAGCCAACGCCACACGCTGCTGTCGGTTTAGTCTTTCTCCGATTGAAGAAGACACCGAGTTCGATTCGGGGCATTTTATCCCAAGCCTAAGAAGGGATAAAGCCAACGCCACACGCTGTCGGTTTAGTCTTTCTCCGATTGAAGAAGACACCGAGTTCGATTCGGGGCATTTTATCCCAAGCCTAAGAAGGGATAAAGCCAACGCCACACGCTGCTGTCGGTTTAGTCTTTCTCCGATTGAAGAAGACACCGAGTTCGATTCGGGGCATTTTATCCCAAGCCTAAGAAGGGATAAAGCCAACGCCACACGCTGCTGTCGGTTTAGTCTTTCTCCGATTGAAGAAGACACCGAGTTCGATTCGGGGCATTTTATCCCAAGCCTAAGAAGGGATAAAGCCAACGCCACACGCTGTCGGTTTAGTCTTTCTCCGATTGAAGAAGACACCGAGTTCGATTCGGGGCATTTTATCCCAAGCCTAAGAAGGGATAAAGCCAACGCCACACGCTGTCGGTTTAGTCTTTCTCCGATTGAAGAAGACACCGAGTTCGATTCGGGGCATTTTATCCCAAGCCTAAGAAGGGATAAAGCCAACGCCACACGCTGCTGTCGGTTTAGTCTTTCTCCGATTGAAGAAGACACCGAGTTCGATTCGGGGCATTTTATCCCAAGCCTAAGAAGGGATAAAGCCAACGCCACACGCTGCTGTCGGTTTAGTCTTTCTCCGATTGAAGAAGACACCGAGTTCGATTCGGGGCATTTTATCCCAAGCCTAAGAAGGGATAAAGCCAACGCCACACGCTGCTGTCGGTTTAGTCTTTCTCCGATTGAAGAAGACACCGAGTTCGATTCGGGGCATTTTATCCCAAGCCTAAGAAGGGATAAAGCCAACGCCACACGCTGCTGTCGGTTTAGTCTTTCTCCGATTGAAGAAGACACCGAGTTCGATTCGGGGCATTTTATCCCAAGCCTAAGAAGGGATAAAGCCAACGCCACACGCTGCTGTCGGTTTAGTCTTTCTCCGATTGAAGAAGACACCGAGTTCGATTCGGGGCATTTTATCCCGGCCTAAGAAGGGATAAAGCCAACGCCACACGCTGTCGGTTTAGTCTTTCTCCGATTGAAGAAGACACCGAGTTCGATTCGGGGCATTTTATCCCAAGCCTAAGAAGGGATAAAGCCAACGCCACACGCTGTCGGTTTAGTCTTTCTCCGATTGAAGAAGACACCGAGTTCGATTCGGGGCATTTTATCCCAAGCCTAAGAAGGGATAAAGCCAACGCCACACGCTGCTGTCGGTTTAGTCTTTCTCCGATTGAAGAAGACACCGAGTTCGATTCGGGGCATTTTATCCCGGCCTAAGAAGGGATAAAGCCAACGCCACACGCTGCTGTCGGTTTAGTCTTTCTCCGATTGAAGAAGACACCGAGTTCGATTCGGGGCATTTTATCCCGGCCTAAGAAGGGATAAAGCCAACGCCACACGCTGTCGGTTTAGTCTTTCTCCGATTGAAGAAGACACCGAGTTCGATTCGGGGCATTTTATCCCAAGCCTAAGAAGGGATAAAGCCAACGCCACACGCTGCTGTCGGTTTAGTCTTTCTCCGATTGAAGAAGACACCGAGTTCGATTCGGGGCATTTTATCCCGGCCTAAGAAGGGATAAAGCCAACGCCACACGCTGCTGTCGGTTTAGTCTTTCTCCGATTGAAGAAGACACCGAGTTCGATTCGGGGCATTTTATCCCGGCCTAAGAAGGGATAAAGCCAACGCCACACGCTGCTGTCGGTTTAGTCTTTCTCCGATTGAAGAAGACACCGAGTTCGATTCGGGGCATTTTATCCCGGCCTAAGAAGGGATAAAGCCAACGCCACACGCTGTCGGTTTAGTCTTTCTCCGATTGAAGAAGACACCGAGTTCGATTCGGGGCATTTTATCCCAAGCCTAAGAAGGGATAAAGCCAACGCCACACGCTGCTGTCGGTTTAGTCTTTCTCCGATTGAAGAAGACACCGAGTTCGATTCGGGGCATTTTATCCCGGCCTAAGAAGGGATAAAGCCAACGCCACACGCTGCTGTCGGTTTAGTCTTTCTCCGATTGAAGAAGACACCGAGTTCGATTCGGGGCATTTTATCCCAAGCCTAAGAAGGGATAAAGCCAACGCCACACGCTGTCGGTTTAGTCTTTCTCCGATTGAAGAAGACACCGAGTTCGATTCGGGGCATTTTATCCCGGCCTAAGAAGGGATAAAGCCAACGCCACACGCTGCTGTCGGTTTAGTCTTTCTCCGATTGAAGAAGACACCGAGTTCGATTCGGGGCATTTTATCCCGGCCTAAGAAGGGATAAAGCCAACGCCACACGCTGTCGGTTTAGTCTTTCTCCGATTGAAGAAGACACCGAGTTCGATTCGGGGCATTTTATCCCGGCCTAAGAAGGGATAAAGCCAACGCCACACGCTGCTGTCGGTTTAGTCTTTCTCCGATTGAAGAAGACACCGAGTTCGATTCGGGGCATTTTATCCCGGCCTAAGAAGGGATAAAGCCAACGCCACACGCTGCTGTCGGTTTAGTCTTTCTCCGATTGAAGAAGACACCGAGTTCGATTCGGGGCATTTTATCCCGGCCTAAGAAGGGATAAAGCCAACGCCACACGCTGCTGTCGGTTTAGTCTTTCTCCGATTGAAGAAGACACCGAGTTCGATTCGGGGCATTTTATCCCGGCCTAAGAAGGGATAAAGCCAACGCCACACGCTGTCGGTTTAGTCTTTCTCCGATTGAAGAAGACACCGAGTTCGATTCGGGGCATTTTATCCCAAGCCTAAGAAGGGATAAAGCCAACGCCACACGCTGCTGTCGGTTTAGTCTTTCTCCGATTGAAGAAGACACCGAGTTCGATTCGGGGCATTTTATCCCGGCCTAAGAAGGGATAAAGCCAACGCCACACGCTGTCGGTTTAGTCTTTCTCCGATTGAAGAAGACACCGAGTTCGATTCGGGGCATTTTATCCCGGCCTAAGAAGGGATAAAGCCAACGCCACACGCTAAGCTGCCAAGAATGGGACTCGGACTCAATCTTCGGATGTTCTTCCAGCCGCTTAGCCCTACTCCAAATAGGATTACGAGTATAAACTAGTTCCTAACGAAGTTCCCGGAGAATATTACCATATTCTTAAGGATAACTCGATAACCCTCAATTTCCTCCCACGTGGGACCTCAAGGAGGATAAAATTCGACGAGGCTTATATCGACGCCGACAACGCTCTACCGAAGGACTCCTCCCATCAGACGCGCCGATTCATGCATCCCCACCGAGGGCCTACCAATCAACAATTGGGAAGAATACCTCCCACCGTGGATGAACACACCGCAACGAAGTAATGCAAGAGCGACGCCAACCAACGAAGTCGTCGACGAAGGATTCACCGATCAACGGTTCGATCCATCAAGAATTCCCGATCAACGGAGGAACCTCGATGGTCAATTGGACGACAATCCACCGACACGAGTCAACAAAGAATGAACTCAATTAGCTACGCTTGAAATTCGACAACGGTCAAGCAATAAATGCAAAGATCAAGAACACCCCGTGTATCCTACAAAGCACCGGAGAACCCGAGAGAATTGGAGGAATCAAATCTGGAGCCAACCTCAAAAGAAATTCATCTATCGACTTCGGTCGAGATTTCGACAACGGTCGACAAAAATGCAAGATCGTAATACCTTCAGAATCCTACAAAGCACCGGAAAGATCAAGGGAATGGAGAGATCAAACGCCGTGGTCATTCACAAGTCCTATCACGCCAATTAAAGAGTGAAGGGCTCATCATGTCCAAAGCATCCCGCACTCATCAAGAATCGACCGAGACGCTTTGGAGGGGTATCTGTGGCGTTAAAATTGCTTATCGCATTCAACAAGACTCGTAAACGGTGGGTTGATAACCGACGATCCATCCGACGGCGCGACCTTAACGCCGCCGACGGATTACGCCGCAAAACGATAAAGCGAGTCGACGAACCCATGAAGTGAGTCGGCGAGGCGCATTTGCCAGCCGAACGACGCTGGCCGTGGAGAAAACCCGACGACGGCTCAACGAGGCGAAGTTGGCTAAATTCAAACGCTGACGAGACGGAATCAACCGTACTTAGTCCGTCGATGCAAACGAACCGCTTGAGCTCGAAAGTTGATCGGACACGGACTCGAACACAATGGCGACATCACCGAGCAAAACTAAGCCCTAAGACCAAGAATCGACGGAGAGTCGACGGAAAACGACGCCGAGACACCATCCCAGCGCCGACGCACTCCTGCCAGTGGCCAAGGTGGCTCGGCCACTTTGGCCGAGCCACCTCGCCAACTTGGCCGAGGTGGCTCGGCCACTTTGGCCGAGCCACCTCGCCAACTTGGCCGAGGTGGCTCGGCCACTTTGGCCGAGCCACCTCGGCCACCATGGCCGAGCCACCTCGCCAACTTGGCCGAGGTGCTCGGCCAAGTGGCCGAGCCACCGGTCGCTACAAGACCCCTTTTGTTTTTGTATAAATAGGGGGGGGGGTCTTGCTCATTCAAAGGTCGGATTTTTGGGATTTGAGGATTTGGCTTTGGCTTTGAGGCGGATTTTCGAGGAGTTTCGAAGAATTCTCACGAGATCCACGAGCCGCCAACGCTGCCCGAAAGCACCGCAGTACAAGTCCATCGACGCCGATCCACAAATCGCGGGTAAGAAAACTCGGTCGAACTACGATACCCTCTAGGTTAAGCTTCGCCTTAATCTCGTGGATAGCGCCGGATTTCTCCTTGTAGATCTCACCCGCCCGGCGATCCTCTCCTTCGTGAGTGTGATCCCCGCAGCGATCCTCTCCTTCGTGAGTGTGATCCTCAGCGCTTCGCTTCGTGGAACGAGCCCTCTACATCTGTAGTTCCAACCCGGGTTTACACCAGGATCGGAATTGCGCGGTAGTCCACGGACGAACAAAAAGTCCCCGACACAGGCAAAGAACCCACGCAAGCGAGGATCCCGGAAAATAGAGATCCTCGTGTTTGTTCACAAAAGGAAGAGAGTTGTAATTTTCGTTTTCATTGTACGCCTGAAATATAAAGGCATTTTCTTTGTTTGAAATTTTGTTGTAGGCCAACGAAGCTGTACACGAGTTCAAACAAGCAATGAATAACAAACCAACTTTCCCCGCGAACACATAATAGCGTACATGTATTGCGTTCCAGGATAAGATACCAACACTTGGTGGAGTAACTGTGGACCCATAATATTTGTTATTAGGAATTTTCCTCTTGAACGTTGAGTAACACCTTGATTAAAAGTTGATTTTCTTACACCTTTGAACAAAATGATGCAGATGGTATTTTCTTGGTAGAAGTGGACAGACTTTTAAGGCTTGGAGGTTATTTTGTTTGGACTTTCAGTTTCAAACACCCAATAGATCTCTACCTAACAAAGAAAATAAAAAGAAATGGACACAAATTCAGGACTTTGCTGAGAACCTCTGCTGTATATGTTGTCACAACAAGCTGAAAAGTTGTATGGAAGAAACAAGCAAAAAGAAATGCTACGGTTCTAGGTATGAAGACATAACATAATATATTTGATTTGATAACAACTAAATGTTATTGGTTCATCTAACTTGTTGGCATGTTATATAGGACTAGTATATAACGATAATTGCTTTTTATTATAACTAATGATTTTTAGAGGGCTATTTGTAATTCTAAGATTTTGAATCTACTATTTGTAGATTTGAAATATTCACATATTTTATAACTTTTAAATTTTTGAGGGTGTTTATTACAAATTTAAAAGTTTTGGGTGTTTTTACAAAATCTAAAATTTTAGGGGCCTCTTGCAATTTATAGATTTTTATTTTAGGTTTGAAATTTTCAAGCTTTAAATTTTAGGGGCCTCTTGCAATTTATAGATTTTTATTTTAGGTTTGAAATTTTCAAGCTTTTCCTATAAGTTTTAAATTTTTGAGGGTGTTTATTACAAATTTAAAAGTTTTGGGTGTTTTTACAAAATCTAAAATTTTAGGGGCCTCTTGCAATTTATAGATTTTTATTTTAGGTTTGAAATTTTCAAGCTTTAAATTTTAGGGGCCTCTTGCAATTTATAGATTTTTATTTTAGGTTTGAAATTTTGTTGTAGGCCAACGGCCGTAGCAAGTTCAAACGAGCAATGAATAACAAACCAACTTTCCCCGCGAACACATAATAGCGTACATGTATTGCGTTCGGGATAAGATACCAACACTTGGTGGAGTAACTGTGGACCCATAATATTTGTTATTAGGAATTTTCCTCTTGAACGTTGAGTAACACCTTGATTAAAAGTTGATTTTCTTACACCTTTGAACAAAATGATGCAGATGGTATTTTCTTGGTAGAAGTGGACAGACTTTTAAGGCTTGGAGGTTATTTTGTTTGGACTTTCAGTTTCAAACACCCAATAGATCTCTACCTAACAAAGAAAATAAAAAGAAATGGACACAAATTCAGGACTTTGCTGAGAACCTCTGCTGTATATGTTGTCACAACAAGCTGAAAAGTTGTATGGAAGAAACAAGCAAAAAGAAATGCTACGGTTCTAGGTATGAAGACATAACATAATATATTTGATTTGATAACAACTAAATGTTATTGGTTCATCTAACTTGTTGGCATGTTATATAGGACTAGTACATAGGCACGTGCGTTGCACGTGCTTTTTATTATAACTACTGATTTTTAGAGGGCTATTTGTAATTCTAAGATTTTGAATCTACTATTTGTAGATTTGAAATATTCACATATTTTATAACTTTTAAATTTTTGAGGGTGTTTATTACAAATTTAAAAGTTTTGGGTGTTTTTACAAAATCTAAAATTTTAGGGGCCTCTTGCAATTTATAGATTTTTATTTTAGGTTTGAAATTTTCAAGCTTTTCCTATAAGTTTTAAATTTTGAGGGTGTTTATTACAAATTTAAAAGTTTTGGGTGTTTTTGTAAAATTTAAAATTTTAGGGGCCTCTTGCAATTTATAGATTTTTATTTTAGGTTTGAAATTTTCAAGCTTTTCCTATAAGTTTTAAATTTTGAGGGTGTTTATTACAAATTTAAAAGTTTTGGGTGTTTTTGTAAAATTTAAAATTTTAGGGGCTGCTTGTAATTTATAGATTTTTATTTTAGGTTTGAAATTTTCAAGCTTTAAATTTTAGGGGCTGCTTGTAATTTATAGATTTTTATTTTAGGTTTGAAATTTTCAAGCTTTAAATTTTAGGGGCTGCTTGTAATTTATAGATTTTTATTTTAGGTTTGAAATTTTCAAGCTTTAAATTTTAGGGGCTGCTTGTAATTTATAGATTTTTATTTTAGGTTTGAAATTTTCAAGCTTTAAATTTTAGGGGCTGCTTGTAATTTATAGATTTTTATTTTAGGTTTGAAATTTTGTTGTAGGCCAACGGCCGCATTAACGAAGTTCAAACGAGCAATGAATAACAAACCAACTTTCCCCGCGAACACATAATAGCGTACATGTATTGCGTTCGGGATAAGATACCAACACTTGGTGGAGTAACTGTGGACCCATAATATTTGTTATTAGGAATTTTCCTCTTGAACGTTGAGTAACACCTTGATTAAAAGTTGATTTTCTTACACCTTTGAACAAAATGATGCAGATGGTATTTTCTTGGTAGAAGTGGACAGACTTTTAAGGCTTGGAGGTTATTTTGTTTGGACTTTCAGTTTCAAACACCCAATAGATCTCTACCTAACAAAGAAAATAAAAGAAATGGACACAAATTCAGGACTTTGCTGAGAACCTCTGCTGTATATGTTGTCACAACAAGCTGAAAAGTTGTATGGAAGAAACAAGCAAAAAGAAATGCTACGGTTCTAGGTATGAAGACATAACATAATATATTTGATTTGATAACAACTAAATGTTATTGGTTCATCTAACTTGTTGGCATGTTATATAGGACTAGTATAGGCACGTTGATGCTTAACGCGGCTTTTATTATAACCACCATTTTAGAGGGCTATTTGTAATTCTAAGATTTTGAATGTACTTTTGAATTTTTGAGGGTGTTTATTACAAATTTAAAAGTTTTGGGTGTTTTTGTAAAATTTAAAATTTTAGGGGTTACTTGGAATTTATAGATTATCGGTGTAAGTTTAAAATTTGAAGCTTTAAATTTTAGGGGCTGCTTGTAATTTATAGATTTTCAGTGTAGGTTTGAAATTTTCAAGCTTTTTTGTAAGTATTAAAATTTTGAGCTTGTTTTTGCTAAATTTAAAAGTTTTGGGTGTTTTTGTAAAATTTAAAATTTTAGGGGTTACTTGGAATTTATAGATTATCGGTGTAAGTTTAAAATTTGAAGCTTTAAATTTTAGGGGCTGCTTGTAATTTATAGATTTTCAGTGTAGGTTTGAAATTTTCAAGCTTTTTTGTAAGTATTAAAATTTTGAGCTTGTTTTTGCTAAATTTAAAAGTTTTGGGTGTTTTTGTAAAATTTAAAATTTTAGGGGTTACTTGGAATTTATAGATTATCGGTGTAAGTTTAAAATTTGAAGCTTTAAATTTTAGGGGCTGCTTGTAATTTATAGATTTTCAGTGTAGGTTTGAAATTTTCAAGCTTTTTTGTAAGTATTAAAATTTTGAGCTTGTTTTTGCTAAATTTAAAAGTTTTGGGTGTTTTTGTAAAATTTAAAATTTTAGGGGTTACTTGGAATTTATAGATTATCGGTGTAAGTTTAAAATTTGAAGCTTTAAATTTTAGGGGCTGCTTGTAATTTATAGATTTTCAGTGTAGGTTTGAAATTTTCAAGCTTTTTTGTAAGTATTAAAATTTTGAGCTTGTTTTTGCTAAATTTAAAAGTTTTGGGTGTTTTTGTAAAATTTAAAATTTTAGGGGTTACTTGGAATTTATAGATTATCGGTGTAAGTTTAAAATTTGAAGCTTTAAATTTTAGGGGCTGCTTGTAATTTATAGATTTTCAGTGTAGGTTTGAAATTTTCAAGCTTTTTTGTAAGTATTAAAATTTTGAGGGTGTTTATTACAAATTTAAAAGTTTTGGGTGTTTTTGTAAAATTTAAAATTTTAGGGGTTACTTGGAATTTATAGATTATCGGTGTAAGTTTAAAATTTGAAGCTTTAAATTTTAGGGGCTGCTTGTAATTTATAGATTTTCAGTGTAGGTTTGAAATTTTAATGATTTTTCTATAAGTTTTAAATTTTGAGGGTGTTTGTTGCAAATTTAAAAGTTTTGGGTGTTTTTGTAAAATTTAAAATTTTAGGGGTTACTTGGAATTTATAGATTATCGGTGTAAGTTTAAAATTTGAAGCTTTAAATTTTAGGGGCTGCTTGTAATTTATAGATTTTCAGTGTAGGTTTGAAATTTTCAAGCTTTTTTGTAAGTATTAAAATTTTGAGCTTGTTTTTGCTAAATTTAAAAGTTTTGGGTGTTTTTGTAAAATTAAAACTTTTAGGGGATGTTTTTATAAATTATAATTTTTTGGGGTTGTTTATATCTCCTTGAATTTATTTTAGATATGAAATCTCCTTGAATTTATTTTAGATATGAAATCTCCTTGAATTTATTTTAGATATGAAATCTCCTTGAATTTATTTTAGATATGAAATCTCCTTGAATTTATTTTAGATATGAAATCTCCTTGAATTTATTTTAGATATGAAATCTCCTTGAATTTATTTTAGATATGAAATCTCCTTGAATTTGATGTTGGTTGTAATTTTAATAAGTTAAAGGTGTTTTCTATAAATGTGTTAATTTAAATGTGTTTTCCATAAATGTGTTAATTTAAATGTGTTTTGTGAAAAGTGATGAACAGTGAAATATGAACAGTGATCTGAGACGAAAATGAACACTAACACCTCTGGGCCTTTATATATAGAGGAAATGTGGCCCTTCAGTATGTGGGAAGAATCGCGACACTGAATTACCTACTATTGTCAACTACTTAATCAATGTATAGGAGGAAGCAGAAGTCAGAGATGATTCATACTAAAGACACAACACCTTGGCCTAATTCTCGGGTTAATCCAATCTCAATTGAACTTGCAATTCACGGTAATACAAAATCTTCATACTGTTGACTATAATTTCTTTTTTTGTTACATCGATTAACAATTTAATTTTCCTTCGTCAGATTTGCAGTAAGAGGACTTAGCTTAGGATGCATAGAATTGGAACTCTGATGTTCGAGACAATTGGTCTCCAAGTTTTCTCCCTTACATCCGGGACAGGGGATTTATTGGCGTTGAGCAATGACTGGTATTTGTTTATATGTCTTCTCTTGCAAAATCTGCATGTAATGTGTTATTTACAATATTGTTGGTATGGTCCATAATGCTTCCGAGATAGAGCAAGCCCTTGTCTGCTTTTAGCTATGCTCTCTAAGATGTAAATATTGGGCCTATAACCAAACCTTCTTATTTTTTGTAAATTTATAATTTTTATGGTGTTTTGACAAGTATTTATAGTTTTAGGGTGTTGGGGTAAATTTTGAATTTTTGAGGGTGTTTGTTGCAAATTTAAAAGTTTTGGGTGTTTTTGCAATATTAAAACTTTTAGGGGATGTTTTTATAAATTATAATTTTTTGGGGTTGTTTATATCTCCTTGAATTTATTTTAGATATGAAATCTCCTTGAATTTATTTTAGATATGAAATCTCCTTGAATTTATTTTAGATATGAAATCTCCTTGAATTTATTTTAGATATGAAATCTCCTTGAATTTATTTTAGATATGAAATCTCCTTGAATTTGATGTTGGTTGTAATTTTAAAAGTTTTGGGTGTTTTTGCAAAGTTAAAACTTTTCAAGGGATGTTGATTTTCAGTTTATTAGTTTACGTTTAAAACTCTTATTTTTTGTAAATTTATAATTTTTATGGTGTTTTTGACAAGTATTTATAGTTTTGGGTATTTTCTCAGAATTCTAAATCTTTTGGGGTTGTTTATATCTCCTTGAATTTGATGTTGGTTGTAATTTTAAAAGTTAAATGTGTTTTCCATAAATGTGTTAAGTTAAAAGGTGTTTTGTGAAAAGTGATGAACAGTGAAATATGAACAGTGATCTGAGACGAAAATGAACACTAACACCTCTGGGCCTTTTTATATATAGAGGAAATGTGGCCCTTCAGTATGTGGGAAGAATCGCGACACTGAATTACCTACTATTGTCAACTACTTAATCAATGTATAGGAGGAAGCAGAAGTCAGAGATGATTCATACTAAAGACACAACACCTTGGCCTAATTCTCGGGTTAATCCAATCTCAATTGAACTTGCAATTCACGGTAATACAAAATCTTCATACTGTTGACTATAATTTCTTTTTTTGTTACATCGATTAACAATTTAATTTTCCTTCGTCAGATTTGCAGTAAGAGGACTTAGCTTAGGATGCATAGAATTGGAACTCTGATGTTCGAGACAATTGGTCTCCAAGTTTTCTCCCTTACATCCGGGACAGGGGATTTATTGGCGTTGAGCAATGACTGGTATTTGTTTATATGTCTTCTCTTGCAAAATCTGCATGTAATGTGTTATTTACAATATTGTTGGTATGGTCCATAATGCTTCCGAGATAGAGCAAGCCCTTGTCTGCTTTTAGCTATGCTCTCTAAGATGTAAATATTGGGCCTATAACCAAACCTTCTTATTTTTTGTAAATTTATAATTTTTATGGTGTTTTTGACAAGTATTTATAGTTTTGGGTATTTTCTCAGAATTCTAAATCTTTTGGGGTTGTTTATATCTCCTTGAATTTGTTTTAGATATGAAATCTCCTTGAATTTGTTTTAGATATGAAATCTCCTTGAATTTGTTTTAGATATGAAATCTCCTTGAATTTGTTTTAGATATGAAATCTCCTTGAATTTGTTTTAGATATGAAATCTCCTTGAATTTGTTTTAGATATGAAATCTCCTTGAATTTGATGTTGGTTGTAATTTTAAAAGTTTTGGGTGTTTGTTGCAAATTTAAAAGTTTTGGGTGTTTTTCAGAATCTAAAATTTTAGGGGGCTGGTTGCAATTTATAGATTTTTAGTGTATGTTTTAAATTTTCAAGCTTTTTCTGTAAGTATTAAAATTTTTAGCTTGTTTTTGTTAAATTTTAAAAGTTTTGGGGTGTTTTTTGCAAAGTTAAAACTTTTTAGGGGGATGTTTTTTATAAATTATAATTTTTTTGGGGTTGTTTATATCTCCTTGAATTTGTTTTAGATATGAAATCTCCTTGAATTTGATGTTGGTTGTAATTTTAAAAAGTTAAATGTGTTTTCCATAAATGTGTTAAGTTAAAAGGTGTTTTGTGAAAAGTGATGAACAGTGAAATATGAACAGTGATCTGAGACGAAAATGAACACTAACACCTCTGGGCCTTTTTATATATAGAGGAAATGTGGCCCTTCAGTATGTGGGAAGAATCGCGACACTGAATTACCTACTATTGTCAACTACTTAATCAATGTATAGGAGGAAGCAGAAGTCAGAGATGATTCATACTAAAGACACAACACCTTGGCCTAATTCTCGGGTTAATCCAATCTCAATTGAACTTGCAATTCACGGTAATACAAAATCTTCATACTGTTGACTATAATTTCTTTTTTTGTTACATCGATTAACAATTTAATTTTCCTTCGTCAGATTTGCAGTAAGAGGACTTAGCTTAGGATGCATAGAATTGGAACTCTGATGTTCGAGACAATTGGTCTCCAAGTTTTCTCCCTTACATCCGGGACAGGGGATTTATTGGCGTTGAGCAATGACTGGTATTTGTTTATATGTCTTCTCTTGCAAAATCTGCATGTAATGTGTTATTTACAATATTGTTGGTATGGTCCATAATGCTTCCGAGATAGAGCAAGCCCTTGTCTGCTTTTAGCTATGCTCTCTAAGATGTAAATATTGGGCCTATAACCAAACCTTCTTATTTTTTGTGTTATGTATCGACACAAAATTAATCAAGGGGTTTTCCGATATTTGGCGACTAATATCGGGAAAACCCTTGATTATTTCTGTGGATATATACACAAAAACTAGTAAATAAAACATTCTTGCAATTGATGTGTCTCAATAGAAAAAATTAAGAACGGAGTGTGACCAATTACTGCATCTCACACAAGAGGGGGAAAATAAGGATCATCTGCCAGTTTGGTATTAGAGAAACCATTTTCATATATAATTCGTTGCAAAATAATTAAGATAAAGTCTGTGTGTATACATTTTATTCTCACATATCTCAAAACGTAGACTATCCACTGTCTAAATAAAAATTATTACAATTTAACTTGTTAATTCCTACAGCCACCTAGAATCCCGCCTACACCACCAAAATAGAATTTGAATCCATTCGGCTCATTTAAAAAGTTCCCCAACTTGTAGCAGTCTGTTTTGTCAACATAAGAAGACTCCTCATCTGCTGTGAGATCATAGAGATCTCCATGTTGGTCGACGAAATGAATTTTTCGAATCGATGCGGCTCTTCCCTCACCTTCCTCAGGAAAATGACCGCTGCCCATAGGAGGACTTTTCTCATTCTTGTCGAAGTTTACAGCTCCACCCCAGGTGATCTCTTGGGCATTTTCAGATAGACTCGTGAACAAACTTTTCGGCCAGTAGCCCATTGGCAAATCGTGTACGTGCAACCACCAATCTCCAGTATTCACATCCTGTCATTTTGAAGTGTGTAAAAATTAAAAAGAAATTATTCAATATAGTCATTATTGATGATAGTAATATCAAATTCCCATCCTTTAAAGATGACAATAAGAAAAGTTTGATAGCATCCATTTTCTCGTGATGAAGTCTAATAGATGTACAAATATTATGAATCACATTGTCGGGATTTATTAAAAGTGGGTCATGTATAATGACTAATGAGGAAGATTTTTGTTGTAGGCTTGTAGCACTCAAAGATTGTAATATATTAGTATTTTGAAAAGCTAGGGTACTTGCGTCTTACATAGGGAAAATTCTTGCCTGCACCGGGTGTAGGCAAGATGCATGCTCCCCTCCAATAGGAGGGGGGCATGTAGAGGAGATGTGGGGACACCCCTCTACATCTCCTCTACATGTCCCCCTCCTATTGGAGGGGAGCATACTATTTGCCTACACGGCAAGTTTTTTCCCTTACATAGGGAGGAGGCCAACTATCGTGGTGGATAAAAGCAGAAAATGTTAATCTACTGAAAAGGTAGTCTCTTGAATAAATATTTGATAAAACATTAACTTGAAGATTTTAAGTGCATTAACAAGTGAAAGTTTTGATTAATAAGTTAGACAATAATATTTAGCATTAATATTATTTTTTAGTTTAGCGAGATATGCAATTTAATCATGATTAAAAAAGCTATGCTATTTAAGATGATCAAAATATCAATTTAAGATTTTCTTAGTACGTTATTTTTGTTTCGATCTTCAGCGATCTATATCATGTTTGAAAGTAAGGAACACACTTTCTAAATAAGTTCCAGTTTGTATATGTCGATTTTTTTAACGAAGACACCCTGCTCATGTATAAATAAAATGTATCGACTTGTAGACTATGCAGACCTTTCATCATTTCCAAAGAAAATAAATACTTGTCCACTTATTTGACATGCTTTGCTATCGCATGTAAATAGAATTCTTGTTTAATTAATGCATTTAAGTAGATGTTGAATAATACTTATACTCTGCGTGTTTATAAGGAATCATTGAATTAATTTTAACAAATATAAACCAAGGAATTTCTTTATAAGGATCAACTGTAAAAATAAAATAAAATCTATACTTCTATAAAAGAGGATTGAATGTTAATTTTCCTTTTTACCCTCTCAAATTTTGATAAATTATAACTATGTCATTATCTCTAATTAATCTTTTATTAAATAAATATAACCACTTATTAATTATGCACCTCCTCACCTTCCTAAATAATTATAATTATCAATAATAATATAACTATTAATTGTTTAATAATAATATACTAAAATAATTTATAAAAGAAGTATACACAATTACTAATAGTAACCAATTAAATTATTATTATAATAATCATTTAAGAATTATAATAAAATAATTAAAATAATAGTATACATAAAATAATATATTACTAAATACTATTAAGAATTAAACTGTAATTCAAGGAGCAATAAAATAAATAGAATAAATATTTAATCGAAAAATAGTGTAATTATTTTAATAATATCACATAGAATTACACTATTAATTTAGTATATATTATGAAATAAATTAAATAAATAAATTAATATTATATTTAGAATATTTTCTCAAAGATTATTACATGATCTTGAATAATCTATAATTAGTAATGATTGAAAACTAACATTTTTATAAAAAATATTTAATATTAATAATAGTGTTTAATATTAATAATAGTACTATTAATTGTTAATGATAGTATAATAAAATTTATAAAGTATTTATAGTACTAAAATATTTAAGAGCATAATTAAAAATTAAATTAGATAAATATTTTATAGTATATAGATAGTATAATTATTTTAATAGTATTGCTTGAACTAAGAATTATAATATTAAATAAGTTAAATTACAAGAAACCCCATGAACTTTTAGCATTTTGCAAGAATAGACTCTATGAACTTTGAAAATCACACTAAACCCCTAACAACTTTTGTAGAAAGCCCCAATATATTTTAGATAAATCACCAAACCCCAATAACTTTCAAAATGCCTTTTATGCCATTTTATGGTTCTAATTTATAGGGTTATCGCAAAATTTAGAAAGTTATTGGGGGTTTTCTTTGAAACAGAAAAGTTATTAGGGCTTTAGTGTGATTTTGAAAGTTCATAGAGGCTAAAAATTCATAAGGGTTCGGTGTAATTTACCCTATTAAATAATTATAATAAGAAGTAACTATTGTAATATGTTGCTGGTATTAAGTGTAACTATCTACGAGACATCGGAAAAAGCTAGCAAGATCAATGTGGCTTACTTAATTTCGACTTAAGTTAACAACTTTCAAGTTGGAGGGGCATATTTAAGAGAACGTATAGATTTGGCAGACTTATTTAAGAATAATTGTAGATTTGGGGACTTATTTAAAAAAGGTTAGCGAGCAATCATTATAAGAAAAACCTTCAATTACAATAACTACACAATTATAATTAATTCATACATTTTTTAGCAATCTTATTATATAACTTTATGTATTAACACATAATTTTACTGTTCAATAAAAATTTTAAAACTTAACATGTATGTTCACGTGAAAAGCACGTGCATTATACTAGTATATGGGAAAAGATAATTGTATTACCTTGTATATTTTGACTTTAATAACATATTGGTTTCCATTATACACGGAAAGTGGCCAGATCTTAAATCCTGGATGCAAAGAAGCATTTGCATGCAGTACAAAACCCTTGCATAAAAGATTGTAGCAGCCTGCAGCCTTGGAACCAGCCTAGCATGTGATACATAAACTATGATAAGTATGATATTACAATAATAAATAATTTATATGTAACCAAGCCATTATAGGTCAACAGGAAGTTAAATCTTACAGTCCAATAAGTATAAAAATGAGTAGCTGTGTCATTATACAGCTGCGGATATACCTAGCATACAAAGTAATGGAAGATAAAGTTAATTACATTCCATAAATGCAATAACTCAATAATTTTAAATTTTTCCTAAAATAAAAAGTAAAAAATTTAATTTTTCAGATGTAATCTTAATATATTGAAAATGTTTAGCAAGTATTATACTATGTTTTAATAAATATTAATTACTCACATGCCATCCGGCTACTATTGAATTGAAATCTTTAGATTGATCATCCAGCCCATTAGAGATGTGAATAGATACTGAAGTGTATTGGTTGACTTGAACTTCCGGTAATCCATAGACATCAAGTTCGGCTTGGGTTCCCCATTGTCCTTCCCTACTTCTATATTCTGCAAACTGAATATGCATGAAACAAAAATAATATTAATGAAAATAAAACATGCAGTATTAATTAAAAAATGTACATTTTATTAGAAATAATATTGCTTTATCAAACCTTTGACCAACATGAGCAGATAGATAGGCAACAATACATGAGTATTAATAAAAATGTCTGTGTATATATTTATATATGGATTTTTTATACATGCCCTTCAAATTATAAAGTATTTTTAAATTCACCCCACAAATCCATATAATTTCTAATTTGCCCTCCAAATTATTTACGTTTTCTAATTTTACACCCCAAATCCTTATATCTGATTATTCTGTTAAAATGGTCAAGACTTTTAAAATAGTTTCGTGTACACTTTAATATTAATTTAATAAAGAGAGAAATTAATTTGTAATCATCATCCTGGCATCTGTTCTCTCTTTTCTAATAAGACCTCGGTACCTCATTCATTCTCTCCCTATTGGGGCCGAACGTCGCTGACAGGAACCCACCAAGGCCCAACAGTGATGACGATGACACATCAAATTCAAAGATTTTAGGACTCATCTTGATTCAAAGATTTCATCGAAACCGTGAATTATCCAAGTATTTTGCTTTCTTTAATTTGAATGAAATTGTATCCACTCGTACGTGGCCATCCCGCTGAATATGTGTTCAAGTGCCCTCGTACTATTTGAAAATATGCAAAAAAAAAAAATGGCCATATATAAAAGAGCATGATTTGATCTACACACAACTAAATCTGGGGCTTTTGTTTGATAAAATAATGATTCTAAGTTTATGATGGGTTTTTTGAAATTCTAATGAATCGTGTTCTGTTTTACCAATTTTCCTTTCCTAACAAAATTGAAACAGGGACTATAAGTCATGTAACCTACAAATTGTTAAATTTTAAACATGTACTAATATGAGGGGTAAATTGAAGTGAAGAAAACAATTTAAGGTGCAAATCTAGAATTATAAAGATTTAGAGGACAAATGTAAAAATAACTATGAATTGGCGGGTATATATAGGAAAAATCCTACATATGCTTTATCAATAAAAATGCTATTAATAAACAATTTATATGTGTTCATTAGAAATAATTGCTTTCTTGAAACTTACATGACCAACACGATCAGGTAGATCGGCAATAGAGATATCATCAGAAATATAATTGCCTTCTCGAAACTGAGTTGTTCCTCCTGAATATTTTTTAAGAAAGGCCTTGCTCTACATAAATAAATTCAAAAGTTTAGTACAATATTTTTCATTTATATCAATATAAAAAAACAAGAACAACAATTCTATTATAAGAGAAAGGCACATTATGATAAAGGAATCAAGAAACTAATAAATTGTCAAAATTATGTTATTGGACGCCAAGAATAAGAAAAAAAATTATACCCGAGCCGGGCCCTCTCTCGCTGTACCCTCAACTCCATTGTTACAAAGGACAAGGCAAAGAAAAATGAGTCCCAAACCATAGAACTTTGCGAATGCCATCTTGTTGCTTACAATGATAAAATATCATGATTTCGTGTCTTTTTAAAGAGGCATATTTGGTTAGTGCATGATTTCCAATCATTGGGATGAATCGCTCATTTCTTCCTACTATGCTCTCCGCATGCATATACTCAGGATTTGTATATTTTGCTAAGCCTTTATAAATTACTCTTTTTTTTCACCAAATTAATTTGGTCATTCATATATTATTTGAATGTGAAGTTTCAGCACATCTTTTGTAACTTTTTTGACATGGTACTTGCTCATATATTAGGTTTGGCGTGTTTATTATATATTTTAATCTCTTTAAGTAAGGAATATTAATAGAACTCGGAAACAATTTCCTTACAAAACCTATATGGCGGTTAGAAAACTTTTATTATCAGTGGAAGACTTGTATATGCTCATTTATTCAATTAAATCGATAGATCGATGTCTAAAGTTTCATTTGACAAAGCCTTTAGGAAAATAATAAGTCTGATACTTGCATTCAATGGAGGTTGGTGTCTGGTACAACTGAGCATTTAAGACTTTGAAGTTGTACCCAATGTGTATGGATTTATAAGATGAAAAGGCCAGATTAATATAGAGAATATTATTAAAAAAAACAGATGTT